>OU342735.1:521294268-521952581 GCA_910589765.1 Avena atlantica | reverse complement strand
CCAAATTATGGGCAATAGCTCATGAAAACGACCATAAAACACGAAAAACAACGATTTTTTGATCCTGCCCTCAAACATGTATCATTTTAATATCATTTTATATCTTCCTAGACCGCCCAAAACTATGGGCAATAAACTTATGAAAATGGCCATAGCAAGCGAAACGATGAGTTTTTGGTCATAATTCTCAAACATGTATCGGGTCTTACGGATCATGCACATGCCCCTGGAACATCAACACTATGGGTAATAGCTCATGACATTGGCCATAAACAAAAAAACTACGAGTTTTTGGTCATGCCCTCGAACATGTATCGGGTATTACGGTTGTTGTAAATCGCCCTGGAATCCCAAAATTGTGGGGAATAACTCATGAAAACATCCATAAATGCAAAAAAGATGAGCTTTTGGTGATAACTCTCAAACATGTATCACCCTACAAACCCAAAACTATGGAAGTAGCTCATGAAGACGGCCATAAATGCAAAAACAACGAGTTTTTGTCATTCCTCTCAACCATGTAAAGCGCCCCGGAACCCTAAAACTATGAGCAATATAACATTGAAAACGACCATAAAATACGAAAACGACGTGTTTTTGGTCATGCCCTCAAACATGTATCGAGTACTATGGTCCTTATAAATCGCCCCTGGAACCCCAAAACCATAGGGAATAACTCATGAAAACGTCCACAAAATGTAAAAAAATATGAGTTTTTCGTCATAACTCTCAAATATGCAAATCGCCCTAGAGCACCAAAACTATGGGCACATAGGTCACGAAAATGGCCATAAAACGCAAAAAAACGACGAGTTTTTGGTCATACCTCTCAAACATGTAAATCACCCTGAAACCCCAAAACCGTGAGAATAGCTCATGAAAATGGCCATAAAACGCAATAAAAACGAGTTTTTCGTCATAACTCTAAATCATGTAAAACGCCCTAAAAACCAAAAAATGTGGGCAATAACTGAATGAAAACGTCCATAAAACGCAAAAAAATATGAGTTTTTGGTCATAACTCTCAAACATGTAAATCGCCATGGAGCCCAAAATTGTGGCAATAGCTCATGAAAACGGCCATAAAACGCAAGTTTTCGTCATGCCTCACAAACATGTAAAGCGCCCTGAAACCCTAAAACTGTGAGCAATGGCACAAGAAAATGGCCCTTAAAACACGAAAACGTCGAGTTTTCTGTGATGCCCTCAAACATGTATTGGGTACTATGGTCGTTGTAAATAGCCCCGGAACCTCAAAACCGTGGGGAATAAGTCATGAAAACGACCATAAAACGCAAAAAACAACGAGTTTTGGCCATAAACTCTAAACATGTAAAGCGCCGTGGAACCCCCAAAATGTGAGCAATAGCACATGAAAACGACAATAAAACACGAAAACGACGATTTTTTGGTCATGCCCTCAAACAAGTATCGGGTACTATGGTCATTGTAAATCGCACTGGAACCGCAAAACCATGGGGAATAACTGATGAAAACATTCACAAAAAACAAAACAATGAGTTTTTTCATAACTCTCAAACATGTAAATCGCCCTAGAGCCCCACCTAGCCGTAAACCGCAAAAACGAAGAGTTTCTGGTCATACCTATCAAACATGTAAATCACCTTGGAACCCCAAACTATGGGCAATAGCTCATGAAAATGACCATAAAACACAAAAAAGATGAGTTTTTGTCATAACATGGAAACATGTAAAACGCACTAAAACCGAAAAAATGTGAGCAATAGATCATGATAACGGCCATAGAACGCAAAAATACGAGTTTTTTTTGTCATAACTCTCAAACATGTAAATAGCCCTAGAACCTCCCCCCCCCCCCCAAATTATGGGCAATAGCTCATGAAAACGACCATAAAACACGAAAACAACGATTTTTTGATCCTGCCCTCAAACATGTATCATTTTAAATATCATTTTATATCTTCCTAGACCGCCCAAAACTATGGGCAATAACTTATGAAAATGGCCATAGCAAGCGAAAACGATGAGTTTTTGGTCATAATTCTCAAACATGTATCGGGTCTTACGGATCATGCACATGCCCCTGGAACATCAAAACTATGGGTAATAGCTCATGACATTGGCCATAAAACAAAAAACTACGAGTTTTTGGTCATGCCCTCGAACATGTATCGGGTATTACGGTTGTAAATCGCCCTGGAATCCCAAAATTGTGGGGAATAACTCATGAAAACATCCATAAAATGCAAAAAAGATGAGCTTTTGGTGATAACTCTCAAACATGTAAATCACCCTACAAACCCAAAACTATGGAAGTAGCTCATGAAGACGGC
Source organism: Avena atlantica (assembly GCA_910589765.1). NCBI lineage: Eukaryota > Viridiplantae > Streptophyta > Magnoliopsida > Poales > Poaceae > Avena > Avena atlantica. Next base: position 521,950,266 of record OU342735.1, on the reverse strand, counting down.
CATAAAATGCAAAAACAACGAGTTTTTGGTCATTCCTCTCAAACATGTAAAGCGCCCCGGAACCCTAAAACTATGAGCAATATAACATGAAAACGACCATAAAATACGAAAACGACGTGTTTTTGGTCATGCCCTCAAACATGTATCGAGTACTATGGTCCTTATAAATCGCCCTAGAACCCCAAAACCATAGGGAATAACTCATGAAAACGTCCACAAAATGTAAAAAAATATGAGTTTTTCGTCATAACTCTCAAATATGCAAATCTCCCTAGAGCACCAAAACTATGGGCAATAGGTCACGAAAATGGCCATAAAACGCAAAAACGACGAGTTTTTGGTCATACCTCTCAAACATGTAAATCACCCTGAAACCCCAAAACCGTGAGAAATAGCTCATGAAAATGGCCATAAAACGCATAAAAAACGAGTTTTTCGTCATAACTCTAAATCATGTAAAACGCCCTAAAACCAAAAAAATGTGGGCAATAACTGATGAAAACGTCCATAAAACGCAAAAAATATGAGTTTTTGGTCATAACTCTCAAACATGTAAATCGCCATGGAGCCCCAGAAATTGTGGGCAATAGCTCATGAAAACGGCCATAAAACGCAAGTTTTCGTCATGCCTCACAAACATGTAAAGCGCCCTGAAACCCTAAAACTGTGAGCAATGGCACAAGAAAATGGCCATAAAACACGAAAACGTCGAGTTTTCTGTGATGCCCTCAAACATGTATTGGGTACTATGGTCGTTGTAAATAGCCCCGGAACCTCAAAACCGTGGGGAATAAGTCATGAAAACGACCATAAAACGCAAAAACAACGAGTTTTTGGCCATAACTCTCAAACATGTAAAGCGCCGTGGAACCCCCAAAATGTGAGCAATAGCACATGAAAACGACAATAAAACATGAAAACGACGATTTTTAGTCATGCCCTCAAACAAGTATCGGGTACTATGGTCATTGTAAATCGCACTGGAACCGCAAAACCATGGGGAATAACTGATGAAAACATTCACAAAAAACAAAACAATGAGTTTTTTCATAACTCTCAAACATGTAAATCGCCCTAGAGCCCCACCTAGCCGTAAACCGCAAAAACGAAGAGTTTCTGGTCATACCTATCAAACATGTAAATCACCTTGGAACCCCAAACTATGGGCAATAGCTCATGAAAATGACCATAAAACACAAAAAAGATGAGTTTTTCGTCATCACATGGAAACATGTAAAACGCACTAAAACCGAAAAAATGTGAGCAATAGATCATGATAACGGCCATAGAACGCAAAAATACGAGTTTTTTTGTCATAACTCTCAAACATGTAAATAGCCCTAGAACCTCCCCCCCCCCCCAAATTATGGGCAATAGCTCATGAAAACGACCATAAAACACAAAAACAACGATTTTTTGATCCTGCCCTCAAACATGTATCGTATTAAATATCATTTTATATCTTCTTAGACCGCCCAAAACTATGGGCAATAACTTATGAAAATGGCCATAGCAAGCGAAAACGGTGAGTTTTTGGTCATAATTCTCAAACATGTATCGGGTCTTACGGATCATGCACATGCCCCTGGAACATCAAAACTATGGGTAATAGCTCATGACATTGGCCATAAAACAAAAAACTACGAGTTTTTGGTCATGCCCTCGAACATGTATCGGGTATTACGGTTGTTGTAAATCGCCCTGGAATCCCAAAATTGTGGGGAATAACTCATGAAAACATCCATAAAATGCAAAAAAGATGAGCTTTTGGTGATAACTCTCAAACATGTAAATCGCCCTACAACCCCAAAACTATGGAAGTAGCTCATGAAGACGGCCATAAAATGCAAAAACAACGAGTTTTTGGTCATTCCTCTCAAACATGTAAAGCGCCCCGGAACCCTAAAACTATGAGCAATATAACATGAAAACGACCTAAAATACGAAAACGACGTGTTTTTGGTCATGCCCTCAAACATGTATCGAGTACTATGGTCGTTATAAATCGCCCTGGAACCCAAAACCATAGGGAATAACTCATGAAAACGTCCACAAAATGTAAAAAAATATGAGTTTTTCGTCATAACTCTCAAATATGCAAATCTCCCTAGAGCACCAAAACTATGGGCAATAGGTCACGAAAATGGCCATAAAACGCAAAAACGACGAGTTTTTTGTCATACCTCACAAACATGTAAATCACCCTGAAACCCCAAAACCGTGAGAAATAGCTCATGAAAATGGCCATAAAACGCATAAAAAACGAGTTTTTCGTCATAACTCTAAATCATGTAAAACGCCCTAAAACCAAAAAAAATGTGGGCAATAACTGATGAAAACGTCCATAAAACACAAAAAATATGAGTTTTTGGTCATAACTCTCAAACATGTAAATCGCCATGGAGCCCCAAAAATTGTGGCAATAGCTCATGAAAACGGCCATAAAACGCAAGTTTTCGTCATGCCTCACAAACATGTAAAGCGCCCTGAAACCCTAAAACTGTGAGCAATGGCACAAGAAAATGGCCATAAAACACGAAAACGTCGAGTTTTCTGTGATGCCCTCAAACATGTATCGGGTACTATGGTCGTTGTAAATAGCCCCGGAACCTCAAAACAGTGGGGAATAAGTCATGAAAACGACCATAAAACACAAAAACAACGAGTTTTTGGCCATAACTCTCAAACATGTAAAGCGCCATGGAACCCCCAAAATGTGAGCAATAGCACATTAAAACGACAATAAAACATGAAAACGACGATTTTTGGTCATGCCCTCAAACAAGTATCGGGTACTATGGTCATTGTAAATCGCACTGGAACCGCAAAACCATGGGGAATAACTGATGAAAACATTCACAAAAAACAAAACAATGAGTTTTTTCATAACTCTCAAACATGTAAATCGCCCTAGAGCCCCACCTAGCCGTAAACCGGAAAAACGACGAGTTTCTGGTCATACCTATCAAACATGTAAATCACCTTGGAACCCCAAACTATGGGCAATAGCTCATGAAAATGACCATAAAACACAAAAAAGATGAGTTTTTCGTCATAACATGGAAACATGTAAAACGCACTAAAACCCAAAAAATGTGAGCAATAGATCATGATAACGGCCATAGAACGCAAAAATACGAGTTTTTTTTGTCATAACTCTCAAACATGTAAATAGCCCTAGAACCTCCCCCCCCCCCCAAAAATTATGGGCAATAGCTCATGAAAACGACCATAAAACACGAAAACAACGATTTTTTGATCCTGCCCTCAAACATGTATCATTTTAAATATCATTTTATATCTTCCTAGACCGCCCAAAACTATGGGCAATAACTTATGAAAATGGCCATAGCAAGCGAAAACGATGAGTTTTTGGTCATAATTCTCAAACATGTATCGGGTCTTACGGATCATGCACATGCCCCTGGAACATCAAAACTATGGGTAATAGCTCATGACATTGGCCATAAAACAAAAAACTACGAGTTTTTGGTCATGCCCTCGAACATGTATCGGGTATTACGGTTGTTGTAAATCGCCCTGGAATCCCAAAATTGTGGGGAATAACTCATGAAAACATCCATAAAATGCAAAAAAGATGAGCTTTTGGTGATAACTCTCAAACATGTAAATCGCCCTACAACCCCAAAACTATGGAAGTAGCTCATGAAGACGGCCATAAAATGCAAAAACAACGAGTTTTTGGTCATTCCTCTCAAACATGTAAAGCGCCCCGGAACCCTAAAACTATGAGCAATATAACATGAAAACGACCTTAAAATACGAAAACGACGTGTTTTTGGTCATGCCCTCAAACATGTATCGAGTACTATGGTCGTTATAAATCGCCCTGGAACCCCAAAACCATAGGGAATAACTCATGAAAACGTCCACAAAATGTAAAAAAATATGAGTTTTTTGTCATAACTCTCAAATATGCAAATCTCCCTAGAGCACCAAAACTATGGGCAATAGGTCACGAAAATGGCCATAAAACGCAAAAACGACGAGTTTTTGGTCATACCTCTCAAACATGTAAATCACCCTGAAACCCCAAAACCGTGAGAAATAGCTCATGAAAATGGCCATAAAACGCATAAAAAACGAGTTTTTCGTCATAACTCTAAATCATGTAAAACGCCCTAAAACCAAAAAAATGTGGGCAATAACTGATGAAAACGTCCATAAAACACAAAAAATATGAGTTTTTGGTCATAACTCTCAAACATGTAAATCGCCATGGAGCCCCAAAAATTGTGGGCAATAGCTCATGAAAACGGCCATAACCCCAAGTTTTCGTCATGCCTCACAAACATGTAAAGCGCCCTGAAACCCTAAAACTGTGAGCAATGGCACAAGAAAATGGCCATAAAACACGAAAACGTCGAGTTTTCTGTGATGCCCTCAAACATGTATCGGGTACTATGGTCGTTGTAAATAGCCCCGGAACCTCAAAACCGTGGGGAATAAGTCATGAAAACGACCAAAAAACGAAAATACAACGAGTTTTTGGCCATAACTCTCAAACATGTAAAGCGCCGTGGAACCCCCAAAATGTGAGCAATAGCACATGAAAACGACAATAAAACACGAAAACGACGATTTTTTGGTCATGCCCTCAAACAAGTATCGGGTACTATGGTCATTGTAAATCGCACTGGAACCGCAAAACCATGGGGAATAACTGATGAAAACATTCACAAAAAACAAAACAATGAGTTTTTTCATAACTCTCAAACATGTAAATCGCCCTAGAGCCCCACCTAGCCGTAAACCGCAAAAACGACGAGTTTCTGGTCATACCTATCAAACATGTAAATCACCTTGGAACCCCAAACTATGGGCAATAGCTCATGAAAATGACCATAAAACACAAAAAAGATGAGTTTTTCGTCATAACATGGAAACATGTAAAACGCACTAAAACCCAAAAAAATGTGAGCAATAGATCATGATAACGGCCATAGAACGCAAAAATACGAGTGTTTTTGTCATAACTCTCAAACATGTAAATAGCCCTAGAACCTCCCCCCCCCCCCAAAAAATTATGGGCAATAGCTCATGAAAACGACCATAAAACACGAAAACAACGATTTTTTGATCCTGCCCTCAAACATGTATCGTTTTAAATATCATTTTATATCTTCTAGACCGCCCAAAACTATGGGCAATAACTTATGAAAATGGCCATAGCAAGCGAAAACGATGAGTTTTTGGTCATAATTCTCAAACATGTATCGGGTCTTACGGATCATGCACATGCCCCTGGAACATCAAAACTATGGGTAATAGCTCATGACATTGGCCATAAAACAAAAAACTACGAGTTTTTGGTCATGCCCTCGAACATGTATCGGGTATTACGGTTGTTGTAAATCGCCCTGGAATCCCAAAATTGTGGGGAATAACTCATGAAAACATCCATAAAATGCAAAAAAGATGAGCTTTTGGTGATAACTCTCAAACATGTAAATCGCCCTACAACCCCAAAACTATGGAAGTAGCTCATGAAGACGGCCATAAAATGCAAAAACAACGAGTTTTTGGTCATTCCTCTCAAACATGTAAAGCGCCCCGGAACCCTAAAACTATGAGCAATATAACATGAAAACGACCATAAAATACGAAAACGACGTGTTTTTGGTCATGCCCTCAAACATGTATCGAGTACTATGGTCCTTATAAATCGCCCTGGAACCCCAAAACCATAGGGAATAACTCATGAAAACGTCCACAAAATGTAAAAAAATATGAGTTTTTCGTCATAACTCTCAAATATGCAAATCGCCCTAGAGCACCAAAACTATGGGCAATAGGTCACGAAAATGGCCATAAAACGCAAAAACGACGAGTTTTTGGTCATACCTCTCAAACATGTAAATCACCCTGAAACCCCAAAACCGTGAGAAATAGCTCATGAAAATGGCCATAAAACGCATAAAAAACGAGTTTTTCGTCATAACTCTAAATCATGTAAAACGCCCTAAAACCAAAAAAATGTGGGCAATAACTGATGAAAACGTCCATAAAACGCAAAAAATATGAGTTTTTGGTCATAACTCTCAAACATGTAAATCGCCATGGAGCCCCAAAATTGTGGGCAATAGCTCATGAAAACGGCCATAAAACGCAAGTTTTCGTCATGCCTCACAAACATGTAAAGCGCCCTGAAACCCTAAAACTGTGAGCAATGGCACAAGAAAATGGCCATAAAACACGAAAACGTCGAGTTTTCTGTGATGCCCTCAAACATGTATCGGGTACTATGGTCGTTGTAAATAGCCCGGAACCTCAAAACCGTGGGGAATAAGTCATGAAAACGACCATAAAACGCAAAAACAACGAGTTTTTGGCCATAACTCTCAAACATGTAAAGCGCCGTGGAACCCCCAAAATGTGAGCAATAGCACATGAAAACGACAATAAAACACGAAAACGACGATTTTTTGGTCATGCCCTCAAACAAGTATCGGGTACTATGGTCATTGTAAATCGCACTGGAACCGCAAAACCATGGGGAATAACTGATGAAAACATTCACAAAAAACAAAACAATGAGTTTTTTCATAACTCTCAAACATGTAAATCGCCCTAGAGCCCCACCTAGCCGTAAACTGCAAAAACGACGAGTTTCTGGTCATACCTATCAAACATGTAAATCACCTTGGAACCCCAAACTATGGGCAATAGCTCATGAAAATGACCATAAAACACAAAAAAGATGAGTTTTTCGTCATAACATGGAAACATGTAAAACGCACTAAAACCGAAAAAATGTGAGCAATAGATCATGATAACGGCCATAGAACGCAAAAATACGAAATTTTTTTGTCATAACTCTCAAACATGTAAATAGGCTAGAACCTCCCCCCCCCCCCCCCAAATTATGGGCAATAGCTCATGAAAACGACCATAAAACACGAAAACAACGATTTTTTGATCCTGCCCTCAAACATGTATCATTTTAAATATCATTTTATATCTTCCTAGACCGCCCAAAACTATGGGCAATAACTTATGAAAATGGCCATAGCAAGCGAAAACGATGAGTTTTTGGTCATAATTCTCAAACATATATCGGGTCTTACGGATCATGCACATGCCCCTAAAACATCAAAACTATGGGTAATAGCTCATGACATTGGCCATAAAACAAAAAACTATGAGTTTTTGGTCATGCCCTCGAACATGTATCGGGTATTACGGTTGTTGTAAATCGCCCTGGAATCCCAAAATTGTGGGGAATAACTCATGAAAACATCCATAAAATGCAAAAAAGATGAGCTTTTGGTGATAACTCTCAAACATGTAAATCGCCCTACAACCCCAAAACTATGGAAGTAGCTCATGAAGACGGCCATAAAATGCAAAAACAACGAGTTTTTGGTCATTCCTCTCAAACATGTAAAGCGCCCCGGAACCCTAAAACTATGAGCAATATAACATGAAAACGACCTTAAAATACGAAAACGACGTGTTTTTGGTCATGCTCTCAAACATGTATCGAGTACTATGGTCGTTATAAATCGCCCTGGAACCCCAAAACCATAGCGAATAACTCATGAAAACGTCCACAAAATGTAAAAAAATATGAGTTTTTCGTCATAACTCTCAAATATTCAAATCGCCCTAGAGCGCCAAAACTATGGGCAGTAGGTCACGAAAATGGCCATAAAACGCAAAAACGACAAGTTTTTGGTCATACCTCACAAACATGTAAATCACCCTGAAACCCCAAAACCGTGAGAAATAGCTCATGAAAATGGCCATAAAACGCATAAAAAACGAGTTTTTCGTCATAACTCTAAATCATGTAAAACGCCCTAAAACCAAGAAAAATGTGGGCAATAACTCATGAAAACGTCCATAAAACGCAAAAAATATGAGTTTTTGGTCATAACTCTCAAACATGTAAATCGCCATGGAGCCCCAAAAATTGTGGGCAATAGCTCATGAAAACGGCCATAAAACGCAACTTTTCGTCATGCCTCACAAACATGTAAAGCGCCCTGAAACCCTAAAACTGTGAGCAATGGCACAAGAAAATGGCCATAAAACACGAAAACGTCCAGTTTTCTGTGATGCCCTCAAACATGTATCGGGTACTATGGTCGTTGTAAATAGCCCCGGAACCTCAAAACCGTGGGGAATAAGTCATGAAAACGACCATAAAACGCAAAAACAACGAGTTTTTGGCCATAACTCTCAAACATGTAAAGCGCCGTGGAACCCCCAAAATGTGAGCAATAGCACATGAAAACGACAATAAAACACGAAAACGACGATTTTTTGGTCATGCCCTCAAACAAGTATCGGGTACTATGGTCATTGTGAATCGCATTGGAACCGCAAAACGATGGGGATTAACTGATGAAAACATTCACAAAAAACAAAACAATGAGCTTTTTCATAACTCTCAAACATGTAAATCGCCCTAGAGCCCCAAAACTGTGGGCTAGACGTAAACCGCAAAAACAACGAGTTTCTGGTCATACCTATCAAACATGTAAATCACCTTGGAACCCCAAACTGTGGGCAATAGCTCATGAAAAGGCCATAAAACACAAAAAAGATGAGTTTTTCGTCATAACATGGAAACATGTAAAACGCAATAAAACCCAAAAAATGTGAGAAATAGATCATGATAACGGCCATAGAACGCAAAAAATACGAGTTTTTTTTGTCATAACTCTCAAACATGTAAATAGCCCTAGAACCTTCCCCCCCCCCAAATTATGGGCAATAGCTCATGAAAACGACCATAAAACACGAAAACAACGATTTTTTGATCCTGCCCTCAAACATGTATCATTTTTAATATCATTTTATATCTTCCTAGACCGCCCAAAACTATGGGCAATAACTTATGAAAATGGCCATAGCAAGCGAAAACGATGAGTTTTTGGTCATAATTCTCAAACATGTATCGGGTCTTACGGATCATGCACATGCCCCTGGAACATCAAAACTATGGGTAATAGCTCATGACATTGGCCATAAAACAAAAAACTACGAGTTTTTGGTCATGCCCTCGAACATGTATCGGGTATTACGGTTGTTGTAAATCGCCCTGGAATCCCAAAATTGTGGGGAATAACTCATGAAAACATCCATAAAATGCAAAAAAGATGAGCTTTTGGTGATAACTCTCAAACATGTAAATCGCCCTAGAACCCCAAAACTATGGGCAATAGGTCAAGAAAATGGTCATAAAACGCAAAAACGACGAGTTTCTGGTCATACCTCTTAAACATGTAAATCACCCTAGAACCCCAAAACTGTGGGCCATGGCTCATGAAATTGGCCATAAAACGCAAAAAGACGAATTTTTCGCCATAACTTAGAAACATGTAAAACGCCCTAAAACCCAAAAAATTTGATCAATAGATCATGATAACAGCCATATAATGCAAAAATATGAGTTTTTTTTGTCATAACTCTCAAACATGCAAATAGCCTTGGAACCCCCAAAATTATGGGCAATAGCTCATGAAAACGACCATAAAACACGAAAACAACGAGTTTTTGATCCTGCCCTCAAACATGTATCATTTTTAATATCATTTTATATCTTCCTAGACCGCCCAAAACTATGGGCAATAACTTATGAAATTGGCCATAACAAGCGAAAACGATGAGTTTTTGGTCATAATTCTCAAACATGTATCGGGTCTTACGGATCATGCAAATGCCCCTAGAACATCAAAACTATGGGTAATAGCTCATGACATTGGCCATAAAACAAAAAACTATGAGTTTTTGGTCATGCCCTCGAACATGTATCAGGTATTATGGTTGTTGTAAATCGCCCTGGAATCCCAAAATTGTGGGGAATAACTCATGAAAACATCCATAAAATCAAAAAAGATGAGCTTTTGGTGATAACTCTCAAACATGTAAATCGCCCTACAACCCCAAAACTATGGTGTAGCTCATGAAGACGGCCATGAAATGCAAAAACAATGAGTTTTTGGTCATTCCTCTCAAACATGTAAAGCGCCCCGGAACCCTAAAACTATGAGCAATATAACATGAAAACGACCATAAAATACGAAAACGACGTGTTTTTGGTCATGCCCTCAAACATGTATCGAGTACTATGGTCGTTATAAATCACCCTGGAACCCCAAAACCATAGGGAATAACTCATGAAAACGTCCACAAAATGTAAAAAAATATGAGTTTTTGGTCATAACTCTCAAATATGCAAATCGCCCTAGAGCACCAAAACTATGGGCAATAGGTCACATAAATGGCCATAAAACGCAAAAACGACGAGTTTTTGGTCATACCTCTCAAACATGTAAATCACCCTGAAACCCTAAAAGCGTGAGAAATAGCTCATGAAAATGGCCATAAAACGCATAAAAAACGAGTTTTTCGTCATAACTCTAAATCATGTAAAACGCCCTAAAACCAAAAAAATGTGGGCAATAACTCATGAAAACGTCCATAAAACGCAAAATATATGAGTTTTTGGTGATAACTCTCAAACATGTAAATCGCCATGGAACCCCAAAATTGTGGGCAATAGCTCATGAAAACGGCCATAAAACGCAAGTTTTCGTCATGCCTCACAAACATGTAAAGCGCCCTGAAACCCTAAAACTATGAGCAATGGCACAAGAAAATAGCCATAAAACACGAAAACGTCGAGTTTTCTGTGATGCCCTGAAAGATGTATCGGTTACTATGGTCGTTGTAAATAGCCCCGGAACCTCAAAACCGTGGGGAATAAGTCATGAAAACGACCATAAAACGCAAAAATAACGATTTTTTGGTCATAACTCTCAAACATGTAAAGCGACGTGGAACCCCCAAAATGTGAGCAATAGCACATGAAAACGACAATAAAATACGAAAACAACGATTTTTTGGTCATGCCCTCAAACAAGTAACGGGTACTATGGTCATTGTAAATCGCACTAGAACTGCAAAACCATGGGGAATAACTGGTGAAAACATGCACAAAAAACAAAAAATATGAGTTTTTGGTCATAACTTTCAAACATGTAAATCTCCCTAGAGCCCCAAAACTACGGGCAATAGCTCACGAAAATGGCCATAAAACGCAAAAACGACGAGTTTTTGGTCATACCTCTCAAACATGTAAATCACCCTAGAACCCCAAAACTGTGGGCAATAGCTCATGAAAATGGCCATAAAACAAAAAAAAGACCAGTTTTTGGTCATAACTCTAAAACATGTAAAACGCCCAAAAACCCAAAAAATGTGAGCAATGGATCATGATAACGGCTATATAATGCAAAAAAGATGAGTTTTTTTTGTCATAACTCTCAAACATGTAAATATCCCTGGAACCCCAAAATTGTGGGCAAAAACTCATGCAAACGACATAAAACACGAAAATGACAAGTTTTTGGTCATGCCCTCAAACATGTATCATTTTCTAATATCTTTTTAAATCACCCTAGACCCCCCAAAGTTTGGGCAACAACTCATGAAAATGGCCATAGCATGTAAAAACAATGAGTTTTTGGTCATAAGTCTCAAACATGTATCGGGTCTTACGGATCATGCACATGCCCCTGGAACATCAAAAATAGGGGAAATCACTCATGCAAACGGCCATAAAACCAAAAACTACGAGTTTTTGGTCATGCCCTCAAACATGTATCGGGTATTATGGTCGTCATAAATCGCTTGGAAACCCCAAAACTATTGGGAATAACTCATGAAAACGTCCATAAAACGCAAAAAATATGAGTTTTTGGTCATAACTCTAAAACATGTAAATCGCCCTATAACCCCAAAACAATGGGCAATAACTCATTAAAATGGCCATAAAACGCAAAAACAATGAGTTTTTGGTCATGCCTCTCAAACATGTAAAGCGCCTTGGAAACCCAAAACTATGACCAATAGCACATGAAAACGACAATAAAACACGAAAACGACGAGTTTTTGGTCATGCCTTCAAACATGTATCGTGTACTATGGTCGTGATAAATCTCCCTGGAACCACAAAACCATAGGGAATAACTCATGAAAACGTCCACAAAACAAAAACATATGAGTTTTTGTTCATAACTCTCAAACATGTAAATCGCCCTAGAACCCCAAAACTATGGGCAATAGGTCAAGAAAATGGTCATAAAACGCAAAAACGACGAGTTTCTGGTCATACCTCTTAAACATGTAAATCACCCTAGAACCCCAAAACTGTGGGCTATGGCTCATGAAATTGGCCATAAAACGCAAAAAAGACGAATTTTTCGCCATAACTTAGAAACATGTAAAACACCCTAAAACCCAAAAAATGTGATCAATAGATCATGATAACAGCCATATAATGCAAAAATACGAGTTTTTTTTGTCATAACTCTCAAACATGTAAATAGCCCTGGAACCCCCAAAATTATGGGCAATAGCTCATGAAAATGACCATAAAACACGAAAACAACGAGTTTTTATTCATAACTCTCAAACATGTAAAGCGCCCTGGAAACCCTAAACTGTGGGTAATAGCTCATGAAAATGGCCATAAAACGCAAAATGACGAATTTTTAAGCCATAACTCAGAAATATGTAAAACGCCCTAAAACCCCAAAAATGTGAGCAATAGCTAATGAAAACGGCCATAAAACGCAAGTTTTCTTCATGCCTCACAAACATGTAAAGCGCCCTAAAACCTCTAAAATTGTGAGCAATATCACAAGAAAATGGCCATAAAACACGAAAATGACGAATTTTAGTGATGCCCTCAAACATATATCGTGTACTTTGGTCGTTGTAAATCGCCCTGGAACCTCAAAACCGTGGGGAATAACTCATGAAAACGGCCGTAAAACGCAAAACCAAGGAGTTTTTGGTCATAACTCTCAAACATGTAAACCGCCCTGGAACCATAAAACTATGAGCAATAGCACATGAAAACGACCATAAAACACGAAAATGACGAGTTTTTCGTTATGCCCTTCAAACATGTATCGTGTACTATGGTCGTTATAAATCACCTTGGAACCCCAAAACCATAAGGAATAACTCATGAAAACATCCACAAAATGTAAAAAAATTTGGTCATAACTCTAAAACATGTAAATCGCCCTAGAGCCCCAAAACTATGGGCAATAGGTCACGAAAATGGCCATAAAACACAAAAACGACGAATTTTTGGTCATACATCTCAAACATGAAATCACCATGAAACCCCAAAACTGTGAGAAATAGCTCATGAAAATGGCCATAAAACGCAAAAAGACGAGTTTTTCGCCATAACTTAGAAACATGTAAAATGCCCTAAAACCCAAAAAATGTGATCAATAGATCATGATAACGGCCATATAACGCAAAAATATGAGTTTTTTTTGTCATAACTCTCAAACGTGTAAATAGCCCTAGAACCCCAAAATTGTGGGCAATGGCTCATGAAAACGGCCATAAAACACAAAAACTTCGAGTTTTGATTCATAACTCTCAAACATGTAAAGTGCCCTGGAACCCCAAAAACTGTGGGCAATTGCTCATGAAAATGGCCATAAAACGCAAAAAGACAAGTTTTTCGCCATAACTTAGAAACATGTAAAACTCCCTAAAAACCAAAAAAAAATGTGATCAATAGATCATGATAACGGCCATATAACGCAAAAATACGAGTTTTTTTGTCATAACTCTCAAACATGTAAATAGCCCATGGGACCCCAAAATTGTGGGCAATGGCTCATGAAAACGGCCATAAAACATGAAAACAATGCGTTTTGATTCATAACTCTCAAACATGTAAAGCTCCCTGGAACCCCTAAAACGTGGGCAATAGCTCATGAAAATGGCCATAAAACGCAAAAAAGACGAGTTTTTCGCCATAACTTAGAAACATGTAAAACGCCCTAAAACCCCAAAAATGTCATGAATAGATCATGATAACGGCAACATAACACAGAAAAATACGGGTTTTTTTGTCATAACTCTCAAACATGTAAATAGCCCATGGAACCCCAAAATTGTGGCAATGACTCATGAAAATGGCCATAAAACACGAAAACGACAAGTTTTGATTCAAAACTCTCAAACATGTAAAGCGCCCTGTAACCCCTAAACTATGGGCAATACCTCATGAAAATGGCCATAAAACGCAAAAAGACGAGTTTTTCGCCAAAACTCAGAAACATGTAAAACGCATTAAAACCCAAAAAAATGAGCAATAGCTCATGAAAACGGCCATAAAATGCAATTTTTCGTCATGCCTCACAAATATGTAAAGCGCCCTGAAACCCATAAATTGTGAGCAATAGCACAAGAAAATGGCCATAAAACACGAAAAGGATGAATCTTTAGTGATGCCCTCAAACATATATCGGGTACTATGGTTGTTGTAAATCGCCCTGGAACCTCAAAACCGTGGGGAATAACTCATGAAAACGGCCATAAAACGCAAAACCAACGAGTTTTTGGTCATAACTCTCAAACATGTAAAGCGCCATAGAACCCCAAAAATGTGAGCAATAACACATGAAAACGACGATAAAACATGAAAACGATGAGTTTTTGGTCATGCCCTCAAACATGGGGAATAACTGATGAAAATATGCACAAAACACAAAAAAATGAGTTTTTGGTAATAACACTCAAACATGTAAATCTCCCTAGAGCCCCAAAACTGTCAGCAATAGCTCATGAAAATGGCCATAAAACGCAAAAACATCGACTTTTTGGTCATACCTCTCAAACATGTAAATCACCCTGGAACCCCAAAACTGTGGGCAATAGCTCATGAAAATGGCCATCAATCGCAAAAAAGAGGAGTTTTTCGTCATAACTCCGAAACATGTAAAACGACCTAAAAACCAAAAAAAGTGAGCAATAGATCATGATAACGGCCATATAATGTCACTGGCAAGTACCTTATAGGTATGACCAGAAAATCGTCATGTAAATCCCCTTGGAACATCAAAACTATGGGCAATAGTTCATGAAAATGGCCATAAAACAAAAAACTACGAGTTTTTGGTCATGCCCTCAAACATGTATCGTGTACTATGGTCGTTGTAAATTGCCTTGGAACCCCAAAACCATAGGGAATAACTCATGAAAACGTCCACAAAACGCAAAAAATATGAGTTTTTGGTCGTAACTCTCAAACATGTAAATCACCCTGGAATCCCAAAATTATGGGAAATAGGTCACGAAAATGGCCATAAAACGCAAAAAATGACGATATTCTGGTCATACCTCTCTAACATGTAAGTCACCCTGCATCCCCAAAACTATGGGCAATAGCTCATGAAAATGGCCATAAAATGCAAAAATATGAGTTTTCCGCCATAACTCAGAAACATGTAAAACGCCCTAAAACCCAAAAATGTGATCAATAGATCATGATAACGGCCACATAACGCAAAAAATATGAGTTTTTTTGTCGTAACTCTCAGACATGTAAATAGCCCTCGAACTCCAAAATTATGGGGCAATGGCTCATGAAAACGGCCATAAAACACGAAAACAACGAGTTTTGATTCATAACTCTCAAACATGTAAAGCGCCCTGGAACCCCAAAACTGTGGGCAATAGCTCATGAAAATGGCCATAAAACGGAAAAAAGATGAGTTTTTCGCCATAACTCAGAAACATGTAAAACATCATAAAATCCAAAAAAATTGTGATCAATAGATCATGATAATGGCCATATAACGTAAAAATACGAGTTGTTTGTCATTAATCTCAAACGTGTAAATAGCCCTAGAACCCCAAAATTGTGGGCAATGGCTCATGAAAACGGCCATAAAACACGAAAACAACGATTTTTTGTTCATGCCCTCAAACATGTATCATTTTAATATCATTTTAAATCGCCCTAGACCCACCAAAACTATGGGCAATAACTCATGAAAATAGCCATAACACGCGAAAACGATGATTTTTTGGTCATGATTCTCAAACATGTATCGGTTCTTACGGACCATGCACATCCCCCTGGAACATTAAAACTATGGGCAATCGCTCATGAAAATGGCCATATAACAAAAAAAAACTATGACTTTTTAGTCATGACCTCAAACATGTATCGGGTATTATGGTCATTGTAAATCGCCCTAGAACCCCAAAACTATAGGGAATAACTCATGAAAACGTCCATAAAATGCAAAAAAGATGAGTTTCTGGTGATAACTCTCAAACATATAAATCGCCCTAGAACCCTAAAACTATGGGAAATAGCTCATGAAAATGGCCATAATATGGAAAAACAACGAGTTTTTGGTCATGTCTCTGAAACATGTAAAGCGCTCTGGAATCCTAAAACTATGCGCAATAGCACATGCAAACGACCATAAAACACGAAAACGACGAGTTTTTGATCATGCCCTTAAACATGTATCGGGTACTATGGTCGTTATAAATCGCCCTGAAACCTCAAAACCATAGGGAATAGCTAATGAAAACGTCCACAAAACACAAAAAAATGAGTTTTTGGTCATAACTCTCAAACATGTATATCGTCCTAGAGCCCCAAAACTATGGGCAATAGGTCACCAAAATGGCCATAAAACGCAAAAACGACGAGTTTCTGGTCATACCTCTCAAACATGTAAATAATCTTGGAACCCCAAAACTGTGGGCAATAGCTCATGAAAAGGGCCATAAAACGCAAAAAAAAACGTGTTTTTCGTCATAACTCAGAAACATGTAAAACGACCTAAAACCCAAAAATGTGAGCAATAGATCATGATAATGGCCATACAACGCAAAAAATACGAGTTTTTGTCATATCTCTCAAACATGTAAATAGCCCTGGAACCCCAAAATTGGGGGCAATATCTCATGAAAATGGTCATAAAACACGAAAACAACGTGTTTTTGGTCCTACCCTCAAACATGTATCATTTTTAACATAATTTTAAATATTCCTAGACCCCCAATACTATAGGCAATAACTCCTGAAAATGGCCATAACACGCGAAAACGATGAGTTTTTGGTCATAATTCTCAAACATGTATCGGGTCTTACGGACCATACACATCCCTTGGAACATCAAAACTATGGGTAATAGCTCATGAAAATGACCATTAAACAAAAAACTATGAGTTTTTGGTCATTCTTTCTACGGTGACCCAGCATACCACTGCATATGTACTACACTATAGTCGTTGGCATGACATTCACAGAACACCGTTCCGTAATTATGACATCCCTCAGAGTGGTACAACAGAAACATTGTGGGTCCATATTATAAACATACACACATTATTATTATTACAATACCAGAGGTTCAAGACTTCAAAAGATTCAACTTACAAACTAAATATAAAGTGTTTCAGCGGAAGTTTTAAAGTGACTACTTCAACTCCAAATTGAGCTCAGCAACCTATTGTTATATATTGTTCATGTTGCTCGGCTCAATTGGTTCCTAGTACTATGGTAATTATTCTGACTCATGGTGCTCTCCTCCATATACGACGTCGTAGTCCACCCCTTCTGCGACATCGTACACATCTAGCTCTTCATAGAAGACCTCCTCTTGGCTTTCAGCTGCATACATTGGTGTATCTTCTGGATCCTCAGAGTCTAAGCAGGGGATCAAAGGAAAAGGTGAGTAACAGCGTTACCCAACAAGTTCAGTATATGCAAGGTGGGAAGTTTGATGCTCTATCTACCACCTCGGACTATAAGTCCTTGGCACTATGTAGTTTTCGTAAATCTTTCTTCAAATATTGATTTTATTGTTGAAAAAACTATGCCCATCAGCCTTCACAGGTTTACCAAAACTTTCATGGAGTTCCTTTCCTGCCGCGTTCGTAGCTCCTTCCCGTAACAGGGAGTAACAAGTTACAATTCTTACACTCTGCAGAGGTGCGTTAATTTACCCATGAGAGATCAACTCCTTGTTGCACAACCGGGCATACTTTCCCATCCATATTTCCATGATGGGGGCCCAATAGGTGATCCAAGCCAATCACTGCCCTTTCCGCGACCCCATATGTATGCTCGATCCTTCGGGGCTGGCTCACCTCCGTTAAGCCCCCTTTTAGGTAGGCTAAAACCCTGATGAGTTCCCGAAGAGTCTATGAGCTGGTGATGTCCCTGGAAAGTACCTAATAGGTCCAGATAAACCTCCGACAGCCACTCATAGATAATCTTGACACCAAAAACGTGATGCCTAAGGGTGCCCACCCATATGATGGATCCAAACAAGGAATCACAACATCACGTTATCGTCGTCTTGCCTCCATACGAAAGGAAAATAATTCAGCTTACTTCTCTGTCCCATTCCAAATCTCATGACTAATGAGTTATCTACGGCGCTAGAATCACTGATGTCATGGGTTGTTAAATTCCTAGGTGATTATCATTGTTGCAAATAGAAACCTAAGTTCTATTGCTTCATTATATCATCACTTAGGATGATATCAACAATTTATTTACTTGAGAAAATAATATTTTATGACTTCTGATTCAATAGGCCCCTGAAGAAAATGAAAAAAAGTTCAGGCGCGATCGACGGCTGCGATGGGCGGATACCCCTTCGCACCTGGGGGTAGGATTGGCATACAGAAAAGTTAGATCGCACGCGTAGAGCCCGCCAAAGCCCGTACATGACCGAAGCGGATTAGTACGCGCGTATTATGCGACGTGAAGTGGATTTCCGTCGTCCAACTAAGCTGTCTGACGTGCCAACACCTCTATGCAAAAAAAACACCTCTACATGGTTTGCTGGGCCGCATTTCTGTTCCTGCCGGTGGGCCGTTCGTGTTGCACAGGCGGATAAGAGCGGGGGCTCGTGATACAGAAGGGAATGAAAAAAATAGTGATACATCGAGAAGGCGCACCCCCTCACCTCTGACGCGGTGCACGTCTGACACCACCCATGCGACTGTGTCATCATGACGCGTGTAGGGACGTGTGCACCGTTCTATCAGTGCCGAAGTGAATTATCAATTGACTTAATGGAGCATTCAATCGTTCGCATCGTTGCAGTTCTCTGCGTGCCACGTGTGCACAAAACTTCTTTGAGAAGGCAGATCGCACAGTAGGGGAGAGTACGGTGGGGTGCATAAGACTGGTCTGCCTAGCCTTTTTGACTATCTACCTCCACTAGTCACTAGCTCCCTCCTCTCTTTCTTCTTCCTCCTGCTCATCCCGCTCCTGCTCCCTCCCACTGCGCAGCCGTGGATCCCTCTCGGAAGCGTGTCGCGGCAACAATGCGCGAGGAGAGAAAAGAGAGAGCTCGCCGCGCCGCTTTACGCACTGAATAGTCACAACATATGCTCATGCCCGCAGGTGAGGGTTCCTCCGGGTAGGTCATGTACTTCTTCTCCTTAATAGTGTTATCTGGCATTCTTCTTCTCCTTAATCATCACCTACTTCTCTTTCTTCAGAGCCGTCGGTTCACCGGCAGACATGTCCCCCCTAGATCCCCGGAACAGCGAGGTAACTAATATACACTGGGTTTTTGAGACTAGGATTTGGGTTTTATGCGACAAGGATTTGGGGTTTTTTCTCCTGGATCTTTTCCACACTGCCCATTTCTGCATAAAGCTCGTGCGCTATAATGACATGTTACTGTTGTTCCCGTTCCGTGATATGAAAACGGCCATAAAACACGAAAACGATGAGTTTTTGGTCATGCCCTCAAACATGTATCATTTTTTATTTCATTTTAAATCGCCCTAGACCCCCCCCCCCCCTGAAACTATGGGAAGTAACTCATGAAAATGGCCATCAGGCATGAAAACGATGAGTTTTGGGTCATAATTCTCAAACATGTATCGGGTCTTACGAACCATGCACATCCCCTAGAACATCAAAAATATAGGCAATAGCTCATGAAAATGGCCATAAAACAAAAAACTACGAGTTTTTGGTCATCCCCTCAAACATTTATCGGTTATTATGGTCGTTGTAAATCGCCCTGGAACTCCAAAACTGTGGGGAATAACTCATGAAAACGTCCATAAAATGCAAAAAGATGATTTTTTGGTCGTAACTCTCAAACATCCGAAATCACCCTGGAACCCCAAAACTGGGGGCAATAGCTCATAAAAATGGCCATATAATGCAAAAAAGATGAGTTTTTTGTCATAACTCTCAAACATGTAAATAGCCCTGGAACCCCAAAATTCTAGGCAATGGCTCATGAAAACGACCATAAAACACGAAAACGACAAGTTTTTTGTCATGCCCTCAAACATGTTTCATTTCTAATATCATTTTAAATCACCCTAGACCCCCCCCCCAAAAAACTATGGGCAATAACTCAAGAAAATGGCCATAACATGCGAAAACGATGAGTTTTTTGTCATAATTCTCAAACATGTATCGGGTCTTACGGACCATGCACATCCCCTAGAACATCAAAACTATGGGCAATAGCTCATGAAAATGGCCAGAAAACTAAAAACTACGAGTTTTTGGTCATGCCCTCAAACATGTATCGGGTATTATTTGTCGTCGTAAATCGCGCGGGAACCCCAAAACTGTGGGTAATAACTCATGAAAACAAAATGCAAGAAAGATAAGTTTTCGGTGATAACTCTCAAACATGTAAATCGCCCTAGAACCGCAAAACTATAGGCAATAGCTCATGAAAATGGCCATAAAACACAAAAACAACGAGCTTTTGGCCATGCCTCTCTAACATGTAAAGCGCCCTGGAACCCCAAAACTGTGAGCAATAGCACATGAAAACGGCCATAAAACTCGAAAACGACGAGGTTTTGGTCATGCCCTCAAACATGTATCGGGTACTATGGTCGTTATAAAATCGCCCTAGAACCACAAAAACCATAGGGAATAACTCATGAAAACGTCTAGAAAACGCAAAAAAAATATGAGTTTTTGGTCATAACTCCCAAACATGTAAATCACCCTAGAACCCCAAAACTGTGGGCAATAGGTCACGAAAATGGCCATAAAATGCAAAAACGACAAGTTTTCGGTCATACCTCTCAAACATGTAAAACACCCTGAAACCCCCAAACTGTGGGAAATAGCTCATGAAAATGGCCAAAAAACGCAAAAAATAACGAGATTTTTGTGATAACTCTAAAACCTGTAAAACGCCCTAAAACCCAAAAAATGTGGGGAATAACTCATGAAAACGTCCATAAAACGCAAAAAGATGAGTTTTTGGTCATAACTCTCAAACATGTAAATCAACATGGAACCACAAAATTGTTAGCAATAGCTCATGAAAACGGCCATAAAACACGAAAACGACGAGTTTTTGGTCATGCCCTCAAATATGTATCATTTTTTAATACCTTCTTAAATAGCCCGAGAACCCCAAATTATGGGCAATAGCTCATGAAAACGGCCATAAAACACGAAAACGACAAGTTTTTGGTCATGCCCTCAAACATGTATCAATTTTTGTATCATTTTAAATAGCCCTAGACCCTCCCCCCCTACACTATGGGCAATAACTCATGAAAATGGCCATAACACGCGAAAACAAAGAGTTTTTTGTCATAATTCTCAAACATGTATCTGGTCTTACGGACCATGCACATCCCCTGGAACGTCCAAACTAGGGGAAATAGCTCATGAATATGGCCATAAAACAAAAAAACTATGAACTTTCGGTCATGCCCTCAAACATGTATCGGTTATGGTCGTTGTAAATCGCCCTGGAACCCCAAAACTATGGGCAATAACTCATGAAAACGTCCATAAAATGCATAAAAGATGAGTTTTTGTTGATAACTCTCAAACATGTAAATCGTCCTAGAACCACAAAACTATGGGCAATAGCTAATGAAAACAGCCATAAAATGCAAAACAACGAGTTTTTGGTCATGCCTCTCAAAAATGTAAAGCGCCCAGGAACCCCAGAACTATGAGCAATATCACATGAAAACAGGCATTAAACATGAAAACGACGATTTTTTGGTCATGCCCTCAAACTTGTATCGGGTACTATGGTCGTTATAAATCGCCCTGGAACCCTAAAACCATAGGGAATAACTCATGAAAACGTCCACAAAACTCCCTAGAGCCCAAAAAGTTTGGGCAATAGGTCACGAAAATGGACATAAAACGCAAAAACGACGAGTTTTGGTTCATACCTCTCAAACATGTAAATTACCCTGAACCCCCAAAACTGTGGGCAATAGCTCATGAAAATGGTCGTAAAACGCAAAAAAGACAAGTTTTTTGTCATAACTCTGAAACATGTAAAACGCCCTAAAACATGAAAAGTGTGGGCAATAGCTCATGATAACCGCCATATAATGCAAAAAAGATGAGTTTTTGTCATAACTCGCAAACATGTAGATAGCCCTAGAACCCCAAAATTATGGGCAATAGCTCATGAAAACGGCCATAAAACGCAACTTTTGGCCATGCCTCAAAAACATGTAAAGCGCCCTGAAACCCCAAAACTGTGAGCAATAGCAAAAGAAAATGGCCATAAAACACGAAAACGATGAGTTTTTAGTGATGCCCTCAAACATGTATCGGGTACTATGGTCGTTGTAAATCGCCGTAAAACCTCAAGATCGTGGGGAATAACTCATGAAAACGGCCATAAACAACAAAAACAACGAGTTTTTGGTCATAACTCTCAAACATGTAAAGCGCCCTGGAACCCCAAAAATGTGAGCAATAGCACATAAAACGACAATAAAACACGAAAACGACAAGTTTTTTGTTATGCCCTCAAACATGTATCGGGTACGATGGTCGTTGTAAATCCCTCTAGAACTACAAAACCATCGGCAATAACTCATGAAAACATCCACAAAACACAAAACAAAATATGAGTTTTTGGTCATAACTCTCAAACATGTAAATCGCCCTAGAGCCCCAAAACTGTGGGCAATAGCTCACGAAAATGGCCATAAAACGCAAAAACGACGACTTTTTGGTCATACCTCTCAAACATGTAAATCACCCTGAAACCCCAAAACTGTGGGCAATAGCTCATGAAAATGGTCATAAACACAAAAAAGACGACTTTTTCGTCATAACTCTAAAACATGTAAACCGCCCTAAAACCCAAAAAGATGTGAGTAATAGATCATGATAATGGACATATAATGCAAAAAAAAGATGAGTTTTTTTGTCATAACTCTCAAATATTGTCCTGGAATCCAAAAATTGTTGGCAATAGCTTAGCAATACGGCCATAAAACACGAAAACGATGATTTTTTGGTCATGCCCTCAAGCATATATAATTTTTTTATATCTTTCTAAATCGCCCTAGACGCCCCAAACTATGGGCAATAACTCATGAAAATGGCCATAACACGCAAAAAATATGAGTTTTTGGTCATAACTCTCAAACATGTAAATCGCCCTAGAGCCCCAAAACTGTGGGCAATAGCTCACGAAAATGGCCATAAAACGCAAAAACGACGAGTTTTTGGTCATACCTCTCAAACATGTAAATCACCCTGGAACCCCAAAACTGTGGGCAATAGCTCATGAAAATGGCAATAAAACGCAAAAAAGATGAGTTTTTTTGTCATAACTCTAAAACATGTAAACCGCCAAACCCAATGAATGTGAGCAATAGATCATGATAACGGCCATAGAAACTATAGAGAATAACTCATGAAAATGTTCATAAAACGCAAAAATGGTGAGTTTTTGTTCATAACTCTCAAACATGTAAATCGCCCTAGAACCCCAAAACAATGGGCAATAGCTCATTCAAACGGACATAAAATGCAAAAACAACGAGTTTTTGTCACGCCTCTCAAACATGTAAATCACCCTGGAACTCCAGAACTATGGGCAATAGCTCATGAAAATGGCCATAAAACGCAAAAAAGACGAGGCTTTCGTCATATCTCTGAAACATGTAAAACACCCTAAAACCCAAAAAAAAAAGTGAGCAATAGATCATGATAAACGGCCATATAACACAAAAAATATGAGTTTTTTGTCATAACTCTCAAACATGTAAATAGTCCTGGAACCCAAATATTGTGGGCAATAGCTCAGGAAAATGGCCATATAACACGAAAACGACGAGTTTTTGGTCATGCCCTCAAGCATATATTATTTTTTAATATCTTTTTAAATCGCCCTAGACCCCCCAATCTATGGGCAATAACTCATGAAAATGGCCAAAACACGCGAAAATGATGAGTTTTTGGTTATAATTCTCAAATATGTATCGGGTCTTACGGATCATGCACATCCCCCTGGAACATCAAAACTTGGGGCAATAGCTCATGAAAATGGACATAAAACAAAAAACTACGAGTTTTTGGTCATGCCCTCAAACATGTATCGGGTACTATGGTTGTTATAAATCGCCCTGAACCCTAAAACCATAGGGAATAACTCATGAAAACGTCCATAAAACGCAAAAAAATGAGTTTTCCGTCATAACTCTCAAACATGTAAATCGCCCTAGAGCCCCAAAACGATGGCAATAGGTCACGAAAATGGCCATAAAACGCAAAAACGAGGAGTTTCTGGTCATACCTCTTAAACATGTAAACCACCCTGGAACCCCAAAACTTTAGGTAATAGCTCATGAAAATGGCCATAAAACGAAAAAAGACGAGTTTTTCGTTATAACCCAGAAACATGTAAAACACCATAAAAACAAAAAGGTGAGCAGTATATCATGATAAACGGCCATATAACGCAAAAAATTACGAGTGTTTTGTCATAACTCTCAAACATGTAAATAGCCTTGGAACCCAAAAATTGTAGGCAATAGCTCATGAAAACGGCCATAAAACACGAAAACGACGAGTTTTTGGTCATGCCCTTAAACATGTTTCATTTCTAATATCATTTTAAATCACCCTAGACCCCCCAAAACTATGGGCAATAACGCATGAAAATGGCCATAACACGCGAAAACGATGAGTTTTTGGACATAATTCTCAAACATGTATCGGGTCTTACGGACCATGCACATCCCCTGGAACGTCAAAACTCTGGGCAATAGCTTATGAAAATGGCCATAAAACAAAAAACTATGAGTTTTTGGTCATGCCCTCAAACATGTATCGGGTATTATGGTCGTTGTAAATCACCCTTGAACGCCAAAGTTGTGGGGAATGACTCATGAAAACGCTACATGTATCGGGTATTTGTTGGAGATATGCCCAAGAGGCAATAATCAAGTGGTTATTATCATATCTTCATGCTTATGATAAATTTTTACATACCATGATATAATTGTATTAACCAGAAACATTAATACTTGTGTGATTTGTAAACATAAAAGAGTCCCTAGTAAAGCCTCTTGTTAAACTAGCTTGTTGGTTAATATATGATCATGGTTTCCTGATAATGAACATAGAGATGTTATTAACAACAGGGTCATATCATTAGGAGAATGATGTGATGGACATACTCTTATAGTTAAGCGTGGCATAAAGATCAAGTCATTTAATATAGTTCATTTTCTATAAGCTTTCTGATACATAGTAACCTAATTCATTCGACCATGATATCATGCTAATAACCATCACCGGAAGGATGCTTTGATGACATCAAACACCACACCGTAATTGGGTGGCTATAAAGGTGGTATTGAGTGTTCGGAAAGTATGTGTTGAGGCACATGGATCAAGAGTGGGATTTGTCCATCCATATGACGGATAGATATACTCTGGGTCGTCTCAGTGGAATGTCATCCAATTGGCTTGCAAGCATGTGACTGTATCACAGGAACGAGAAAAGAGTACTTATCTGTAACGAGGTTGAACTAGGTATGCAGAGATACCGACGATCAAAACCTCAGATAAGTAAACTATCGTGAGATAAAGGGAAATTGGTATCGTATGTAAGTGGTTCATTCGATCGCAAATTAATCATAGAAATATCTGGGAGCCATATGAATTTCCAGATTCCTCTATTGGTTATTGATCGGAGAAGTGTCTCGGTCATGTCCGCATAATTCACGAACCATAGGGAGACACACTTAAGGATTCGATGTTGTTGTGTAGTTATGTAACGATAAAAAGAGTAAGAGACCGAATGTTGTTTGGAGTCTAGGATGGGATCCGGGATATAACGAGGAGATCCAGAATGGTCCGGAGAATAAGATTCATATAAGGAAAGTCCTGTTTCGGAGTTCGGAAATGATTTCGGTGTTTTCACCGGGAATGTTCTAGAAAGGTCTCGAAGGTCCGGCACTCCGGTGGGGAAGGGTACATGAATGTGTCATGAGAATGTGGAATGGTTGCATCGTGTACTAGGTCACTTGGCTGGGCAATATGGAGAGAGAAATCAAATCCAAGTTTGAAAGTCAAACGCCAATTTGAAAAGTCAAATCCGAAGTTTGCTTGGTGGAGGGAGAGTAGGAATCCTACCTAGGGTAGGAATCCCACTCCCTCCACCCGCCGGCCATGAAGAGGAGTTCGGGGAGGACTCCCTTCTCCCCAAACCTCCTCTCCCCACCTATATAAGGAGGGGTAGGGCGCACCCGTACCCTACACACCAAAACGCTAGCCCCAAGCGCCACCACCTCCAAGTGCTGCCGCCTAGGGCCTCCTCCAACTCGCCGAGTTAGGGTTTCCCCAAACCCTAGCCGCCGGCCACACCACCCCGCCTTGGTGCTTCTAGTCCGTAGATCCCCAAGGCCCTCTCTTACTCCACCATACTCGCTCCGGCTTAAGGCGAAGCCCTGCGAGATATCCCCTCTACTTATGACACCACGTCGTCGTGCTGCCGGAATCGCGAGGAGAGTGCTACAACCTCCGCTGCCTGCTGGAACAAGGGAGAGGAAGGTCTTCATCGAGTACCGAACATGTGACCGAATTCGGAAGCGTTGCCGGAACGCAGCGCCGGGAGGATCGTCTATGCGATCTTGAGATCGGAAGTGTACGACTACATCATCCACGAGAATCTGCTCTTGTTAACCGCTTTGGATCTTCGAGGGTTAGTACTCTATTGACTCGTTGCTACAATCTAGTAGATAGATCTTGGCTTGTGTGTGTTCATGCGATAGAAAATTTTTGTTTTTCCATGCTACGAACCCCTACAGTGGTATCACAGTCGTGTCTATATGTAGATCTGTTACACGAGTAGAACATAATGGTCATTGTGGGCGTTAATGTTTTTGTTGTCGATTGCTTCTTGTGTACTTTGCATCTTGCGGGATGGTGGGATGAAGCGGCCCGGGCTAACCTTACATGACATCGTTCATGAGACTTGCTCCACGCTTGACATGCAACTTGCATTGCATAAGTGGCTTTGCGGGTGCCTGTTTCTCCCAACATAGTTAAGATTCAATTTACAACGGGTGATTGACAATACTAGTATCAACGTTGTGGTTCTTGTTCGTAAGTTAGAACGACACTTATTGAAAGCCCCAAACCACGTAAAACATGCAAAGAAAATTAGAGGCGTCTAACTTTGTTTTGCAGGGGTATGCTGTGATGTGATATGGCCATGATTGTGATTATATTTGATGTATGCAATGTTCCTTATTGTAAGTTGGCAACCGGCAGGAGCCATATGGTTGTTTTTAAATTCCGTTAAGACCTGCATGTCTATTCAAATTAGTTGTAATAGTTGAAGCTGGTGGACGACAACCATGAAACGGTGCCATTAACCTTGAAGCCATACCGGTGATGATGGAGATCATGTTCGTGCTTGAAGATGGAGATCAGAAGCACAAGAAGAAAGCCCATATCATATCACATATTATGAATTGCATGTGATGTTAATCCTTTATGCATCTTGTATTGCTTAGTTTGCGACGGTAGCATTATAATATGATCCCTCAAGACAAATTTTAAGTTTTAAAGTGTTCATCCTTAGTAAGCACCGTTGCTAAAGCTCGTTGTTTCGAAGCACCACGTGATGATCGGGTGTGTTAGATTCTGCGAGTGTATACAACGTGAGCAAGCCATATTTGCTCATGCGGATGTTAAGGTTTTATCTTGACGAGCCTAGCATGTACAGACATGGTCTCGGAACACGGATCATCGAAAGGTAAAGCATGAGTCATATAGATGATATGATGAACATGACGATTGTTCGCCTTTGAAACTATATCATGTCACGTGATGATCGGACTTGGTGTAGTGAATTTGGTTCGTGTGATCACTAAAACAAAGTGAGGGATATTGTTTTGAGTGGGAGTTCAACGGCAATATGATTAAAAGTTGAACACCATTTATTATAAATTAAATCAAAGTGAATTTGCATAGTTGTTGTAATCATTGGCATCCGCTTATCACCTTGCGATTAGTTATAATTTAGATGATAGAACTATAGAATTCTGGTTAGTTACTTTACGAACTGGTATCGTGTTGATTTGAAGTGTTAATCTAAAGTTTAAAAGTCCCATTGCAAACTTTCAGTAAGTTTTGATTACTCCGTGAAGTTTAATAGTTGGTATTAAATCAAGAGTAAAGATTCCAGTGTTGGTATATAAGTCTCATGTTTGTCTCCATGATTCTTGATATTCAAAAGATAGTTTTCAATATCAAGGTAATCTAGGAGTTGAAAGAGTTGTTTCAGAAACCATCATGTATGGAAGATATTGCGATATCTAAAATGATGTTTTGGTTACAACATGATAGAGTATAATATGGCAAAGTTTGTGTTCTCATATTTAATGAGAATTTACAGAAGGTTAGATACACTAGTTGTCCTAATCCTCCAAAAGGTTTTGGAGAGCAACATTATACTCGCGATTCACCATTATAAGCTAAAAGTAGCTTGATCATGGATAATTCCATGATAAGGGTGAATATTTGATGTTGGTAAAATGTTTACTACACCAAGAGATTACTAAAGAAATGAATTTGAAAGAACACCAAACATTTGATGATGGTGATCTACTTCAAAGTGCAAGTCCAAAGACATTGGTATTTAACTATACATGCTTTGGACTATGTGTCATGTATATGGCTCCACTATTGATGTTGATAGATTCTTTCAAACAGAAAAAGAAATACTGAAAGAGAATCTCATAAATATATGGCAGAAAAGAAAAGACTAGAATTGTTCAGCTTAGGTATATAGAGGATATATGTGTTATGGCTGTATTCTTTGCTTATTAAATAATGTGGTTCTTAAGTATTGGATACTGAATTTGTTGGTATGAATCGTCATACGAAACAACAGAATTCATGAACTACAATGGCCTAAGTAACTAGCAAAAGAATATGTGATGATGTTCATCGAGAACAAATAAAGGGTTATTGTGCTGCTCGTTAAACACCAAAGCTTGCCTTCAAGATTTGTTTTATCAGGTATTATGAGAACAAAAGGGTTGTTCAAATAATTGCCGTAATCCATAAAAGATGGATGATTTACAAATCTCGTTGGAGAAATCACATCCATAAAACTAGTGCTAAAAATGTCGAAAGACAAATTGATTGGAAGATCACTTAGGAAGTGACATCGCCGTTTAAATTATATTGGAAAGAAAACATGAAGGAACTCCATGTGGATGGAATTTTGGAGTCTTTTGATTTTTGATCAAATGACGCTTGTGAAACTTTCCTAGAGATAATTAAAACTTCGTTCAAAGGCCAAAAGGGAACGAATGACTAGCTTATTGGAACTTGTACATATTGTTGTATGAAGTCCATTATGTGTAGTCAAGAGCGATGGATTTAAACTTCATATGCTTTCTCCGAAAATTTAAGTAAATATATGAATATTTACTTAATAAGGAAAAAGTATGAAACATTTGAAAAGTTCAAAGACTTTCAGGATGAAGTGCAAAATCATTGTAACAAGAATATAAATAGTTTATGATAAGATCATAAAGAAAGATATTTGAGTTACAAGTTTAGCATAATACCTAAGATTTAAGGAATCGTTCCATGGATTTGCATTTCTCGAAACACCATAAGAGTATGGAGGGTTCGAGATATGTAATTAAACCTTGTTTGACATGGTAAGATCAAATGTGTAATTCATAAAACTGCCATCATATTTTAAAGATTAAAAGCTTTAGAGACTACCGTTTTTCCACTGAAAAGAGCTCCATCATAATCCGTGGAAATGACACCATATAAAGTTATGGTTTGGGTTAAAACCCAAGTTGTCCTTTCTTAAACATTGGTATGCTATGCATAAGAAAGATGTTTGCAACCAAAGTCGGATGAACCTGTCTTTGTATGTTATTTCGAATAACTGTTAAGTATTCCTCCATAACATCGGAGACAAAAGTGTTTGTCGCTTAGAACATCAAGTTTCTTTGAGAAGGAATTTTTCGTGAAAAGATAAGCGGGAGGACAATAGAACTTTGATAAGGTTAAAAGAACCTTAAGCTATATGTGCAAAGTTGCACAGCGCCGAAAAGTGTTCCGGAGGCAGCAACAATGCTCATGGCTCATGTGCCTCAAAGGTTGTGGTCATGGATGTCTAAGTTTATATTGAACCTATTGGGTCGGGTAAACAATCAAATACCAAGATTTAAGGGTTGAATCATTATTTGACAATAATGAACCGACTACATGCAAAGAAGCGATGATGGGTCCTGACTCCGTCAAATGGCTTGAAGCCATAAAATCCGTGATAGTTCCATACACGAGAAATCAAGCTTGGAACTTGAAGAACCCTCGAGAAAGGTGTAAGAACTTACAGTCGTGTTTGGATCTATAAAGAAATAGACATAGCTGTTTCACATCTATGAAATAGTCGACATGTTGGGAAAGAGTTCACAACAATGTTCAAAGGTTGTATATGACAAGATTTGATCTTTCATAGCGATATTTAGTCGAGACGGATTAATGTAGCAACCACTACATATAATTTTGTTATGTGGTAGTTGAATAAACAAAACAAGTTCTTCTAATAGAATTGTTACCTAGGACATGTCCTTAACACGGTCCATAGGGTTTTGTTAATTCAAAGGATGCTAAAAGCATATGCAAACTTCAATGGTTGAAGTAAGCATCGCGGAGTTGGAATCTTCACCATGATGAAATTGTTAAAAGAGTTTAAATTCATCAGAGATGATGAAGATGCTTGCATTTGCAAGAAATTAAGTGGGAGCGCTAAGACATATTTCTAATACATTATGTGGAAGACATATTGTTGATTGAAAATGATGTATCTTTTATTAACACATATTAAGAATTTCATTTCGATGAAAGACTTAGGAAAAACCCAAATATTTGGCATCAATAGACGCTAATATGGTTGTGCCGAAAGTACATAGATGATGTATTGAATGAGTTCAATATAGAAACTACAAGAAAGTTTCTTGTCGCACAGAAAGGATTGAATGAGTCCAATATTGATGATATATTCAAGTGTATTGACACTTGGTAAGTGAAACAAATATTCAAGTATAGATTGATACTTGATGTATGAAATCACAAAGAGTATTTATACCAATCATACTGTGATATGTACAAATCCAGATATGTCCTATTCTCTAAATGTTATGAGCATATACCAGAATGATTCATAAGATGATCATTGGACAATAGTAAGGATATTCTTATGAATCTTTTGGAAGAACTAAGAATATATTGTTTTGTAGAAGTGACAAATAGATGGTTAGTTCATTGTAAAAGTACTACATTAATACTAGTTTTGTCACAAAGTACAAATTAAGTTTATATCAATCTAAACTAAGGGTGGCACGATATAATGGAAAGTAAGTTCCATAATGGATTTGGATGAGTTCCAAAGTTAAGACATTGTGACAGATACTACAACAAAAGGCTAAGTATATGACTGCTATAATAGCAGCAAAAGAGGGCATTTGTGTCAACTAGTTTGTTATCAAACTAGTGTGGTTCACAGCGGGATAGTACTATGAAGATATATTGTACGACAATATTATCAACATGTTTTAACCCCAAAGAACTAAAGGTCTCGCCAAAGGACCAAATTTATACAAAGCAATCTCATTAGAGAATGAGTGATGCGTAGAGACGCAAAGACATGCAATTACACACGGACCTGAAAGTGTCGGATCCGGAGATCAGTTGACCACTAGAAATCGTGTAAATACAACACCGGAAAGCCATAGGTGTTGAATGCACAAAGGTTTGAAACTAGATTATTGACTCTAGTGCAAGTGGGAGACTGTTGGAGATATGCAAAAGAGGCAATAATAAAGTGGTTATTATCATATCTTCATGCTTATGATAAATGTTTACATACCATGCTATAATTGTATTAACCGGAAACATTAATACTTGTGTGATTTGTAAACATAAAAGAGTCCCTAGTAAAGCCTCTTGTTAAACTAGCTTCTTGGTTAATATATGATCATGGTTTCCTAATCATGAACATAGAGATGTTATTAACAACAGGGTCATATCATTAGGAGAATGATGTGATGGACATTCTCCTATAGTTAAGCGTAGTATAAATATTAAGTCATTTAATATAGTTCATTTGCTATAAGCTTTTTGATACATAGTAACCTAATTCCTTCGACCATGAGATCATGCTAATCACCATCACCGGAAGGATGTTTTGATGGCATAAAACACCACACCATAACTGGGTGGCTATAAAGGTGGTATTGAGTATTGGGAAAGAATGTGTTGAGGCACATGGATCAAGAGTGGGATTTGTCCATCCATATGACGGATAGATATACTCTGGGCCCTCTCGGTGGAATGTCATCCAATTGGCTTGCAAGCATGTGACTAGCTCACAAGGGATCACATATCACGGGAACGAGAAAAGAGTACTTATCAGTAACAAGGTTGAACTAGGTATGCAGAGATACCGACGCTCAAAACCTCGGATAAGTAAACTATCGTGAGACAAAGGGAAATTGGTATCGAGTGTAAGTGGTTCATTCGATCGCAAAGTAATCGTAGAAATATGTGGGAGCCATATGAATTTCCAGATTCCTCTATTGGTTATTGATCGGAGAAGTGTCTCGGTTATGTCCGCATAATTCACGAACCGTAGGGAGACACACTTAAGGATTTGATGTTGTTGTGTAGTTATGGAATGATGCGTATGAGACCGAATGTTGTTCGGAGTCTTGGATGGGATCCGGGATATCACGAGGAGATCCGGAATGGTCCGGAGAATAAGATTCATATAATGAAAGTCCTGTTTTGGAGTTCGTAAATGATTTCGGTGTTTTCACAGGGAATGTTCTAGAAGGGTCTGGAAGGTCCGGCACTCTGGAGGGGAAGGGTACATGAATGTGTCATGACAATGTGGAATGGTTGCATCATGTACTAGGTCACTTGGCTGGGCAATATAGGGAGAGAAATCAAATCCAAGTTTGAAAGACAAACGCCAATTTGAAAAGTCAAATTCGAAGTTTGCTTGCTGGAGGGAGAGTAGGAAACCTACCTAGGGTAGGAATCCCACTCCTTCCACCCGCCGGCCATGAAGAGGAGTTGGGGGAGGACTCCCTCCTCCCCAAACCGCCTCTCCCCACCTATATAAGGCGGGGTAGGGCGCACCCCTACCCTACACACCAAAACCCTAGCCCCAAGGGCCACCACCTCCAAGTGCTGTCGCCGCCTAGGGACTGCTCCAACTCGCCGAGTTAGGGTTTCCCCAAACCCTAGCCGCTGGCCACACCACCACCCCTTGGTGCTTCTAGTCCGTAGATCCCCAAGGCCCTCTCTTAATCCACCATACTCTCTCCGGCTTAAGTCGAAGCCCTGTGAGATCTCCCCTCTACTTCCGACACCACGCCATCGTGCTGCCGGAATCGCGAGGAGAGTGCTACAACCTCCGCTGCCTGCTGGAACAAGGGAGAGTAAGCTCTTCATCGAGTACTGAACTTGTGACCGACTGCGGAAGCGCTGCCGGAACGCAACGCCGGGAGGATCGTCTACGCGATCTTGAGATCGGAAGTGTACGACTTCATCATCCACGAGAATCTGCTCTCGTTAACCGCTTTGAATCTTCGAGGGTTAGTACTCTATTGACTCGTTGCTACAATCTAGTAGATAGATCTTGGCTTGTGTGTGTTTATGCGATAGAAAATTTTTGGTCATGGAAACGGCCATAAACACACATAAACAAATGTAAAGTGCCAAGATGTAAAGTGCCCTGGAACCCCAAAACTATGAGCAATAGCACAAGAAAATGGCCATAAAACACGAAAAAGGTAAGTTTTTGGTCATTCCCTTAAACATGTATCGGGTACTATGGTCGTTATAAATCGCTCTGGAACCCAAAAACCATAGGTAATAACTCATGAAAACATCCACAAAACGCAAAAAAATATGAGTTTTTGGTCATAACTCAACATGTATATCTCCCTAGAGCCCTAAAACTATGGGCAAGAGGTCAGAAAAATGGCCATAAAACGCAAAAACGACGAGTTTTTTGTCATACCTCTTAAACATGTAAATCACCTTGAAACCCCAAAAATGTGGGCAATAGATCATGAAAATGGCCATAAAACGCAAAAATACGAGTTTTTTGTCATAACTCTAAAACATGTAAAACGCCCTAAAAAATCAAAAAAATGTGGGCAATAACTCGTGAAAACATCCATAAAAGCAAAAAGATGAGTTTTTGGTCATAACTCTCAAACATGTAAATCGCCATGGAACTCCAAAATTGTGGGCAATACCTCATGAAAACAACCACAAAACGCAAGTTTTGGTCATGCCTCACAAACATGTAAAGCGTCCTGGAACCCCAAAATTGTGAGCAATAGCACAACAAAATGGCCATAAAACAAGAAAACGACGAGTTTTTAGTGATGTCTTCAAACATGTACCGGATACTATGGTCGTTGTAAATCGCCCTGCAACCTCAAAACCGTGGGGAATAACTCATGAAAACAGCCATAAAATGCAAAAACAACGAGTTTTTGGTCATAACTCTCAAACATGTAAAGCGCCCTGGAACCCCAAAAATATGAGCAATACCACATGAAAACGACAATAAAACATGAAAATGACAAGTTTTTGGTCATGCCCTCAAACATGTATCGGGTACTATGGTCATTGTAAATCGCATTAGAACCGCAAAACCATGGGGAATAACTCGTGAAAACATCCACAAAACGCAAAAAAATATGAGCTTTTGGCCATAACTCTCAAACATGCAAATTGTCCTAGAGCCCCAAAACTATGGGCAATAGCTCACGAAAATGGCCATAAAATGCAAAATCGACGAGTTTTTGGTCGTACCTCTCAAACATGTAAATCACCCTGGAACACCAAAACTATGGGAAATAGCTCATGAAAATAGCCTTAAAATGCAGCCAGCCTTTGCATCGTTAAGAACAGCTTCGGAAGATCCTGCTAGACGTCGTCGCCCCCGCTCTCCTCTAAATTTTACTGTGCAGGTTTTGCGAAGAAATTGATCTTATTTGTTGCTTTAGCTTTTGAGGCAAACAGAGTAATTTTATTGTGTAATTCCATGAATCGAATGCGGTTCTTTACTAACTGAGACGAGAGGCTTGTCCCCCGCAGCCGGCACACGGTGACGTTGGCACTACAAGAATAGGAAGCTACGCCGAGGGCTGAGAGCTACGCCGACGGCCAAACATCGGGACCGTCGGCGTAGCCATCGTCCAGGCCAGCTCCCCTCATCGTCCATCGGCGTAGAATTGCCCTCGGCATATCCTATGCTACGCCGACGGCTTCCCACGGCGTAGCCTACGCCGACGGCCGCCCTCGGCGTAGCTATTTTTCCTTTTACCTCATTAAACTTTGAAAAATCATAACTAAATCATTCTAATTCATAAAAATACAAATAATATATCAAAATTTGTAGAAAAATAAGATCTATCTATCTATACTCAAATATTACATATTTATAAAAAAAATTAAGTGAAACATAAAACATTATATACAGTTTAAAACGGGCATAAAAAATTCAAAAACGATCAAAACAATGTGAAACCTTCGTGTGGTGTCATATTATGTGACATTGTTACAAGGAAAAATATCAAACCTGGTATATTGATTATGTCTAAAAAAACATCACAAAATGACCTATCTCATTCGAGGTTTCTTGGCTTTCGGGTCAAATGACCAATGTTATAGCTAGAATCAAGGCATAGTTTGTGATAATGTTCCCATATTGTGTATACATGTGCATCATGGGATGGTGAACAATGTTGTAGGAGGAAGTTTTCCTTTTCGTCGCACCAAAAATCCATTTTTCATTTTCCGATCACAAAAAACGGACGGTTTTGTGAAGCAACCACCAAATGGCTAATTCAAAATGCTACCACCACATTTTACAAAATAATACTAGACCACCTCATATGTACAATGTCCCAACAGGGGGATCCGAAACCTTTTCTTCCACCCCTGGTGAAAAAGATAAATTCCTACCGAATAGGTAGGAAGTGGGTTAGATATGAACTACATGTACATGATCTGATACTCTTCTTTTTTACAAAAATCATTTTTAGATTCACAATATGCTATTTTATCAAAGATCCAATGCAAGTTTAACGAGGCTTGGCCTCGTAAGGATCTTCATGCCTGTCGTTCGATAAAGTTTGATGATGGTTTAAAACAGGCATAAAAAATTGAAAACGATCGAAACAATGCGAAACCTTCGCGTTGTGTCATATTATGTAACATAGTTACAAGCAAAAATATCAAACCTGGTATATTGATTATGTCTAAAAAAACCTTCACAAAATGACCTATCTCATTCGAGGTTTCTTGGCTTTCGGGTCAAATGACCAATGTTATGGAAAGAATCAAGGCATAATTTGTGATAATATACCCATATTGTGCATACATGTGCATCATGGGATGGCGAACAATGTTGCAGGAGGAAGTTTTCCTTTTCGTCGCACCAAAAAGCCATTTTTCATTTTCTGAGCATAAAAACGGACGGTTTGTGAAGCAACCACTAAATGGCTAATTCAAAATGCTACCACCACATTTTACAAAAATACTGGATCACCTTATATGGACAATGTATCAGTAGGGGGGTCCGAAACCTTTCCGTCCACCCCTGGTGAAAAAGATAAATTCCTGCCAAATCGGTAGGAAGTGGGTTAGATATGAACTATAGGTACATGATCCGATGCTCATGTTTTTTTACGAAAATCAATTTTAGGTTTACAATATTCTATTTTATCAAAGATCCAATGCAAGATTTCCTTTTCGTCGCACCAAAAAATCATTTTTGATTTTTCGAGCGCAAAAAGGGGGGTTTTCTGAAGCAACCACCAAATAGCTAATTCAAAAATGGGGGGTTTTGATTAGTTGATATGGATATAATATTTGGATTCCTTTCTTTTTTTTATCAATTTAGACATATTATTTATCATATTCCGATTTATGGATTTAAAGATATTAATTTTTCCATATTAAATAAAAAATACA
The DNA here is from genome assembly GCA_910589765.1 of Avena atlantica. Classification (NCBI taxonomy): domain Eukaryota; kingdom Viridiplantae; phylum Streptophyta; class Magnoliopsida; order Poales; family Poaceae; genus Avena; species Avena atlantica. Next base: position 521,913,122 of record OU342735.1, on the reverse strand, counting down.
AAAAAGTAAAATTATTATATTTTTATTTGAATTCAATAGTATTTTTATTTGAATCAGTAATATTTTTACTTATTCATTGTTATTTACTTAAATAAGTGTTTGTAGTTTCAAAAAATAAAAACATGTGACATAATGATATAAGAGTTAATATGATTGATATCATAGTATTGACAACTAGGTACAAATTGCTTCGCGAAAACTGATTCGGAAGGAACCGAGAAGTTAAGCGTGCTGGAGCTGAAGTAGTGCTGGGATGGGTGACCGAACGGAAAGTTTGTTAAAGACTGCAATTTGATCAAAGATTAAATGTAATTAGTGTTAAAAATGTTCCAGGTGGGAGATTAAGATTTTAAAAAGTTAAGAAAAAATCCAAAAAAAATTGATTTTTTACAACATGTCGTTATTATGCCGAGGGCAAGGCCGTCGGTGTAGTATACGCCGACGGCTAGAGCTACACCGACATGCAAAAGTGCCTCCGCCGAGGAATACCTTTGCCAAGGCGAGGGCATTTTGGCCTACGCCGACGGTTTTTTGCAATTCGGCGTAGCGTGCCATTTCTGTAGTGTGGTGTTGTGGTATGTGGCGAGGATGCTTGCATGCGTGTTGACCACCACATGTCGGTGACATATGGTGTGGCAAATAATAAAACTAAAAAGTACAGTGTGGCAAATTATAAAATCCCCCCTTGGGTGGGCGTCATTCCCATACACGCGCATTTCGAAAGGAAACGACTAAGGCCTAGTTTGGCAACAAAGTTTTTCTAAAACTAAAGTATATCAATACCATAGTATTATAGTGCCAAGCAAAGCGATACTTCAGTTTTTTTTCTTTTCTCGGTTTTAGAAAAAAGAGGGTCTAACTTCTTTCTCAAATACTTAAAAAAACCATAGTTTTGAAGAATATTTCAGTTTTAAAAGTACACTATTTGTTGGATACAAACACCTCAAAGTATTTAATACTTTAGTTTTTTTAGAAACCAAAGTATTTTTAGAAATACTTTGGGTGCCAAACAGGGCCTAAACATAGAATCAGTTACCGGGATTTCAGGCTACTTAAATGCCATATTTCAGGTTACTTAATAAATGACCATAACTGTCACAAAAATTATTTACTTCATAAATACTACCTCCGTTTGGGATTATAAGTCCGCGCGGATAACTAGGTTGCCAATTTAAACTAGATAATATAAATATTATAGCATAAAAATTATATCATTAGATACTTTAGAGGTTATATTTTTTAATGGTATAATTTTTATGGAGTATAAGTTATATTTTATTGGTCAAATTAACAACCTAGGTATGCGCGTAGGACCTATAATCCCAAACAGAGGAAGTACTAACTAGAATACCGTTTCAAATCAATGGTCAGATTTTATTTATACTAGTCATCTCACTAGTAGTAAAAGGTACCGTAAAAACGGCCTTAATTTATGGCTGGCCTTAATTTATGGCTAGGTAAATTAGTTTCTCACGTGACATAGCTACTGCCCTAGGACATCTGGCGCCATGGCCTCGACTGCTCCACGTAACATCTGTCTCAGCTTAAGAAAACGTCCATACTTGATGCAACCGGACTATGCGGCCATGGCCATGGCCTTGAGCCATCGCATCTGCAACGTAAGGCGAAGTTTTCAAGAAAGAGCAGGCCAGCCGTTGTTCAGAAGTCCCCGCGTCATGGTACATAGCGCCAGTAGCAACCTTGCTGCAGATCGGCCTTTCCCGATTTACCCGGCCAGATGCTAATCATTTTTATCCCTGGTATCTGCTCACAGTCAAACCTTCTGGGAATCTTCAGACCTTGCAGCCGCTCGGCCTTTTCAAGTTTTTGCCCGGCTGGCTGCTAATAATCTTCATCTTCATCCCCGGTTGATCACAATCAAAATAAGGATGAGGTGCAGCCTTGATGTTGAGATGCACACATACTCAAAGGTAATCAACATTACTTTTTTCTAAATTGATCGATGACCACGTGACTACCTAGCAATCTTGCCGTCCTGATCACTGGCTCTCACATTGGCAAACCTCAACCTTGCTACATCTTTAATTGGGTGTATGTTGCTTCGGTTATTTACGTAACCTTAAGCCACCACGGTATACACGGCCAGGTTTTTTGTAACTTCTCCTAGGTTTTATCATTACTAGATTTAGCACGATCCCGTTGAACTCACGTTTTGTATAATGGAAAGAAAAGTAGGCATGAAAATGATAATACACTTTGAATAGCACTTTAGAATTAAAATAAATGACTTTGCGTTTTTGTCCTGTTTTTTCAATAACAAATGATTTTAACACTGTAATGCTGCAACATGTGATCGGGAAGCCCTCTAAGCTCTACCATGACATGGGAGGAAGGTAACACAGTAAGGCTGCAATGAAGTCTCATGGATCATAAGCAGCAGTGCCAATGAAGGTCAGATTATCGTCTGCACAAGATGTAGTAGATTCTATAGTTCCAAGTGTGAGCACATCAGTCGACTGGAGAAACTCAACACCGGTTATGTTTTCCTCTTTGTTAGAGATGCTGATGAGAAAATCGGCGTCTAATGCTTTGGTCGAATTTAGATCACATCTCCTAGGCTGAATGATGTCTTCAAGGACTGAAGCAAAGCTGTTGTGTGACGGTAAAAAATCTCAAAATGGTAGTGTACGAATTTCAAGAGATTTCGGTGCAGCGTAGGCCAGACCTTGGATGTGAGGAATTAGCTAATACATCTGCAAAGAAAACAAGGGCCATAACATTAGACCACAGAGTTTGATTGACATGCAATGTATCGATGTATAGCTTGCTGATACTGTTTTACCCTGCTGTGTATTCGAGACATAAGGCTTACTACTCAAACTAAAATTATGTGGAGGAAAAATAATATGTATACATATGTTAAGGATGAAAAATTAGGTTCTGCCATTTCAAATTATAAGCTATTAACTGACACTGGTCTATGGTTATTTCTAATCTAGTTTATAATGTCAATCATAGAGCGTAAAAGCAAAGTTTCATCTGGGAGTGCTAAACATTTGTCGAAAAAGTCATTCTGCATTATGTACTTTTGTAGTACGCTATATAAATAGACATGGTAGTACGCTGTGTTGTTCATGCGAGCCTTTCGATACATCCGAATCTAGACAAACCCAACTCGCTTATTTTGGGACGTAGGGAGGATATCAGTTCAGTAAAGACTGAATCGTAACAACTAACCTGCGGCCACAACCATAGGATAACCGTAAGAACTAACCCGAGCCAAGACATGCTCCTAAATATCTGCTAGCCTGAAATGGCTTGTCTTCACCAGAGATACTTGAAAGCATATATGTGCATTCCATGCTATCGGAGTTTCTTTAAATCTCCATTCTCTCGAAATCACATCCATGGAATTTCCATATCTCCATTATTGAGAGAGCAAAGGCTGACGGCCAAATTGAAGGTGTAGTTCCACATCTCGTTGATGGTGGACTTTCTATTCTTCAATACGCTGACGATACAATTCTTTTTATGGAACATGATCTGGAGAAAGCTAAGAATCTGAAATTAATATTATCAGCATTCGAGCTCTTATCTGGGATTAAAATAAATTTCCATAAAAGCGATTTGTATTGTTTTGGCGAGGCCCAAAACGAGGCCCATATATATGCTGAACTTTTCGGCTGTGGTCTGGGTCAGTTTCCAATCAATTATTTGGGAATACCGATTCATTATCGGCGTCTCACAATTGCTGAATGGAAGCTCGTTGAGGAAAGGATACAAAAACGACTTAATAGTTGGAAAGGAAAATTGTTATCTCTTGGGGAAAGACTAGTACTTCTAAATTCAGTCCTTACTAATATGGTACTGTATATGATCTCGTTTTTCCAAATGCCAAAAGGGGTTTTGAACAAAGTGGATTATTTCCGTTCAAGATTCTTTTGGCAAGGGGATAGTGAGAAAAAGAAATATCGTCTGGCCCGATGGAATGTGGTTTGCCGGCCGAAGGAGTTTGGTGGACTAGGCATACACGATTTGCAAGTCAAAAACACCGCGCTTCTGGGCAAATGGCTTTTTAAACTACTTACTGAGGAAGGCGTTTGGCAAACCATGTTATGGAGGAAATATGTGGGCTCCAAAGCTGTGTCTCAAGTGGTATGGAAACCCGGAGATTCACATTTTTGGGCAGGTCTTATGGCCACAAAGAAACATTTCTTTCGTTTTGGTGCTTTTGAGATTAAGGATGGATCACAAATTAGGTTTTGGGAAGATAAATGGCTAGGCCAATCTACTCTTCGCGAACAGTACCCAGCTCTATATTCAATTGTTAGACATAAAGGAGATACAATCTCCACAGTGATGGAGGACTATCCTCCTAATGTGTCTTTCAGAAGAAGTCTCATCGGTCCTAGACTATTATCTTGGAACAATCTCATTTTACGGTTATCCAGGATACAATTGTCGGACGGTGTTGATGTGTTCAAATGGAAATTACTGGAAAGTGGTAAATTTTCCGTTGGTTCATTATATAAAGCTTTGGTCCAACCTGATTTCCTAGTCGATGATAATAGTAAAATTTGGAAAATGAAAATACCCCTTAAGACGAAGATATTTGCATGGTATCTACGGAAAGGGGTAATTCTGACAAAGGATAATCTTGTAAAGAGGAATTGGCATGGAAGTACACAATGTGTTTTTTGTCATCAAGATGAGACAATTCGACACTTATTCTTTCACTGCAAATTTGCTCGGTCTATATGGTCATTCATCCAAATATCTTCTGGCTTATCTCCCCCACGTTCAGTAACCAATGTTTTTGGTAATTGGTTACATGGAATTGTTGATAAGTACAGAACCTTGTTTAGGGTGGGAGCGCTTGCCATTATATGGTCGCTATGGCTTTGTAGAAATGACAAGATTTTTAATAACATTGTGTCTTCCCCTCTGCAGGTTATTTATCGAGCCACGGCTATCCTTCGATCATGGAATATTCTCCAACGTATGGAGTTTCGGGACGTATTTCTGGACGGATGTACGCGATTGGAGGACACGGCGAGGAATATTTTCTCACGACATGGATGGCCGCGTGATCTGAGGATTGAGCTATCTTAGTTTCCAGGCTTTAATTTAGTGTCTTTTTGTAATGCTTTTTTCATTATTGTCTTAGTTTATCTTTCGTGTGGCTGTGTGCATCTTAGTTATGCAGAGGCCGGGTGTAAGAATCAAATATTTGGTTAATAAATGCGCCCATTTCCAAAAAAAAAATATATCTTGATCATCTGAAAACAACCTGGAATTTTTGACTCGTCCACTATCACAGGTGTGTTTAAGATGGAGTGATTCATCGATCAAACTTAGTTAAGCCTATTCACTTAGTTCTAAAAACAGAAGAGGGAAACAACCATGACACCTTCACGCTCTTGTGGGGTGACGTCAGTATTCATATAAATATGATTCAAGATCTAAAGTCTAAATTCTGGATGCACATAAAACCTTGAATGCAAGCATCATCCAAGAACATGTAAGTAAGCTAAATCCATGAAAAACCGAAAATTCACCAATTATTTGGAAAAACAATCATAAGAAAATGCATAATTCTATTAGCTAAACTTTGTTTTGCATTGCATCTAAGCATATGTTAGTCATGCCCAGATCGTTTTAAGCTATAGCTATCACTACTTATCCACAACCTTATATACATATTCGCCCTGCACGGAGGATTCAGATAGGAAAGCATTTAGAACGATGAAATCAATACATAAATATAGGGAAACACACAAAGCCATTTCAGATAACATATACTATTCAAAAAAATTGGTTTGGAAGTGAGATGCTCTCAAGCACAGGTGCCCGAACCAGCAACTTGAAGGCAGCTTGCCATGTGCCACCAACCTTTCACATGGCAAGTCGATGTATAAAACATTAACTGGATAGTCTATACGCAAAATTTTATTAGAATCTCCAGATCTTATGAAAATGAACACTTACCAAACAATTTTTGGCCAGGAGCAAAAAAGAACAGAATAGGGCATGTAACTGCAAAAGCCATAGATGAGACCCAACTACACAACAATGAATTTGAACATATCGCAATCAATAGAAGTAGGTTGGTTCATATCTCAGAAATGAGAACTGTAGTAAATTGTGGGTAATTTAACCTATTGGGACCTCCACTCCTAAGTTACATATCTTTTGGCAATCTCATATACAATTCATATACTTACTGGGCCTGCCATCTACCTTTTCTTCTATTAGGTAGGCATTTTGTGGGCATGCCAGGGAAAAAGTCACGCGTGAACTTTTTTGATATAAGGCAACAGCAGCTGCAAAGATACCTAATAGTACACCGACATAGTCCTAAAGAGAGTGACCTTATATTCATGTGGTCTAGCTAAAGGAATGTCATAAAACATGAGAAAGCAAGCTGTCTAGAGAAGCTCACTGTTATATCAACAATATATAGTGCAAACTATGACCAGCTTATGTGGATATCATGTGGGAAACTATAGTCAATAAATGAGTACGGTTTCAATAAAAAAAACATAAATAGCCTAAGATCATATACCTGAGAAAATTATCATGGCCAAGTTTCTCATATTAGGAGAGGGAAAGCAAGAAGTGGAATCTCTAAATTTCCTAAATGTATTTTATCTGCTCTGAGCGTATATCAACCGTATCTAAGTATCAAGTTTGGCTAAGTTTTGCAAATTTTATTCTTATTCCTCTTACTAAGTTCCGCATACTACCAACAGAACTAATAATTTATGCATAACAGATAGATTAGCACACCTCAGGCTAACAGCAAACCACTTTACATTGTAGAGATAAGACTTATCATAGATAGGTCAGTTTTTCCACAATGCTTATCATGTCTTATCTGGATCACCGAAAATTAAAATCGATCTATTATTGAAATCTAATCCATGGGTATTGGGTAAAGCATTCAATATCAACCCATACTTAGCTGACTGCAGGTATGAACATGGCGATCCAAGACTCGAAGCAGCACAATGAAATAAGTAGTTGGCAAGAAGAGATGAACTGACCCGCAAAAGTTCAGCGCCATCCGCGAAAGCGTGCATCCGGACCTGCAGCAACTAAGAGAGTAGATCGAGAGCGGAGCTGAGAGCTCCGTCAGCGGCACGAGAGAAAGGGGAATGGATAAGGATAGCGTGTGTGTATTGGAGGCAGCAAGAGCAACGCACGGTTTAATATGGCATGTTTCTATTTCAGCTGGTGTTTTCCTGGTGAAGACATGGCAACCGGAGGCTGGGCTGGGCTAATGTAGGACGTAGGGCTGGCTATGTCTGAGAATGGAAACAATGACGCACATGCTGAATTTCTAATTTGATCGAATCGATCTTGCCGTTGATAAGGCCTATTGTCTGATGCGGTAAGACAGATAAACCTAGGATGGTGAGTACCAAGTTGACGCCGTATCCAACCTAGGATGGTGACTACAAATCAACACGAGCATCCAACACACAAAGCCGAGGAAGAACCCTCCTCCCGTATACAACCAAAAGGAGTCCAAGAAAATATAGAAACATGTGCACCTGAGAAAATAAACGGCAACCAAGATCTGTCGTTTCCCTGGAATCTGTTCTGAACCCTGAAGAATTACAACATATTATTACAAGAGTGTAAAAGAGAGAAGGAAAACAATCTAGTAGTATTTTGTTTTTTTATAGATAAAACCTAAACAACATCGCATTATACCAAAACTCCAGCGCCATGTTTTCATAGGCAAGCGTGAAAAAAAGTGGCGTCCCTAGAGTGCCAGCTCTATTTAAGCCCCTACATACTAACAGACTGGCACTTATCAAGAAAGGATAATATAATATAGTTAAAGAAATAACACGAGAAGGCCGAGCATTATAGAAGGAACAATACCAAGATCAGCAGCATCTACTATGCGATCAACTAATGCCACATGAATGTGGGCTAGAACGAACGGCATACTACTAATAAAAACAGAGCGACATTGAACCAGGAATACACAGAAGTTCTTGTCCTGATCAAGGCACCATTCTACCGGAGAAAGAAATTTGTGCATCTAAGAATACAGCACCAACAATCTCACACAAACAAAACATCTCCAGGACATAAACATGGATGCATGCACTAATAAGAGGCATATAAATGCAAAGTAATGGAACACACACGATATATAATAAGTTACTAGAAAAGAAATCAGTAAAAAAATTCACTACCAGAACAAAATATGATGAACCAGAGAAGTAGTCAAAAACATAAGCAAACATATGAAACTTTGAAGACAAAGTACAGAAATGAGAAACAACCTTGGTTTTTAGTAACCAAATTAAACATATTATAATGAGTTTACCATCTCTGCTATCCTTAAAAACAGGGGAAAGCACACTATAACACAATCTTGAAATAACTATTTTTGAATCAATATGTCAAAGTTCTCCACTTCCGTCATAATCACTCTTTTTATATTTTGGAAAATAGAAACACACATTTAGCTTAAAAAATGAACTGTAATAAAACAGAGACGGAACTGAAAACATAATCAGGAATACAAACTTTTGGACGCAATGCACTGAAAGAGAACCAAATCTAGATTTTTAGCCACCAAATTGAACTGATAATAGAGAGTTCACCAGCCATTCTATATTTCCAAGAAGATAGATACTTTACCAACATTTTAAATGGGGTAACACTATACTACAGGGCCATAAACTAACCGTAACAGTGTTGTTTTGTGAAGTCTGTTTCGTTAATAAAAAACATCTCATCTCTTGAAGACAGAGCACAAAGATGACGCACAATTTTGAAAAAAAAAACTTCAAAGAATCGAGCGTCAACCGAGATGGTGAAGAAAATCAATAACTGTGGACATGTGATAAATAAAATAGAAACCAAGGAATGGTCAGTAGGAGAGGAAGAAATCTACCTGAAAGATCAAGTGGGCGTTAAGCATTGCTGAATTTTTTACCTGATAACACTACCACCGAGGCGGTAGGTTAGGTATTTTTCTTGGACTACGCATCCTACAAAGCTTCCTAGGATGGCTGCGTGCCTCAGGGGCATTTCAAACAGAACTTGGTTCAAGATAGTTACTTGTAAGTATACACTACATGCATGTACACATAACTGTTTTTGCAAAGGAGATAGTTCACCTCTTAACCAAAGAAGTTGTGTCAGCCAGTTATTCCTTCGGATCCTCCGCGATAGCTTTAATGGCCTGCTGCGAGAGTAAAGCAAACCATGAAGAATTAGCAAGAAGTTTAAACATTGATTAAGCAAGAACTTTTAATTTATCACAAATCAAAATAAAAATACAATTTATCTTTCTTTTATTGACACACATCGCATTGATGAAAAGAGCCATGCTATTTCCTCTTTGGTGCATTCCTATCTTCAAACATCTAGTGCTCCTAGAGTCAGCTTGTTTGAACTCCCAATTCTTTTTTCCCATTGGAGTACGATTGTAGCATCCCCATGTGCCATGCTTATGATCAAATTTGGTAAGAAGAATGCAAGGATAGTTTTTATGCAAACAAATCCGATAAGAAAGCTCGAATGATCACACCATGACATCAAAAAAATTATATGCAAATATAAGACTGTTAAATAGTAGGCAATATTGGCTTCTGTACAGAATAATCTAAATGAATTCCTCATGAAGCACATAGAGTGGACTACATGCAAATTTACAAAAATATCAGTATGGAAACATGTGCCAGATTATGCTGTATACCAGCAGTGAAGTAGTAAAATTCACCAACAAATGGATGGCATGACATATAGCTTAGTCTGGCATTAGATATTTGCAATTTCCTGTTGTGTTCAAAATTCCCAAGGCACACATATTTGTATGAGCAGTATCTGCACCAGAAAGCTATTGTGGTTAATAATTACATGGAACTAAACTATATACCAGAACAATAATTTGAGATGTTCCATTGCAGGTGTGTTACCTTGAACTATTTCCCTGATCACTCATCTGTCATGAATTGGAATATACCCAGTTCTCTAAAAGGAATTAAGGCAAAAACAGTGAAATATCGTCCTCTTGAATAGTCTCTAGCTATGAATTCCGAAATTTCTATACCCGGTTGCTTTGAAACCTGGCCTATTTATATACTCATAATTATTAGGTTCATGTATTATATCGATATCATGAAAGCTGCACCAGCAAATAGATTAGAATAAGCCAACATGCTAACAATTTTCTTGTGACTAACAGAGCAACTCATATGGAACTAAAACCATTTGATAGTACAATGAATTTCTATCCAACTGAATTTGGACAAAACAGAAGTCATCATATATAAACGGTAAATCACTATTTATTGGAAATCTAGTTGTAAATGCAGAAGCTCTGGCCATGCAAATTTTATTATGGCATGTACAAAATGAACTGGAGGCATTCACTAAAATGCCTCCACAACTCCAGCAGAGCATCAACGATAACTTCCGATGGATAAAAATGGAATAGATGCAGTGTGTAACTAATCCAAAACCATGTCCTATCAAACTCCAGAACAAGACCATGTCCTATACCTCCAGAATGGTGGCGAAGAAAAAAGAACTTCGCTTGAAATTTATCTATACTACGTACTTAAATGTCCATACATTCAGCCAAAGGAACATAATAAGTTTATTAATAAGGCGCACCAAATTGCTGTATATTTTTATTCGCTTGGGTCTAGCAACACCCAAGGATGGTAAATAATCGACAACAAAATAAAAGGATATCTAACACAGATGCAATATACCATTGTGAAGTAAGTTCCAAAAAAACCAGGACTCTAGGTGGTAGGTTCATCTTAGAACTAAAAATAAGTTAAAAAATATTACCAACTTGATATAATATTTCTATTCTAAATACATACAGTGAAACTTCAAGATGGAGCTCACTCTTCTTTGAAAAATGAGGAACAATATCATGTAGAAAATCAAGGTATAACTCACAGTAGCATCCATACACAAAATCCAGAATAATTTCCAACAACTTGTAATGCACCAAATGACAAAGAAGATGCAAACCTGGCATATTGAATTCTAATTGATCTTGAGGAATACCAGTACAAGTTTGATCAAATTAAAAGAGTCGACAACAATAAATGAGGCAAGATTCATGTAGCCTGAAACGTTAAGAATGCTGTAAGCTAAGAAATTCACACACATGTATGTATTTTACAGGAAATTATTTTTTCATGCAACAACATTACAATGATGCATAATCCTTTAGAACAGAATAATGCTGAATTCAGGTGGACATGACGGTGCAGGTGATGGACAACAAAACTGGTATTCACACTAAATATAAATAAGAGTAGAAGAAATGCTCTTAAAATTGTTATTCACACTAAATATAAATAGGAGATAAAACAATGAGTGCATAGTCGAAAGTAAACTCATCATCAAACCCGATACCTCCTTACTATTTGTTATAAATCCATGCTGCATTCTGCTAATCGACGGTAAATTATATTCTCACAAGATAACACATACCTTATTACAGGTGCAGATAATTGTAGATTTTGTAAGAATTACCATCAATTCTAAACTCTACTGTGTGTGATGAACAACTAAATTGGTACAACTAAATGTTAATATACTAAATTGCAATAGAATTTTAATAGGAAAATATAGTTCAGATGCAACTGCATGCCATCGGTTCTGAACTCATCCTTCGTGACATCTTTTAGGATGATGAAATTAGCTATCACTGAGCATGACAAGAAGGATCAGATTAGGGAGGGATTTTTATTCATCGAAATATAACAGCAGCAAGGGAAATATTCTATATACCATCAGGAAGACAGTGCAAACCAGACATCAATCGGTGACACAATGCAACCAAACAGCATCTACACAACCCAAGAATCTGCAAAAAAACTAAACACAAAGAATAACAGATTAATATAAGGGAAAAATAAGTAAAGCCTATTTTCCTTAAGCAGTATCTGATAGTGCTTGTCCATGGTCTCAGATTCAGTCATACAACTTACGGCTAATCACATAAACAAGTACAGTTTACAAAAAGCATCTTACCTTGCTTCCATGTCACTGTGTTCGTCGGGGCTGATGTCGAGGTAGAAACTGTGAATCATCGTCTTTTTCTTGTTGTCTTTGACCCAAGGCTCATCCATCATTTACATTACTCCCAGTGTGGATATAAACTCTGGTTAGGAGGCAAAATTCATAATTATCCGGCCAACAAACAGAAGATGGGATTAAGCATAATTTTTATGGGACCAACAAACAAAAAAATAAGCATTTCATCATGTCGTTCACCATCTCCACCTGACCACCTTGTAATCACTCCTCATCCAGCAAGAACGACCATGTAACATAGATAATTCAACCACTGACGGATGACAGCATACACCACAAAGGAGATAGCACAATGGAATCGTACAACCAAGAGGATGAACATGGGAGAGGGGCTCACCTTGTCTCTGTACTCGTCCATCTCTACAGCGGCAGCTTGTACGTCATGCCCTTGGTATGGTTTGGCTGCTCCCACCGGCCACCAACCGTCAAGACTACGGTGGCGGTGTTAGGGTTTTGTCCGCTCGCTGGGGGTCGAGGAGGCAGAGCTTGTCAGAGATGAGAGGACTTGTGCACGTGTGTACCATGGGAGAAGCAGGGCGGCCGTTGGAGGGCTTTCTCCTGATGACTTCAGGACGTGCGGCGGCGGGAGCAGCGGGGTGCCCTACTCCGCCGGCCACCAGTTGTTCCTCTTGTGCTACAGCATGGAGCGAGTATGATGATGCGGCGCCGCGATGGGGATCTTGTGGAGGTTGGGCCGCCCCTGCTGGGGTGGAGGGAGGGGAATCGCGCGAGCAGCAGGTGGCGGCGGCTTGTCTGGAAGGGGAGTGAGGAGTGGGGATTGGGAGGAGACGATAGAGGGGATTGGCTCTTGTCGTGTGCCTTTTTGTCTCAGGGGAGCACATCATACACACGCGACCCACCCCAAAACCACCCCAGGACACTGACAATGCGGACCAGTTAAATGGAAGACCCATGCGCAGCTGCAAGTGGGAAGATAGGCGCTGCTACATGGCTTGGACTAGCGCAAACAAACGGCCAAGATGATCTCAGGATCTCATCCCATGGTCCAGAGGCTCAGAACGCTGTGAGCAGCCCTTGACCCCTCACCAATTACATCTTTAGATTATTTTTTGTTGCACGAAACATACTCTGGAAAAAACATAATCCACCAGCAGTTGCACGTGCACCATGCCTCTTGGTGACGGTCTTTAGTTAAAACTCAAAACCACGATCAAGTTCCTACACTATGTGACCATGCAAATACTCATCAAATATTTTATTAAATATTGTTGTATTATTTGTACTTGTAGCAAGTCAGACATTATTACCTTTTTTCTTAACAATATACTTATCAAAATATATTTTAAAAATTTAGAGTGACAAATAGAATTCATTAAAAGCTAAAAAAAAGTTCATGACTCACATTCTATTTACCATCAGACTTCGAATCCAAATTAAAACCATAGCTCGATAAAAAAAAGTACAAAAACACCTATGGCAATATCATGGGCTCAATCATAACAATTTTGAATTAACTAATATTCATTATATGATTTATCGTAATATATTCAAGTTGCACGTCAAATTATGAATTCATCATTTCTGAAAATGATAGAAGTAGATGGATGTTGTGTCCATGTACTCAATTATATTTGACTATTTTCATGACGTCTAGAAGGTGGCTTATAGTGCAATGTGGGAACCTGAGAGGAAGTGGTCACGAGATAGGGGTGAGTTTTACCATAGAACTTAAGTTTTTTTTTAGATTCCATAGATGTTAAGTTAATATTTACATATTATCACTTAATGGTATTCACTATGTTGTTTATATAGGTATGATGAAACATACTAATTAATCTTATAATAACATCACTATGAATTAAAAAATATATATTCAATAAAAATAATCGTGAGACAAATTTGTGAATTCTCAGTGGAAATGTAATATCTTAGGCTGCCTTGGGTTCCATGTTCTATAAAAATTAATATTGCATTACAGGCATCGTTTCGGTATGGAGAACCAGTCGACCGTTAGAATTTGTGAATTTTAGGTGAATGTTGTATCTATGTATCCAATTATTTTCAGACGAATGTTACTACTTCTGAAAGGTGTTTTAGAGTTCCAATGTATTGTCTCTACGGGACATGCTCTATACGCATGAACATAAGAAGTGGTAGTTATGGGAGAATTTGGAAGGCACCATTAGCGAGCAGTGGAAGATGTAGGACTAAATCAGAGGGAGTGTCAAACTGTTCATGTTGGAATTTTTGCCTAATTAGGCCCAGTCCATTTATTATATGCCAATAAATTCCTGAAATTTTAGAGACCCATTTGGCCCATTCATGCAAGAAAAGAGTTGGGACAAATATTTAGTCCCACATTGCTAGTTGAGTGAAAGTTGGACCAGCTTATAAGATGAGCTCTTCCACCACTTGTACGAGCTTGAGAAGAGAAGACATATACACGCGCGCTTCTCCTCCTCCCCGCTCGCCTCGTCACGACGCGCGTGCGCTCCGCGGGTTGCGGGTATCTCGCCGAGCCGAGCTTTATTTTACCGCGTATGAATGGTATATGAACAGTTGTACAGAAGTTGAAACGTTGCCGCCTGTTCGCTTCAACTTCTGCACAGCTACACATCCTTTGCGCCTCCAGTTTCAGAGCACTGCGCTACCTAGATCTTCCCAATCCCGTCTTGCGGCGTGCACCGCGAGCCGGGACAGTAGGCCTCTAGACCCCGCTGCTTCGAGTCCTGTATGGGAGAAGGGCGATAAGGTTTTTGGGGAGCGCTATGGGCGCGACTACTGGCTTCATCACGAAATCCCTCTCGGATAGCGATTGCGCCGACGTCTTCCCCAACGAGGACTTCTTCCCCGACATCAGCACCCTCTTCCTCGACGACATGGCTAACGATGGTGTCAACGCGAACACCGGCGGTTCCTCTTCTGCTGTTGCCGTGTATGTTTTCTTTCTCAATTTTGTTCTGATCGCATCTCAAGATCTTCGTCTAGATCACTGCTGATTAATATGATTTCGCTATTTCGCAGTCTGTTTGGTTACCTGTTTTAATATGATTTCGCTATTTCGCATGATTAGTATTTTGTCTATTATTCTAATCATGTTTTATCTAGCGTTTATTATGGGTAATTCGCTTGGTAAATTTCTTTTTTATTCAACAGTTCATGGCTTAAGTATCATGTATACATACTTTTAACACACATAATTAGACTACTAGGTGGGCATGCGAGCTTCGCCTCGCCGCCTCTATTGCGTTAGATATCACGGGTTTTCAGTCACGCATTTATTTCTCTTTTATGTCCAGTTCTTTCAATACACTAACAGTGGATACGCGATTAATTGGTGGAGTATTTTTCGTAGTTGGGCCCAATCTTATAATTAGAATATAAATGGATATTTTTAGGTTAACAATAAATAAATGTTTATTTCCTTTCCCTAAGCACATGATTTCTCTAACCAATAAATTAACACGTGAAGGATCGGTGATAGAAAATTCAGAAACAATTATGCCCATCTGTAGTAAATTTGCAAATTGAAAAGAAGAAGAAAGAGAGTTGGGGAAAAGGAAATGATCGCTCAATCAGGGATGTAGTCTGCACTCACCATATTCACAACAACGCCTACTCAGGATGTCTGCTTGTTGCTCACAAGTCGAAGGAGAAGCGAGAGAGCTAAGAGTGGAGGAGAGGAGCAGATGAGAGAGGTGGACGGCCTGAGAAGGAAGAGCCTTTCTTCGTCTCTAGGCAAAGACGGGCCGGCGTCTGCCTCTTCCACGCAGTGCTGCCCCAGAATCGACGTCCCCACGCCTCCTCTACAGGCTCAACTCCACGCCAAAGACCCAGCCTTGAGATGTATCTCCAATACCCCTGCCTGACCAGTGCATCATGCAGTGCCTCATCACCGCCGACTCATCTTCCTGCGCGACACCTCTGCCTGGAGCAACGATTCCGTGCACCCCTCCTCGCGCATGGCCGCATGATGGTCGAGATGAGGCCGAGGGAGGCAGCTTAAAGGAGTTGCAGTTGAGCGGGCTTAGTGTGGTAGCAGTCAGAGAATCATAGGTGGCAGTCGAAAACCCTAGCCCGGAGCTCTTGAGGAAGACGACTAGAGAGGGTCAACTCCACGAAAAATCGCTTTAGAGAGCCTGCTCCATAGAGCTATTTTTAAAAAAAATCCTCAAAATATTTGCGTATAGCCAACGGTATGAAATACACATCTGCAAAAATTTAATGAAAAATAATATTTTTACCCGCAAAAAAACTAATGGAAAATACCTTATATTTCGGGCACAACAAAAGAGACAAATATGACAAATTTTGGGAAAATGGAGGCCCATTCAAAAATTGCACTGTTTACGTTGAGATATGGATTTTTTTCCTTTTTAGGAGACCAGAATACAAAATATTTTCACATAAGATTTTGTACGATCCTGATATTTTTATTAAAACTTTTTTAATCTTTAAATTTGAATTTTTCAAAAAAATCCTCCGTGGAGCCTGTCCAGAACCACAATCCATAGACACGGGATGTACAAGTGCGCTCATTACTCATGCATGTCACCAAGCTTAATCTATAGTATAATTTGCTACGAGATTAAAGAAGTCACTTTTTAGGGAATACCATGGCACCTATGACACGTCCACTGGATATGTAGGTTTTCAATTCTTGGTAGTACTTTCTTATTATCGTGTCCCTATCCTTAAAAAAGTTAAGTCTTAAAATATGTTAAGTTCATTTGTTCTATAGTTTATTGTATAGTATTTACCTTATTTATATATAGGTACAATGAAACATAATCATATATATTTTAAGAGTGTAACTGAGATTTTTTAATACATTGAATGAAAAATATTGGTAATTTTATCTCGCATGTATTAAGATTGTGTCATGTATAAAGTGTCATTTTATCTCGTATGAATGTTTAGTCACTTATAGCACTTAAAAGTCATTTGAGTCCGGGAGGAAGACGCGGCCGTTGGGGAAGGTGATGGGGGCTGCAGCGCCGCATGCGAGGAGGAGCGCGTCGTCACCGGCGACCACCACCACAAGGTGGAAGAGGACGAGGGTCAAGCCGGCGGCGATGGAGTAGGCGGTGGCCATGGCGCAATCTCTCTCACTCCACATTGCCGCCCGAGTCACCGAGCTTGACTGCGAAGGCAAACAGTGGAAACGGGCTTGGGCCGAAACGAAAGCCCGAACCCGAACCGAGCCCAACCTAACTAAAAGAAGGAAGGGGACCGGAAGATGGCCGGAGCGACCCAGCGCCATGCCGCCCCTGGCCGCCGCCGACGCCTTCCTCGTCCTGGAGTACCTCGCCGGCAACCGCCGTGTCCCTCACCCCGTCTTTTCCGCCCTCCTCGCCGCTCCCCCGCCCGTGACACCCCACAATTCCCCGCGCCTGCGCAAAGGCGTCGCGCTGCGAGCACTCGATCTCGCCCTCTCGGACTCGGACGCCGAAGCCTCCGTCCTCTTCCTCAGCGCAAGGGCCGTCCTCGCTGAACCTGATCTCGTGTCCTGCTTCCCCGACCATCTCGCTCTCTGCGATGACGTGGTCGTCCTCAAGCGCCTCGTCGACGCCGAGTGGGCGAGCCTCCCTGCCTCCTCGCTCGAGGCCGCCGCCGACCAGATCGTCGGCGCAGGAGCCCCCCACACGTGGGCCAACGCCGACCAAGACACGCGCAGAAAGCTTCACCTGCTCGGTGAGCGTCACCTTCCCTTCCTATTGATTTTTTCCTTAAGAAATTCCAATATTAGAATTTCCGTGGTTCATGTTGAACAAAGAGGAGATCTCTGTTCTGGGACTTGATCTCGCATTGAAATAGCTGGGCAATTGCATCTCAATTTGTCATTTTTTTGTGGTCGGTTAACGCAGTAGGGGAGTCCATGGAACGTGAGATTTTAGGCAAGCTTGGGCAAGATCGGTCCACCGATCCTCAAGATGATGAAGTGGCCAATGCGCCCAGCACAAGCGGTGCTAATGAAGCCGACCGTGCTCAGCAAGATGATGAAGCTCATCTTGATAGTGGAAATGGCAATGCCAACCATGTTCAAGAGGACTGCGCTCATCGGCCACAAGAGCCAGTAGAAAAAACAACCGATGCCCAACTTCCTAAAAAGCTGGTAACAAGCGCATCAATTAAAGGAAAGGGCATAGCTACATCTTCTCATGTCACTGAACAGATTGCCCCTGACAATAACAAGAGCCATCCAGTAAAAGGTTCTAAGCCTAGTCTCATGGAGAGGAATCCTACTGCATGCGCTTATGAGGTGATTTCTCTTTAGCTGTTATTGATGTTCTGGTAAATATACGATTGTCTTGAAGGTTGCGTGTATTAGAGTACTCTCGTATATTAGTAGCATATAAAATTACCCAGCTTCAAGCAACTTTGTTTTGGACATACATTCTTAGCTCTTCATCTCTGATGATATAAAAGTAACTGTTGCTGTCCTGTTGTTGCATTGCTCACTCAACACTTTGCTATGGTCAGAAAGTACAGATTTAGATAAAGCACTTAATTTAGATAATCACAGAGATATCTCCTAAGAGTAAAATTATCAGTTCAATAAAGCACTTAATTTTTACCCCTATTTTTATGTTTTCTGCAAGGGGGGGATCTAGGGGATCTCATGTTTGTCTTATCAGAGTAACCATTGATATGGTCAGGAAGTATAAATTTAGATGATCACATAGATGTCTGATCCGGGGCTTCCCCTTTTCAGAAAAAACATGGATGTCTGATCACAACTTAAGTTACAGACTTTCCACAATCTTTAACAAAAAGCCTTGCTGAAAATGCGCATGTCTGGTTTTTGACTATGGTCATCTATTTTACCAGTTTAAGTATACTACTAGTGCACAGAGAATTCCAAATTCTTCAATGTTGTTTTCCGTTGCAACGTAAACTAAGCAGTATTCTGACGGTATGTTGGTCATCTTGTAAATGCAGTGGGATGATTCCGGCGACTCTGACCATGAAAGGCGGCAACGTAAGCGTCAGCTACCCACGTATGAAAGGAAACCTCGACCTCCAGGACCTCAACCTCCATTTCTGAACAGAACAAGAAAGAGGTGGACCGAGATAGAGGAGAAAACCTTGATCGAAGGGGTTGAAAAGTAATTCTCTCTCTCCTTTTATCGCTCCTACATTTCATATTGAAAAATGTCTCTAAAGAAACCTTTGTTTGTCTGCTTTCCTGATGGTATCTGCTTATTTATTTTGGGGTACTCATGATGATGCATGAAGGTATGGCAAAGGCAACTGGACGCAGATCAAGATCGCCTACCCTACTGTGTTCACAGAGAGATCCACGGTACTTATTCCGTTGCGTGTACATATGTTACCCGGATTAGTTCCGATGATGTTGTCTGTGTTCGGTCCATAAACACTGTCTTCTCTGCGCAGGTCGATCTGAAGGACAAGTTCAGAAACATGGAGAGGTACCACTGATCACTCAACGTTGTCCGAACATAGAAGGCCACAACGACCTGCAGGCGTACATATAGGCGGCACGGAGTCGCCATCCTGCAAAGGGCATGAGATATCCGGTTGTTGTGAAATGCAGATAGGAGGTGGGAGAGCCCAGCGCTTTCTCTTGTACAGAGAGATCCGAGCTATGCCTGTAGCAAACGGTCTGTTGTTCTCTAGAAGTAACCGATGAGCTTTTGATGATGACTTCTCTTGTTGCTGTCGTGATGCAAGGTCTGTGGGTTTTTTTTTTTTTTTTGAAGGGAGAGTAGCCTAGACGTCCGTGTCTGGTGGGCGGGGTTAGTGTCGGTGTGGTGGTAGATTAGGCCAACTCCAACGGCCCCGTATTTCGGACATCGATTTCGTCAGTTTGCATGGGTGGAGGACAGGCTGTCCGGCCTCAGCCCGGTTACAGTGACATGTGCCCCCAGTAGTCACTCTCCGTAAAAAAACGTAGAAAAAAAGAGGCTAAAAATAATTAAACATATTACATAAATAGGTCTTGGGTCCTGGTCACAAAATATATAAAAATAGAATTATGGGGTGTCCTGTTGTGGAAGGGAACTGGCGGGCGTTGCTGCTGGCCGGTCGGCGCCCTGGTCCTGCTGCGTGCCGCCTACTCGCCTACTCGTCCTCGTCGTTGGCGAGGTCAATGAAGACCTGAGGCGGTGACCACGCGCCTCCCTAGGCTGGAGCGGGAGGCAGTACCGGGAGCACGAGAGGAGGGGTATCTGGGTCTGCGCAGCCACCCATGACTCATGCAAGGCCTGGGCGGTACCGTCCCACCGCTTCTCCTCCTCCAGGCGACGCAATGATGGCGGCATGGAGATCCTCCTCCGTCATTGGCCAGGGCTGCAGCTTCGGCCCCTCCTGCTTGATCTGCACCAACCGGGGTAGCGGCTCCGGGTCCTCCTCTGTCATCGGCCAAGGCAACACCTTGGACGCGACGGTGTCAGCGCCCCGGTAGCACGACTAGTCCGAGGTGCCGGGCTGCAGCGGTGGGAAGTGGAGGCCGTCGTTGTCATCCTCCACGCCGGAGTCCTTGTTGGACCCCTCCCAGTAGTCCTCGTCGAGGTTCTCAAGGTGGGCCTCGATGGCCTCGCGCCGCGTGCTCTGCCTCGAACCACCTGTCCCATACCGGGTAGTCGATTGCGTAGTCGGATCCCGCCGTAGATCTGGCGGCAGGAAGGCCTGGCGCCGTGCAGGGCCTGAGCCTGGGATGGCTAGCTCTCAGCCCTAGATGCGGTTGTTGTTGCAATGGTGTGGCTTCCTCTTTGGCAAACAATGGTGCATCGAAGATCGTGGGCCCTTTTTTAGATTCAAATATCTGCAACCATCTCTCATGGGCCGTGTTTCCAGTTCAACTGTCCAAAAAAAACACCCATTTAATATGGTAGTGGCTCGTATCAAAACATATGTACTTCACTCCGTCCAAAAATAACTGACTAGTTTTGTCTAGATTTATTTTTAGACGGATTTGGCTGGAGGGAATATAATCTCATTAGGCGTTGCTATCGATAATGTTTTTAATAAAATGTGTATCATCGGACTAGATATGATCTGCAATTACGGTTAGCTCTTTTAGTATCAAAAGTAGCAAGCAGCGATAATACCAAATCAATATCGTTATTATATTATATTAATTCAGTACTGTTGATGTTGATATTATTTTCTACAAACTTGAAATGGAGAAAGTATTGTACTACAAGTATCACTCACAGACCACCAGGATCAAATAACTTATTCCCCAATGCTTGAACATTGGACATCGCCAAGCATTAGACGAACCCCAATGGCCAATGAATGGAAAGATGGACTAGACCAACAGCAATCTCATTATTGATGTATTCAAATGAATGCAGAAAAAATCATGACATGTCAAAGTGTACAGCACTGAACAATGTAGCGATGCTTGACATAAACCAAAATGGTGACTCGGGGAGTCAAGGGGACTATCGAGAACCAGCAACATGCAATCTTCAAATGGACAGAACAGGCCACTGGCAGTACGTCATAATCCCCCATTAAATTAAGGCATAAATACATCTACTAGTAGTAGAAACCACAGGAGTGCAAATTACATCAAACTGAACCACACAATCAAAAGCGGCAAGCAACACAAACTCCACGCACCAGGTCACTACCCCCAGCTAACTTTGTACATCTTCTCCCAGCAGAAAACCTCAATCACCACCTACTTCTACAGCTCCGTCGGGTTAGTCTCGCCGCACCACCAGTCTCCGCAACTTCTGCTTGGAATGCTTCAGACAGCCAATGCACGACCCTATGCTCAAAGAACGCTAGCCTGTAATAGCCTTCATGGCGACCTCCTGCGCGTTCTTTAAACGGGAAAGCGTATCTGTCACGCCATTACTGCTTTCAGTGGATGTCATGTCACGTAGTACCCTGTGACATGCTTCCATCAACTCTTTGTGAGGTTGTGCGCAAACCAGACCAGCCTCTCGAGAGCTTTCACGTGCTTCCATTAGCCTCAGCAGCTTATTTTCCTCGCGATCGCTCAACTCTTCTTGCAGTTTGGCTGCCATGACCGATGCCCGCTTAATACATCTTAATGGGAGCTGCAACCAGGATAACATTTAGTGTTTCACTTTGGTATGCTTATGTACAGACTACACCCACTGTTCAGGGAGTGTAAAGTCGACATGGAGAAGACAAAGATAACTGGTACTACCTGTTCCACACTATAAGATGTTTTGGTACACTACTTTAGCAGTTTAGCCTACCAAAACATCATATATTATGGAAAAGATTTAATATATCTTAAAGATTGTCCACCACAAATATTGTCATAACAGAAATTAGGGAGCTATCCCTTCTAAAATAATGAAACCACGAGAATGAGGGCATGTGAACCTATTCATTTTTCACGTAACTGAGACAGTAGCATGTAAATTACTGCAAAGATTCTAAAGATGATGAGCATAGGCACATGGGAATCTCTTGCATATAGAAGACATTATTCAGCTATGAAAAGGTAGGGAGAATAGAGAACAGAAACTGAACTATTTTCTTGCTTTCTTAAAACTAATTATATAGAAAGAACTGTCTCCTAACATAAGCACCTCGCCCTTAACTTGTCTCTAACTTATAAACTCTATATTACTCACTTATGGACTCAGTTAAAAACTAGTTTCAGCCTTTCCTACTTCGTCCTGATAGAAACCATATTGGACACTTCACACAAGTTGTTGATCTCCCTCCTAACCTGTACCATACAATGCCTACATTGATTTTTGCCATACCCAGTACGAGTTCAGCAACATAGTGATTTAGAAAACAGAGGAAAACAACTCACTTGAACACCAAAAGAACACTGCTTGTGTTAGAAGCACCCATAAAGATAGAAACATGCGCCATAATAACTCAAAAAAGAATAGGACATAGAAATTTGCATATGACTAACCTGTGCAAGCAGTGCAACATTAAGGCCAAAGCTTCTGTCTGAAGCTCCAGCAACAAGTTTATACAAGAAAGTAATTTCTCTGAGATCCTCTGTTTCTGTGCTAATATCCATATTTTCATCAGTGATTTCTATAAGCTTCCTTGTCGATAGATATGAAACATGGTATGCCCCAACAGAACCTTCAAATTCTCTCTGAATATCAAGAATTTTTGGATAATGAGTGACAAAAATGACAATGCATTTTTTCTCTTCAAGGAGATAGTGCAACGTGGCGTAAGCTATAGCAACACCATCATGTGTGCTTGTTCCACGACCAAGCTCATCAATGATAACTAGGGACCGTGATGAGCAGTTATGCAATATGTTGGAAGCTTCATTCAACTCTTCGTAGAAGGTACTTGTTCCTTGTTGAATACTGTCAGATGCACCCATCCGAGTATAAATTGCATCAACAACATGCAATCTTGCTGATGAAGCTGGTACAAAAGAACCAACCTAATAAAACCAGAGCCACAAGTTTCAGAAAACGCCTCAGAGAGAAAGTTTCAGCATCTAACAAAAAATATAGCAACTTAATGGGAACCTATACCTGTGCCATAATGGTAATTAGTGCAACTTGGCGAATATAGCAACTTTTTCCTCCCATGTTTGGTCCTGTAACAATTTGGCAGTATTCCCCATCTGCTTGTAGGTCTGTATCATTTGGAACAAAATTCTCTCCAAGCAAGGACTCTAGAACCTAAATTCAACAGCATACCATACCATACAATCATCATTATCGTCAGAGGCTCAAAGCTAAAAAGTGTTTGGTGCAAAACTGAAAAAAGGTACTAATATGATCAAACTCCAAATGCTTGATCTTCAAATTTGGCAATAGAATGGACAGTGATCTAAAACTAACCGGATGGCGGCCGTTTTTTACGTGAATCTGGCTTGCTTCATTCTCAGGGACAAAATTAGGTTTTACATAATTCTGCAAAAAATGAAAAACAGACGGTGATTGATTGCATATAGGAAAAAAGGTGCATGTAGAAAGGTAAACGTTCGTCAGGGATAGTGTATAACATTTTGTTTTGCAAGAGTGGCAAGAGAGTATAAACAGTCCAGAGCTGCAAGAGATTCAACAGTTGCTTGAAACTGCGCATAATATTTGCCGAAGTCCATAAGGAATGTATGCCATGTCGTCCTGCAAATAACTGCTAGCTCTTCCTTAGCCAGTAATAAACTGTTTAAGTTTTTCAAGATTTCAGGAGTGTGGTATCTGATAGTCTTTTTGGTGCTATTTACTTTCATCCAATTTGAAGGCACCCTTCTATCTACTGGTAGCTGCAGGCACAAATAGGAAATGTTAATGAACTAATGGAAACTACAAGAAATGTTCTTCACTTGAAAATAACAAGGTAACTGGATTCAACTATAATCGACTTAACTTCGATCAAATAGGTTGTTCCAGCTACGGTTTTGTACTCCAAGTTGCGCATGCCCAGCTGCTTCCGATACTCAACAATTAAGAAATCCAGTTTTTGTTTGACCATTTCCACAGTCACGTGGCCCTCAGCAACCTATGCAAAAATATCCGTGTGATGCATCAGAAAAGGTGAAGACTAAAAGATGCTCAACTCATTAACAGCAAAGGATTTACCTCAGGAAACTGATCAACGGATGCAACAAATAGATTTAGCATATCTCCTTGATCAGCAGCGTCTTTGTTAACACAAGACAGAAGTTTCACAGCATTAGCAAGTACAGTGGATGATGAAGCTGTACTTATTAGCCTTCTCAGCAAAGAAGAGCGGACGGTTTTATGCTGAGATGACGCCATCCCAGTATCCTCGATGACAAGCTTCTTCAGCTGCTTTCCAGCTGTCAGAATAGCCTGGATGACCCCAACAAACTGCAATCTGGAAGTGTAAGTCGTATACACTTGACAGGAACACTTCAATGACAAAACGGACACATAAAAGAGTAGTCTAGATACTGAAAAGAGAAGGTGATAAAAGGGCTAAAGGGTCGGGCTGGGCAGGTTATGTTTTATGACAGAACACAAACAAAGGGCATGACAAATAATTCTTGTAAGTGACACATATATACCTTTCCCAGAAAAAGTGATGCATATATACCTTGCCCAGAAAACGTGACACATATATTCTACTAGGTTACACAGAACAGAAAGCGTCAGAGGAAGCACAGACATATTTCTCCAATTAAATTAGTGTATATATTAAATAAGACTGTCTTCCCTATGTCAGAGTAGGACATGCAACTTTTGAATAAGCGATTGAAATCGGGGCCATGGTTTCAGTCTAAAATCAATCATAAAGAAATGAATATGTTTGACCTCTTTAGCCGTGGCTCTGCAGTGAAAAATCCTTGTTATTCCTCTCTGAGAATCAAGTGATCTTCCCAGCATTGTCAAAACAGATGAAAGAATTGTGCTCAGATCACTTCGCACAAAAGCTGTGCAGCACCCATCCTCTTCACCATGTAGAATGCTAACCGAATCTTGCCGTGATCCCATCGATTCAGAGATCTCAGAAACCGCATCTTGACGAGCACGTATTAGATTTATATCACATAAGGGGTGAGTCAACTGCAAGAACACAACAAGATTAAGAAAAACATTACGGATTTAGTTGACATAATGAGAATAGCTGTTTGGTTTGTCACTGCAATTTCTTTTGGTTAAGTGAAATGATACGTCATGGTAACAAGTTATGTCATGACCAGGTATACAATATCTTACCCAGTGTCTAAACGATCTAGATCCAAAAGCTGTACATGTGTTGTTCATACTTTGGAACAAGGACCCTTCTGTTGAACCATCTGAGTTGTTCTTCAATACCTAAAAGAATCAAGGTCTTACCGCATAAATAATAATCAGAATGGAGGAGAATCTGAGGTGTTGCAAAAGAATATACCTCGAGTTGCTGAAGAGTGTTTGCTGATAGAGACATTTCAGTATTAGCACTAAAAGGGCGGAACGAAGAACCAAAGCAGATAAGCCTTTCCATACCAAAACCCTTGAGATAGCGAACACTCAATGCCATTGCTTGTACAACTAGCTCTGGCATAGCCATGACGCCCTACATGAACAAATGGAACTTATTGAACTACATTATGGTCACCAAGCCACAAGGTGGGACGCAGTTAATTGCGTCAACCTCCATTTGGAAGAGTTACAAAGGCTGACAGTACCTCAATCCCATGAAGATTGCCATTGATCCCACGAAGATTGTTGTCAGCTTCATTTACTACTATCATCTGCCTATTGTTTTCAATGGTCGGTGAGCTGACCTCTGACTTCTCCAACAGAGACACAAGTTCAGCTAAAGCGCCACTCTCACCAAAAGATGCAAGCGGCGTGCACTCAACCCGGACATTAGAGGCAGGTCCCGCATACGCCCTCATCAGCTAGAAAACAAGTGGGTGAACACATCAACCAGAGACCTCGAGCAATATAAAACTGGAAGGAGTATAGTAACACTTACTAAAATGTGCAGTAACTATAAAATGTAGTCTAAGAAGAGGTAATAAATCTCCCCATAGGAACAATTTGCTTGAACTGAAGTTGGTATGAATAAACAAGATACGGAGTATCATACTTTATGTGGAGGGGGCTAGAAAATGGTACTGTGTAACTATACTGCCAAACTACAGTTACACTAATGGTTGATAGTTGATTTTGAAAGTTGAAAGTCTTTCAAACCATACAGGTAGTGAACCTTAATAAGTTTCCATAAAGCAAGGTAAAATTCCAATTTGCAAACTGGAAATTATTGCAGAATCTACAATCTGCTAGTTAATGTTTGAGTACGTCAGTGCAACATAAGCTAAGTGCATTGTGAATCACAATGATTCAGTTGGCTATCAGATTACCTTTTCCGTAGCGAAGGAGAGCGGGGTGCCGAGGATGACCTCGACGGGCGCCAAGCCAAGCAGCACGGCCTCAAGGCCGCTCCTGGAGGCACCATCCATGAACTCCCCGTGCACGACCTCACCGGTGGACACCTCGATGGCCACCACACCTACCTTGACTTCGAACCCCTCCCTTCCCACCGTCTCCACCTCCCTGTCGACCACGCAGACCAGGTACCTGCTCCCCTCCTCGGGCGCGCCGCCTCCCTCCATCTCCCCGGCGGCGGCCTCGATGGTGGCGCGCGTGTACACCGCCGACAGCTCCCGCGCGAAGGTGGCTGCGCCGCCGTGCGAGGCCGCCTTGATGGCGGCGGTCTCGGTCTGGCGGACGACGCCGACCTTGTACCCGGCGTCGACGAGGCGGCGGACGTGGAAGCCGAGGCGGAAGGTGGGGACGCTGGCGGTGAGGAAGCTGCGGTCGGGGTGCGCGACGATGCCGAGGACGGAGGCGGCCGCCGCGGCGTCCTCTCCGAAGAAGCGGAAGCGGTAGCCCACCTCGACCATGAGGAGGATGTCCGGGTGGCGGGACTTGAGGTCCGCCACCTGCTGCTCCAGCGGGGTGTAGCCCCGGGTGGCGGTAGCGGCGGCGGCGGTAGGGTTCGGGCCGGGGGAGGGCGTCGGCGGAGGCTCGAGGAGCTTGCGGCGGACGGCATCGGGATTGGGTCTGGGCTTCTTGGCGGGGAGTTTGGGGGAGCGGGAGAGGGCGCGCGCGCGCTTGGCGGGGGAGAAGGTGGCGACGGTGGAGGGTGAGGGTTTAGGGGGAGGAGAGGGAGCGGGGGGTTGAGCGGCGGAGGTGGAGGGTGGTGGTGGCTTGGAGGAGAAGAAGCGGGAGAGGACCTGCTGCTTCGCCTGCTTGGCCATGGCGGTGGCGGTGGCGGTGGCGGTGGCGGCGAGCGCGGGAAATGAGGGCGGCAGCGAGGTGGGGGAAGGGGTTTTCGGAGGGAGGCGGCCGATGGAGCCGGAGGAACCACTGCCAGTCCCGTTCGGTCGGTTACCTGAGTTCAGAGTTCAGACTCGAGTCTAATCCTGGCCAACGGGTCCGGCACCCACTTCACGTGCCTGGCCCTGGTGGCCCGTTTAGCTCGCGGGCCGTGTAGTGCCCTGTCCACATGTCCTGGCAAGGCCCTTTAGCCCAGCGGGCCGGTCATTGGCATGTGAAGGCCCGTAGAGCCTGATTCGGCCCGTTTATCTCTACTATTATAATGCAGCGGTTTAAATTTGGATTACCACCACATCTTTGGATTGATTACAGCCGTTGATTTTTTGAATGAATCCACATCTACCGTCCATCAGACATAGCTGGGATGAATCTGACGGCCGGCATGCTCTGGATTCGCTCATGCACAGGCGCGCGGCTCACCAACGTCTAGGACCTAATCGAACATTCGAGAAATGATAGATTTGCAGCCTTTGCGAACATGTCCAGTCTGTTGGCTCTATACTCTCCAGATCTTATGCGGGGAGTCTGCACAAGAATAGTACCACATGGATATGGAAAGACCCAGAAACAGGGCCGTCTCTAGCCCATGGCAGGGTTGTGCCATGGCCAAGGGCCCAGGCCAGAGGGGGGCCCAAAAAAATTTAGCTTTACGGGAAGATCGAGAAGCAGCCAGATGTGGAGACGCCAAATCGTTCTACTCAAAAGAAGAAAAAAAGACGCCGATTCGCTGAACACCCTCACGCGGAACCGAAACGTCGCCCTCGGCCCTGCCGCATCGCCAGGCCAGACGCGACCAGACGCCCACTCGTGACTCGCCCCTGGAACTCTCGAAGGAGCAGGACTGCAGGAGCCACGCGCGGACAGCCCTGGCCCTCGTGCACGCGGCCCCCCTGTTGCCTGCTCTATCGCAGCCTGCAGTGCCGCCCTGCGCTGCGCCTCTACTCCTGCGCTAGTGCGCTGCACGCCTCTGTGGCTCTCCGCTATGCGCTCTAGTTTCTGTTGCGGTGATGCCCTGCCTCTGTAATTGTAAGTTTACATCTAATCCCTAGTTTAATCCTTCTAATTAATCTCTCAATTCGGGTTATAATTTTTAAGATTACAATTTAATATAAATTCCATCACATTAATCTTTGATAGGTGTTAGGATGGGGAAGCAATTATCGGGTGCCGCGAAAAAGAAGAAAAGAAAGAGAGAGAATGAGCTTATTGATTCACAAAGAGGTGCTTTAAATAAGTTTTTTCTAACAAAAAGTAGCGTTGATATCAACAATAATAATCAAAGGCAAGAATCTGATCTCGGAGAAGATGATGAGAATAATTCAAATGCAAACTTTGAGGCCAACGAACAATCCTTGGAAAACGGTAAATAACTAACTAGCGTCAATTTTTTCAATTGTAAATAAATAACTAATTACAATCTTTTGTTTGTCATGCAGATGTTAATGTTAATAAGGACAATATATCGGAAGAACAAGGTGCTCCTAGTGGTGATAAACAATCCCCGGAAAACGGTAAATAACTAACTAACATCAATTTTTCCAAATGTAAGTAAGTAACCAATTACAATTTTTTGTTTACCATGCAGATGCTCCTAGTGGTGATGAACAAGATGATTCTCTTTCATCTATCTATGGTCCTAGAACATGGAATAATCTTGATAATTGTAAAAGGGTTATTTTAATTGAAAAGGGGCATGTGAGAGGATTGGGTCTAGAGTTCCCTAAAGATGACAAAGGTAGACATTTTTCTTATTAATATTACTCCATAAAGTTAGCCAATTGTGAGGTTGTTGATAGAAAGTGGTTGATTTACTCCAAAGAGGTGGACAAAGTTTATTGTTTTTGCTGCAAGTTGTTCAAATCAAATAATAATAAGTCCTTGCTAGCATCTGATGGATTGAGAGATTGCAGCGTCTTAGTCCAAGACTCAAAGATCATGAGAAGAGTGTTGAGCATTTGATAAACATGAATACATGGAATGAACTAAGGTTGAGGTTAAGCAAAAAGCAAACAATTGATGATAACATGCAACGATTGGTTGCAAAGGAAAAAGAGCGTTGGCGACAGGTTTTGCAAAGAATAGTTGTTGCAGTGAAGTTTCTTGCAAAACATAATTTGGCCTTTAGAGGATCAAATGAGAAGTTGTATCAAGATAATAATGGAAATTTTCTAGGCACGGTTGAAATGATTGCCGAATTTGATCATGTGATGCAAGAACATATTAGGCGCATTCAAAACAATGAAATTCATCATCATTATATTGGCCACAACATTCAAAATGAGTTGATCTCGCTCCTTGCTGATGCTGTGAGAAAGGTAATGTTAAAGATCATCAAGGATGCCAAGTATTTCTCTGTTATCTTAGATTGTACCCCAGATGTGAGCCATGAAGAAAAAATGACACTAATTATGCGTTGTGTCAATATATCAAGTGACATCCCAAGAGTGGAGGAATTTTTCCTAGGATTCATAAAGGTTGATGACACATCAGGATTGAGGCTTTTTAATGTATTGTTGGATACATTGGATGATCTTGACTTGGATGTTGCTAATATGAGGGGGCAAGGTTATGACAATGGTTCCAACATGAAGGGAAAAAAGCAAGGTGTTCAAAATCGTTTGCTTATAGAAAACCCGAAAGCATTATATATGCCATGTGCATGTCATAGTTTGAATCTCACTCTTTGTGATATGGCGAAATCATGCGGACAAGCTATTTCATTCTTCGGTATTATCCAACGTATATATGTATTGTTTGCACGTTCTACTAAGAGGTGGAAGATTTTGCTTGATAATATTCCAAATATGACTCTCAAAACATTGTCAGATACCCGTTGGGAGAGTCGAATAAAGATTGTGCAACCTATAAGGTTCCAAACTTCCCAAGTAAGATCAACTTTGAAGGAACTAGAGAAGGCTTCTACTGATGATCCAGCTACGGTTAGTGATGCTCAATCATTGTACAAAGTACTTGGAAAATTTGAGACTTTAGTTGGTATGGTTATTTGGCACGAGGTTTTATTTTCTGTAAATATGGTGAGCAAGAAGTTACATGAAAAAATTGTGTGCATTGATGCTACTGTCAAACACATTGAAGGGGTCATTGAATTTTTTCAGAAGTTCAGAGTTGAAGGATTTGATACTAGCATTGAAAGTGCCAAAAACCTTGCATCTTCTATGGACATAGAGCCAAAATTTCGTACAAAACGTCAAAGTAAAAGAAAGAAGCATTTTGATGAAATCAATGATGAAGAAGAAGAATTACAGTTGTCAGCTATTGAATCTTTTAGAGTTTCTTACTTTCTTGTCATTGTTGACACTGCAATTGCTCTATTGAATAGTCGATTTGAGCAGCTGAAGGAATTTGAGAAGGTGTTTGGTTTCTTATTCAACTCAAAGAATCTGAAGTCCATGGATGAAAGTAATTTACGAAAATCTTGCACTATTTTTGCAGAAACTTTTACTCATGAGAATTCATGTGATGTCGATCTTAATGATTTTTTCTCGGAGTTAAAGGTATTGCAAGTAACTTTGCCGGATAATTTGATGTCAGCGCATGAGATTCTTCAAATCATTACAACCGTAGATTGCTATCCAAATGTCTCAGTTGCCTATCGGATCCTTTTGACTTGGCATGTGACTGTGGCCTCAGCTGAAAGAAGTTTTTCTAAAATAAAGCTATTGAATAACTGTTTGAGGTCAACTATGTTACAAGACAGATTGAATGGCTTAGCTACGTGTTGTATTGAGAAGGATATATTGGACAACATTAATTTTAATAGTGTCCTCGATGATTTTGCATCTAGAAATGCACGAAGAAGCTTTTTACGAAGCACTGAAGCTTAATTGTCGATAAACTAATTGGAGGCTGGGTGTTTTTGAGCTATTCATTAGCATGAAATACTTGTTATATTTTCCTATTATTTTTATTTTTTCTATCTAAATATCACAATGCTTTAGTGCTTGACAATTATTTATAAACATCTCGACTATGAACGTGTGGTTATATGCTTTTAAATATTTTACAAGTAAAATTGACATATATATATATATCATATATATATATATCTAGTTATACGTACATATATATTGTTTTTAGGAGCCCGTTTATTGACTTCGCCCAAGGGTCCCAAAAAAATATAGAGGCAGCCCTGCCCAGAAATGAAGGAGAATCTCCCGGACTTGATACTCCGATGCATCAGCACGTTCGAGTTCAGTACTACCCATCCGGTTACCAGGTTTCCGTATGGCCCTATTATTGTTGTTTGAAAGTGTTTTGTATGTGAAAGAATGAGAGATACTTTACATACGAAATACTTTCCCCGTGCAGAAATAACTAATTTGTTTTTTTTTAATTCAAATGTATTGATGCATTTTAGTATATAGATATATTTAGATTTAGAAAAATCTAAGTTAATTATTTATAGACGAAGGGAGTATATATTTAAACTTTCTGGCTGAGGTGTTGATTCTTTTTATCTCATGTACCCTCTGTTTAAAATATAAGATGTTTTAGCTTTGTGAAGGAGATGTATCTAGAATTCTTTTAATATATAGGTTCGGAGTAAAACTCTACGAATCTATACACTAAAAATAGTCTAGATGCATATCCTTTACAAAGTTAGAACATATTATATTATGAAACGGAGGAAGTATGTGCTAAGTGACCACAGACTTAAAAAATAATAATCTTCAAGCTAACCCATTTAATCTGGCCGCTCCATAATTTACCCCACTATTCAATAGCTTTTTTAGATAAAAGGACAAAGGATGTACTTAAACTAATAACGCCTTCGACGACAGCAAGGATAGAAGAAAAAGGACTACCAAAGAGGCTATAACCGGACGGGCATGTCATGCACGACCACTAAATTAGACTACGAAGAAGAGGAGCCAAAGCTGGACGAGCAACAGTGTCGGGACGGAGTTTCTCTAGAAGAACAAACCAAACAAACACTCCACGCCGTCGAGACAACTCCGACATTGCAGGAACACCACCAGTATTCGATCACCACCAGAAACCACTGCTCATACACCATCATGAAGCACCAAGGTACAAACTAACCGGGAACACCGAGAGTGCAGACCACGAAGCAAGCCTTGCTGATGAGAGCAAAGTGAATACACAACATCGAAGCACCCCACCTCCGCTACATAACCATCGGGGAACGACACACTGTAAACTCCAAGACCGTGTCTTCAGGAAGATAAGAACACGAAGCGTCGCCACCATCCAATGTGAGGATCTTCAGTTTTCACATGAAACACATGGAAAGGGTGAGAGACGCCACACCGACGCCTTCAAGAAGGTAATGTTGTCCAAGGACATCGCCGCCGTGGCCCAATGGGCAAGGGTTTCCCCTAGGCAAAGTCTCTACTTTCTACCCCCATAACACACAACTCACCAACACCGCGCTGCCCCGACGAACCATGGAAACCGACAAGAAACAGAGTCATTAGGCTCGCCCGCACACCAGCATGATTCCCACCCCCCCCAGGGACGCCCCCTCGGCATCCAAACAAAGTGCGCCGATGGCCGAAGGGGAAGACAAGAATCAACACCGTCCAGTCCCGGATGACGGTAAGACGACGAGAGAGGTCAGATCTTTGGACCACCAATCAAGAACTACAAAACACCCCAAACATAATAAAAATCACATCGAGGTCTTTGAACCACCTAACGACCACTATTGCCGCCAGAGCGAGCTGTCGACGCGCCGCTGTCGCCGCTCCCTTACTGGAGCCGGCCTGACGTTGTTGATGACAGTCAGAAAGTATTTGTGCACGTGCCCCTAAGGACTAGCGCCCCAGAGCTGAAGCAGTTGTCATTGAACCCTTATATTGATCTGAAACTTGTAACACCAAACCTGGAGCACACGTAGACTGGGCGAGATCCACCACTCCATGGAAGCGGTGATCAGACGAATCCCCGCCCTCCTCAACGCCAGCGGCAAGATCGTCGCAGAAGAGGTGGAAGAGGAGACGAGTATACCTTATTCTTGTCCCGCTCAACGCTGTCATAGCCACCATAGCGTCGATGCCGGTTGTAGCATCCCAATTGTCTAACATTTGTAATGCTACTTGGTTTAGTAATATGACTACTTCGTACATATAATTGTTGCATCATCATGTTATCATGCTCATGTCATCATGCCACCTTGCATTGGAGCATCATATCTAGCTTGCATTTGTTTTGTCTTGCTTGTGTATTTGCTATCACAAATATCTCCACCTCTTTTACCTATCTATATTTTTGTTTCCTACAATATGGGATCCACTTGCTAGGGTCCATTATTTTCCAAATGTTTTTGTTCCATTTTCTAAACCCTAAATCCCAATTCTAGTAAGATGCCCAAAATGAATATGTATGTGGGCATTCTCTCTCCTTATGCCTCTTGTCCTCTCTTGTCTCTCCTCATGGTCAAACCTCTGTTCAAAATCCCCTGGGAAAAAGTTCAACAGATTTGAAATTAGAAGCTGGGTTGAAAATTGTAATAGAATAAAAACAAACAAACATTTTATAAACAAAAGGGCTGGAGAGAGCAGCAGAAGCCCAGCCCTCTTATCTGCCCGGCCCTCTTTTCCCCTCCGGCCCAACTCTCCTCCCCTGGCCCAGTACCCCTTCACCCCGACGCCGTTACTGTGCTTCGTCCTCCTCTCCGTTTCCTTCCTCTCTGTGCGCCCCGACGGAGCGGGCAGGTGGCCGTCTCCACTCCGTTGTCCTCGTCACCTCGCACTCGCCTGCCCCTCCTTCTTATCCCCCTCGATCTTCTCCAACCCTAGAGGCCCTCTCTGCATCCCGCGCCGCCATCCCCCTCCCTCTACCTCTGCTCCCAGCTATACTCACCCTGCCCGAGAGCAACAACAAGGAGAGCGTCGCCGCGCCGTCGCCTTGATCACCTTCTGGAGCCGAAGGGCGTGCAGGCGGTCTTCGTCGACCACCTCGTGAGCTCTAGGAGGAGCTGGACGTGGCGCCTCTGCTTCCTCTTCTTCCCGGCCGAGCACAGAACCACGTCGCCACCGCCCTGTCCATCTTCATCTTTCCCCAACCCCAATTCCGGCGGGAATTGGTCGAGGTGAGTGCCACCTTCTTTTCCCCCTTCTTTTCCTCCTCCTTCCCGCGTCTTGCCGCCTGGAATCGCCGTCGCCGTCGTCGGGAACCACTACCGCGTGCGCAGCACCTGTAGATAGCAGCAGCAGCCGCAGCGGTATCTCTCTGCATAGGTTTTCTTCGGGGGCTCGCTTGGCGGTAGATTCATCTCAGCCAGATCCAAGAGCACCGGGCTGTAGAAGGATCTCCCCTCTTTCTATCGAGCTACTGCACACCCCTTTTGGTGCACCGACGAGCTCGCCACCATCGCCGGAAGTTTGCTGTTTTCCCTGTCAACGCCGAAGTTTCCGTCAGCCGAACCAGCTAGAAATCCTTCTGCTCGACGTTGTTTTTTCGGTTTCTGTAGTCCTCGTATCACGAAACTCCCTGAACAATAATTGTAGCCCTTGGCCCTCTCTACATCTTTGCTTTTTGCGTCGTCGATAGATCTGTCTTAGTTTGATCGCCATCGTCCTCCGAAGTTTAGCTCAGCTCGCAGTTTTCGAGTGTTAAAATTCAGTTTCGTTAGTCCAAACCACCTCCCTGAACATTTTATAAAAAGGGCCCTGGACTTTTCGAACTCTCCACCCGCAGCCCTCCCAGCCGGCATTTTTTATAAAAAGGCACCTCTCTTTTCTGGAAACAAACCCGCGGTCCTCAACCCACCGTCCTAGGCCCAGTCAGCGCGTGACCCCACCTGTCAATGATAGTGGCTAGAATTGCCTGAGTGCAAAAAGTATTTTCCTGTATCTGTTTTGAATTCATTTCTTTTCAAATTAATTCAATTCAATTCAAATTCAAATCTGTTTAAACCTAAATGAATTCATAACTTTCAAATGGTTTGGAATTTGAATTTAAACTTAATATGAAAAATGTTTTATTTTTGAATGTGAATTCAAATCTTTAATCAAATATTTTCAGGATTAATTTAAATAGTCAACCTTTGACTTTGACCCTATTTAATAATTTTGACTTTTAAATAAATTTAAATTCATAATTCCAAATAATACAAATAATGTATGTTTTTGAATCAGAAAAATGTGAGGATTTCAAATATGCCATCCAAAATATATTTTGGGCACTTAAAAATTTCAAGTTGAATTAAATTACAATAAAATGCCCTCGGCCTTGATTAATTAATAACTTTTGTTTTATAACTCTAAATTTGACAAATGATATGTCTAAAATGATTAGCTCGACGAGACCTTTCCGTTTATGCATTCCATGTTCTGTTTTGCAGCATGCATCATATAAATATAACGTATACAGCAACTAATATGAGAATAAAATGTGACTAAAACTCCATAAATGCCTTATTCTTGTATTCTACACCTCACCCATGCCATGCTACATTATTGCCATGCAACTTGTGCATCATTCATCATGGCATGATTGTTTGCTTGACGCATGTTATTCCTATGCTTGTGCCCTTTATTTATGTTGGCCCTTGTTTGTTTGGTTCTTCTTCGAATAGACTCTGAGCAGGGGATATATCAAGAGAACCAGGAGCACTACCCAGATCCTTCTCTCGCTTCAACTGAGTTGCCAGGCAAGCACTACCACATGCTTGCATACATACAGTACCTATTGCCTCTATCTTATTCTTGCATCATTGAGTCGTGATTGCATTAAACTGAATCCCAAGTATTGCATAGCCTTTACTTTTAAACCCCACCAATCTTGTTCCTCCATCCCATGAGCCATTACTACAGGAGTTGTTTGAGCCATGCGAGTCGTAGAACAGCATGTGTAGGGTATGTGAGTGTCTGTTGGATAACGAGGTACCTAAACAACTTAACCTGAGTAGTAATGGTATAACTAATGAAAGTGGCACCGGTGAGCAATATCTGCTATTTGGTTTTTCCTGCTCACTTGTGTCCCGTAGGACCCCGAGTACTTGATTCCTGTTCCTTGATTATTCGCGCTATCCACATCCGGGAGGCTTATGGGACCCCCCTGAGCCAGAGCTTGATTCAGTCTTATTTCTTGGGGCCACAAACTAGTTTGAGGTTTTGTTTTACTATCCCGTACTTATGCCATGCCTTACTGCTTTATTTACGATTGTGCGAGGAGCACCTGTACTGTTTAGGATCGGGACACGATTCCGCGGTATCGACAAGCCCAGTTTTGGGTTACAGCCGTCCACCCAAACCTTGGGTCCGTCTCGGAGTCAGCTAACTTCGTTGCGGGTGTACTCAATGGGGTGCCCCCCTGAAATATTTCTGAATCCTGTGATTGCTTTGTCGTGAAGGCCTCGTTGAGTTTTGATTTGGTTTTTCCGAGGTTGATCGAGTGTGTGTTGCTATTTGTGCACCCCTGCAGGGTAAAACTTTCTGAAAGCCGTGTCCGCGGTTATGGACGACTTGGAGCACAGTTTCTCGATCATAGACAAGCATAACTAAAGTACCGCTTCTAATTTGACTAAGTAACTGACTAGTAAATAGTGCAACACTCATGGAATGGTTAATAAAATTGCCAACGGATGGGGGGTTGTTCGTCCGCTTCCTCGTTGGTAAGCGAGGAGGAGGATGGATCTGTGGATATTACTGTTATAACTGTTATCATTAATTCACGGACATCCGTCTATCTTTGGTTAGGCGGATGGTTAGCGAGTATCTATAGAACTGTTAGGGTTTATCTTTTGCTGCAATTGCGTCACCCCAGGTTGTGTCCCCTTTAGAGGCATAAAGACTTGCTGAGTACCCCTAGGGTCTCACACGATAAATTATTGGTTCAGATGAACAGGTACCCTTACAAGATGGATACTGGGTGGAGGAGGCTGATGATGTGGGCAACGATCGTTCGGTGTAGAGATTCCGGGAACGGGGATCCGTGAGATCTGTGGGCGGGATGTGCTTATTCATGGGGCATCTTATGCCGATTTGCTTCTTATCCGTACTCGGATCTTGTTTGCCGCTTCCGCCTGATACTCTGATGTGTGATGTATGAGGATATATCCTAAACTATTAAATCTATCTAGGACATTTGAATCTTGCCGTATGGCGTTGCTATATTTCCTTTCTTTTTAGATGGAATGGCTCTGATGTACTATTGTATGGTGGCTTGCATACATACTCATTTGTGTATGTAGTTGATCCCTTCGCCTGCCGATTACGCCGCCCGTACTTGTCCCGATGATTGGAAATGGTTGGGACGGCCGCAAGGTCTACCCGTGAGTGGCATTTGGGCCCCACCGTACTATTCCAACCATTTCCGCTCATCCAGGCTTATATCTAGGAGCGTAATTCACCGAGGTAGTTACAATTGGTATCAGAGCCATCCCGCCCTTCAGGGTCTCAGCCAAATGGTCGTTGTCAGTCTAGCAAATATTTTTGGTAGTTAGGTATACTAGGGAAAAACAAAACGCGAGAGTAGGACTGCTTCCACTTTTCTTCTTACCCACCCACCCACCCTTTTCTGGTAAGGAAATGTAACGTTTTCAATCCTCTTCTTAAAAGTTCAAACTAGGATTCACGTGTTCTGGGTTTCCGTAGTACCATAGGTTGTGTGTGTTTGTGTGTGTGTGTGTGTGTGTGTGTGTGTGTGTAATTCCTTGTCTATCTGTTGCATCCAAGTTGTTATCACAATCAGCTTTTTGGTTATCAACTGTTGGTACATTCCATACCGACAGGCTTTTGCAAACCGATGCGATCTATCTGATTTGTTGTATACTGCCGCGATCTATCTTAATCTTAGTTATCCGACGTTATCTTGTTTGGGGTGTTCGTTTCCGTAGTTACCAATCTTTAGGTTCAACGTGAGAAGAAGGGGTTAGGATATGTGTTCCACTTATTCATGTGCGGAGTAATGATTTGAGTGCGGGATGGAGTCGCGACCATACCACTACTTTTATCATTCGCTTTTGTATATTGAATTGGTAGAGTCACTAATCTTGATTCGTTAAGTAATTTTGCGCATCTATTGGTATTTTAATGCCGAAATTTGTGGAAATTTTTTCTTTGATATATCTATGTACCACACTCCTTTTCAGTCGTGTGCGATATGCTTAATATCTTCTAGGTGCTTTTGAACTTTGTTGATATTTTAATATCATCTTAGTAAATTGTATCCTTTAATCTTGGTTAATTCCATCTTGGTACTATTTTGGATTATTATTATTCTCCATTATAGTACTGACTTGTGTTTTATATCAATCACAGGATGGCTCCACCACGCCGTTCTGATGAGGACATACCACCTGAACTGGGATCCGCGTTGTCAAACATCGCCAATTCCTTGGCAGCAATGCAGCAGAACCAGCAGCGCTTTGAGGAAAGTGTTCGGAGGAATGAGTTTGCTCCACTACCTCCACCTCCCAAGCGAGGAGACATCAAAAGCTTCCTGAAGTTCAACCCTCGCCAATTTGATGTTTCTGATCGACCACTTGATGCTGATGATTGGTTGCGTGAGATGTCAAGGCTACTGGAGACTGCTGATGTTCCTGAGCAAGAATGGGTAAAGTGTGCTACTCACCTTCTGAAGGGAGATGCTGCTCTCTGGTGGGAGAATTACCTGAAGGCAAACTGCACTGGGTTTCAGCCTACTTGGGAACGGTTCACTGGAGCGTTCAAAGAGCAGTATCTGTCAAAAATTGTCATGGAGAGGATGAAGGAAGCGTTTCTCAACCTCAAGCAGGGAAATGATAATGTCAACACCTACATCAGGAACTTCATGAATCTTTCTCGTTATGGTGGCGATGAGATATCCGATGACAAGAAGAAGCAAAAGAGGTTCCGGCAAGGGCTCAATGCATCGATTAAATATGCAATCACACATGCAAGGCCGGCATCTTTTCTGGAACTTCAGCATATAGCTCTGCAGGAGGAAGCAAGTAGGCAAGTGTTTGAGGAGTCAAAGAAACACAACCGTGATGCACCAAGCTCTTCAGCTATGTCAGCTCCTTCTAAGCGGCGTGTCTGGGTTCCTAACACCCCACCGTCGCTCCCGGCTCCACCAAGACCTGCAAGCTACGCGGCAAGGCCACCAAACTTCATCACTGCTGCTCCCAGGGGCTACAACCACCACTGCCCTGGAGCGCCTGGGGAGTCCCTGGCTACGTTGCTCCACGTCCACCTGGTGCTTGTTTCACGTGTGGAGACCCTGGGCATCTGAACTGGAACTGTCCGTTGAAAAACAAAGCTCTTCCTCCACCCCCTCCAAGATCTACGGCAAGCTCTCCTTTGGTTCGTGCACCACCACCTCGGGCTCTCAACATCAACACCAAGCCCGGTTCTACTGTTGCTCGTGCCAACTGTGTCAACGCCGCTCAAGCTGAGCATGCACCTGGAGTTGTGATGGGTATGCTTCCCGTTAACTCAGTCCCTGCACGAGTTTTGTTTGATTCTGGTGCATCGCATTCATTTGTTTCTCACAAGTTTGCAAATGAGAATGAGTTAGTCTTGGTTCCTCTCCTTAAGCGGTTAATGGTCCTTTCTCCTGGAGCAAACATGAGGGCTGTTCATATCAGCCATGGCAATCAAATTGAGATTGGTGGCTCTTCGTTCTCGGCGTCCTTAATTGTTCTGGGCAATTCTGACATTGATGTCATCTTGGGCATGGATTGGTTGACAGCAAATGCAGCTGTGATTGATTGTGCTGAACGCTCGGTTTCTCTCAAGATTCCTGAAGGCCATATAGTCTTTTCTCCAAGTCTGACTCCTGCTGTCCAGCTTTTCTCTTTGGCGGCTCTGAATGATGATGCTATGGAAGCTATTCAGAGTGTACCGGTGGTCTGCGAGTTCCCAGATGTCTTTCCTGAAGAGTTGCCGGGTATGCCTCCGGATCGTGAGGTTGAGTTTGTAATTGAGCTTGAACCTGGAACGGCTCCTATCTCCAAGCGGCCTTATAAAATGGGTCCTGCTGAGTTGGCTGAACTCAAACGTCAACTTGATGAACAAGAGAAGTTGGGTTTCATTCAACACAGTACTTCTTCTTGGGGTAGCCCAACAATCTTTGTGAAGAAGCGTGACAGGACTGATAGACTTTGTGTTGACTATCGGGCTCTCAATGCTAAAACCATCAAGAACAAATATCCCCTTCCGCGGATTAATGATCTCTTCGATCAGCTAGCTGGAGCTGTGGTGTTCTCTAAGCTTGACTTGAGAAGTGGTTATCACCAAATCAAGATTCGCAAGGAAGATATGCCTAAAACAGCTTTCACCACCCGCTATGGCCTGTATGAGTACACGGTCATGTCTTTCGGTCTCACCAACGCACCTGCTACCTTCTCGAGGCTTATGAACTCGGTTTTCATGGAGTACCTTGATAAGTTCGTTGTGGTCTATCTGGATGACATCCTAGTCTATTCTAAGTCAAAGGAAGAGCATGAAGAACACCTTCGGTGTGTACTAAACAAGCTTCGTGAGAACCGCTTGTATGCAAAGTTCTCCAAGTGTGAGTTTTGGCTGCCTCAAGTAACCTATCTTGGTCATGTCATCTCTGCCAAGGGCATTGCAGTCAACCCGAAAACTGTGAAGACAATTGTTGAATGGCTTCCTCCTGTTAATGTCAAAGAAGTGTGGAGTTTCCTTGGTTTGGCTAGTTATTGCCGTCGCTTCGTTCAGAACTTTTCGAAGATAGCGAAGCCTCTTACCGATCTCCTCAAGAAAGGCAAGAAATACCTTTGGACTCCTGCATGTCAAGCAAGCTTTGAGACACTCAAAGAGAAGCTCACTTCCACGCCAGTCTTGGTTCCTCCGGATACATCTAAGCCTTTCCAGATATTCTGTGACGCCTCTTTGCAAGGATTGGGTGCGGTCCTTATGCAAGAAAAACAAGTGGTTGCTTATGCCTCTCGACAGTTGAAGACGCATGAGATCAACTATCCCACACATGACCTCGAGCTCGCAGCAGTTGTCTTTGCTTTGAAGCTATGGAGGCACTACTTGCTTGGCAACCGGTGTGAGATCTTTTCTGACCACAAGAGTTTGAAGTATATCTTCACTCAGCCTGATCTCAACCTTCGACAGAGGAGATGGATTGAAGCAATCAATGATTTTGATTTGACCATCAACTACACTCCGGGCAAAGCTAATGTCATGGCCGATGCTCTCAGCCGCAAAGCTTATGTCAACAACCTCATGATGGAAGAACAACAACCTATCTTGTGCGAGGAATTCCGTCAGCTCAACCTTGAAATTGTGGAACAAGGGTATCTCCTGAACCTTCTGGCTACTCCTCTCTTGGAAGAAAAGATTCGCTCTCGTCAGCTTGGTGATCCGCACACCAAAAAGATCATCTCCAAACTTCAGCTTCCGAAGTATGAGTCCTTCCACGTCGATGATCAAGGCACGCTTTTCTTTGAACACCGGATGTTTGTTCCGAACTACCCGGGTTTGAGAGAGCAAGTTCTCAAGGAGGCGCATGATTCTGTCCTGTCTATCCACCTTGGCAGCACAAAGATGTACATGGACTTGAAAACACAATATTGGTGGCCTGGTTTGAAACGATATTGTGCCCAGTATGTCTCGGAGTGTGATGTCTGCCGCAGAGTGAAAGCTGTCCATCAGAAACCTTTCGGTCTTCTATAGCCATTGAAACCCCCGGAATGGAAATGGGAGAAAGTAGAGATGGACTTCATCACTGGTTTTCCAAGGTCGCAGAAGGGCAACAATGCAATCTTTGTTGTCATCGACAGGCTTTCTAAAGTGGCTCACTTCTTCCTCGTCAAAGAAACAATTTCTGGAATTCAGTTGGCTGAGCTCTATATCAACAGAATTGTCTCTCTGTATGGGGTTCCGCTTGAGATCAGTTCAGACCGTGGGAGCATCTTCACTTCCAAGTTCTGGGAAAGTTTCCAAAATGCTTTGGGAATAAAGTTGAACTTCAGCACAGCTTACCACCCTCAGTCGCAAGGACAAGTTGAAAGGATCAATCAGATTCTGGAGGATATGCTTCGTGCTTGCGTCATATCTTTTGGCATGAAGTGGGAGGAATGTCTTCCTTATGCTGAATTCTCTTACAACAACAGCTTCCAGAAAAGTCTAAAGATGGCACCATTTGAGGCTCTCTATGGTCGCAAGTGCAGAACTCCGATTGGTTGGTCAGGTGCAGGAGAAAGAATTTGGTTTGGCCCTGACATTGTAACTCAAGCGGAGGAGAAGGTGTTGGAGATATGCCCAAGAGGCAATAATAAAGTAGGTTATTATCATATCTTCATACTTATGATAAATGTTTACATACCATGCTATAATTGTATTAACAGGAAACATTAATACTTGTGTGATTTGTAAACATAAAAGAGTCCCTAGTAAAGCCTCTTGTTAAACTAGCTTGTTGGTTAATATATGATCATGGTTTCCTGATCATGAACATAGAGATGTTATTAACAACAGGATCATGTCATTAGGAGAATGATGTGATGGACATACTCCTATAGATAAGCGTAGCATAAATATCAAGTCATTTCAATAGTTCAATTGCTATATGCTTTCTGATACATAGTAACCTAATTCCTTCGACCATGAGATCATGCATATCACCTTTACCAGATGGATGCTTTGATGACATCAAACACCACACCGTAACTGGGTGGCTATAAAGGTGGCATTGAGTGTTCGGAAAGTATTGGTTGAAACACATGGATCAAGAGTGGGATTTGTCCATCCATATGACGGATAGATATACTCTGGGCCCTCTCGGTGGAATGTCATCCAATTAGCTTGCAAGCATGTGACTAGCTCACAAGGGATCACATATCACGGGAACGAGAAAAGAGTACGTATCGGTAACGAGGTTGAACTAGGTATGCAGAGATACCGACGATCATAACCTCGGATAAGTAAACTATCGTGAGACAAAGGGAAATTGGTATCGTATGTAAGTGGTTCATTCGATCGCAAAGTAATCGTAGAAATATGTGGGAGCCATATGAATTTCCAGATTCCTCTATTGGTTATTGTTCGGAGAAGTGTCTCGATCATGTCCGCATAATTCACGAACCGTAGGGAGACACACTTAAGGATTCGACGTTGTTTTGAGTAGTTATCGTATTATGAGAAAGAGACCGAATGTTGTTCGGAGTCTCGGATGGGATCCGGGATATCACGAGGTGATCCGGAATGGTCCGGAGAATAAGATTCATATAAGGAAAGTCCCGTTTCGGAGTTCGGGAATGATTCCGGTGTTTTCATCGGGAATGTTCTAGAAGGTTCCGGAATGTCCGGCACTCCGGAGGGGAAGGGGTACATG
The DNA here is from genome assembly GCA_910589765.1 of Avena atlantica. Lineage (NCBI taxonomy): Eukaryota > Viridiplantae > Streptophyta > Magnoliopsida > Poales > Poaceae > Avena > Avena atlantica. Next base: position 521,869,089 of record OU342735.1, on the reverse strand, counting down.
AATGTGTCATTGCATATTGGAATGATTGCATCATGTACTAAGTGTTCTTGCTGTTCCAAATAAAGGATTAAATTGAATCCTAAAACAGAAAAGTCAAATGGCCAGTTTGAAAGTCAAACGGCTAAAACAGGAAACTGTGGGAAACAAGCAAGAGGAGGCAAAACCGAATTGGGGGAGGAGTCCCTCCTCTCCAAGCCGGCGCGCCACCCAAGGCCGACTTGGGGAGGGACTCCCTCCCCTTGGCCGCCCCTCCCACCTATAAAAGGAGGGACAGGGCCTCCTCCTCTAGACACACAAGTTCCTATCCTCTAATCTCCGGTTTAGAGCCGTTTTGGTTTAGAGCTTCTAATTGCCCTAGCCTTCGGTTTAGAGCCTTCTAATTTGTGTGTCTAAACCCTAGACCACTAATAGCTCTCTCATAATCCACCATACTCGCTCCGGCTTAAGGCGAAGCCCTGCGAGATATCCCCTCTACTTCCGGTACCACGCCGTTGTGCTGCCGGAATCGCGAGGAGAGTGCTACAACCTCCGCTGCCTGCTGGAACAAGGGAGAGGAAGGTCTTCGTCGAGTACCGAAAGTGTGACCGACTGCGGGAGCGCTGCCGGAACGCAGCGCCGGAAGGATCGTCTACGCGATCTTGAGATCGAGAAAAGTACGACTACATCACCCACGAGAATCTGCTCTCGTTAACCGCTTTGGAATCTTCGAGGGTAAGTTATTCCATCGACTCGTTGCTACAATCTAGTAGATAGATCTTGGCTTGTTTGTTTGTATGCGATAGAAATTTTTTGTTTTCCATGCTACGAACCCCTACAGAAGGTGCATATCATTCTTGAAAATTTGAAGATCGCTCAAAGTCGCCAGAAGAGCAATTATGACAGGAAGCACACGGACATGGTGTATGCCCCTGGTGATCTCGTTTACCTTCGTGTCACTCCCATGAGAGGCACACACCGCTTTGGTATCAAAGGAAAGCTGGCTCCTAGATACATCGGTCCTTTCAAAATTCGTGGTAGAAGAGGAGAAGTTGCTTATGCTCTTGAGCTCCCGGAAAAACTCAAGGTTCATGATGTTTTCCACATCTCACAACTCAAGAAGTGCTTCAAGGACCCCGGCAGGACCGTGAATCATGAGATAATCGATCTCCAAGAAGACCTGTCTTATCAAGAACACCCCACAAAAATCCTTGAGACCGCAGAAAGAAGGACCCGCAACAAGTCCATCAAGTTCTGCAAGGTGCAGTGGTCGCACCATTCTGTTGATGAAGCCACTTGGGAGCGTGAAGATGAACTCCGTGCCAACTATCCTACCCTCTTTGTGTCTTCTTCTTCTTCCTAGAATCTCGGGGCGAGATTCCTGTTTAGTGGGGGAGAGTTGTAGCATCCCAATTGTCTAACATTTGTAATGCTACTTGGTTTAGTAATAAAATGACTACTTCCTACATATAATTGTTGCATCATCATGTTATCATGCTCATGTCATCATGCCACCTTGCATTGGAGCATCATATCTAGCTTGCATTTGTTTTGTCTTGGTTGTGTAGTTGCTATCACAAATATCTCCACCTCTTTTACCTATCTATATTTTTGTTTCCTACAATATGGGATCCACTTGCTAGGGTCCATTATTTTCCAAATGTTTTTGTTCCATTTTCTAAACCCTAAATCCCAATTCTAGTAAGATGCCCAAAATGAATATGTATGTGGGCATTCTCTCTCCTTATGCCTCTTGTCCTCTCTTGTCTCTCCTCATGGTCAAACCTCTGTTCAAAATCCCCTGGGAAAAAGTTCAACAGATTTGAAATTAGAAGCTGGGTTGAAAATTGTAATAGAATAAAAACAAACAAACATTTTATAAACAAAAGGGCTGGAGAGAGCAGCAGAAGCCCAGCCCTCTTATCTGCCCGGCCCTCTTTTCCCCTCCGGCCCAACTCTCCTCCCCTGGCCCAGTACCCCTTCACCCCGACGCCGTTACTGTGCTTCGTCCTCCTCCCCGTTTCCTTCCTCTCTGTGCGCCCCGACGGAGCGGGCAGGTGGCCGTCTCCACTCCGTTGTCCTCATCACCTCGCACTCGCCTGCCCCTCCTTCTTATCTCCCTCGATCTTCTCCAACCCTAGAGGCCCTCTCTGCATCCCGCGCCGCCATCCCCCTCCCTCTACCTCTGCTCCCAGCTATACTCACCCTGCCCGAGAGCAACAACAAGGAGAGCGTCGCCGCGCCGTCGCCTTGATCACCTTCTGGAGCCGAAGGGCGTGCAGGCGGTCTTCGTCGACCACCTCGTGAGCTCTAGGAGGAGCTGGACGTGGCGCCTCTGCTTCCTCTTCTTCCCGACCGAGCACATAACCACGTCGCCACCGCCCTGTCCATCTTCCTCTTTCCCCAACCCCAATTCCGGCGGGAATTGGTCGAGGTGAGTGCCACCTTCCTTTCCCCTTCTTTTCCTCCTCCTTCCCGCGTCTTGCCGCCTGGAATCACCGTCGCCGTCGTCGGGAACCACTGCCGCGTGCGCAGCACCCGTAGATAGCAGCAGCAGCCGCAGCGGTATCTCTCTGCATAGGTTTTCTTCGGGGGCTCGCTTGGCGGTAGATTCATCTCAGCCAGATCCAAGAGCACCGGGCTGTAGAAGGATCTCCCCTCTTTCTATCGAGCTACTGCACACCCCTTTTGGTGCACCGACGAGCTCGCCACCATCGCCGGAAGTTTGCTGTTTTCCCTGTCAACGCCGAAGTTTCCGTCAGCCGAACCAGCTAGAAATCCTTCTGCTCGACGTTGTTTTTTCGGTTTCTGCAGTCCTCGTATCACGAAACTCCCTGAACAATAATTGTAGCCCTTGGCCCTCTCTACATCTTTGCTTTTTGCGTCGTCGATAGATCTGTCTTAGTTTGATCGCCATCGTCCTCCGAAGTTTAGCTCAGCTCGCAGTTTTCGAGTGTTAAAATTCAGTTTCGTCGGTCCAAACCACCTCCCTGAACATTTTATAAAAAGGGCCCTGGACTTTTCGAACTCTCCACCCGCAGCCCTCCCAGCCGGCATTTTTTATAAAAAGGCACCTCTCTTTTTTGGAAACAAACCCGCGGTCCTCAACCCACCGTCCTAGGCCCAGTCAGCGCGTGACCCCACCTGTCAATGATAGTGGCTAGAATTGCCTAAGTGCAAAAAGTATTTTCCTGTATCTGTTTTGAATTCATTTCTTTTCAAATTAATTCAATTCAATTCAAATTCAAATCTGTTTAAACCTAAATGAATTCATAACTTTCAAATGGTTTGGAATTTGAATTTAAACTTAATATGAAAAATGTTTTATTTTTGAATGTGAATTCAAATCTTTAATCAAATATTTTCAGGATTAATTTAAATAGTCAACCTTTGACTTTGACCCTATTTAATAATTTTGACTTTTAAATAAATTTAAATTCATAATTCCAAATAATACAAATAATGTATGTTTTTGAATCAGAAAAATGTGAGGATTTCAAATATGCCATCCAAAATATATTTTGGGCACTTAAAAATTTCAAGTTGAATTAAATTACAATAAAATGCCCTCGGCCTTGATTAATTAATAACTTTTGTTTTATAACTCTAAATTTGACAAATGATATGTCTAAAATGATTAGCTCGACGAGACCTTTCCGTTTATGCATTCCATGTTCTGTTTTGCAGCATGCATCATATAAATATAACGTATACAGCAACTAATATGAGAATAAAATGTGACTAAAACTCCATAAATGCCTTATTCTTGTATTCTACACCTCACCCATGCCATGCTACATTATTGCCATGCAACTTGTGCATCATTCATCATGGCATGATTGTTTGCTTGACGCATGTTATTCCTATGCTTGTGCCCTTTATTTATGTTGGCCCTTGTTTGTTTGGTTCTTCTTCGAATAGACTCTGAGCAGGGGATATATCAAGAGAACCAGGAGCACTACCCAGATCCTTCTCTCGCTTCAACTGAGTTGCCAGGCAAGCACTACCACATGCTTGCATACATACAGTACCTATTGCCTCTATCTTATTCTTGCATCATTGAGTCGTGATTGCATTAAACTGAATCCCAAGTATTGCATAGCCTTTACTTTTAAACCCCACCAATCTTGTTCCTCCATCCCATGAGCCATTACTACAGGAGTTGTTTGAGCCATGCGAGTCGTAGAACAGCATGTGTAGGGTATGTGAGTGTCTGTTGGATAACGAGGTACCTAAACAACTTAATCTGAGTAGTAATGGTATAACTAATAAAAGTGGCACCGGTGAGCAATATCTGCTATTTGGTTTTTCCTGCTCACTTGTGTCCCGTAGGACCCCGAGTACTTGATTCCTGTTCCTTGATTATTCGCGCTATCCACATCCGGGAGGCTTATGGGACCCCCTGAGCCAGAGCTTGATTCAGTCTTATTTCTTGGGGCCACAAACTAGTTTGAGGTTTTGTTTTACTATCCCGTACTTATGCCATGCCTTACTGCTTTATTTACGATTGTGCGAGGAGCAGCTGTACTGTTTAGGATCGGGACACGATTCCGCGGTATCGACAAGCCCAGTTTTGGGTTCCCAGTCGTTTACAGCCGTCCACCCAAACCTTGGGTCCGTCTCGGAGTCAGCTAACTTCGTTGCGGGTGTACTCAATGGGGTGCCCCCCTGAAATATTTCTGAATCCTGTGATTGCTTTGTCGTGAAGGCCTCGTTGAGTTTTGATTTGGTTTTTCCGAGGTTGATCGAGTGTGTGTTGCTATTTGTGCACCCCTGCAGGGTAAAACTTTCTGAAAGCCGTGTCCGCGGTTATGGACGACTTGGAGCACAGTTTCTCGATCATAGACAAGCATAACTAAAGTACCGCTTCTAATTTGACTAAGTAACTGACTAGTAAATAGTGCAACACTCATGGAATGGTTAATAAAATTGCCAACGGATGGGGGGTTGTTCGTCCGCTTCCTCGTTGGTAAGCGAGGAGGAGGATGGATCTGTGGATATTACTGTTATAACTGTTATCATTAATTCACGGACATCCGTCTATCTTTGGTTAGGCGGATGGTTAGCGAGTATCTATAGAACTGTTAGGGTTTATCTTTTGCTGCAATTGCGTCACCCCAGGTTGTGTCCCCTTTAGAGGCATAAAGACTTGCTGAGTACCCCTAGGGTCTCACACGATAAATTATTGGTTCAGATGAACAGGTACCCTTACAAGATGGATACTGGGTGGAGGAGGCTGATGATGTGGGCAACGATCGTTCGGTGTAGAGATTCCGGGAACGGGGATCCGTGAGATCTGTGGGCGGGATGTGCTTATTCATGGGGCATCTTATGCCGATTTGCTTCTTATCCGTACTCGGATCTTGTTTGCCGCTTCCGCCTGATACTCTGATGTGTGATGTATGAGGATATATCCTAAACTATTAAATCTATCTAGGACATTTGAATCTTGCCGTATGGCGTTGCTATATTTCCTTTCTTTTTAGATGGAATGGCTCTGATGTACTATTGTATGGTGGCTTGCATACATACTCATTTGTGTATGTAGTTGATCCCTTCGCCTGCCGATTACGCCGCCCGTACTTGTCCCGATGATTGGAAATGGTTGGGACGGCCGCAAGGTCTACCTGTGAGTGGCATTTGGGCCCCATCGTACTATTCCAACCATTTCCGCTCATCCAGGCTTGTATCTAGGAGCGTAATTCACCGAGGTAGTTACACCGGTTGATCAAACTCTAACTTTCGGAACCTTCTACAACGCCGAGCGTAGGTCCGAGGCCCCCACCCCCTCCCGTCGCCGGAGCGACAAGCAGAGGAGGCGGGGACCCGTCGATTACTAGACGTAGACGACGAGGATGAAGGAGATTGCGGCGGCTGCTAGGGTTTTCACCCTAGCCGCCGCCTCTCTTTTCTTACGGGATATTTTTCATTATGTTGTTTCAACAAATGCTTCAAAAAGATCATTTCTCAGAAAGCACAAATTTTGCTCTTCATCCAATATTTCTTAAAGATAATGACATAATATATGAGTATTAATTTACTTCCCCTGAATTATAATCTTCTATCTATGATGTTGGTTTATATACACAAAGCCACACGTGTGGGGCACGTGAACTAATTTTGGATAGCAAGTACCCCAAATCAAACATGGTAACCACAAACGGGCTTCACCTGTCATCTCTCTCATGCTACATACCTCTAGAACCACCAATCAAGAACTAACATCTCTTTTACGAGTATTGCAAAAAACCACATATCTCTTATATATATAGTCTATGTAAAAAATGGCTATAGCATGGAGATTTTATCTCTTCTTTCAAATCCACATTGTTTCTCATATGCATTAAATTTTAGCGTGTTTGGGATAGAGATAGGATGATTAAATTACCTATGCCTCCTTCTGCACCAAGCTAGACGAGACAAGCATATAATAAGGAGTGAGCTTTATTAGTGATGTCTTATTAAAAAACCTCACATCCCTATTAAGGAAAAAAGTACTACTTTCTCTAAAAGAAAAGGAAAAAATTATACCAACTACAACTAATTTGTGTTTATTGTCACATTAGAATTGGGTCTGAAGAAACAGAGGGGAAGTACCTTGGATTACCCACATATATTGGACGATCAAAAACTAAGTGTTTTGCATACATTAAGGAGAGCATTTGGAAAAGAATACAGGGATGGAAAGAGAGGATTATGTCCATGGCAGCAAAGGAAATTCTTATTAAGGCCATACCTCAAGCTATACCTACATATGCCATGGCTTGTTTTGATCTAACAAATTCGCTCTGCGATGATATTGGCCAGCTGGCGTGTCGGTTTTGGTGGTCGCAGAATGATGAGATGAAGAAAATGCATTGGGTTGGCTGGGAGAAGATGAAGCTTCCAAAGGAGGAGGGTGGTCTGGGTTTTCGAGACTTGTACTCCTTCAATCTTGCTATGCTGGCTTGCCAAGGGTGGCGTTTAATCCAAGCTCCAGATTCCCTTTGTGCTCAAGTCCTGCGCGCCAAATATTTCCCGGACGGTGATCTGCTCGCAGCAAAACCTATAGCGGGGATGAGTTACGTATGGCGAAGTATTTTAAAAGGCTTAGAAGTTCTAAAAGAAGGAATGATTTGGCGGATTGGGGATGGGACTAATGTACGTATGTGGGAAGATCCATGGCTACCATCAGGAATAACTCACTGACCAACAACACACAAAGGAGACAGTGAACTGAACATGGTTGCTGAATTATTTGAAAACTCAACGTGGACCTGAAATAAGGAACTTATTCAGCAACATTTTCTACCTGTGGATGTAGATGTTATATTGAGTATCCCTCTTCGTGAAAATACAGAAGACTTTATAGCATGGCACTTTGACACAAAACGTTTATTTTCAGTGAAATCAGCTTACAAAGTGCATGTCGAGATGGAGAAAAGGGCCTGTGTAGTGCAAGTAGGACAGGGATCTGATACTAAGTCAATAAAAAATGAAGTTTTTAGAAAGTTTTGGAAAACCCAATGTCCTCCAAAGGTGCATCATTTTCTCTGGATATTTGCTCATAATAGTCATCCTCTGTACATGAATATGGCTAGAAGAGGAGTAGAACTGGACTGTATGCCACAGATTTTTTGAAGACGAGCGAGGGCCACCTATTTCTCACATGTAAATATGCAAAACAGAGATGGCGTGCCCTGATGCTAGAGGATGTACGTTTAAAGCTCTTTCCTTGTTCCTCAGCGTTGGAGGTGTTACAGGAGATCTTGGAGTTGCCAATTGATAACCAGCTTCTGACGATAGCTTTCTTGTGGAGCTGCTGGAATGAACGCAATAGGGGGAACCATGGCGAGCAACGACAGACGATTGATCAGTTTCAGTTCTCTGTCCGTCGTCATGTTGATGAATGGAACCACAACTTAAAGAAGCAGAAACACACAGATATGCCCTCTGAATCCCGGTGGACTGGACCTTCTACAGACCTCGTTAAAATCAACATAGGTGGCTCTTTCAGGGAAGTGACGAAGACTGGTGGCTGGGGTGCTATTTGTCGAGATAGCTCTTCAGAAGTACAGTTTGCTCTCTTTCGCCCCACTTTATAAATAAAGCAACCACCGTCCAGTCGGTACAACAACGCAGCCGGCCTCAGCCAAAGGGACAAAGAAAATAAAAAATAGTGCAACACTGCTGGGGCAACAGCACACAAACGTCCAAGAGAGAAAGCAAAAAGCGGCCCGGAAGCCAGACCAGGCGCTAGCGATCACCAGGTGACCGAAGCGGCAGCGAGGGAGGTGGGGGCGCCGAGAGGGGAAGCGAAGCCGACTGCAGGGCCCGAAGAGCGGTGTCGAAGTCGGCCCGGTCACGCTGGCGCACCAGGGGGACCACTGCTGGAGGAAAGCAAGAAAAGCAAAAATCGAGTCAGACGCGCGCGTGGGGTATATCTTCTCAATCACCATCTTGTTCCGGACATTCCAGAGCGCCCAGGCCATGGCTGCAAAGACAAGCCAAAAAAGACGGCGGCCGCGCCCGGCCCTAGTGGCCTGGGATTGGAGGAAGTCCCCCATATCCTGCGCCTGCCAGGCCGGGCCAAGGGCTTCCCTGACAAAGGACCAAAGAGACTGGGCCGCCGAACACGAGAAGAAGATGTGGGCGCACGTCTCCGGTGTCCCACATAGGGGGCACCGGCCAGAGCCGGGGCCCTTGCGCTTGGCCACCTCCACACCGGAGGGCAGTCTGTCGCGCAGCAACTGCCAAACGAAGATGCGAATACTAAGCGAGAGAGGAGCTTTCCAGAGGGGGGCCGTCCACCTCAGCTCCGGGCCCTGGAAGAGGGCCCGGTAGGCCGAACCGACCGAGAACTCACCGGAGGGAAGGAGCCTCCAAGAAACCTCGTCGGGGGCGTCAGCCAGAGTCGTGGGAAGAGCAGCCATAAGCTGCCGCAACTCCGCTGCCTCAAGCAGGCTAAAGGCCCGGCGGAAGAGGAGGTTCCAGCGATCCCCGCAGAAAATCTCCGCCGTGAGGGCCGACGGAGCCGCGGAAATAGCAAAGATGGCAGGGAACCGGACCCCTAGCGGGATCTGGGAAAGCCAAGGATCCAGCCAGAAGCGGCAACCCTGACCGTTCCCAACAGTGAAGTCGATTCCCAACCCAATGAAGTGCTTGATCTCCTGGATGGCCCGCCAGAATTGGGAGCCCTCCCGGCGATCGCAAGCCAAGAGAGGGCGGCCACCGAGGTACTTGGCCTTAAGGAGCTGCAGCCAAAGTCCCCCCTCGTCCCTAAGAATGCACCAGAGCCATTTCAGCATCAGGGCGAGATTGAAGCGGCGAGAGTCTAGAATACCAATGCCCCCAAGGGATTTGGGGGTGCAGATGTCCGCCCATTTCACCATATGGTACTTCTGATGGCCGTCTCTAGCTGCCCAAAAGAACCTAGATAACTCCTTGTCGAAGTCAGCATGGGTCCCCTCAGGTAGCAAGTATAACCCCATCTGGTACATAGGTAGGCTCGAGAGACAGGAGTTGATCAGGACCGTCTTACTACCCTTAGTCGTGAGCCGCGCTCGCCAGGGTTCCGCCCTCGAGCGCACCCTCGTGACCAATGGTGACAGGTCCCGAATCAGCACTCGTGTCTCCCGTACGGGCATCCCCAAATAAGAGATGGGGAAGTCGGCCAGCCTGCAGTTGAGGTTGTCAGCAATGCGCTGGCTCTCCTCCTCCGAGTACCCTAGCACCACCACTTCGCTTTTATCAAAATTGATCTTCAACCCTGACATGTATTCAAAGCAGAGAAGGAGGAATTTCAGGTTGATGATGTACAGATCAGAACCCTGCACCATGATCATCGTGTCATCCGCATATTGGAGGTGGGAGACGCCCCCTCCAGGAATAAGGTGCCCTACCACACCCGAGATGTGGCCAGCGGTCTTGGCTCTATCCAAGATCTCTGCCAGGGCATGCACAGCAGCATTAAACAGGAGGGGGGAGATCGGGTCCCCTTGACGAACCCCGCAAGAGGGAACAAAAAAGGGGCCAATCTCACCGTTGATATTGATCGATGTTCGCCCGCTAATCACGAATTGCATGATCCAGCAAACCATGCGGTCGTCGAAGCCCCTCCTCTCCAAAACTAACCTCAAGAAAGCCCAGTCCAAACGGTCATAGGCTTTCTGGAAGTCCAGCTTCAGGAATATCCCTTTCTGACGTCGTGCTTTAACCTCATGAATGATCTCATGAAGTGCGAGCACATCGTCATGAATGAGGCGTCCCTTAAGGAACGCAAATTGGAGGGGGTGCGTGAGTCTCTCCATGACTGGGGCAAGCCGAATGGCACAGACTTCCGCGAAGAGCCTCTGGATGACATTAATGACCGTGATCGGGCGAAACTGGCGAATATCCGTGGCCCCCTCCACCTTGGGGATCAAAGTAATCACCCCAAAGTTCAGCCGGACATGACTAATGTCCCGGTGAAGAATTCCTGGAACATCGGCGGGATGACCGGCTGGAGTTGCTCCCAGAAGGTCTGGAAGAAGCTCACCGGCAGCCCGTCAGGACCAGGAGCCGAGCCAGCTTTCATGGCCTTCAGGGCCTCAGCCACTTCCCCCGGGAGAAATGGGCGGGTGAGGTCCGCATTCTCCATCGGGGTGACTAGGGCCCCACCCGACCAAAAGTCGGAGGCCAAGGAAAGGCCCGACGAGGGAGACGAAGAGAAGAGATCCTTGTAGAAAGCATAAATATGGGAGGACAGCGCCTGGGGGGACTCCAGAAGGGAGTCCCCCTCCCAGAGGCAGGGGATTGAGCACCGCCTCGTCCTGCCATTAGCGATGGCATGGAAGTAGGCAGTGTTCATCTCCCCCTGGACAGTCCAATTCTGACGACTCCGTTGTCGCCAGAATGCCTCCTCTCCCTTATAGATCTCCATGATGGAGGTCTCAAGGGAGTACCTATGAGACCAGGCTTCGGCAGAGAGGCCTAAGAGATCAGCCTCCCGGTCCAAGGCCTGGATCTCGCTCAAGATGGCATCCTTTTGAGCCCTGAGCGCAGCCCCCACATTGGCCCCCCAGCCCCTCATGAATTGGCGTGACAATCTAACACAGTGGTGCCAAATATCAACCGCACAATAAGCACGGGGGGGGGGGAGGCCGCCGCCGCCTGCCATTTGGCTCATACCGTGTCCACGAATCCCTGCTTCTGCAGCCAGAAGGACTCAAAGTGGAAGCGGTTGAGCCTAGGAGGCCGGCCCCCTCCGGAGGAGAGAAGGAGCGGGGTGTGGTCGGATCCAATCCGCGTGACAGCCTTCAACGAGCAAAGGGGAAAGGCCACCTCCCAGTCGACGGACACAAAGACTCTGTCCAGAACGCATCGGATAGGGTCCAGCTGCTTGTTTGTCCAAGTGAACCTAGCACCCACCCGAGCAATCTCGCGGAGGGCGAGGTCGGCAATGCAGTCATTGAACAGACGCATCCTAGGGAGATCCACATTTGCCGAGCTCTTGTCGTCAGCGTAGCAGATAAGGTTGAAATCCCCGGCGATCACCACCGGTAACCCTGTCCGCTCCACTTTCGACTTGAGCTCCTGCGAGAAGGCAGCGGATCTCCGATGGTCCGCGGGGCCATAGACAATAATCATCTCCCAGCGGAAACGAGATTGCCTATGGCTGAGTGACATGCTCACGAAGAATTCCCCACGGTCCATATCCTCAACCTCAAAGGTATCCTCCTTGACTCCCAAAAGAATACCTCCAGAGTGACCCGAGGCCGGGAGCCACGACCACGAGAACTTGCAACGGCTCAGGGCCTCCAACTCCGAGACAGAATAATCCTGGCGAATCGTTTCCTGCAGGCCGACAATATCCGGCGCTTCCAGGCGGATGTATTCCTTGATCTGGCGGCGGCGCCCCTCGTGGCCGAACCCCCGGATGTTCCAGATGAACACCCGGAAGGCCCTCAGGAGGTCCATAGTGGACCTTAAGCCTGGGGGGTCCCCTTAGCGGGGACCGAACGTGCACGAGAGGCGGAGGGGCAGCATGGAACAGCCTTGGGAGGACGCCCCCGAGACCTAACCGAGGGGTCAGATCCCAGAGGGCCCTCCCGCACGCCAGGCACCGGAGGGGGATCCTCACCGGGGTCAGGTCCCGCAGACCTAGCCTCAGTAAGGATCTGAGCGCGCTCCCGCTCCCGGGCGTCACGCGCCCGGGCCACAGCGATCGCACCCGCATACCCCTCCCGTGCCTGAATGGCCGCAAGCTGCTCAAGGCGGGGTCCCTTCTCGCCGCGAAAGACAATGCCACAATCCTCCGCCACCTCCCCCAGGTGAGCGAGGGAGACCTCTGAAAGAACACAGAAAGCAGAACCAGGGAAACCAGATGGACCGGGGTCAGAGGAGGTGGAGGAGGAAGGCGTAGAGGAGGTACCTGAGAGCTCATCCCTGTCCGCGACACGACGAGCGGCCCGCTCGGCCACCGTCGGCTCCGGCCCAGACGTGCCTGTCCTGGCCTCAGCCAGCCGGGAGCTGTGGCGGGAGGGCGGAGGGGGCGGAGGGCGGGGGCCCCTGGCGCGACGGAGCTTGGAGGAGGCGGCCGGGGAGTCGGGGTCAGGGGTAGCACCCACCATGCCCGTCGGGTCAGGAGTGTCGGGGGCGAGGGAGTAGCACACCATCCCCGGCGAACGCGGGGAGGGAGGGGCACAGACGACCAGCCCTCACGCTCCCCGAGGTCTCAGAGGCGGGAGACCGAGGGGGAGGGATCAGGGCCGGGGTCAGCATCAGAGAGAGGTTGGAGCCGTACTGGGCGATGTCGATCTCGGGCGGCGTCGGGGGGGGGGGGGGGAGGACTGAGGCAGTGAGGGAGGATCACCGGGGCCACCTTGGCCGGAGCACTCAGCGACAGATGCTGGCGATCCTGGACGAGGGGGACCCCCTCCAAGCCGTCGAACATCAGGGGGCGAGCCACAGGGTCCCCGGAGGACCCACCCTGAGGGGGTGGGGGAGGAGGCGGGGAGGCATCGGTGGCCAGGGGCGAGTCCGGATCCGTCCCGGTGTCACTGTCATCCGAGCCCCGGGCCTCGGGATCCCTGCCACCGAAGCCCTCGTCAGCTGGGGACCCCGGGGGAGGGGGTGGGGGACTTGACGCAGAGGGCCCCCCTCGTCCAGCTCCACCAACAGGTCCCGGCCCACCCTGTCGAAGAAGACCCGAGGGAGGGAGACCGGGAAGACCGAGGGGTCGGGGCAGAGCAGACGCAGGCGGACCGGGGCGAGGCCGGACAGAGAGCCCACATCCACCTCGGTGAGCTTGCCCACCGTCTGAGCCACGAGGGCCACCACCGCAGGGGTCCTGGCCTCAGACGGTAGGCCATGGATGCGAACCCACACCTCCGAGAGCGTGGCCACCGTCTCAGGAGTGGCCGACGAGGGCTGGATGGAGACCTGCAGCTGGTGAAGAGGGAGGGTGAAGGAGGTGCCACACGCGCACATCAGGAGGATCGCCACCGAAGGGAAGGAGACTGCAAACTCGGACTCGGAGACACGACGAACCGGCCATTCGTGGCCAGGGAGGACCGCCCGCAGCTCCTCCTGGATGAGACCCTCCGTGACCTCGACCGATATCGGGGGGTCTTGCGCCGGGAGGATCTTCACCATGGCCAGGGTCTCAGGGACGGTCATGGGGACACCCCCATGTCGATGAAGTAGAATCCCCCATCCACGCCATGGCCATAGTACTCCAGGGTCTCCTGGCGACGGGCGGAGATGCCCGCAAGAGCCAAGGGGGCCCCAGGCCGGGCACCCAGGAGGCCAGGAGCAGGGTCCACCGCAGGGGGCGCGGCCGGAGTCTTACGCTTCTTCTTGCTCTTGCGTTTCTTCTTCTTGGGGGCCGTGGAGTCGTCAAGCTCGCCGGGTTGCCGCGGACCCGCAATCGGCGCCACCACCGGAGGGGGATGCGGTAGGTCCCTATCCGCGCGCCAGGACGTACCGTCCAACCGATTGTGGGAGGTGCGGGCAGGAGGCATCCCGTCCCTGGCCCGCATAGCTAGCAGAGCCTCCTCGCGGAGGCGGGCCTCACGCGACGACTCCGGGGCGGGAGGGGGAGACCGTGGCGCGTCATCCAGGCGGCGCCGCGCGCGGGGAGGGGGGAGGGAACGGGAACCGAGCCGGTGAAGACCAGTAGCGCGCGACGGAGGTGGGGACCGCCGGGCCGGGGGGAGAGCGGTGGCCCTGGCGCGGGGACCGTCGCACAGGGGGCCGGTAGGCCGAGGCCTGGCCCCGCGCAGAGTGGGAGGACAATAGAACTTTGATAAGGTTAAAAGAACCTTAGCTGTATGTGCAGAGTTGCGCAGCGCCGAAAAGTGTTCCGGAGGCAGCAACAAAGCTCATGACTCACGTACCTCAAAGGTTGTGGTCACGGAGATCCAAGTTCCTATTGAAACAAGTAGGTCGGATGAACAATCAAATACCAAGATTTGAGGGTTGAATCATTATTTGAGAATAATGAACCGACTACATGCAAAGAAGCGATGATGGGCCCTGACTCCGTCAAATGGCTTGAAGCCATAAAATCCGTGATAGTTCCATTCAGGAGAAATCAAGTTTTGAACTTGAAGGACCCTCGAGAAAGGTGTAAGACCTTACAGTTGTGTCTGGATCTATAAAGAAATAGACATGGATGTTTCACATCTATAATCGACATACTGGGAAAGAGTTCACAACAATGTTCAAAGGTTGACTATGACAAGATTTGATCTTTCATAGTGATATTTAGTCTAGACGGATTAATGTAGCAACCACTACATATAATTTTGTTATATGATAGTTGAATAAACAAAACAAGTTCTTCTAATAGAATCGTTACCTAGGACATGTGCATAACACGGTCCATAGGGTTTTGTTAATTCATAGGATGCTAAAATCATATGCAAACTTCAATGGTTGAAGTGAGCATCGCGGAGTTGGAATCTTCACTATGATGAAACTGTTAAAGGAGTTTAAAAGTTCATTAGAGACAATGAAGATGCTTGCATTTGCAAGAAATTAAGTGGGAGCGCTAAGACATGTTTCTAATACATTATGTGGAAGACATATTGTTGATTGGAAATAATGTATCTTTTATTAACACATATTAAGAATTTCATCCCGATGAAAGACTTAGGCAAAACCCAAATATTTGGCATCAATAGACGCTAATATGGTTGTGCCAGAAGTACATAGACGAGATATTGAATGAGTTCAATATAGAAACTACAAGAAAAGGTTCTTGTCGCACAGAAAGGATTGAAAGAGTTCAATGTTGATGATATATTCAAGTGTATTGACATTTGGTAAAGTGAAACAAATAAACAAGTATAGAGTGATACTTGATGTATGAAATCACAAAGAGTATTTATATCAATCATACTGTGATATGTACAAATCCAGATATATCCTATGCTCTAAATGTTGTGAGCATATACCAGAATGATTCATAAGATGATCATTGGACAATAGTAAGGATATTCTTATGATCTTTTGGAAGAACTAAGAGTATATTATTTGTAGAAGTGACAAATAGATGGTTAGTTCATTGTAAAAGTACTACATTGATACTAGTTTTGTCACAAAGTACAAATTAAGTTTATCTCAATCTAAACTAAGGGTGGCACAATATAATGGAAAGTGAGTTCCATAATGGATTTGGATGAGTTCCAAAGTTAAGACATTGTGACAGATACTACAACAAAAGTCTAAGTATATGACTGCTATTATAGCAGCAAAAGAGGGCATTTGTGTCAAGTAGTTTGTTATCAAACTAGGTGTAGTTCACAGAGGGATAATACTATGAAGATATATTGTGCGACAATATTATCAACATGTTTTAACCCCAAAGAACTAAAGGTCACACCGAAAGACCAAATTTATACAAAGCCATCTCATTAGAGAATGAGTGATGCGTAGAGACGCAAAGACATGCAATTACACACGGACCTGGAAGTGTCAGATCCGGAGATCAGTTGACCACTAGCAATCGTGTACATACAACACCGTAAAGCCATAGGTGTTGAATACACAAAGGTTTGAAACTAGATTATTGACTCTAGTGCAAGTGGGAGACTGTTGGAGATATGCCCAAGAGGCAATAATAAAGTAGGTTATTATCATATCTTCATACTTATGATAAATGTTTACATACATGCTATAATTGTATTAACAGGAAACATTAATACTTGTGTGATTTGTAAACATAAAAGAGTCCCTAGTAAAGCCTCTTGTTAAACTAGCTTGTTGGTTAATATATGATCATGGTTTCCTGATCATGAACATAGAGATGTTATTAACAATAGGATCATGTCATTAGGAGAATGATGTGATGGACATACTCCTATAGATAAGCGTAGCATAAATATCAAGTCATTTCAATAGTTCAATTGCTATATGCTTTCTGATACATAGTAACCTAATTCCTTCGACCATGAGATCATGCATATCACCTTTACCGGATGGATGCTTTGATGACATCAAACACCACACCGTAACTGGGTGGCTATAAAGGTGGCATTGAGTGTTCGGAAAGTATTGGTTGAAACACATGGATCAAGAGTGGGATTTGTCCATCCATATGACGGATAGATATACTCTGGGCCCTCTCGGTGGAATGTCATCCAATTAGCTTGCAAGCATGTGACTAGCTCACAAGGGATCACATATCACGGGAACGAGAAAAGAGTACTTATTGGTAACGAGGTTGAACTAGGTATGCAGAGATACCGACGATCATAACCTCGGATAAGTAAACTATCGTGAGATAAAGGGAAATTGGTATCGTATGTAAGTGGTTCATTCGATCGCAAAGTAATCGTAGAAATATGTGGGAGCCATATGAATTTCCAGATTCCTCTATTGGTTATTGTTCGGAGAAGTGTCTCGATCATGTCCGCATAATTCACGAACCGTAGGGAGACACACTTAAGGATTCGACGTTGTTTTGAGTAGTTATGGTATTATGAGAAAGAGACCGAATGTTGTTCGGAGTCTCGGATGGGATCCGGGATATCACGAGGTGATCCGGAATGGTCCGGAGAATAAGATTCATATAAGGAAAGTCCCGTTTCAGAGTTCGGGAATGATTCCGGTGTTTTCATCGGGAATGTTCTAGAAGGTTCCGGAATGTCCGGCACTCCGGAGGGGAAGGGGTACATGAATGTGTCATTGCATATTGGAATTATTGCATCATGTACTAAGTGTTCTTGCTGTTCCAAATAAAGGATTAAATTGAATCCTAAAACAGAAAAGTCAAATGGCCAGTTTGAAAGTCAAACGGCTAAAACAGGAAACTGTGGGAAACAAGCAAGAGGAGGCAAAACCGACTTGGGGGAGGAGTCCCTCCTCTCCAAGCCGGCGCGCCACCCAAGGCCGACTTGGGGAGGGACTCCCTCCCCTTGGCCGCCCCTCCCACCTATAAAAGGAGGGGCAGGGCCTCCTCCTCTAGACACACAAGTTCCTATCCTCTAATCTCCGGTTTAGAGCCGTTTTGGTTTAGAGCTTCTAATTGCCCTAGCCTTCGGTTTAGAGCCTTCTAATTTGTGTGTCTAAACCCTAGACCACTAATAGCTCTCTCATAATCCACCATACTCGCTCCGGCTTAAGGCGAAGCCCTGCGAGATCTCCCCTCTACTTCCGGTACCACGCCGTTGTGCTGCCGGAATCGCGAGGAGAGTGCTACAACCTCCGCTGCCTGCTGGAACAAGGGAGAGGAAGGTCTTCGTCGAGTACCGAACGTGTGACCGACTGCGGGAGCGCTGCCGGAACACAGCGCCGAAAGGATCGTCTACGCGATCTTGAGATCGAGAAAAGTACGACTACATCACCCACGAGAATCTGCTCTCGTTAACCGCTTTGGAATCTTCGAGGTAAGTTATTCCATCGACTCGTTGCTACAATCTAGTAGATAGATCTTGGCTTGTTTGTTTGTATGCGATAGAAATTTTTTGTTTTCCATGCTACGAACCCCTACAGAAGGTGCATATCATTCTTGAAAATTTGAAGATCGCTCAAAGTCGCCAGAAGAGCAATTATGACAGGAAGCACACGGACATGGTGTATGCCCCTGGTGATCTCGTTTACCTTCGTGTCACTCCCATGAGAGGCACACACCGCTTTGGTATCAAAGGAAAGCTGGCTCCTAGATACATCGGTCCTTTCAAAATTCGTGGTAGAAGAGGAGAAGTTGCTTATGCTCTTGAGCTCCCGGAAAAACTCAAGGTTCATGATGTTTTCCACATCTCACAACTCAAGAAGTGCTTCAAGGACCCCGGCAGGACCGTGAATCATGAGATAATCGATCTCCAAGAAGACCTGTCTTATCAAGAACACCCCACAAAAATCCTTGAGACCGCAGAAAGAAGGACCCGCAACAAGTCCATCAAGTTCTGCAAGGTGCAGTGGTCGCACCATTCCGTTGATGAAGCCACTTGGGAGCGTGAAGATGAACTCCGTGCCAACTATCCTACCCTCTTTGTGTCTTCTTCTTCTTCCTAGAATCTCGGGGCGAGATTCCTGTTTAGTGGGGGAGAGTTGTAGCATCCCAATTGTCTAACATTTGTAATGCTACTTGGTTTAGTAATAAAATGACTACTTCCTACATATAATTGTTGCATCATCATGTTATCATGCTCATGTCATCATGCCACCTTGCATTGGAGCATCATATCTAGCTTGCATTTGTTTTGTCTTGGTTGTGTAGTTGCTATCACAAATATCTCCACCTCTTTTACCTATCTATATTTTTGTTTCCTACAATATGGGATCCACTTGCTAGGGTCCATTATTTTCCAAATGTTTTTGTTCCATTTTCTAAACCCTAAATCCCAATTCTAGTAAGATGCCCAAAATGAATATGTATGTGGGCATTCTCTCTCCTTATGCCTCTTGTCCTCTCTTGTCTCTCCTCATGGTCAAACCTCTGTTCAAAATCCCCTGGGAAAAAGTTCAACAGATTTGAAATTAGAAGCTGGGTTGAAAATTGTAATAGAATAAAAACAAACAAACATTTTATAAACAAAAGGGCTGGAGAGAGCAGCAGAAGCCCAGCCCTCTTATCTGCCCGGCCCTCTTTTCCCCTCCGGCCCAACTCTCCTCCCCTGGCCCAGTACCCCTTCACCCCGACGCCGTTACTGTGCTTCGTCCTCCTCCCCGTTTCCTTCCTCTCTGTGCGCCCCGACGGAGCGGGCAGGTGGCCGTCTCCACTCCGTTGTCCTCATCACCTCGCACTCGCCTGCCCCTCCTTCTTATCTCCCTCGATCTTCTCCAACCCTAGAGGCCCTCTCTGCATCCCGCGCCGCCATCCCCCTCCCTCTACCTCTGCTCCCAGCTATACTCACCCTGCCCGAGAGCAACAACAAGGAGAGCGTCGCCGCGCCGTCGCCTTGATCACCTTCTGGAGCCGAAGGGCGTGCAGGCGGTCTTCGTCGACCACCTCGTGAGCTCTAGGAGGAGCTGGACGTGGCGCCTCTGCTTCCTCTTCTTCCCGACCGAGCACATAACCACGTCGCCACCGCCCTGTCCATCTTCCTCTTTCCCCAACCCCAATTCCGACGGGAATTGGTCGAGGTGAGTGCCACCTTCCTTTCCCCTTCTTTTCCTCCTCCTTCCCGCGTCTTGCCGCCTGGAATCACCGTCGCCGTCGTCGGGAACCACTGCCGCGTGCGCAGCACCCGTAGATAGCAGCAGCAGCCGCAGCGGTATCTCTCTGCATAGGTTTTCTTCGGGGGCTCGCTTGGCGGTAGATTCATCTCTGCCAGATCCAAGAGCACCGGGCTGTAGAAGGATCTCCCCTCTTTCTATCGAGCTACTGCACACCCCTTTTGGTGCACCGACGAGCTCGCCACCATCGCCGGAAGTTTGCTGTTTTCCCTGTCAACGCCGAAGTTTCCGTCAGCCGAACCAGCTAGAAATCCTTCTGCTCGACGTTGTTTTTTCGGTTTCTGCAGTCCTCGTATCACGAAACTCCCTGAACAATAATTGTAGCCCTTGGCCCTCTCTACATCTTTGCTTTTTGCGTCGTCGATAGATCTGTCTTAGTTTGATCGCCATCGTCCTCCGAAGTTTAGCTCAGCTCGCAGTTTTCGAGTGTTAAAATTCAGTTTCGTCGGTCCAAACCACCTCCCCGAACATTTTATAAAAAGGGCCCTGGACTTTTCGAACTCTCCACCCGCAGCCCTCCCAGCCGGCATTTTTTATAAAAAGGCACCTCTCTTTTCTGAAACAAACCCGCGGTCCTCAACCCACCGTCCTAGGCCCAGTCAGCGCCTGACCCCACTTGTTAATGATAGTGGCTAGAATTGCCTGAGTGCAAAAAGTATTTTCCTGTATCTGTTTTGAATTCATTTCTTTTCAAATTAATTCAATTCAATTCAAATTCAAATCTGTTTAAACCTAAATGAATTCATAACTTTCAAATGGTTTGGAATTTGAATTTAAACTTAATATGAAAAATGTTTTATTTTTGAATGTGAATTCAAATCTTTAATCAAATATTTTCAGGATTAATTTAAATAGTCAACCTTTGACTTTGACCCTATTTAATAATTTTGACTTTTAAATAAATTTAAATTCATAATTCCAAATAATACAAATAATGTATGTTTTTGAATCAGAAAAATGTGAGGATTTCAAATATGCCATCCAAAATATATTTTGGGCACTTAAAAATTTCAAGTTGAATTAAATTACAATAAAATGCCCTCGGCCTTAATTAATTAATAACTTTTGTTTTATAACTCCAAATTTGACAAATGATATGTCCTCGTGCTCCCCGAGGTCCCAGACGACCAGCCCTCACGCTCCCCGAGGTCTCAGAGGCGGGAGACCGAGGGGGAGGGATCAGGGCCGGGGTCAGCATCAGAGAGAGGTTGGAGCCGTACTGGGCGATGTCGATCTCGGGCAGCGTCGGGGGGGAGGACTGAGGCAGTGAGGGAGGATCACCGGGGCCACCTTGGCCGGAGCACTCAGCGACAGATGCTGGCGATCCTGGATGAGGGGGACCCCCTCCAAGCCGTCGAACATCAGGGGGCGAGCCACAGGGTCCCCGGAGGACCCACCCTGAGGGGGTGGGGGAGGAGGCGGGGAGGCATCGGTGGCCAGGGGCGAGTCCGGATCCGTCCCGGTGTCACTGTCATCCGAGCCCCGGGCCTCGGGATCCCTGCCACCGAAGCCCTCGTCAGCTGGGGACCCCGGGGGAGGGGGTGGGGGACTTGACGCAGAGGGCCCCCCTCGTCCAGCTCCACCAACAGGTCCCGGCCCACCCTGTCGAAGAAGACCCGAGGGAGGGAGACCGGGAAGACCGAGGGGTCGGGGCAGAGCAGACGCAGGCGGACCGGGGCGAGGCCGGACAGAGAGCCCACATCCACCTCGGTGAGCTTGCCCACCGTCTGAGCCACGAGGGCCACCACCGCAGGGGTCCTGGCCTCAGACGGTAGGCCATGGATGCGAACCCACACCTCCGAGAGCGTGGCCACCGTCTCAGGAGTGGCCGACGAGGGCTGGATGGAGACCTGCAGCTGGTGAAGAGGGAGGGTGAAGGAGGTGCCACACACGCACATCAGGAGGATCGCCACCGAAGGGAAGGAGACTGCAAACTCGGACTCGGAGACACGACGAACCGGCCATTCGTGGCCAGGGAGGACCGCCCGCAGCTCCTCCTGGATGAGACCCTCCGTGACCTCGACCGAGATCGGGGGGTCTTGCGCCGGGAGGATCTTCACCATGGCCAGGGTCTCAGGGACGGTCATGGGGACACCCCCATGTCGATGAAGTAGAATCCCCCATCCACGCCATGGCCATAGTACTCCAGGGTCTCCTGGCGACGGGCGGAGATGCCCGCAAGAGCCAAGGGGGCCCCAGGCCGGGCACCCAGGAGGCCAGGAGCAGGGTCCACCGCAGGGGGCGCGGCCGGAGTCTTACGCTTCTTCTTGCTCTTGCGTTTCTTCTTCTTGGGGGCCGTGGAGTCGTCAAGCTCGCCGGGTTGCCGCGGACCCGCAGTCGGCGCCACCACCGGAGGGGGATGCGGTAGGTCCCTATCTGCGCGCCAGGACGTACCGTCCAACCGATTGTGGGAGGTGCGGGCAGGAGGCATCCCGTCCCTGGCCCGCATAGCTAGCAGAGCCTCCTCGCGGAGGCGGGCCTCACGCGACGACTCCGGGGCGGGAGGGGGCGACCGTGGCGCGTCATCCAGGCGGCGCCGCGCGCGGGGAGTGGGGAGGGAACGGGAACCGAGCCGGTGAAGACCAGTAGCGCGCGACGGAGGTGGGGACCGCCGGGCCGGGGGGAGAGCGGTGGCCCTGGCGCGGGGACCGTCGCACAGGGGGCCGGTAGGCCGAGGCCTGGCCCCGCGCATGGGGGCGCCGAGCTGCCTCTCTGGCAGGCGCCGGCCGTGGGGGAGAAGGAGGGAGGCGGAGGGGAGAGCGGCCGCGGGCGGGAGGCGAGGGGCTCCGGGGGCGGCGAGGCGCCATGAGAGCGTCGAGGAACGATCTGGACGGCGGCGTGGACGGGAGACGGAGAGGCGGAGAGCAGCGCTCGACGGAGGCGAGCACGGTGGGAGAGGCGGCGGGGGAGGTAGCCGAGACCGATACGGGGTCAGCCACTAGGGCACGACCCCCCGATGGCTGTGGCGACGCGGACCAGGGGCTGTTGGGCCTAGCCACGAGGGCCGGCGCCGAACCGGCCTGCCAGGCGGAGGTCAACCCGGCCAGATGTCCGGTGGGCCGAGGCCCACGGGCCATCCGGGGGGACCCCCACCAACGGCCCAACCAGCGCCCGAGGCCGCCCGCCGAGGGCCTCTCCCCAACCCCCCGGCTCCCTGCTGCGGCGCCGCCGGCGTCTGCCGCGGTTGGGGTACCCCTCTCCGGCGAGGCCGCGAAGACACAGCCCGCGCCAGGGGGAGGAACTCCGCCAGGGAGGTACGCAAGAGCGAGGAGGGGACCCGCGGAGTCGGCACCCCGCGCTCCCCGTCGGAGCTCTCGCCGGCGGCGCGCACCCCGAACACCGTCGAGCCCAGCTCAGGCTCGTCCGCGACGTCGCCCCAGTCCAGGCCCTGCAGGTCGGCCAGCGCCGCCACCACCGACGGGTCCAGCGGCCGGGGGGGGATGGGGGCGCGCACGGGGGGAGGGGGCGCCGGACGACGCGCCGCCGCCGACGGCACTGGGACCCGGCAGCCGACACGAACCGCGTGGGCAGGGAAGGCGAGGGATGCCCCCTGGCGGATGAACTCGGCCCGGCGAGTCGCCCGAGCGTCGAGGACCACGCCGGCTTTGGAGAGGAGGACGAGGCGGCCCTCCGCCGGCGGGAGCATTACCGTCGCTTCCGACCAGCCGGGGCGGCCACCTGCGGAGACGGACGACGCCGAAGCACGCCACCGCAGCGGGGGGGCCTCGGAGGAGGAAGTGTAGATCATTAGTGACATGAAGTTTAGAATGAGTACAAGTATTATCGAGGCTAGTGTTGTGTTTGCTCCTCGCACTTGTAATAAGCCGGCTCATGAGCTAGCGGCTTTGGATGTAGGTGTAGCTCACGGAGACCATTTGTTGTGGACAATGAGCTACCCTAATTCTGTAACCCGTTTGGTGACCGGTGACTTAACCGTGTCTTAATGGATTACGAGTGTTCCATGTCAAAAAAAAAATACAACTAATTAGTTTCCTCTGTCTCGCTTCTCATAAACAAAATGTGCCGAACCAAGTGGCTGTTTCCACCTCCAGGCATGAATTCTAGGCAACGGTTGCATCTTCTACACTTAGCTCTCCATTTCGCGACACCATCCTCCTCATATTTTTCTTTTGTAGAACCATTCGTGCACCTTAGGCTTTCTTCTCACGGGTGCTAGATTTTCTCCGAACCCCCGTTGGTTGGGATTGGATTCAGCAGCCATGTCTAGAGCTAAATGGATGGCGTGCAGAATAAGACTACGAGAGTTGAGAGGGGAATTTCTGCCCCAACGACTCGAGAGGGAAGAGAAATTGGCTGGGGTCACTCATGTTTTGGTGTAGGAAATGCGAAAGGTGTTGGATTGTGGAGAATGAGAGGGGTGTGATCCCTTTTATAGCAAAACATTGGTCGATTTTGGACCAAATAACCTTCCCGGCGGACTAAAACCTTAGAAATGCACAAAAAGAACAAAAATCAAACCCCTAGCCCCTCCTCCCAATGGGCAGCACAACAGATGTAGCTGTCACGTCAGCTCGCTCCTTCCCCGCTCCACCCTTTTCAAAAAAAAAATGGAATCCCGCTTGCACCCGCTCCCTCGCTCCCCCTAGCTGGCGGGCCCCTGCATGTGCATGGTCGGCAAGCCCAAAACACGGCCTGATGGCCAGGTTTGCTCAAGTCGAGAACGTCTGACGCGTATATTTCATCTAATTGGATTTCAATTTTCAGATCTATAGCAAGATTTAAGTTAAAAACAATTTTGTTCCTGATTTTCACATTTGGCTATCCACCAGAATCAAGTCAAAAGAACACCTATATTTTTTGTCTGAGTGTAACAAATGTAAAGTTTGACCAATTTTATAAGAAAATCATGAACAACAGTAATACTATGTAGATACTGTATGAGAATATTTCACGTGATTTAGGGGGAGGAGCATGGGCAGGCGGTTGAACTTGGGCTTGGGCTTGGCGAAGATGTGAGAGAACACTTGCTGCTTCGTCCGCTTGGCCATGGTAGGCGGTGGCGGCGGCGACGAGCGTGGGGAGGGGGGGGGGGGGGGGGGGGCAGTGAGGTTGGGAAAAGTTTTTGAAGGCGTCTGGTAGAGCCATATGAACCATTGGGTGGTCTCGTTCGGCCGATTTAGATAGTCATATAATGTAATATTTCATCAAATTTATAAAAGAAAATCATCAACAATAATAATATATACAAATACCATATGAAGCCTCATCGTTCCTGAGAGAGACCCGGGAGTTTAGGGCTTCCCTGCCTCCTGTTAGCGCCGTCATTGATATGTCTCACCTCATGTGCCCTCAGGATCATGGAGGCGGTGTGGATCC
Source organism: Avena atlantica (assembly GCA_910589765.1). Taxonomy (NCBI): domain Eukaryota; kingdom Viridiplantae; phylum Streptophyta; class Magnoliopsida; order Poales; family Poaceae; genus Avena; species Avena atlantica. The sequence goes on along the minus strand of OU342735.1, from coordinate 521,844,132 downwards.
TAGACCTTGTCGGCGGGAGGGATCTACTTTTATGTTTTTCTCGGTATGTTTAGCGTTTGTATCCTACTCAGGAAGGCGTTGTGGCAACGACTCCTTGAAGATGGAATAAAGTCCTCTCCGTCTAGCCAATGTTTCGGTGGTGCGTCTAGCATCACCAGAGGGCGTGTGGAGGTGTGTCACTGGAGGCTCTCGCTGGATTTGGTTGGCGTTCTTTCTGATCTACACTTCCTTCATCGTTGGCGGTTGCTTCTCTTGTGTGTTGGTCTTTTGGGATCTTAGCACGACGATTTTCTGTCTGTCTATTACAACACGCTCTACTATGGTAAGTTTTTCTAGGCTCCACTGGGGGAGGGGAGGGGATGGTGGCGCACCTTTGGTTTTCGAGTCATTGTGGTTGTCGCTAGGTGGTCCAAGGATCTATTTTCAAATTTTATTAATTTTGAGTTTCCATGTACTTCTATTGATAAGTAGGAACCAGTCGGTGGAATTTTCACACAAAAAATACCATATTAAAATATGTCACATGATGTGTCCAACAATATCGATTTGGTATCGTCGATGTAAATAGTTTTCTCTAAAAGCTTTGTAAAAACCGTTGACTTTGAAAAGGTATATTAATTTTTTTCGGAGGTAGTAAGAACTAAACCACGACACCCAAAAGCAAAACGGATACATAGACAAAGAGTTGCAAGAAGTCCATACAACTCCTGAGGAATAGATACGTAGACAAAGCATTGGAAGAAGTTCATACAACCCTCCTCAGGTTTCACTATGTACACGCTCGTTCATTGAGTGCTACCTGCGGGTCTGTCTATCACGAGCTCAAACAAGAAGAACCCATGATGGAGTTTTTGTTAGTTTACTGAACTTGCAAGAGATATATAATTTAGAGGGCATTTATGTTTGCAATTGCAAGAAGCATACTGTGGTTAGTTATATTGCCTTACCTACTTTGGTTGTTACTTATCCATCCTACATTGACAAATAAATAAATCAACTTTGATATCAGGAGCTATATCTCTGATGTCACAATGTACAGTAGAGTGTAGTAATGTTTCATACTTTTAGACTATTTTCCCATCTGTGTCTTGATCAAGGTTCTGCATGCCATCAGTACTAGTTATGTAGGAGATTAAGATGGATATACAGTATTGTCTTGTCCTCGGCCTAATTGTTAAATTGTATAAGGCTGCTCTATTTCTAGTTTAAAGTTTCTTTGTAGTTTCTCACGGGGTCATGCAAGATTAGCTTAGTCCCAAAATTCTTACCCTTTGTTTTTTTAACAAGTCTCCAGCTGCTGGATATATTTTCTTCATTTTTATTCTACACAAGAACAGTCAGTTCAGTAACTTGATGACCTACTTGCTCGTCTTGTAGTGGTGTTGCGTACATGCTACTTCTTTACTATCACAGGTTGTGTTTCTCAAAGCCAAATATTCACCTGATATTTCTCTTTATACAACATCTGCCAAAACTGATGATGCTCCATGTGCAGTTTCTTCTAGATGAGCTGTATGTTCAGTTAGTGCAGTCATGGAAAATTATACTTGCTACAATGAGGGTAAAAAGTAAAAACATTATATTCTTGCCTGGAAGTATTGCTTGTTAGTGTTTCTTAAATTTATTTTTTGCCTTGAAAGGACTACATTGGTATTATTGAGGAGCTAATGTTTCACAGTTTGCGTTCACAGAGGAGATCACCATTTGAGTTGAAGCAGTGTTCCCAACTCCCCATCCCTACCTGACAAACAATTATACGGGAAGTTCTGGTCATGGCTGCCAAGTCCATTCCTTGTGGGGTTTGGTTTTTATCACGGCAGGACGTCCTCGAGAGGAGAAAAAATTCAAGAATTTTAGTTTCTCGGTTCAGTTTTAAAGCTAGCTAGCCTAAAGATCTGTTGGCTGTTATTTTTCTTTCCCGTGTGTACTTACAAGCTAGCTAGTTTGTGCTCGTGAAAGGTAGCTAGTTTGTGCTCATTATGTCCGCGTATGGCCGGTGGACGTCCGTGTACAGCTGAACCAACTTATACAGACACGGTGGACAGCTGAATTAGTTTAGACGGATGGTGCAATAGATACGATGGACATCGCAGACGTGTCCGCCTGCATCCTGAACACCAGGGCACCCCAAGTAAATCCATCCGAGCGCAGGGTGTGAAGATGAACGTAGACGAGGTAATGGAGAAATCCACCACGGGTGGTGTTGTCGGTGTTGTTTGTGGAAGTGAAGCGGGGGTGTTCCTAGGTGCGTCTACGCTACCATCCAAGGGATATCGGATCCGACCATGATGTAGGCCCTCGCTTGTAGGGAAAGTCCTTTGCATTAGCGCGGAATTTGGAAATCCAGCGCATCACAGTGGCAACTGATTATCTCTGGGTGATCAACGTCATGGAGCGACCTTTCTTTGGTAATTAATTTCAGTATGGTTCTAGAGGAGATAAAAGTTGGAGCTAGTTTGTTGACAGATGCAAGTTTTAGGCATGAAAATCGAGCTTGAAATTCTAAAACTAATAGAGTGACACGTTCTGCGGTTTCTTGTAGCGATTGACGTCAAGTCTGGTTACTCAAGCCACTTGATGATATTTGTATTTCAAACAATATTATTGACCAGTAAAGTGCCATGAACTCCCTAAAAATGACTATATAACTTCTTGAGATTCAAACTAGACAAATTACCCCTAGAAGGCTTGCAAAGTATCATTGGCAAGCGTGTACCACTCAGGATTCGTTGTTGACTTGACTATGTCAGCGTAACTATTTTATTAGTGTCTTATATTTTCATGCTCCTCTATCTCATGGTGAGAGACATATTATGCTCGGTCAACGTGGACACCCACCATAATTCTACCTTGTGTTGCTTCCCGTTCTAAACTTCTAGTAGGCTTGGGCTTCACACCGTGCGTGACAATGGTAGATAACTAGCACACACAATTATCGGCAGAGGATGGCTTAGCATAGGTAGCACATGTGATTAGAGAAAGGTTGCACATTAAAAATAAAAAACACAATCCTCTTGAATTGTTGGTAGAAAAGGACAACTTCCAGGAGGAGTTGCGTGTGGCTGTCAAGCAGTCGGGGAAGGACCTGGAGCCGCCGGAGTGGGTCCTCGTCGACCTGATTGCGTCTGAGGGCGGCAAGGACGAGGTCATGTCCACGATGGCTCTAAGGAGTGACAACTTCTACAGTGTCAGGGTCACGATCATGCTAGGGATTGTAGTATATTTATACCAAACATTTTTACCTATGTACCTTGTTCCATCAAAAAATACTATACATGTTTTCTATTTTATAAATTATTCAATACATTATATAAATTACAATTGTTTTTGTATTATGAGTAGCAAGCCAAGAAAGTAAACACATTCGTTGGAGATTAAGTTATGGTGGTCAATATTATAATATCTTTTTTTAGGTAAACATTATAATATCTAACACGCCTTTGGGTTGCACGTGGGTCTAACCATTATCCTGGGAGAGGAATTTCACCGCTTTGTGGTAGTGGCTTGTTAATATAGCTCCATTACATATCGATATATCCTGCTGGAGTTTTCTGGAGCATGTGAGTCTAAGCATTATCTTGAGAGAGGTTCATGGTCAAATATGTCAGTCATGCTACATAATTACTTATTTTCAATATAGCAACATTTCAAGGGCATTTTTCACATAGACAACGTTGACGAGTCCCTTAAGTAATCGACGAGTCCCTTAAGTAATCGAGAGAAGAGAAGTAGAATTTCGGGATTGTAACTCTGGTGTGCCAGTATGTGCATAAGATAAGCCTGATGCTTAAAACCCAGTTAGTATGAGTACATGACTCATCGAGGATCCAAACTCGATGCTACCGCGGTGCTACCCTGAAGAAAGCAATTGATATGAGATACACGCCCTTCTCCGATCTTCCAAGTCTTGCTTCTTGGAATCCGCTCATGTATATACTATGAGGCACTTTAGTTGCTTTCTTACTTGCCACTCCACAAAGATGTTTTGCGAACAAATAAATGCATCAAAAATTCAAAATTGGTTTCTAAACAAGTGATGCCTTAATTAATTCTAAAAATATGATGGCATGGCACTCAAGTATACAAAGTATTAGTACCTCATAACAAAATCATGGTGCACGTAGAGGTACCCATGCCGGTAACCGGCGTACTGCTGGTCGTCGGGCCAAGACGCTTGCACGTCGACGACGGTCCTCAACACCTTCCCTTGCTACAAAAACAACCTCTCCTCCCACTTATTCGCCGGTGAGGAGAAGACGTGCAACATCATGGGAGAGGGCGGCCACTTCCATCCCTCCACCCGCTGGCCCACCCACTTCGTCCTTTATTAGGAAGGTGATGGACTATATATGACCACCTCGTAGTGCGGCGACACGACAGGGTCAAACAAGATGTAAGCAACGTTGTGGCCGCAGGGTCGGTGGCGTGGCCTGATCGGTCTCACCCGAAACAGGCTGCATCCAACACAAGATCTGGAGAAAATCCTATATGCCGACTAGGTCGGTACCGTGCCCCAGCTTTCTATTTTTTTTCTTTTCTTTTTCTTTTTGCTTCCATTCTATTTTTCTATCTTTCTATTTTACTATTATTTTTATTTTATTTTCATTTTCCTTTTCTAAAAGCATTTCTAAATAACACATTCAATTTTTTTAGATATAAAAATGAATAGTAGAAGGGCCGAAGAAGCTCAAATAGCTTTTGAGTGTATTGTTACTTCTAGATGAAGATAATCTTCAGCACGGCTGGATCAACTATGGTTCAGCAAGTTCAAAAGGGACCAGTCCCAACAAAAACTACGTAATATGGCATGTCCATTCACCAGAAAACAAAAAAATTAAGCTTCTCTCAGACCAATTACCTGCCAGCTGGGTGGAAATGAAGGAGAGTTCTCCGCAAGTTTTCTGCACAAATTTCTTTTCAGGCCCTCAATCTCTAGAGAATTCCAGTCACGTAATCATACATATTATGGTTTTATGGAACATACGAAATGATTATATCTTTAACAAAGCAAAAAATACTTCTTTCATGCAGGTTATCCCACAGGCTATTCATTGGATCCGTTCATGGTCCTTCATGCAATCTATGGAGCAGCGCGAGGCTACGGATGCTGGATGCAGCCGACTAGAGTCGGTGGCACGAGATTTATACAGCCGGTGCTACTGGCGTTTTGATTATAGGTTATCATATTGATGTAGAGCCACTTTATGTCCTCCTTTCTATTTAGATGGTTGATACATGTATCAACCATGTGCGATCCATGATGTAATTCTTTGTAATACTTTAACTATAATAAATTTAATAAAAAGGTCGTATGCATCTACCGATGCAGAGATCGGGGCTAAGTCTCCATTTCGAAAAAAATACATATTATGGTTTCAAGTACAAGGGACAAGTTAAAAAAGTGGAGCAACAGAAAAACTGACCATTTTCTCCAGGCTTCAACCGCCCACCAGGAAGCTTGCCAACAATCGGATGTTTTCAAGAACAAAAATGTATGCAAAGATAATTATGAGATGGAAGAACAGAAACATACCAACAACATGAGGCAGCTAGGTGCGATGGCGGCCACTCCCACCCCTCCACCTAGGTGTTCACCATATTGTCCCCCTTATTGGGAAGGCGGGGGACTTCGACCACCTCGCGGTGCGGCAACATGGCAGGGTCGAACACGATGTAGTCATACCAGGGGAAGCCTGAAATGACAGGACAACCGCGGGAAGGGCAGGGCGTCCCACCGGCGCGTGGTAGGGTTCACCACGTAGGCGCAGCCAAGGAGGAGGATATGCCGGTGCAGACAATGAGTTTTCCTAGGACCCTGATGCCACATAACCTGATAAGTAAACTAAATATGCTGGTTTAAATACTTTAAGGTGTTTGCATTTAGCAAAAACCAGTCTTCTATATATCGAAGTATACGTGATACTACACTATTTTTTTAGTACAGGAAAAAGAAGTCTGGGCCTCTTTTTTGACATAATCATACCTCTCTTTATTCATTTAATATAGAAGTTACATCATTGACTAGGAGAGGAACAAGACCTACTTTTTCTAAAGCTGAAGTATTGGTTGCCTTGGCATGAAAATAAAGCATTTTCAGAAAACTTTGGTTTTATAAAAAAAACTAGACCGCTAATTAGAACCTTAGACTTGGTAACTAAGTGTCCTTCAGTCCCAAACATCACTAGTGGAAAAAGGGCATATAGTTTTGGTTTGTAAGGGCCTTTAGTCTCGGTTTTGCAACCGGGAATGCGAAATTGGGACTAAAGGCCCCTATTTCTAGTCCCGATTTGTTACAACCCATGACTAGAGGGCCACCGCATGGCCGGTTTTTGCTGGGGGGGGGGGGGGGGGGGGGGGGGGGGGTGAAGGACCTTTAGTCCCGGGTCGTAATACGGCCCTGGACTAAAGATATTTTTTATTTTTTTTAATTTTTTTCGAATTTTTTCTTGAACTTTTGAATTATTTGACTTGTAATCCTTTCACTTGGAACATTTTTAGCACTAAGTATATTTAATCTGAGGTCACTTGTGATCAAACTTCCCATTCAATCGCCCATCCTAATACTATTCCACCCTCAGCACGCTTAACTTCTCTGTTCCATCCGGATGTCCTTGCACAAAGCCGTTTGTACCTTATTGTCAACACTATCATATCAATCCTATTAGCTCATATCAATATGCCATACATCTTTATTTATTGAAACTACAAACAACTATTTTAGTAAATAACAATAAATAAGTAATAATAATATTTTAATATAATGAAAGTAAAAAACTAAATAAAATAATATTTTATTCATTTTTTGCCATTATTCATTTAGTATGGCATAAATAATAACTTTAAATCTGTAAATCGAAATTCGACAAATAATATATTCATTTTTATTATCAGAAAAATGTGAGGAATCAAAATATGGAATAAAAAATTGCTAAATAATTAAAAAAATTAAATAACTTTTTCCCTTTTCAAATTTTAAAAATGTAAAAGAATCAGAAAAATGTGAGGAATCCATTATTTATAATTTTAAAAATCTAAAAATGTGAGGAATCCAAATAAGGCTGTTAAAATCAAACTCAAAATTTGTTTTCCACACATTTTCATAGGTTGTACTTTTTTTTCGACATAGTACGCAAAAGTTATAGTAATTTTAAGTTGTCCGCGTTCGCACCCCTTTAGTCCAGGACCGTATCACGACCCGAGACTAAAGGGTCTCCTCTTTAGTCCCGGGCTATATCAAGGGTGTTGCCCGCGTCTGCACACCTTTAGTCCTGGGCCGTATCACGGTCCGGGACTAAAGGTCCGGAATGACCTGGGACTAGAGTTTTCTCGGGCTCCTGGTCTGAAAACGGTATGAACCGGAACTAGTGCTCATACTAGTCCCGACCCGTAATAAATTGGGACTAGTGTCAGACTCTAGATCGAACCGAAACCTCTTTTTCTACATGATGTGTGAGCAAATCGAAAAGGCGGTAGAACTTTCCTAAATAGTAATATGTGTTCCCTCACTTCCTTGTTAAGCAACCGAAGAATTGCTTTCAACACTTTGGTTACACGTTACATGGGTAAGAACCTTAAAACAGTTGATTTCAACAGCATCATAGCGTATCATGGTTACCGCGCGTGGTAGGTCAGGGAGCCAAAATGCTACTTTTTTCGTCTCAAAATAGATGTTTTATATTTGTCAAAATTTGAATGAATCTACATACTAAATAGTGACTAGATTCATCTAAATTTTGATAAATCTGAGATATCTAATTTGGGATGGAGAGAGTATCTAGAAATTACAAACAAAAACAAAGTACTACTGCTAACAAGCTTTAAGATGAAAAATGTCACATCACACATGTCCTCTCGGATTCGATTGCACCATTGCTACCTCCTAATTAAATCAGAATCCGTTATGACTTAGTTCTTATTTCCGAATCAATTGTTGGAAGGAAACTCTGACATCCAGCACGGCGTGTACGGATACAAGTACGATATGAACCGATGGTGATCAGCAAAGAAATCGTAGCGTGTCGGGTACATGTATCCCAGGTCCTGAAGCTTGGACGTGTTCAGGTGGTAGGCCAATCCTCTCCTCATCGATTCGCTCACAAACAGGATTTCTTTGTGGGGATGAAATCCAAGGATCCTGATATCTTTCTCGTAGCGCCCTTCAACTGTGTCTTTCGTGCCGATAAGAACGTCGTCCTTGTCGTCGGAGTCCCACTCGAGTCTATCTCCCGTGGGCGCTGCTTCTCCGCTGTAACCCGAAATAGTGTCGCCGTAGAAATGATAGTTGACGTCTTCCAGGACCCAAGACCCGCGAGCTTGGGGATTGTAACTCCGGTGTGCGAGTATGTGGGCGAGATCAACCTGATACGTCAAACCCCACTTGGTTTGGACGCATGACTCATCGAGGATCCAAACTCGAAGCTAATTCCCCGACGAAGCAATTGATGCAAGATACACCCCCTTCTCCGATCTTCCGAGTCTTCGTTCTTGGGCTCCGCTCGTGTACATATCATGGGGCGGTTTAATTGCACGGTACTTGCCCCTTGACAAAGATATTCTGCGGATGGACAGATGCATCAGTTGAGTTAACGGAAAGGAAATTCAAAATTTATTTAAAAACAAGTGAGATGTACTGCAATAATTAACTAAACACTTGACGGCACAACATTCTACTCCCTCCGTTTCAAAATATAAGATGTTTTAGGTTTGTAAAAAAAATGTATCTAGACTTATTTTAGTGTGTAGATTCACTCTAAATCCAAGTGAACCTACATACCAAAAGAAGTCTAGATACATTTACTTCACAAAGCTAAAACATCTTATATTTTAAAACGGAGGAAGTACCTCATAACAAAAACGTGGTGCACGCACTAGTGGAAACGAGGTCTTTTGTTGATCCCGAAAAGGGGCTTTAACACCGGTTCTTCTACGAACCGGTGTTAAAGGGGGGGCCGTACCAGCTTGGCCCCTGCGGCAAAAAAGGAGCCCCCTTTAACACCGGTTCGTGTCCCTGCAGCAGTGGCCCGCGCACCCCACCCCCCTTTAACACCGGTTCGTGGCATGAACCGGTGTTAAGGGGAGGGGCTATATATAAGACACCACCCCAGCCCACACACACCCCACTCTTCCATTCTTTCACATTTTGGAGCCTAGCAAGAGGGTGTGAAGAGTGCTAGTTTGTGTTTTTTTCATATGCACTAGAGGTGTTCGGTGAAATGCCCGAGAGCTCAAAATAAGCTTTCTTGTTGCTCTTTCCGTCTCGGTCGAGGTCGGCAACTATAGTTTCATGTGTCATTGATGTACTATATATATAAATGGTCATCTCCCTATTATTTTTTGATATATACTACATATTAATGCAGATGAATCGGCAATGGATGTACGGTGACCGCCGCACTTCCGGGTACATTACGGGCCTCCAAAATTTCATCGTTGTGGCTAATGCAAACCGTGGTCACAATGGTTTTATGTGCTGTCTGTGTGTTCACTGTCAGAACAAGAAAGACTACTCAAATACCAGAACCATTCACGCCCACCTGCTTCGATCCGGTTTCATGCCCAACTATAATTGTTGGACCAAGCACGGAGAAAAAGGGGTTGTGATGGAAGACAACGAAGAAGAAGAGGATGATGAAATGATGATAATGCAACGGAGGTAGATAATGAAGATCAAGAGGGAGCAGATGGGCCCGCTGATGACGATCTTGGTCGGGCCATTACTGATGCAAAGGAAGAATGTGAAACTGAAAAGGAGAAGGAGAAGCTGGAGCAGATGTTAAAGGATCACAAAACATTGTTGTATCCAACTTGCGAAGATGGCCACAAAAAGCTAGGTGCCACACTGGATTTGCTGCAATGGAAGGCAGAGAATGGTGTGACTGACAGCGCATTTTCAAAGTTGTTGGTAAAAATGAAAAATCTTCTTCCAAGAAATAATGAGTTGCCCGACAGTACATACCAAGCAAAGAAGGTTGCCTTCCCTCTAGGATTAGACATGCAGAAGATACATGCCTGCATTAATGACTGCATCCTCTACCGCGGTGAGAAGTACGAGAATTTGGATGCATGTCTGGTATGCACTGCACTGCGGTATAAGATCAGACGAGACGATCCTGGCGATGTTGAGGGCGAGGCCCCTAGGAAGAAGGTTCCCGCCAAGGTTATGTGGTATGCTCCTATAATACCACGGTTAAAACGTCTCTTCAGAAATAAAGAGCATGCCAAGTTGTTGCGATGGCACATGGAAGACCGTAAGAAAGACGCGATGTTGAGACACCCCGCTGATGGGTCACAGTGGAGAAAAGTCGAGCGAGAGTACCCGGACTTCGCACGTGACGCAAGGAACTTAAGGTTTGGTCTAAGGACAGACGGCATGAATCCTTTTGGTGAGCAGAGCTGCAGTCACAGCACCTGGCCTGTGACCCTATGTATCTATAACCTTCCTCCTTGGTTGTGTATGAAGAGGAAGTTCATTATGATGCCAGTGCTCATCCAAGGCCCGAGGCAACCCGGCAACGACATTGATGTGTACCTAAGGCCATTAGTTGAAGAACTTTTACAGCTGTGGGCCAAACCAGGTGTACGTATGTGGGATGAGCACAAAGGGGAGCCATTTGACCTACGAGCATTGCTTTTCGTAACCATCAATGATTGGCCTGCTCTTAGTAACATTTCAGGGCAGACAAACAAGGGATACAATGCATGTACACACTGTTTAGATGATACTGAAAGTGTATATTTGGATAAATGTAAGAAGGTTGTGTACCTAGGGTATCGCCGATTTCTTCCGAACCTGCATCCAGTAAGAAAGAAAGACAAGCATTTCAAACGGCTGGCAGAACTCCGGAGGAAGCCTGTCCTCCGTAACGGTGAGGAGGTATTTGGTATGGTCAAGGACCTAGAAGTAATCTTTGGAAAAGGTCCTGGCAGTCTATCTGTTCCGAATGACGATGCCGGACACGCGCCCATGTGGAAGAAGCAATCTATATTTTGGGACCTACCGTATTGGAAAGTCTTAGAGGTCCGCTCTTCAATCGACGTGATGCACGTGACGAAGAATGTTTGCGTGAACCTGCTAGGCTTTCTAGGAGTGTATGGGAAGACAAAAGATACACCGGAAGCACGGCAGGACCAGCAACGTCTGAAGGCCCCTGAAGAGCCTATGCATCCTGAGAACGAGAAGGGTAAACGATGCCACTTAACTCCTGCCAGCTACGCTCTTACCAAAGCAGAGAAGGAAATCTTTTTTGAATGTCTGAGCAGTATCAAGGTCCCTGTGGCTTCTCGTCGAATATAAAGGGAATAATAAATATGGCAGAGAAAAAATTCCAAAACCTGAAGTCTCATGACTGCCACGTGATTATGACACAATTGCTTCCGATTGCATTGAGGGGGCTTCTACCTGAAAATGTTCGAGTACCCATTGTGAAGCTATGTGCATTCCTCAATGCAATATCTCAGAAGGTAATCGATTCAGAAAGCCTACCAGGGTTACAAACATATGTGGCCCAATGTTTTGTCAGCTTTGAGTTGGTGTTCCCACCATCCTTCTTCAATATTATGACGCATCTCCTGGTTCACCTAGTAGAAGAGATTGCCATTCTCGGTCCTGTATTTCTACACAATATGTTCCCCTTTGAGAGGTACATGGGAGTCTTAAAGAAATATGTTCATAACCGTGCTAGGCCAGAAGGAAGCATCTCCAAGGGCTATGTAACAGAGGAGGTTATTGAGTTCTGTGTTGATTTTATTCCTGACCTTAAGGCGATTGGTGTTCCAGAATCACGACATGAGGGAAGACTGCGTGGAAAAGGCACCCTAGGATGTAAAGCAATGATATGTAGGGACGGGCATTCTCTCAATCAAGCACACTACACGGTTTTACAAAGATCTATCTTGGTTGCCCCGTATATCAATGAACACAAGAATTTAATATGCCTCAAACACCCGGGGCAGTCTGATGAATGGATTATAAGTGAACACATGGCGAGTTTTGGCGGCTGGCTGGAAAGACTTCTCACGGATAACACCACTGTTGGGGATCAGCTGTACTTGTTGGCCAGGACACCTTCTTCGACTGTATGTACATTCCAAGGGTACGAGATAAATGGGAATACATTTTACATGATAGGCCAAGATAAAAGGAGCACCAACCAAAACAGTGGTGTCCGCTTCGATGCAGCAGAAGACAATGGGCAAAAGACCACGTATTATGGGTTCATAGAGGAGATATGGGAACTTGACTATTGTGGCATCCCGCAAAAACCACTACTAGAAAATCGCGTTGAATTTGTGCATTGCATCGTCATCATCATGCATTGTTTGCATAAAACTATTTTCGCAAAGCCCGTTTTGTTTTCTAAAACGCCATCTTTATTCAAACACCAAAAACCGGATCCCCGGAATATTTTGTTTTGGCCGCTATCAGTTTGCAAACGGCCCGTTTAAAACAAATAAAAGTTTTAATTATTTTTAGCGGGGGCAGTCGAACGGGCCGTTTCGACCCGAACGACCACCCCCAGGTTTTACAAACGGTCCACCAGACAATCCTAAAGCTACCCGAAAACATACCCAACCCTCTGGCCACCTCACTCCGGCCAATTCCGTCGTGCCACCTCACCCCTCCCTCTCCCTCACCCAATCCCCAACTTCCACATCACCCCACTCCTTCTCTCTCTCCCTCCTCTTCTCTCCCCACAATCAGCCACACACAGCACGCACGCCCCCCCTCCACAGCAGATCCCCCACGTCACCCCGGCCCCACCCTGGCGCGTCCCCGGACCCCGCAGCACAAACTCACACACGCCTAACCTACCCTCCTCCCACTGACCTCCTGTCCCCACCCGCCGATAGCCCCATCCCCCCCGCGGGCAGACCGCGTCCACCCCACGCCTGCCACGCCCCGGACCCACCCTCGTGGGTCCCGCGTCCCACCTTCCTCCTCCCGGACCCCGCTCTCCCTGCCGTCTGCATCCTCCGCATCCGCCCGCCTCCGCCGCTCCCCAGGCTCCTCCGCCCAGCCCGCGCCCCGACGACGACGCGGCCCCGCGCGCCGCCGTCGGCCCCTCCTCTCGCCGCCGGGCCCCTCTCCTCCCCAGCAGAGCCCGCCGCGGCGCTCGCCCGCCCGCCGGCAGCGTCCTCCGCGCTCCGCCTCTCCGCCCTTCCGCGCGCCTCTCCACCACCCCGCCTCCCGGAACCCGCCCGAGCTCGCCGGAGCCCGCGCCCCGCGGCCTCGCCCCCTCCCCTGAGCGGCCCCGCGAGCGCGCAAGCCGCCGCCCCCACCAACCTCGCCGCCAGTACCTCCGCCGCCGGCCCCGTCGTCACCCCCGCGTCCGCCTCGGTGAGCCGCGCCCGCCGTCCGCCGGCGCCGCCACCTTCCTCGACCCGCTCACACCCCAGCCCAACCGCGCCGGCCCGCTCCCTCCCCGGTAGCCTCCTCCCCGCGCCGCGACGACCTCCGCCGGCGTGCGGCTCCGCGTCGCCACCGCCATCGTCCACCCGAGCCCCGCCTCTGCCTCGACCTGTCGCCGCCGGCACCTGGGCGTCCCCGTAGCCGCCCCGCCTGCAACCTCCGCCCCTCCCTGGCGTCGCGCGAGCCCCGCGGCCACCCCCGAGCCCCGCACCGCCCGCGACCGCCCCGGCCGAGCCGAGCTCCCCGTCTCCGGCCTGCCAACCGCCGCCTCCGCGCCCAGCTCCTCCCCCTCGCCCTTCCGCGACCTCCCCCTCCGCTGCCTGCGTGTCTTCCCCGTCCCCGTCGTCGGCCTCAGCCATGCCTGTCCTGGTGGGCCTCTGTTGCTCTTCACGTGAGAGTACACGAGAGGCCTTGTAGCCTGCCAGCCTGCCTCTGCCTCGTTCAGAATCTGTGCGGTTTTTCCCCATGATCTACCTCGGAGATGCACCACAAGTCGGACAAGGACATCGCCAAGATCTACCCAAGACTCGCAAGATATTTGACGCAATCTGTCGTGGATGGAACCGATGCGAGAAGCTTGGACCCAAGGTCGCCATCGACAATCGAAGCCACGACGCTTTTCGATCTCCTTCATGGAACCGAAGACCCGGAGGACCGTTCCCGGCATCGAGACCGCATCAAAACCCCCGGAGCCAAGATCGTCATCAACGACAGAGATCGAGAACCCGGATGCCCAGATCCTCGAATCGGAGATGCCGGAAACACCAAGTTCGTCGAGACCCTGAAGATCCGTTCCCGGAGGCGAAGTCCGAACCCGGCGCCGCGCCAAGTACTTCCCCCTGAACGCCACGACCGTCGACATGACCGAGACCCCGATGCGACAAGACCTACCCCGGAGTCCGAGAACGACCCCGTCGAACCCTGGACCCTGAGATCGACCCCGAACCCCGGAACCCCAAGATCGTCGAGACCCCTCAAAGTGTGAACCCCTCTCCGAAAACCCTATTTTATAAATGGTCAACTATATGAATTGTTGCATACTTAATTGACATATCGCATGCATATCATGTGGTTTGGGGTCCTTCTGTCGATTCACCTAACAATTAAATATGGGGCCCATATGCGGGCAAATCTAGTCTCATGTTGGCCTCATTTAAATTTGTGTAGCGAACCGATACTATCTTTTGCCATGCTAATACAACATTTAAATTGCGGGGTAGCTAAACAACATGAACCCTCTAATAATTGTCGGGACCCCGGTTCCACTTAATATGACCTAATTGCATCGCATCTTTGCCATGTCATTCATCATACATGCATCATGCCGATCTTCTGCCGTTGTATTAAATATCGCATCCGGTGTTTCTTCTAGTGTTTTGGTTCTTCGCGGATAAGGCCGTTGAGTTGATGTGAGCTTCGCCCCGATCTTCGGTTGAACCTTCGGCAATGTTTTCAGGCGAGCATCTCCCCCTTTCTTCCTATCTTACTTTTCTAGTATTTATTCCCTCCTGTTGATCTTTGCTATCTGTGTTGCGATGCTCTAGTTTTGTACCCGTGAGATTCCCTTGCAGCCATATATAGCCCTGGACACATCCTATTACCTGTTGTTTTGGTAGTTAGTTGGACCCGCGTGTCGTAGTCGCTTGCTCAAGTGTTTTGCTTGTCGACGAGTACCTCAAGTGTTGGAGGATGGCCGCATGTTGACGTTGGAGATGATCATGGTTTACTTATTGTCCACTTTAATTCCTGTTTAACAACTAAAATTGAATTAAGCAGAGGCATCGGTGGGTGATAGGTAAGATTTGGTTTCCGAACGCCCACTTGTGTCCCGTAGGACCCGAGTTCTTGACACCTGTTCCGAGATCGAGCGCGCTAACCACAGGTGGGGAGATATGGGCCCCCCATTGATTATTACCTGATTTCAAAGTATTGTACTGGGGGCCACAACTAGTTTGAGGTGTTTTTACTATCCTGTACTTATGCCATGCTACTTATGTATTTACGTTTGTGCGAGGAGCACACTGTACTGTTTAGGAATTGTGACCCGTTTACGTGGTATCGACAGTCCCCGTTTGGGGACCTGCTGTCGTTTACCGCCGGCCCCACAAACCCTAAGTCCGTCTCGGAGACCGGCCGACTTTGTTGCGGGTGTACTTAGTGGGGTGGCCCCCCCGTGCTTGCTTTGGGTCTGGGAACGTCGTGACTTAGGCCCCGCCGACATACCGATGGGTGTATGTTAACTGATCTGGCAAAAAGGGTCGAAGTGCCTGTGGATACTTTGGTGCACCCCTGCAGGGTTAAATCTTTTCGAGAAGCCATGTCCGCGGTTATGGACGACTTGGAGCACAGTGCTTGATCATAGACAACTATAACTAAAGTTATTGTTATAAATTGACTTGTATCCATTTTGACTAGTAATCAGCTTCACTACGACGGAATGGCTAAGTAAAAGTATCAACAACTGCTGGGTTTTGGGGTTATCTCATGATAATTGTATCTGACTAGTAAGTGTTGCCACTATAACGGAATGGTTAATTAAAAGTGCCCACTGCTTACTTTATCAGGACGATTATCTAAACCTGACTAGTAAAGTGCCGCAACTATAACTGAATGAGTAAAACTGCCAACTGTGTGAGTTCCTCGGTTGCCTTCCTCGATTGGTCTCGAGGGGGAAACGCCAGGATGGGTTTGTTTGATGGTAGTATCAGGTTGGTTCCGAATAGGCCTTTCTCACCCCTCTCTGATAGTCGCCAGTTGTATCGAGTCTCTATAGGGTGTTTAGTGCATGCTGCCGCTGCCGCTCAGTCCACTATACCTATGTAGGCGAGGACCGCCGAATTCTAGCCTCGCCGTGTACTGGCCTCAGTACTGACGCTCCTCTTTTTCCTTTGCCCTTTGTCGGCACCCCTTTTGTTTAAGCAGGTTTTGAGATCGACGCCGTTAGCAGGGTTACCCTTCCGGCTTGGCCTGGGCAGGGTTATGGACGCCATTGGTTATTCTTCAGGGCTCTTAGCCCCATTTGCATCTTGTCCGTAGTCGGACGCCCCATCGATTTCAAGGTGATTTGGATCTTTGTACCGTATATTTGTATTCTTGGCTCTTTGAGTCGCTGTTGTATATATCTGTTCTGTGGGTCCCATCGAGGACTGTTGTGTAATGTTATTACTTTGCTTTCCACCTGCACGAAAGTGCCTGGTGGGCACCTTCGAATCGTTTCTATGCGGGTTTGGCGAGTTTCGCTAAAACTTGCATAGGGCCGATTCTGAGGGTGTTACAGAGTGGTATCAGAGCTCAGCAGTTGCGATACACCACAAGTCCAGCCTGTAGGATAACCTAGCTAACGGCCGAAATAGAGTGTCAAAATTATTTTGCAAAATCGGTTGGATAGTTCTGATTAGGTCTAATTTTACTCCTTACCCTCTGCTGTTCCCCTCTTACCCCTACATGTTTTGAATCCGCTCTCGTCTCTTTCTTCGAGTCCAGGAATTCTCGTGGTTGGGTTTCCGTCGTACCTTCAGGGTTTCGCTTCCTCCTTTGATAACGGTGTTGCTACATCCGGTCTTCATGCTATCTGAGGAATCCGTCTGCTGTGGTACCATTCTTTGTTCTTTGTTTGTGCCTTCCGGTGTTTTCCGACGCGACGACATCATCTACACCAGATCCGATGCAGAGTTTGCATCACTCCTTTGATCCGAACCTCGCTTGTCGAGATCTTCAGTCTGAATCTTGAGGGTTGGTTGCATAATCTGCCTATTCGTGTACATAGTAATGCTTTGAGTGCGGGATGGAGTCGCGACCATACCACTACTCTTATCATTTGCTCGGTATATTGAATAGTGGATCGATGCAATTCTACTCCTTCCATGGGAGTTAGAGGTGGCCTTACCTTTAACTTCGTCCGTTGTTTATCCGGAGTGTTGACGAACAGGAACAACGACCTCTTGTTAGTGGTGTCGCGAAGATCTACACGAAGCGAGAAGACGCAGATCGCCGACCTTTCCTTCCGGTACCATGAGGCGGATCTCGAGGGCGAGATCCATTGTTAGTGGTGTCGAATTGTGGCATCCCGCAAAAACCACTACTAGAAAATCGCGTTGAATTTGTGCATTGCATCGTCATCATCATGCATTGTTTGCATAAAACTATTTTCGCAAAGCCCGTTTTGTTTTCTAAAACGCCATCTTTATTCAAACACCAAAAACCGGATCCCCGGAATATTTTGTTTTGGCCGCTATCAGTTTGCAAACGGCCCGTTTAAAACAAATAAAAGTTTTAATTATTTTTAGCGGGGGCAGTCGAACGGGCCGTTTCGACCCGAACGACCACCCCCAGGTTTTACAAACGGTCCACCAGACAATCCTAAAGCTACCCGAAAACATACCCAACCCTCTGGCCACCTCACTCCGGCCAATTCCGTCGTGCCACCTCACCCCTCCCTCTCCCTCACCCAATCCCCAACTTCCACATCACCCCACTCCGTCTCTCTCTCCCTCCTCTTCTCTCCCCACAATCAGCCACACACAGCACGCACGCCCCCCCTCCACAGCAGATCCCCCACGTCACCCCGGCCCCACCCTGGCGCGTCCCCGGACCCCGCAGCACAAACTCACACACGCCTAACCTACCCTCCTCCCACTGACCTCCTGTCCCCACCCGCCGACAGCCCCATCCCCCCCCGCGGGCAGACCGCGTCCACCCCACGCCTGCCACGCCCCGGACCCACCCCCGTGGGTCCCGCGTCCCACCTCCCTCCTCCCGGACCCCGCTCTCCCTGCCGTCTGCATCCTCCGCATCCGCCCGCCTCCGCCGCTCCCTAGGCTCCTCCGCCCAGCCCGCGCCCCGACGACGACGCGGCCCCGCGCGCCGCCGTCGGCCCCTCCTCTCGCCGCCGGGCCCCTCTCCTCCCCAGCAGAGCCCGCCGCGGCGCTCGCCCGCCCGCCGGCAGCGTCCTCCGCGCTCCGCCTCTCCGCCCTTCCGCGCGCCTCTCCACCACCCCGCCTCCCGGAACCCGCCCGAGCTCGCCGGAGCCCGCGCCCCGCGGCCTCGCCCCCTCCCCTGAGCGGCCCCGCGAGCGCGCAAGCCGCCGCCCCCACCAACCTCGCCGCCAGTACCTCCGCCGCCGGCCCCGTCGTCACCCCCGCGTCCGCCTCGGCGAGCCGCGCCCGCCGTCCGCCGGCGCCGCCACCTTCCTCGACCCGCTCACACCCCAGCCCAACCGCGCCGGCCCGCTCCCTCCCCGGTAGCCTCCTCCCCGCGCCGCGACGACCTCCGCCGGCGTGCGGCTCCGCGAGGCACCGCCGTCGTCCACCCGAGCCCCGCCTCTGCCTCGACCTGTCGCCGCCGGCACCTGGGCGTCCCCGTAGCCGCCCCGCCTGCAACCTCCGCCCCTCCCTGGCGTCGCGCGAGCCCCGCGGCCACCCCCGAGCCCCGCACCGCCCGCGACCGCCCCGGCCGAGCCGAGCTCCCCGTCTCCGGCCTGCCAACCGCCGCCTCCGCGCCCAGTTCCTCCCCCTCGCCCTTCCGCGACCTCCCCCTCCGCTGCCTGTGTGTCTTCCCCGTCCCCGTCGTCGGCCTCAGCCATGCCTGTCCTGGTGGGCCTCTGTTGCTCTTCACGTGAGAGTACACGAGAGGCCTTGTAGCCTGCCAGCCTGCCTCTGCCTCGTTCAGAATCTGTGCGGTTTTTCCCCATGATCTACCTCGGAGATGCACCACAAGTCGGACAAGGACATCGCCAAGATCTACCCAAGACTCGCAAGATATTTGACGCAATCTGTCGTGGATGGAACCGATGCGAGAAGCTTGGACCCAAGGTCGCCATCGACAATCGAAGCCACGACGCTTTTCGATCTCCTTCATGGAACCGAAGACCCGGAGGACCGTTCCCGGCATCGAGACCGCATCAAAACCCCCGGAGCCAAGATCGTCATCAACGACAGAGATCGAGAACCCGGATGCCCAGATCCTCGAATCGGAGATGCCGGAAACACCAAGTTCGTCGAGACCCTGAAGATCCGTTCCCGGAGGCGAAGTCCGAACCCGGCGCCGCGCCAAGTACTTCCCCCTGAACGCCACGACCGTCGACATGACCGAGACCCCGATGCGACAAGACCTACCCCGGAGTCCGAGAACGACCCCGTCGAACCCTGGACCCTGAGACCGACCCCGAACCCCGGAACCCCAAGATCGTCGAGACCCCTCAAAGTGTGAACCCCTCTCCGAAAACCCTATTTTATAAATGGTCAACTATATGAATTGTTGCATACTTAATTGACATATCGCATGCATATCATGTGGTTTGGGGTCCTTCTGCCGATTCACCTAACAATTAAATATGGGGCCCATATGCGGGCAAATCTAGTCTCATGTTGGCCTCATTTAAATTTGTGTAGCGAACCGATACTATCTTTTGCCATGCTAATACAACATTTAAATTGCGGGGTAGCTAAACAACATGAACCCTCTAATAATTGTCGGGACCCCGGTTCCACTTAATATGACCTAATTGCATCGCATCTTTGCCATGTCATTCATCATACATGCATCATGCCGATCTTCTGCCGTTGTATTAAATATCGCATCTGGTGTTTCTTCTAGTGTTTTGGTTCTTCGCGCATAAGGCCGTTGAGTTGATGTGAGCTTCGCCCCGATCTTCGGTTGAACCTTCGGCAATGTTTTCAGGCGAGCATCTCCCCCTTTCTTCCTATCTTACTTTTCTAGTATTTATTCCCTCCTGTTGATCTTTGCTATCTGTGTTGCGATGCTCTAGTTTCGTACCCGTGAGATTCCCTTGCAGCCATATATAGCCCTGGACACATCCTATTACCTGTTGTTTTGGTAGTTAGTTGGACCCGCGTGTCGTAGTCGCTTGCTCAAGTGTTTTGCTTGTCGACGAGTACCTCAAGTGTTGGAGGATGGCCGCATGTTGACGTTGGAGATGATCATGGTTTACTTATTGTCCACTTTAATTCCTGTTTAACAACTAAAATTGAATTAAGCAGAGGCATCGGTGGGTGATAGGTAAGATTTGGTTTCCGAACGCCCACTTGTGTCCCGTAGGACCCGAGTTCTTGACACCTGTTCCGAGATCGAGCGCGCTAACCACAGGTGGGGAGATATGGGCCCCCCATTGGTTATTACCTGATTTCAAAGTATTGTACTGGGGGCCACAACTAGTTTGAGGTGTTTTTACTATCCTGTACTTATGCCATGCTACTTATGTATTTACGTTTGTGCGAGGAGCACACTGTACTGTTTAGGAATTGTGACCCGTTTACGTGGTATCGACAGTCCCCGTTTGGGGACCTGCTGTCGTTTACCGCCGGCCCCACAAACCCTAAGTCCGTCTCGGAGACCGGCCGACTTCGTTGCGGGTGTACTTAGTGGGGTGGCCCCCCCCGTGCTTGCTTTGGGTCTGGGAACGTCGTGACTTAGGCCCCGCCGACATACCAATGGGTGTATGTTAACTGATCTGGCAAAAAGGGTCGAAGTGCCTGTGGATACTTTGGTGCACCCCTGCAGGGTTAAATCTTTTCGAGAAGCCATGTCCGCGGTTATGGACGACTTGGAGCACAGTGCTTGATCATAGACAACTATAACTAAAGTTATTGTTATAAATTGACTTGTATCCATTTTGACTAGTAATCAGCTTCACTACGACGGAATGGCTAAGTAAAAGTATCAACAACTGCTGGGTTTTGGGGTTATCTCATGATAATTGTATCTGACTAGTAAGTGTTGCCACTATAACGGAATGGTTAATTAAAAGTGCCCACTGCTTACTTTATCAGGACGATTATCTAAACCTGACTAGTAAAGTGCCGCAACTATAACTGAATGAGTAAAACTGCCAACTGTGTGAGTTCCTCGGTTGCCTTCCTCGATTGGTCTCGAGGGGGAAACGCCATGATGGGTTTGTTTGATGGTAGTATCAGGTTGGTTCCGAATAGGCCTTTCTCACCCCTCTCTGATAGTCGCAGTTGTATCGAGTCTCTATAGGGTGTTTAGTGCATGCTGCCGCTGCCGCTCAGTCCACTATACCTATGTAGGCGAGGACCGCCGAATTCTAGCCTCGCCGTGTACTGGCCTCAGTACTGACGCTCCTCTTTTTCCTTTGCCCTTTGTCGGCACCCCTTTTGTTTAAGCAGGTTTTGAGATCGACGCCGTTAGCAGGGTTACCCTTCCGGCTTGGCCTGGGCAGGGTTATGGACGCCATTGGTTATTCTTCAGGGCTCTTAGCCCCATTTGCATCTTGTCCGTAGTCGGACGCCCCATCGATTTCAAGGTGATTTGGATCTTTGTACCGTATATTTGTATTCTTGGCTCTTTGAGTCGCTGTTGTATATATCTGTTCTGTGGGTCCCATCGAGGACTGTTGTGTAATGTTATTACTTTGCTTTCCACCTGCACGAAAGTGCCTGGTGGGCACCTTCGAATCGTTTCTATGCGGGTTTGGCGAGTTTCGCTAAAACTTGCAGAGGGCCGATTCTGAGGGTGTTACAGAGTGGTATCAGAGCTCAGCAGTTGCGATACCCCACAAGTCCAGCCTGTAGGATAACCTAGCTAACGGCCGAAATAGAGTGTCAAAATTATTTTGCAAAATCGGTTGGATAGTTCTGATTAGGTCTAATTTTACTCCTTACCCTCTGCTGTTCCCCTCTTACCCCTACATGTTTTGAATCCGCTCTCGTCTCTTTCTTCGAGTCCAGGAATTCTCGTGGTTGGGTTTCCGTCGTACCTTCAGGGTTTCGCTTCCTCCTTTGATAACGGTGTTGCTACATCCGGTCTCCATGCTATCTGAGGAATCCGTCTGCTGTGGTACCATTCTTTGTTCTTTGTTTGTGCCTTCCGGTGTTTTCCGACGCGACGACATCATCTACGCCAGATCCGATGCAGAGTTTGCATCACTCCTTTGATCCGAACCTCGCTTGTCGAGATCTTCAGTCTGAATCTTGAGGGTTGGTTGCATAATCTGCCTATTCGTGTACATAGTAATGCTTTGAGTGCGGGATGGAGTCGCGACCATACCACTACTCTTATCATTTGCTCGGTATATTGAATAGTGGATCGATGCAATTCTACTCCTTCCATGGGAGTTAGAGGTGGCCTTACCTTTAACTTCGTCCGTTGTTTATCCGGAGTGTTGACGAACAGGAACAACGACCTCTTGTTAGTGGTGTCGCGAAGATCTACACGAAGCGAGAAGACGCAGATCGCCGACCTTTCCTTCCGGTACCATGAGGCGGATCTCGAGGGCGAGATCCATTGTTAGTGGTGTCGAATTGTGGCATCCCGCAAAAACCACTACTAGAAAATCGCGTTGAATTTGTGCATTGCATCGTCATCATCATGCATTGTTTGCATAAAACTATTTTCGCAAAGCCCGTTTTGTTTTCTAAAACGCCATCTTTATTCAAACACCAAAAACCGGATCCCCGGAATATTTTGTTTTGGCCGCTATCAGTTTGCAAACGGCCCGTTTAAAACAAATAAAAGTTTTAATTATTTTTAGCGGGGGCAGTCGAACGGGCCGTTTCGACCCGAACGACCACCCCCAGGTTTTACAAACGGTCCACCAGACAATCCTAAAGCTACCCGAAAACATACCCAACCCTCTGGCCACCTCACTCCGGCCAATTCCGTCGTGCCACCTCACCCCTCCCTCTCCCTCACCCAATCCCCAACTTCCACATCACCCCACTCCGTCTCTCTCTCCCTCCTCTTCTCTCCCCACAATCAGCCACACACAGCACGCACGCCCCCCCTCCACAGCAGATCCCCCACGTCACCCCGGCCCCACCCTGGCGCGTCCCCGGACCCCGCAGCACAAACTCACACACGACTAACCTACCCTCCTCCCACTGACCTCCTGTCCCCACCCGCCGACAGCCCCATCCCCCCCCCCCCCCGCGGGCAGACCGCGTCCACCCCACGCCTGCCACGCCCCGGACCCACCCCCGTGGGTCCCGCGTCCCACCTCCCTCCTCCCGAACCCCGCTCTCCCTGCCGTCTGCATCCTCCGCATCCGCCCGCCTCCGCCGCTCCCTAGGCTCCTCCGCCCAGCCCGCGCCCCGACGACGACGCGGCCCCGCGCGCCGCCGTCGGCCCCTCCTCTCGCCGCCGGGCCCCTCTCCTCCCCAGCAGAGCCCGCCGCGGCGCTCGCCCGCCCGCCGGCAGCGTCCTCCGCGCTCCGCCTCTCCGCCCTTCCGCGCGCCTCTCCACCACCCCGCCTCCCGGAACCCGCCCGAGCTAGCCGGAGCCCGCGCCCCGCAGCCTCGCCCCCTCCCCTGAGCGGCCCCGCGAGCGCGCAAGCCGCCTCCCCCACCAACCTCGCCGCCAGTACCTCCGCCGCCGGCCCCGTCGTCACCCCCGCGTCCGCCTCGGCGAGCCGCGCCCGCCGTCCGCCGGCGCCGCCACCTTCCTCGACCCGCTCACACCCCAGCCCAACCGCGCCGGCCCGCTCCCTCCCCGGTAGCCTCCTCCCCGCGCCGCGACGACCTCCGCCGGCGTGCGGCTCCGCGCCGCCACCGCCGTCGTCCACCCGAGCCCCGCCTCTGCCTCGACCTGTCGCCGCCGGCACCTGGGCGTCCCCGTAGCCGCCCCGCCTGCAACCTCCGCCCCTCCCTGGCGTCGCGCGAGCCCCGCGGCCACCCCGAGCCCCGCACCGCCCGCGACCGCCCCGGCCGAGCCGAGCTCCCCGTCTCCGGCCTGCCAACCGCCGCCTCCACGCCCAGCTCCTCCCCCTCGCCCTTCCGCGACCTCCCCCTCCGCTGCCTGCGTGTCTTCCCCGTCCCCGTCGTCGGCCTCAGCCATGCCTGTCCTGGTGGGCCTCTGTTGCTCTTCACGTGAGAGTACACGAGAGGCCTTGTAGCCTGCCAGCCTGCCTCTGCCTCGTTCAGAATCTGTGCGGTTTTTCCCCATGATCTACCTCGGAGATGCACCACAAGTCGGACAAGGACATCGCCAAGATCTACCCAAGACTCGCAAGATATTTGACGCAATCTGTCGTGGATGGAACCGATGCGAGAAGCTTGGACCCAAGGTCGCCATCGACAATCGAAGCCACGACGCTTTTCGATCTCCTTCATGGAACCGAAGACCCGGAGGACCGTTCCCGGCATCGAGACCGCATCAAAACCCCCGGAGCCAAGATCGTCATCAACGACAGAGATCGAGAACCCGGATGCCCAGATCCTCGAATCGGAGATGCCGGAAACACCAAGTTCGTCGAGACCCTGAAGATCCGTTCCCGGAGGCGAAGTCCGAACCCGGCGCCGCGCCAAGTACTTCCCCCTGAACGCCACGACCGTCGACATGACCGAGACCCCGATGCGACAAGACCTACCCCGGAGTCCGAGAACGACCCCGTCGAACCCTGGACCCTGAGATCGACCCCGAACCCCGGAACCCCAAGATCGTCGAGACCCCTCAAAGTGTGAACCCCTCTCCGAAAACCCTATTTTATAAATGGTCAACTATATGAATTGTTGCATACTTAATTGACATCTCGCATGCATATCATGTGGTTTGGGGTCCTTCTGCCGATTCACCTAACAATTAAATATGGGGCCCATATGCGGGCAAATCTAGTCTCATGTTGGCCTCATTTAAATTTGTGTAGCGAACCGATACTATCTTTTGCCATGCTAATACAACATTTAAATTGCGGGGTAGCTAAACAACATGAACCCTCTAATAATTGTCGGGACCCCAGTTCCACTTAATATGACCTAATTGCATCGCATCTTTGCCATGTCATTCATCATACATGCATCATGCCGATCTTCTGCCGTTGTATTAAATATCGCATCCGGTGTTTCTTCTAGTGTTTTGGTTCTTCGCGGATAAGGCCGTTGAGTTGATGTGAGCTTCGCCCCGATCTTCGGTTGAACCTTCGGCAATGTTTTCAGGCGAGCATCTCCCCCTTTCTTCCTATCTTACTTTTCTAGTATTTATTCCCTCCTGTTGATCTTTGCTATCTGTGTTGCGATGCTCTAGTTTCGTACCCGTGAGATTCCCTTGCAGCCATATATAGCCCTGGACACATCCTATTACCTGTTGTTTTGGTAGTTAGTTGGACCCGCGTGTCGTAGTCGCTTGCTCAAGTGTTTTGCTTGTCGACGAGTACCTCAAGTGTTGGAGGATGGCCGCATGTTGACGTTGGAGATGATCATGGTTTACTTATTGTCCACTTTAATTCCTGTTTAACAACTAAAATTGAATTAAGCAGAGGCATCGGTGGGTGATAGGTAAGATTTGGTTTCCGAACGCCCACTTGTGTCCCGTAGGACCCGAGTTCTTGACACCTGTTCCGAGATCGAGCGCGCTAACCACAGGTGGGGAGATATGGGCCCCCCATTGATTATTACCTGATTTCAAAGTATTGTACTGGGGGCCACAACTAGTTTGAGGTGTTTTTACTATCCTGTACTTATGCCATGCTACTTATGTATTTACGTTTGTGCGAGGAGCACACTGTACTGTTTAGGAATTGTGACCCGTTTACGTGGTATCGACAGTCCCCGTTTGGGGACCTGCTGTCGTTTACCGCCGGCCCCACAAACCCTAAGTCCGTATCGGAGACCGGCCGACTTCGTTGCGGGTGTACTTAGTGGGGTGGCCCCCCCGTGCTTGCTTTGGGTCTGGGAACGTCGTGACTTAGGCCCCGCCGACATACCGATGGGTGTATGTTAACTGATCTGGCAAAAAGGGTCGAAGTGCCTGTGGATACTTTGGTGCACCCCTGCAGGGTTAAATCTTTTCGAGAAGCCGTGTCCGCGGTTATGGACGACTTGGAGCACAGTGCTTGATCATAGACAACTATAACTAAAGTTATTGTTATAAATTGACTTGTATCCATTTTGACTAGTAATCAGCTTCACTACGACGGAATGGCTAAGTAAAAGTATCAACAACTGCTGGGTTTTGGGGTTATCTCATGATAATTGTATCTGACTAGTAAGTGTTGCCACTATAACGGAATGGTTAATTAAAAGTGCCCACTGCTTACTTTATCAGGACGATTATCTAAACCTGACTAGTAAAGTGCCGCAACTATAACTGAATGAGTAAAACTGCCAACTGTGTGAGTTCCTCGGTTGCCTTCCTCGATTGGTCTCGAGGGGGAAACGCCAGGATGGGTTTGTTTGATGGTAGTATCAGGTTGGTTCCTAATAGGCCTTTCTCACCCCTCTCTGATAGTCGCCAGTTGTATCGAGTCTCTATAGGGTGTTTAGTGCATGCTGCCGCTGCCGCTCAGTCCACTATACCTATGTAGGCGAGGACCGCCGAATTCTAGCCTCGCCGTGTACTGGCCTCAGTACTGACGCTCCTCTTTTTCCTTTGCCCTTTGTCGGCACCCCTTTTGTTTAAGCAGGTTTTGAGATCGACGCCGTTAGCAGGGTTACCCTTCCGGCTTGGCCTGGGCAGGGTTATGGACGCCATTGGTTATTCTTCAGGGCTCTTAGCCCCATTTGCATCTTGTCCGTAGTCGGACGCCCCATCGATTTCAAGGTGATTTGGATCTTTGTACTGTATATTTGTATTCTTGGCTCTTTGAGTCGCTGTTGTATATATCTGTTCTGTGGGTCCCATCGAGGACTGTTGTGTAATGTTATTACTTTGCTTTCCACTCGCACGAAAGTGCCTGGTGGGCACCTTCGAATCGTTTCTATGCGGGTTTGGCGAGTTTCGCTAAAACTTGCATAGGGCCGATTCTGAGGGTGTTACAACTATGGACCTAATTTTAAGGTCCCCTTGTTTCGATGCAAATGGGTCAAGCTAACAGGAGGAGGGGTTGAGGTAGACAAGAAGTACGGAATGACAACGGTGGATCTCAACAATCTTATGAAGAACTTAGACGAACCATTCGTCCTAGCCAATGATGTGGCTCAGGTTTTCTATGTGAAGGACATGTCCTCCAGACCAAAAAAAGAAAAAATATGCAAACGAATACATCATATGATGAGCCAAAGCGTCACATAGTTCTTTCAGGGAAAAGAAACATCGTGGGAATCGAGGACAAGACATACATGTCAGAAGATTATAATAAGTTTGATGAAATTCCGCCCTTCACAGTGAAAACTGACCCAAGCATTCCGTTAAGTAAAGAAGATGCTCCATGGTTACGTCTGAAGCGATCATAAGGAAGGACATATGCCAAGAAGTTCATGCTCATATTATGTAACTCTAGTTCATGTTTTTAATATTAATACATGTCTTGAGTATTAGTCATGTTTTGTGGATGGACCGGGACTATGAGAAGAAGTTGTCCCGATTCGTACTTACCATTAAGATCTGATCTCCAAACGCGCGCGGTCACATATTAGGGAGTGCCTCTATGACCAGTTTCTCAGAGATGCCGGAGGACTAGGCTTCGTCGGCATCTCCCTGAAACTGGCTGTAGTGGTGTCCCTTCTCTCGAAAACCATCTTGCAACTTTGTAACTTCTCTAACTAGATCAATACAACTGGGAGCTAACTAATTTCACATATTAGGGAGTGCCTCTATGACCAGTTTCTCGGAGATGCCGGAGGACTGGGCTCCGTCGGCATCTTCCTGAAACTGGCCGTAGTGGTGTCCCTGCTCTCGAAAACCATCTTGCAGCTTTGTAACTTCTCTAACTAGATCAATACACCTGGGAGCTAACTAATTTCACATATTAGGGAGTGCCTCTATTACCAGTTTCTCGGAGATGCCGGAGGACTGGGCTCCGTCGGCATCTCCCTGAAACTGGCCGTAGTGGTGTCCCTGCTCTCGAAAGGAGGTAAGGCATAGCCTCAAACTGGCTGGAGGACTGGACTCACAAGGATGCCTATTTATAGTACAAGCAGCTCTACATAGTGTCGACACTTACGAAATAATGTCGACACTCATCTTTAGTCCCGGTTGGTGTCTCCAACCGGGACTAAAGGTTCATCTTTAGTCCCGGTTGGTGTCTCCAACCGGGACTAAAGGTTCATCTTTAGTCCTGGTTAGTGACACCATCCGGGACAAGGTACACGCCGCACGACATAATGTCGACACTCACCCCTATTATTAGTGTTGACTCGTGTTTTTTGTCCCGGTTGGTGTCTCCAACCGGGACTAAAGGTTCATCTTTAGTCCTTTAGTCCCGGTTGGTGTCTCCAACCGGGACTAAAGGTTCATCCCGCCATTTTTTCCCGTCATTTTTCTTCCCGCCATTTTTCTTCCCGCCAGTTCTTCTTCCCGCCATTTTTCTTCCCGCTA
This sequence comes from Avena atlantica, assembly GCA_910589765.1. Lineage (NCBI taxonomy): Eukaryota > Viridiplantae > Streptophyta > Magnoliopsida > Poales > Poaceae > Avena > Avena atlantica. The sequence continues at coordinate 521,815,499 of OU342735.1, read as the reverse complement.
TTTTTCTTCCCTCCAGTTCTTCCCTCTAGTTCTTCCCGCTAGTTCACTATATATATGTAGGGTTGGCCTCCATTGTCATTGCACATCTCTAGACTCATATATGCAACCTCATCACTCTCTTTCCCATGGCTTCCACCGTAGCACTAACCCCCAGGGAGGCGGAGGCGCTTTGCGCCTCGAACTACCCCTGCCCGCCGGGCTACTGTGTCCCCGTCGGCTGGATGCTGAGCGTCGGAGGCGTGCTGGTTCCTCCTGTTCCTCTAGGTGTGGCGCGCCGGATGGCCATCACGAACCACTACTACTTCGAGCTCACGCCGGAGCAGCGGAGGAATCCCAGATGGCATCTCGACTATTTCCCTACTTGGGAAGCCTTCTTCGTGGATCGGCGTGAGAGGGCGCTCGCCAGGCACGAGGAGTACGGCCCACCACCTCCTAACTTCAACGAGGCCGGCCGTCGGCTATGGTGGCGCGGTCGGACTCTCCAGAGCGTCATGGCCTATGACACTGCCGACTCTAACCCCCGTCTGCGCTACCCTCAAGTCCAGCCCACGCGCTACCCTCAAGTCCAGCCCACGCGTACTCTCCAGAGGTTCAATTACGGCGACCCTGACGACGACAGCGATGACAGCGGCGGCGAGTACGAAGACTACAATGGCGAGTATTACAGGTGTAGGCAGGAGCATGACTGAATCACTCCAACATTCCGAAACAAGTTCGGCCGATTGTTACTTAATCTGGCCATGTATCTTAATTTTCAGTTCTTTTATGTATCTTAATTTTCAGTTCCAGTTCGGCTTTATGTAACTTACTATTAGTTGGCTATTAGTTCGGCTTTATCTGGTATATTGATTATGTCTCGAAAAAACCTTCACAAAATGACCTATCTCATTCGAGGTTTCTTGGCTTTCGGGTCAAATGACCAATGTTATGGCTAGAATCAAGGCATAGTTTGTGATAATATGGCCATATTGTGCATACATGTGCATCATGGCATGGCAAACAATGTTGCAAGAGGAAGTTTTCCTTTTTATCGCACCAAAAAGACATTTTCCATTTTCCGAGCATAAAAAACGGACGGTTTTGTGAAGCAACCACCAAATGGCTAATTCAAAAAACCACCAACACATTTTACAAAAATACTAGACCACCTTATATGCACAATGTATCAACAGGGGGATCTGAAACCTTTCCGTCAATCTCTGGTGAAAAAGACACATTCCTACCGAATCGGCAGGAAGTGGGTCAGATATGAACTACAAGTACATGATACGATGCTCATGATTTTTTACAAAAATCATTTTTAGGTTCACAATATGCTATTTTATCAAAAAACAATGCAAGTTGAGCGAGGCTTGGTGAGATTCAAGTGTATACAAAAGATGCGACGTTTAAATATCCAATCAATTCAAAAATGTTAATACAAAAGATGCGGCATTAAAATATGATTTGATCTAATGAAAATCATTTTTTAGATGCTTAATATTTCTTATGTTCAAAGTTTTAGGATTTAACAATTTATTTTTGTTTGAATTGAATAATCAAAATTTATATGTAAGTGTTTCAATTATTTTGAAAATTTTCATGTAAAAGTAAATATAAAATGATTTACATGAATGGATAGATATTATTTTTTTGAAAATTATGATATATTATTCATATTTTTCTGAGTTGGAATGAAAAAGATATGAATTTTCTAAATTCATATCATATTTTTTGAATTAAAAAGGCCCCTTTAATGCATGAAATAAATGCCCCCCCCTTTAACACCGGTTCCAGAGCATTTATTTCGTTTCCCGCACGCACCACCCCCCCCCCCTTTAACACCGGTTCATGGCTGGAACCGGTGTTAAAGGGGGGATATTAAATGCCCGCCTTTCTCCCCTTCCTCTCTCTTACCCCACGATCGAAGCAGAGGAGCTCGCACGCGCGCCGTCGCCTCCGTCCTGCCGTGTCCATCGCCGCCCTGCGCGCTGTCCGCCGCCGCGTCCGTCGTCCTCGCGCCGCCCCGACGTCGCTCATCGCCGTCCGTCGTCCTCGCGCCGCCCCGACGTCCGTCGTCCTCGCGCCGCCCCGACGTCTCTCATCGCCGCCTCCGCCCGCGCCAGCCACCGCCCGTTTGCCGCACGCCGCCGTCCCCCGGCCCGCACCGGTTCTGCGCGCCGCCCGCGCCCCGCGCTTCCCCAGCCGCCACCCGCCGCCCGCGCCCCGCGCTTCCCCAACCGCCAGCCGCCGCCCGCGCCAGCCTCCGCCCGCGCCAGCCGCCGCCCGCGCCTCCACCATACCGGTGCCCCGCCACCGACCCGCGCTGCCAGCTGCCGGCCGGCCGCCCCGGCCCGTAGAGGTAATTAGTACTAGCTAGTTTATTAGTATTTTATTTTGTTAGTTTTTGTGTTAGTTTAGTGTTAATTAGTTAGTATTAGTTAATTATTAGCAGTTTAGTGTATTAGTTAGTATCTTTTTTAGTAGTTAATTAGTTAGTATTAGTTTAGTATCTTTTTTGGGTTAGTTTAGTGTTAATTATTAGTAGTTAGTTAGTATTTTATTTAGTTAATTAGTTAGTATTAGTTTAGGGTTATTTAGTGTAGTTTAGTGTACGGGGACGACCTCCCCTCTCGGCTGCAGGGGCGGCCTAGGTGGTGCGAGCTCCGGTGGTGGCCATGGCGGTATAGTATGCCATCGATGTCGGGGTATGCATGGTCCTTCTCGGGTTGCAGGTGTGTCCGCTGGCAACGACGGCACGGCGTCCCTCTCTTCGGCGATGCGATGTGTCGTTGGTCGTCGGAGTGGTGGCTAGAGTTCGCAATGTCGGTGGCGGCCTTAGAAGAAGGTGGACTACGCGGGCAGCTCTTTGGTGAGCGTCGTGGCTTCTCTCCTTGGTATGGGGCCTATCTTGGGGACAACGGGCGGGGCCGAAGATGGGGAAAACCCTTTACCATAGGTCTCTGGGGCCGTCGATGCTGCTACCTTCTTCGTCACAGGGCTCCGGGTGAAAACCCTTTACCATAGGTCTTGTTGGTCGTTACCCTCTTGGGGGCGTCGTTGTGGAGCTCTGACTCATCCTGATCTTGGTTCATTGACTTAGGCGGCAAGTTTAGGTTCTCCGCGGTTTTTCTTGCAGCAGACTTCCGCGGTTTTTCTTACTGTAAACTTGTTTGCTCGATAAATTGTACTACATGCATAGATTAAAACTTGTATACAAATTGGACCTCTGACTCATTTGTGTATTTATTTGTGTATTTTTGTATGAATAATATGTATATTTGTGTATGAATCCAAGTCCACTTGAATGTTTACACTCTTACTCTAGATAATATTATTGTTTTAGAAACTATGGATCCACTTAGTAGAAGCCTTGAAGAAGAAGAAATAATGGAGAACATTATTGATGAGGACACCTCACAATATCTGAACTTGGAGGGACATGATGACGACAAATCAAGTACTAGTCATGGAGAAGATGAAGACTCCGGTGAACGCAATTTAATGGTTACAAAGTCCGGCGAGGTATATGCATTGATTAAGCCTCTGCTGACTTCCACCAACAATCTTCTTCTACATGTATTAATTAACGCTTCTTTCTTCTTTTAGCCCTCTGGATCGACAAGCCAGCAACCATATTCGTCTACGAAAAAGAGCAAGCGAGGCGCGAGCAAGCGGTTAAAAGATCGTGTCAAGTTCACGATCGAAGCAGTCCGTGTTGATGGCAGGCCGATGGAGCCTAAAAAGGCCGCAGACAAATTTGTACGTCAGGCTGTAGTTCTTGTTAGGGACCAAATTCTAATCATAATTGAAAATTGGAATAAGCCAAAGAAGGGCGACGGTACCTTTGTCGATGACAGATCCAAAGAAACGCTTTGGAATTCGTTGTTGGTAAATTTCACCCTTCCGCCAGAGGAGGATGAAAACAACCCGGTTATAAAGGAAAAGGTCAAAGAGTGGACTCTAAAGAAGATGGCTGACGCTTTTCGCAACTGGAAGACAAAATTGAACAAATTTGTCAAATCTGGCGAGACTCCAAATTTCGAAGACGCATATTATGCGAAGATAAGACCTCACTGGTCCGAATTTGAGACATATAAAAAAAGTGCTATAGCTAAAAAGAGGTCAGAAACCAATACGCTTAATGCCCTGAAGAAGGAATATCACCAGATGACGGGGTCAGGTGGCTACATATCTCAGAGGCCTAAGTGGGAGGAAGCTGAGAAGGCCCTGCGCGAGAGCGGGATCACACCCCAGACACATGGGTGGGACCTACGTGCAAAGACTTGGTTCTACGGAATGGGGGCAAGGTTGGACCCAGAAACAGGATTGTGTATCTTCCCAACCCTCCTTGCCAAACCCGTCACTGAACTCATCACGGCATACGAGGAAACATCTGCCAGGACCTTCCATCCCGACAGAGAGAATGACCAGCTCACACGCTCCATCGGTAAAAAAGAACACCCTGGACATGCACGAGGCACAGGGGGTATGACGTGGAAGGATGAGTTTGCCGACTGGAGCGACTCTTACAGATGGCGTGGCAGAAAATAAAAAGAGCGTACAGAGCGGATGACACAGATAGAACATGCACTTGCGACGCTGCAGGCGCAAGTGAATGCACAACAGAGCCATCAAGCTACCGGCCCATCTCAGCGGCACGAAGAGCCTGCATTGGAAGCTGCCTGCGGCCCAGACTCTGCGCGGAAAAGCAGTGTGGCTTCCACGGAGAACGTGCAGCCCACGCTTGAAATGACGGGTCCTCGATACCCCGTGGATGAGATCACGGAGAGCGAACACGCTGAGCTGCATGTGAGATTAATGGGCTTATCCATTAAGGTGGCTGTCGGCTATGCCTTACCTCCTGTAGCTGGTGGAACTTACCACTACCGACCGATTCCAGATGGCTATGCTATTGTCGGGGTGGATGAGGTTGTGAAGGAATATGAGGAAGCACAGCTTGACCATGCTACAGGTGAAGGGGAAACTCAACTCAAATTTGCAGTGAAAACAACCATTCTTTGGAAGAAGGAACACATTGTGCTTCCAAATTGGAGGTCACTGGCACCCCCGCCGTCTCCGCAGCGTCAGCAGTCTGAGCCGCTTCAGCTATCTCCTGCGCAGCAGCCATCTCCTGCGCGGCAGCCATCTCCGGCCCGTCAGCCATCTCCTGCGCGGCAGCCATCTCCGGTGCTTCAGCCATCTCCTCAGCGTAAGTGGAAGAGCACTGCCACGAGGAGCATCAGTAGCACTGCGACAAATAAATCCGCAGGAAACCGTACGCCAAAGAGTTCAAAAAACTACGTCCCGCAGCCTTCCGCCAAGCCATTGCCGGTTTTACCGTGGAATCGCAGCGACGAGGAGACCAATAGGATCTCGGAAGAACAGGTCAAGAAATTCTTTGCACCTAGACGGGCCGAGCCAAAGGAGAAAATAGATCCGGCGGTGGTGGAGAAGTTTTACAAAAATCTTTTGAAACCTGAAACCCCACTTGTGCCGGACTACGAGCGCCAGGTTTTGAAGGCGGATGCAAGGCGCCGCAGGGAGACTGAAAGTAGCAGTCGTGAGGCACCCCAGAAAACAGTTCCCATGCTCGGAGAGTAGGAACGCCAATCATGTGCCCCGCTCCAAATGTTCGACACACGGGACGCTCCTCCCGTAAATGATTACGAGGCAGAGCTACAAAGAAAGGCCAATGAGATGGGGATGACTTACATTGCATACTTGAACGTCATGGGAGACAACTTGCCCAAATGCGATGCCAACCCCATACAGCCATGGAAGTATGGGAAGAATCTAGTCAAGAAAGAGGAGCTCAAGAATCTACCAACAAAGATACGAAAATTGCACAAGTGGTACCTTGATTTCTGCAAGACGAGAAAAGAAGAATGGATCACGGCGCATATAAGAGATCAGATTTTCTTGTGCGGAGACGACGCTATCGACTTCAACATTCAAGACTTGCATTTTCTATTCAATCAGAAGGAACTCGACAAATCTGCCATTAGCCTTTATTGTGTGTAAGTACTATTTCTGTAATTTTTATCTCATCTCATTCACTTTATTAATTGCATGTATATATATATATATATATATATATATATATGCTCACCATATATGTATATACTATTATGCAGGAAAAAGGTTATGGAATGCATGAAAGGAGGCCCTTTTGACATTGGGTTCGTTGACCCAAATAGAGTTCATGAAGAAGTGGTAAGAACCAAACCCGGGCAAACAGAAGATTACTTGCTAAAGTCTTTACTGAGACAACAAACCAAAAGGGAAATACTATTTCCTTACAACTTCTCGTGAGTACTGTTACCCTCTCTCTTGTACACATTATGTTTCGGCTTACTCGATGTTAAGTGTAACTGATGATGAGTTATGCGTGCGTAGGTTCCACTTTATTCTGCTAGTCATTCAACCCGACTCAGGAAAAGTCCTTGTCATGGACTCGTTACGAAAAGAAAAAGAGATATGGGCAGACTTTAGAGAGATGCTCTAGAGGTAATTTCAATCATATTATCGCACTAGATCGGTAACTTTCGTGACAACAAGTAATTAATTACTCCTTTATCCATTTTCTTTGCCGGACAGGGTTTGGAAAAGGTTCACGGGCAGGGCCGTGGGTGAATGGTCAGAATAACTAAAATTTGTAGACCAAAATGTAAGTAATACTAGCTAGCTTCCAATTCCATTATATCATGCTTTATTGATTATTATTTTGATTGAACTCTCTATTCTCGTAAAGTGCGCGCATCAGGGACACGGCAATAACTTATATGGGTACTATGTTTGCGAGTTCATTCGCAACACGATATGTGCGACGGGCCAAGCCGCACTAGAACAACTTAGAGTAAGTAAACAAACTCCACAACATTATTTTATTACCATCAATTGTGTTGAGTTTTATTCTTATATATATATTGACGGTCCATTCTTCATATATATTCAGATCGAACGGATGCGGGACCAACTCCTACCATTTGAACGCATACGAGTCATTCAAGAGGAATTGGCGGGGTTCATACTTGATGAGGTCGTCACGCCTGGCGGAGAACTCTTTAGATATCCACCAAAATAAACGATGACGATGTATATGTGCCGATGACGACGTATGTGCCGATGACGATGTTTGTGTATAATAATAGTTGCTTAATTATTCATTTACTCGTATGTACCGATGTCGATTTATGTGTATACCGCTCCCGATCGATTCCCCCTCGCTCCACCCCTCCCGCAGAAATACGCCCAGAACGGGGCAGAGGCAGAAGTCTGCCGTGGCAGAGATTTAGGACGTTTTCCTGCGGCGGCAGAGTTCCGCCGCGGCAGGAAAACGGCCTAAATCTCTGCCGCGGCAGAAGAACCTTTAACACCGGTTCCAGATACGAACCGGTGTTAAAGGGGGGGCTGTCGCCACGTGCGCCACCCTTTAACACCGGTTCGTATAAGAACCGGTGTTAAAGGGGGGCCCCCTCTAACACCGAACCCTCAACAGCGGTTGGGGAACCGCTGTTAGAGGGCCCTCCCAACCGGAGTTAAAGGGGGGCTCTGCACTAGTGACGTAGAGGTGCCCACGCCAGTAAACGCCGTACTCCTGGTCGCCGGGCCAAGGCACTTGCACCTCGGCGACGGTCCCCAATGCCTCTCCTTGCCGTACGAACGGTATTTTCTCCCACCCATTGGTCGCGGAGGAGAAGACGGATAGCATCATGACCGACGGCGGCCACTCCAACCACTCGGCCTCGACCTCGGGTGGTTTCGCATTCCTTGACCCCTTATTAGGAAGGTGAGGGACTTCGACCACCTCGTAGTGAGGCGACACGGCAGGGTCGAACGCGATGTAGTCGTACATGCGGAAGCCCTCCCGGCTGAAAGGACATGGCGGCCGCGGGGAGGGGAGGGCGGCCCACCGGCGAGTGGCGGGGTTAACCACACAGGCGTAGGCCCCGCAGCCAAGTAAGAGGAGGCCATTGCAGTGGTCTTCGACCGGGGCTGTGATGCTGGTCGGCATGTATTGGTGGAGCTTGCCGCTGACCGCCGTGGCAGAGGGCGGCGTCGGGCGGGCCAAGAACTCCGACAAGTCGTGGTCGTTGAAGGTAAAGAAGACGCCGACCAGCGGGAGAGTCGGGAGGAGATGCATCAGGCGGCGGCTGTAGATGGTGGCCCGCCAGGATGTGTGGACGCAGCGTGCTGCGGCGAGGCGAGGTCACGCTCCGGGAGACGGCGGAGGATGTCGGCGAACAGGTCCTCCGGCAGCAGATCCATGATCGGTAGATCGATCGATCTGTTCCCGCTGCTGGCTCTCTCCCTGGGCCGGGCCTGTAACTAACTCCCGATATATGGGGCATTCCGGACCGGATTGGATCTACATCGATCTCCCGTGGAACGGGCTGCATCCAAAACTAGATCGGAGTACTCTACTGTCATGCATAATAATTGATTTATTTTTCACCGATTATTACATGAAATTCTCTACGTTTGATGTCTGTAAAATAATCCAGTTTTTAGTGTGATATGAGATGTTATGTACCTGACAGAAAAGTTATACTCCGTCAAGCCATTTTGAAGCCTAAACACAGCTACTTGTAGGAGACTCCACCACTCATCATGTATGTTAATTACTCTCCAATACTGATCTCAAAGCAATCTGGTGATTTCCATTCCCTGGGGCTCCACAGAGGCCTGAGCTAAATTTCAGCTTCGTAATGCCAAACGATATCATCATACACTTAAAACGTGAAAAACATGACAACACGAGAGAATCATCCATAAGTGCAAGTCTGCAAGATAATTTAGCCGCAATCAATTCCAGTTAAATATTCATCACAAGAAATTGTGTTTCCACACTGCGGAGCATTTGTCTAAGCAAACGACCACTCGTCACGGGCATGCATACATCAACAGCCCAGATGCCTAATCTTACACGTGAACAATACAACTTAAAAAAGCTTACGATTTGAACAGGCGGCAACTCTTTGCAAAACACTACAGGTTCTTCGCCAAAAGAAAGGAGGCCTAAAGAATTCACTACAACAGACCATGCAAATCATACAAACATACATCAGTACATACACACACGAACATATTAGCTCAGCAGAACTACAAACGATTATCTGAAAGTACACCACCACGTACCCAGTATTGAGTTTTGATAACCGAAGCGCCAGATAAATAAACAGAAGTCAGAGTGCACGTCTAGTTTATGGAGACTAACGGTGGTGTATATAATTCATTAAATTCGGTCACTGAATAAAAGTCATGCTAAGTTGATCAGCCAGTTTGATTTCGAAGAGCTATTTGAACGCGTCGCCGAGAGAGGCCCTGTGCCATCATCGCCCTTACGAGCTCACCATGTTGAACTGGAACCTGGACAGCTGCTGTGGGATGGTGGAAATGACAGGCCCGTACCGCTGCATCCACATAAAAAGCAAATTTCAGGCCTCAGCAACACACATTTAAGACAACTAGATAAAAACACAATGTAATAAACCTGCATGGGAAAATATAGCCATGCGAAATAAGAATACTCTTGATAACAGAACAGACTTTCAGTTTGAACTTGCTACTAAAAACTGCAGGTTAAAACTGAGCCACAACTGATGGCACCAATGAGAATCCAGATTGAAGAGGTTTTTTTTATTTGAAACGGCAGATTGAATAGGTTTCATGATTAGAAGAGACAGCTACGTTCCCGCATAAATCAACTCCATATTGTAATCATTCTTTCATGTGAATCAAAACAAAATTGGCTATATTGTGAAGGAAAACACTCTCGCATTTATTGAAGGCGACAAGTACAATATCTTTTCTAAACATCACGGTAAGCTAACTATCAGAGTGGGGGGAACTACCACTTACCTGAACATTGTCATAGAGTTCAAACAGTGGAACAGCGAGTAGCTTCAGGTTCCTTGGAACAGCGAAATACTCCCTTTCAGTCAGGTGAACAATGAAAAGCTTCTTGCACTCCTGTTCATCACATTGGTCATTTAAATTGTCTACTAATCCCAACTCCCAATAATAGATGGTAGCAAAAACTTCTTAAAGCAAGAATGTACCTTGGGCTTGGTTATATGTGGAGGGCAGTAAGGATACATCACGGTCTCAAAGTTTGGCCTCCACCAGACAGCAACACACTCACCAACCTGGGAGTGAAAACAAAATTATACCTTTATCAGAATGCACACAATTCACATTATGCAGTAGCTACTAGCTAAGATCAAAACCATCTCATAACAACAATGTCACCAAGTTTTTAACAGAACTCAAAACCAAAATTACCGTAAGCAAACTAGACAGCCAAGTTTACACTGCTTCCACGTATTTCATACTTCAGTAAGTACATAACAAACACTATGCAGAAAGACCACAGTGCGGCGTGGCATGTCTACCTACATGTCCGCTTTGAATATTTTTGTATAAGCATATGGACACAGAAAATAACATTGCAGTTTTTGTAAGATAGTCTGTAGTTCATGCTTTACATTTTGAAAATTGTGGACATGATTTCTGCAGTTAGCTAAACACTCATCACCAATGTCACTGTTCCATTTAGGTACAGCTGCCATATAGGACATACAGAGCTGTATAATGTTCATAACGTACCTTAAATAGGATATATTATATAAGTATAACTACAATAACCATGATTAGTAGATGGGCTATAGAACCTCAAATAGCTGTTCAGTATTTTATTACTTCTAGATCTAGATCAGATAATCTTCAGTACTGATGGATTAACTATGATTCAGCAAGTTACAAAGGGACCAGCAACAAAATTACCTAATATGGCATGACCATTCACCAGAAACAAAACAAATTGAGCTTCTCAGAGACCAATTACCTGCCAGTTGGGTGGAAATGAAGGAGAGTTCACTGCAAGTTTGCTGCACAACTTCCTTTTCAGGCCCTCAATCTCTGCAGAATTCCAGTCACGTAATCATAAATATGATGGTTTCATGTACAAGGGACATGATAGAGAAGTGGAGCAACAGAAAACCGACCATTTTCTCCAGGCTTCAACCGTCCACCAGGAAGCTTGCAGAATGTGTTCCCAATTTGCAATAGCAGTATGTGGGGGTGATTGTGCTCTTGCACCTGCATAGGACAATGCAAGTGAACATTTCAGTTTATTTGCCAAAAGTCCACTGATCAATTACTATTGCATGAAGTTGCCAACAATCAGATGTTTTCAAGCACAAGAATGTATGCAGAGATAATTATGAGATGTAAGAATAGAAACATACCAACAGGATTGCTTCAACACTTGTCCGCATTCCTTCTTTCATGTAGCTGCCATTTGCCACAGTAATTAGTAAGTTGTTCGATTTGACAGAACAAGGTTATAAACATACTTAGCAAAATGCACATGTTGACTTGACATATGGGTTTGACAGAATGGATATTTCAATCAATTGAAGAAACAGCATGGTTTCTATATGGGTTTCGTTTATGACATATGTTGACTCGACCTTTTTTTTTTCTGAGAAAACACAAAAGACAGGAAGACATCAGGGGTACAACCTCTAGAGGTGGGACACACACACACAGACGACCGTCGCCAAGTGACTACAACTAGGTGAGGAGGTGCCTCCAACTTCAGAGCACAACAACATAAGAGCAGCTGACTAACAAATTATCATGTATATAGCTATTTGTTACAAAATGCACCATAAATACTAGTTACCTCCTTAGAAGAAGAATGGATGTGCCAAGCACCATAACAATCGTTTATCCCCTGCTACAGAAATCTAGCGAAGGGACCACTCTAAGTAAATACAACACTGAAACAAGAGGGACTGGTCGACCTCATAAACTAGATCGCAGCACTTGCCAGCTTAGAACCCTCAATCTAAAGCCAACGAACTTAAAATTCCAACATTATCATGCAAATTTCACATACACTAGGTTTTCACGGAGCAGTTCCCAGAGTACCAAAATCCGAGCTAGAACAAAGCAATCTTGGCTGCGTGGTGTTCGAAATTTGACTAAAAATATGCAGTAATTTGGCCGTCTCCCATCAATGCCCCGCGGTACTCTCCGATGCAAGGACCTCGAAACTAACGGCTGAGATCTTCAAATAGAATAATACGCGGAAATGATCTGAGGTCTAGGGTTTAGGGTTTCCGGCGAGAGGAGGACAGCGAGGGTCTGGATGAGGGGGTGTGGGGGCGGGGGACGGGCCGGAGGTAGCACTTACTTGACCTTCATGCGGGCGAGGCGGTCGGCGACGGAGGTGTCCTTCTCCATCTTGGGCTCCTTGGTGCCGAACGTGTAGTTGGCGAGAGGGTACACGTTGACCACCGACGACGACGAGGCGCCCACCATCTCCCCTCCTCCGCTTCGCCGGGCACTCGTTCTTCTTTCTCGGGGTTCCGGTGGTCGCCGGAGGTGGCGGCGGCGGAGAAGAGAGGGAGGCTGGTGGTGGGCTTTGGTTCGGGTCGGGCCGGTTTGGAGGGGAAGGCGTTGAGAAGGGTCTCGTCTCGTCTGGATCGAAATCGCATGTGGGCTCGGTCGGTTTGTTATATATATTCTGGTGCGGTGCGCCGCGCGAGCTGTTAATTCCTGGCCGTCGGATACAGCTAACATGCGATCAGTGCCGTTCGTCCATTGAGCATAGGGAAAACATTTCTTATTACCGACCAATAAAACACTCTAGCAGAAATATAAGAGCAGCTCCGCTCATTCGGCCTTTCTAGGCGAAATCCGGTGCTCTTTAGCGCCGGATAGATATACTCTAAAAACGGTCAGTTTTTCGTTCGCGTTTTCAGTCGCAGTTCTCACACAAGGCAATATCAGTGACATTTCGTCCCGAATTCGTTTTGAATTTGGCCTAGTTCTTTCCACTAGTAAGTGGGCGCGTGCAATTGCACGTCTCCGTGGATACTTATTTTTCCCATTTTCTCTCTTCGTGATTATAGCTAAATAAAAAACCATAAATATCGATCTTGTGATTTGTTAACCTTCTATGTTTTGACTGCAATACCTTGTACTGTCTTTTCAATAGAATTACATTTTCCATGTTACCAAAATATCATATAACCGGTTTTTCGAGGGCAGAGGTCACCCAGGGTGTCTTAGTGTTAACGTCTTTTGTCAAACAACCATTGATGTTCTCTTATTGCCGCTAATTCACCATGTTTACAAGTCATAATACTTCAGGAGCATTTCTTTTCTATATATGCTTTCACACCAAGCCTGTTAAAAAGGCTATTCAAACATGTGTAACTAAGAAGGCATAAAGTTCCATCATAATTACAAAATTTGATCCAATATACCAACATGATATATCTTCATGCAAAATGGTGTTATACAATCTATATCTAGATAGTTATTCTTAAGCATGAAACAATCTGATTACTTCACTCTCTTGATTAACTCACTAAACAACATCAAAGATACTATCGTGCGTGAGAAGACAAGTAGCCCTCACATGTAGATGATACATCTTCAAGTACTCCCTCCGTCAATCTAAAAAAAAAATACTCCCTCCGTCTCAAAATAGATATTTAAAATTTATCAAAATTTGGATAAATCTATACACTATTTAGTGTATAGATTCACCTAAATTTTTAAAAACCTAAGACATATATTCTAAGATGGGGTAGTAGTAGAAGGAAAGGAAAAAACTTAGCCGAGAAGGTGTGCTTGTGAAAATGGAAACATGACTTTGTTTCTGTTTGGACGTCGGTGCTTGGGGTCCACAATCTACAAAAGAACACATGCATTGTGCAAGCTCTTAAAGTTAGTCTGCTCTCAAAAATAGCTAAAAATTGAACAAAGAGGAACATGACTACATAACATGTATGGTCATAGAGACAACACGCAAAACGGGAGGGATCCAGTGCACGCGCGTGTAAAAATATTAACTCAACTTATACAAAATGACTAAAATATATTTGCCCTCTAAATACGAAGCATTGGAAAAAAATCTCCAATAACAATGACATTCTATTTCGTCGATTTATAAACTAAAGGAACTTCAAAAGAAGACAGGCTTAAGATGTAGTTGACTCAACACCATGTGCAAGATGTGTAAGATAATACCAACTCTTTTCACTTTGATAGCAAAGAAGACCAAATAAATTAGATCTTTTTGGATTCAGAAACCATTAAACAATTTTCAAATGCAAAATCATCAAAAAAAAGGATGAACAGTAATATACATACCAAGGTATAAGTTTAGAAAGACGTCGCTGCCATCTAAACCTTGACCCCAATTGAGAAATACATATATATATATGATATATAGAAGAGCATGATTTGGGAGCTTGTGATGTATTTGTGTTTTTCTATGACAGCAAGGAATCGTCACTACTAGAGCATTGACACATATCCTTGATGGTGTACATGGTTCTCCAACAGAAAAAGAGAGGAGAGGACTAAAAAACTTGGCAACAGACATGCCACAGAAGTTTGCACATTATGTCCTCACCTTCTGTCTTGCTCCTCCCAGCGTGAAACAAAAAAATCTAAACAAGCAAGAACCAAAAAAAAAAAAAACTGCAAGTGAACAATCAAGCACCAATTTGCAGTGATAAAAGCTAACTATCCTACGAAATTTCTCGCAAGGAGTTGGTTTAGCAAGGTACTAAAAATAAATTCTGACTAATTTCAGTGTGAATACATGAGAAGGTCATAATAGGCACAATCCGTAGGTTTGGGGATACATATATCAACCTGTAACTTGATCCCAAAAAATAGCAGATCCGATGTAAACAGAGTTAGGGAAATTAAAACTCAACGCTTTGAAATGTTCTGCAAGATCAGCTAACCTCCTCAAACTGAAAAACAAGAGGGGATCCAAGAAAATTCACTGGCACTACTGATGATTCAACGCCTCATGTCAACTTCCTCGAACCCTGGTCGCAGATTCACCGCAGCCTCATGCACACGCAGTCCCCGGGCTCATGCTCGAGCGTGCCACCGGGGGTGCCATGGCTGATGGCTGACACGGCGTGGAGGCGCTCCTAGTCGAGTACTTGATCATCAGGCGAGAGAATGCTCCGCCCTGCTCCTCCCGCGTGACGCTGACGGCGTGACAACCCACTCTCTCCGGCGGGCTTCCATCTCGTCGGGTACTGCGCTGCGGCACGCACGCATTGCGCCCTGCTTTTCCAGCACCTCGTGGTGGCGCAGAGCCGGCTGCGGAAGATCACCCACGCCGTGTGTGTGGCTGCCAGCGATCGTTGCCGCGTCTGCAGCTATCGTGGTGGACTCGGTCGTCCTCGCCAGACACCAGTACCAAGGCGTGCACCATCGAGAAGCTGCCCTGCGCCGCCATGGGCAGACAACAACGGCGCTCTAGAGAAGAGGCGGCTATGGATGTTGTGGTGAGGGATCTAGACAGGGTGAGTCCCATGATCCGTAGAGAGGAACCGAGAGCAGAATTGTGGCTTTGTTTCCGTGTTCGTCGGGCGACGGCGATTAGGATATGTGAAATTATAAGAGGAGGAAGGTAGTGAAGGACTTCAAGGAGGGGAGCGGATTACGCTTTGACTGAACACATATTTGGCAGAAAAATTCTCGGTGGAGTATGTTTCGCCTGGTCATTATTGCTTTTTTTTTGAAACATGCCTGGTCGTTATTGCTAATTGCATGCTTGATATTGGATTAGATTAGTCTATGCGGTTAGATCTGGTTAGGTGGGATAATCAGACGGTACTAATGAGTCTGGGTGCATTAAGCGGGGTGTCACTAAGAAAGAACAAGTTTGCTGAATATTTCTGAACTTTCCGGTTTTACCCTCACTAGTACAGTCAACGACATGGTTCTTTCTCTCCTGTATCAGATCCAGCAAACCTCATTCTGTTCCCCGTTCTCGCCGCAGTCGCCGGCGCATCGCACGCGCCTCGCGGGGCCGCCGTCGCGCCGTCCTTTCCCCTGGATTTAGAGGTCACCACCTGGTCTCGCGCAGAAGGAGGCCACCGCGCGGGAGCTCGAGAAACTACATCGGCGTCACGGCCGAGGAGGCGCGCCTGAGCTGAAGGCAGCGTAAGCGGGAGGAAGCCCAGAGCAAGGCGGGGGCGCTCCGGGGGAGGTGACGGAGTGGCGAGGAGATTGTGAATGCGCTGGCGGTAGAGGCGATAACTTCTACTACTCTGTCTCCCATTCCGTTGGTCCAACTCTTCTTCCATCTTCACAGCAGCCCAGTCCAGGTACTATTGCTTCGGTTATGCTCTGTTACCTTTCTCTATACTTTTTATTTACTGCTTACGTTTTCCTTGGTTTGATTCATTAGTATCTTCTTGCTGGAACTGACCTGTCTACCACATTATTGTACTCCCTCCGATCCATTAATTTGGATCAGAGGAAGTAGTAAAATTTGAATATGTTCTTAATAATTTTCTGCTGCAAGATGAGTCTTCATTGCTGATGAATTACTTCTTTTTAAAGCTATAGAGACATTGCCAATTATTTGTTAAAAGATTCCGACAATAGCATTTAACTATTCTTTGTAAAGGTTAGACATATATATGCACTTATGTGTGTTAATAATTTCTGTGGTACCAGGTGATGGACAATACAATGTTGCACACATCACAACACACAAGTGGGGCGACATCACAATTCAAGTTCGAGTTCTTAAAACAGATTACTAATAATTTTTCTGAGGACCGTATAATTGGTTCTGGTGCATATGGAGTGGTTTACAAGGTATCATTGCTATTTGCATTCTTTACTTGGGCTTTTACTTTTCAAAGAAGACAACATGACCCCCAATTATATGTGCCAGTAGAAGGTATTAACCACGATTTTTAACAGGGAGTCATGGGCAATGGGCACGAGATTGCTGTGAAGAAGCTTATAAACAGGCCTTTAGACCATGACAGCGAGAAACAATTTCACAATGAGTGTATTAATCTTATGACGGTTAACCACCAAAATATTGTGCGGCTAGTTGGCTACTGTGATGAAACACGTCGTCAGTGTGTTGAACACGGTGGAATATATGTTTTTGCTGAGGAGAATGAAAGAGCTCTTTGCTTCGAGTACATGAAGGGTGGAAGCCTTGAGAAACACGTCTCTAGTAAGCTCATGCAATACAATTGAGAATATTATTTTTAAATTATGATATATTCTAATCAATCTGTCAATTGTCATTTTTGTAATACACGCCATGTTTACTTCTGCAGATGAGCCATGCAAACTTGATTGGGACATTTGTTACAAGATAATTAAGGGAGTCTGTGAGGGCTTAAATCACCTCCACAATGGATACGAAGATTCTATTTTCCATTTGGACTTAAAACCGTCAAATATATTGTTGGATAAGAACATGACTCCGAAAATTGGAGATTTTGGTTTATCAAGACTCTTTTCTACAACCAGAACATGTACCACAACAACACTTTTGGGAACAGTGTAAGTTCATACCTGACGTCAAGTAGTAATCTTCTTACAGAACTTTATTACA
This sequence comes from Avena atlantica, assembly GCA_910589765.1. Taxonomy (NCBI): domain Eukaryota; kingdom Viridiplantae; phylum Streptophyta; class Magnoliopsida; order Poales; family Poaceae; genus Avena; species Avena atlantica. Next base: position 521,798,098 of record OU342735.1, on the reverse strand, counting down.
AAGTATTTGATATCATGCAGGGGATACACACCACCGGAGTTCGTCGACAAGAAAGAAATCTCACCAAAATTTGATGTATTCAGTTTGGGTGTTGTAATAATACATATAATAGCAGGACGCGATAACTATTATGAGCATGTGGATAATCCATCAAAAATCATTGAGCTTGTAAGTAAAATGTTTCTGAATCATAAATACCCGTCCTTCATAAAGTTATGTTGTGGCTCACTCATGCTCTGAACAAACATATGCAACATGCCAACACTTTTCTTCCATTTTTGTAGGTATGTGAAAACTGGGGAAAAAGGCTACACACAACGATGTGGTCACGTGGATCACGAGAAGTTAAGACATGTATTGAAATAGCATTAACATGTGTTGAGTCTGACAGACAGAAAAGGCTTACTATACGCCAGATCGTTGATGAACTTAATAGGATTGATGTTGCAAAATTGCCACTTACACATGAGGTATTGAAAGATCAGTGATATTTTTTCATTCTATCTATCGCAATTTTTTTTAAAAGGCTGTAAGCCCATGAAAAATCATTGTTGATCATTTTTTGCATTTTGCATTTAATGATAGGGGTTTTACGGTATTTGTAGCTATAATTAAGTACATTGTTGGATTTGTTCTAATAGTTCAACATAACAGTTTTGCAGATGAGTAAATCATCAATCATTATCATTGCCCATAAAAAATATTGACTAGTAAACTGTACTATATATATACTATATGCAGACAAAATATATATATGTTTGCCACGAAATATTTTGTAATTAGTTTGTTAGAAATTGTTTCGTGTAGTAACTCCCTATCAATAATTGATTGAGATTTGGTTTATGTATCTTTTGAAATGTTGGGTACAAGACTACAAAATTTTAAGATACAACCACAGGAGTGGCCTCCTTAAATATGGACTAAACCTCAACAAATTTGTTGTTGTAGGCCACCAACTTACAAAGCAGGGAGGCCTTGGACTGCAACCAATACACCAACTCAAGTAAGTATCTCAATTAAAACAAGTTTTATGCGTTTTGAAAGTTTGCAAACTTCAATACAGATCATAAGTATCCATGATGAGGATTCAAAATAGTCTCATATTCTTCTCAATTATTAAGAATTGGCTCCTAAGGACGTCTGCTCTTGAATATGAGGCAACCAAATTTGCATGGGAATCAACATGCCAGAATAAGGAAATGTTTTCTGTAAAGATAGGATTCAATCCATATATGTGTACATTCTATGAATTGAGTGGAGACATGCATGCATTTCTCCAAATTAACATTATGTGTAGGAGTAAAAAAATCAGCAATTTGTGTTACTCCCTCGTATCCATAATAAGTGTCATTGATTTAGTACAAAGTTGTTGTACTAAATCAGCGACACTTATTATGGATTGGAGGGAGTACAACATTAGAAAATAACCACAAATTTCAAAAGATATAAACATTTGTTCTGTATTCTGAATATTAAATTGTATTTCTACTCGTACACTTTCCTAATGAAATTCCTAAACAGTGAATAACTTGGTTTTCTGGTTTTGTGTTTTTGAAATGCCTTCAAAACCATGCACATTGTAATAACCATTTTAAGTCGAGCATACCTTCTGGTTCAGGATAGTGGGAATGATTATTCTAAATAATTTCTCCAGTGTTTTGCAATAATGTAGAGCACCGTTCTTTTGGTTTATCTGAAAAGTTGTGATGTGTTAACTATCTCACCAGTTTTGATGGGGGTGCACGACAACATCACCTGGTTTGATTCAATGGTGGGTATAGACTATATACCAGTAGTGTCGGACAACGTGGGAGGCGAAGATAGGTCGATGCACGGCAGTATGTACCAGGGTGCTGCTGAACCCATGGATTATGTGCACAAGTCCATCATTAGGTTAACATTTATATTTACCCTTCTTCCTTTTCAAGATGTACATATTGTCTGTTTTTTACTCAGTATAGAGTTGTTGTTTGAATGCTTTAGGGACCTGGCCTCCCTTGCTATTGGAGGGCATGCATCTAAAGCTAATTCAGAGCATCGAGATGTGAACCAGACAACCGAGGTCGACATCCTTGACGATGGACATCTTAAGAGGAACACGTATCTAAGGTTTATTTTTCTTTGAACATGTCATTTGAGATTTCAAGAATTAGAGCATTCTCAGTTAGCCATTTTTGCTTGGGTGCTCTGCATTGCAGGTGACAAATATTTGTGTATTTGCAATAATATAATAGGTTTCCAGGTTTAGAGTCTTTTCCTATTTCTGCTATGGCGTGTGCATTCTTTCACACTAAAGGTATTACTCCATCTTTTTGAAATAGGTGACGCTTAAAAAAATGTACAACTATAGAGTTTCATTATAGAAATAGTACTATCCGTTTTTGATGAAAATAAGTTCCACAATGCAATAGTACTATCCGTTTTTGATGAAAATAAGTTCCACAATGCTTGAGTGGTACGTGTCCTCGCCTGCCTGGGGCGCATGTGCATTATGCGCTGCTGGAATTCACTAATGTGTACCTTGGGAGCAACAGTCAAATGTAGAACATTATTTGGAGTTTTACTCAATTTACAAGTTGGTGCAGTGGCGCCCATCTAGTACTGGTAATTAATGGTGCGGAGTGGGACCTCGGTTTCATCTGTTTTAGTAGTCACATTGCACATCATGCTGGTGTATCTTCTCTTGTTTGTTTAGATACCAACAGGTAAAAATTGTACCCAATACATATTAAGTTGTACCATTGTTTTAATCCAAGACGGTATAACTCTGTCTCACAGATGGAGGACAATTTTTTCTCCATGGAATTTCTAGAGACTTTATAATTAATATTGTAATAGGCACATGCCACTTATCATAAACTAGCATTGCACTATAGGTTTAAGGGCCAACAATACAACATAACCTCTTTATAAAAACATACATTTTGAGTTAACTAAATCAAAATGAGCTCACATCAACACTTCGAATGATATGTATTTTATTTTTTCCAAATTTGGACTCATGTGAGTGTTATGAGCTGGTCTTGGAGTAAACAACACTCAGGTATAAGAAAAGAATAATTTAGTGTTGAATGTGTGCATTATTTTGTTTTTTCATTATTATTATTTTTCATTGAGTTTACGTTACTATTACTTTGGGTTGCTTTTACAAATGAAAATCTTTATTGGTAAAATATATGTTGATTGTGAAGGACTTATTTAAAACACATTTTGAAATTCGATCACTCTTTCTAAACCTAGCAATAAATTATACATGGAAGCTTGTTCAAAGAGCAATTGCACAACTATGATTTTTAATAAGAAACAATGTGTGCAGAATATAATTACATCGCATCCAGCTTATCGTATCTATACATTGAACTTTAATATTATCTGACCAGACAATACGCTATACTCATTCTCTCCACCTTGTCGACAGGGCGGAAGGAAATGTTCATACTCCTGTCACAATGGATACTATTGGCAATCTTTTTCAGTGGGCTAGATCTATTTCATCCCAATGGAGTGGCACAGAGAGGAGAAGGCTTCATCAGGAATTATTTTGCCTCGAAACTGGCCTACAATACCTCATGGATACTCTTCCCTCAATGTATGACCTCATTGACCGAGCAGAGTGGAGGAGCCACAAACATCGTGTGGCTGAGCTCCTTCCAAACCTCAAGGATACTGTGTATGATGCTGATGACCTTCTTGATGATTTCAGATGGTATATGCTAAATGTGAAAGTGGAGGGGAATGGATGTCAATCTCTTTCAATGGACTTCTTCAATAGTGTCATTGATGGAAGCTTTATCAAGTCTGTGAATGGTATCCGGGGTAGGCTGGATAACATATCCACTCGCCTTATAAATATGGGGTTACATGAAGTATCAACACGGTTTGACAAATCTGTCAGGCCAGAGACTAGCTCTTTCCCGAATGAAGAAAATTTTATTGGCCGTGAGATGGAGCTAAAGAAGATAATTGATTTTCTTTGCAAACCCAAATATTGTATCAGTGATAGTCCCAAATGGCGGAAAGGAAATAGTGCAGTGGTTGCATCAACAAGCACATCAGCAAGTACAACAGATCTTCCTGTTTTACCAATAATTGGAATTGGGGGTGTTGGAAAGACCACTTTGGCTCAACATATCTGTAGTGATGCACAAGTGAAATCTCATTTTGACCTGATAATATGGATTTGCGTCTCAGACGACTTCGATGTGAAGAGGTTAACTAAAGAGGCTATAGAGTCTTGTCCTGGAAAACAAGCAACCACTGAAAATTTGAATGCTCTTCAAATAAATCTTTCTAAAATTGTGAGTAGTAAAAAATTCCTGATTGTCCTTGATGATATGTGGGATGATGTTTTGAAGGAAAATGGCCAGTGCTGGAAAAGGTTTTGTTCACCTTTAAAGAATGTGCTACAGGGAAGTGTGATATTGGTCACTACTAGATGTCCGAAGGTTGCTGAAAGAGTGGGCACGAGGGATCCCATTACATTGAAAGGTTTAAAGGATGATGTCTTTTGGAATTTCTTCAAACTATGTGTGTTTGACTCTGGAAGTTCCAATAATAATGGTACTGAGCTGGAGTGCATTGGTAGAAGCATAGTTCCTAAGTTGAAGGGCTCTCCTTTAGCCGCCAAAACTCTTGGACGAATATTAAGAATGAACCTCCAAGCAGAACATTGGAATACTATACTAGAGAGTGAATTGTGGACGTTGAAGCAAGAGGATACTGAAATTTTGCCAGCCCTTCGGTTGAGCTACATGTATTTACCATTCCATTTGAAGAGATGCTTCTCACTTTGTGCCGTGTACCCGAAAAATTACAAATTTCAAAAGGTTGCTTTAGCTGAAATTTGGGTGGCAGAAGGCTTTGTGGAACCTGAAGGTGACATTCCGGTTCAAGATATTGGTCGTGAATACTTCAATGAACTTTTATGTCGGTCCTTCTTTCAGGAAGTTCAAGGTAAATACGTAATCCATGACTTGTTGCATGACATGGCACAAAAAGTTTCTGAGTTTAACTGCTTCATCATAAAAGGAAGGAGTGACTTCAATAGTATTCCGCCGAATGTTCGCCATTTGTCAATACTTGATAGCATAGATATTGACTATTCCAATTTGTTGGGTCTAAGCCGTTTCACAAAGCTCCGTACCCTTATTTGCGACAAGCCTTTAGCGGATGAGAGAACTCCACCTAGTTTGGTTGCAGCTTGGTTCAGTGAATTTCTGCGTCTGCGTGTGATTGTTTTTACCTCTACCCATGAGTTACCAGCTCGTATTGGCAACTTGAAACATCTTCGGTACCTTCAAATCTCCGGAGGTTGCCATTTCACGAGTCTTCCGGTCGAGTTATATCTGCTCTATAATATGCAGTTTTTATATATCCAGCGCTGCAAGCTTGAAAGCTTGCCTAGTGAATTCAATAAGCTGATATGCTTTCAAAGATTTGCATCACATGGATTTAGCTGTCATTCAATCTTTAGAAGATTTCAGAAAGATTATTACTATGAAGTACATGTTGATGTAGGCAATGATGAGCAGGGACTAGGATTTAGGTTGATAAAGAATATTAACCGACTTGGCAAATTGGTGATAAAAAATATGAGCAAGTCAATAAGCAAGGAGCATGCAGCAGAAGCCCAACTACAGAATAAGAAATATCTTGAAAAGCTGAGCCTCGAATGGTCTTTGTTGAGGAACCCAGAGGACAGTGACATAGAAGTGCTTCGATTTCTACAACCTCCTGCCTGCCTCAAGTCTTTGCTCCTCCATTGTTATCCAGGTGTGTCACTTCCAAGCTGGTTTCAGCCAGAGAATTTACCAAGCTTAATGTCACCTTCCTATGTCAATTTTGATGGATTCGAAATCTCATCAGTACCCAGAATAACAGATCTGATTATTGACGGGTGCGGAAATTTATCAAGCCTCGAACATGTTATACATCTATCAGTACCAGCTGGACGAATTGGGGATCTCTGTTTCCTTGAAGAACTGGAGGTGCAGGGGTGTCCAAATATATATTCCCAACGTGGTTTGGTTATGCCCTCTCTGAAGAGGCTTGTGCTGGGTAAGAAGAACGATTGGAGTAGCAACTACACTTGTGGAAATCTTGCAGACAATATTGTCGACTGCTGCTCCCTCACCTACTTTTTTTTGTCATGCAACTGCCTCACATCCATCCAACTACAGAAGTGGAATCTACCAGCGGTAGAGGAGTTGCACATTTCAACATGTCAATTTCTTACATCTATTGTTGCACAATCTGGGCAGGTAATCAGAGGCACTGGCGGTGTAAGAGCATTCCCATCTCTCACTTCCCTAACCATTGAATGGTGTGATATACTGTCAACCATTGATGATCTCCTATCAGAAGAATATCTACCTGCGATCGAGAGAATTCGTGTTAAATTTTGTTCCAAGTTAGTGTCCCTGCCCGGTGAAAGGTTTGGAAAATTTTCTTCGCTGAAGGAATTGGAGATCTCTGGTTGCTATATACTCAGCTGGAGGGGATTTGTGTTACCATCTTGCCTCCAGATTCTGTCCTTGTGTTACTGTGGGGATATCTCTGCATGGATTCCCAGCTGCCTACAAAACCTTGCATCCCTTGTTACAATAAATATTAGTGAATGCCCGCGTATAACATCCATTCCAGGCGACCTTTGGAGCACTAATCTCACATCACTCGAGAATTTAATGATTCGGAATTGTGCAGACATTGTATCAATTGGTGGAGAAAACGGAATTTCTGAAATAAAAAACGTCTCGATTCAGTACTGTCGAAAGTTGAAGGAACTAAAGCAGCCCATGTTAAAAGGCAGCTACGTACGCTAGTAGTATCAAGAGAGTGGACCCAGTCTTCCCCTACGGTATGTGTGTTTACACAAACTTCTTTACACAAGCTTCTTTCCAGATTGTACTCATATATTCCTTTTTTTTAGATATAATAGGCCAAAGGCCCGATGTTAAATTAATAACGCCAAACGGTGAGAGATATGCACTCATGTGATTGATGTAGTATGACTAAACACGTACATGAGGAGATCTTTTCCTCATAACTACATGCGCACCTGTATTTCGAAAAGATTAACCACCCTTGACTTTTCTGATCGATGTTTCTTTTTCCTGGGTGTAGCTTCTTATTGAGCGGAGAACCAATTAATTGGGGATAAACAATTTGAAAACTCCTGGCTGAATCAACGTTACACCATGTCAGACCTTATTGCTTGAGTTCTACTTTATCAGCGGTCTCAGAAGTCAGGCTATTTGGAATACTTAGCGGGCAATTAACTTGCCAGTTGCAAGGTACTACAAATAACGCCGTGGTGTGGATGAAAGGAGTTTGCAGTCTGCTCAGATTCGCCATGCTCTATTTGCGATCTCCTCTATACCGTGTGTGGGCAACTGTGAGCATGTATGTGTGCTCCTGATTTGATTTTTGCTCACGCGGTTTGCCAAATTACAGCTTTATTAATCATGATATTCTCCTGTCCTGTTGTAAAGTTTAAGTTTCTGAAGAACATGATCCCGTTAAGGCTGTACTAGCGATTTAATTTTCCGAAGAACTTGCTGATGCCCTGATGGCTGATGTGATTCCTTGATTTTGTCAACAATAAAAACTCGAGCACGAGCTCTAGACAGGGTCTCTACTCTGTTTTCCTGGGGCTAATGTGAAGAAAACAACACGATATTGTCTCCCCGTAACAGTGCACCCGGCCGGTGTCTTGTTCATCCCTAGACGACATTCAGCGGTATATATATATCCCTTGGCCACTGCCAGCCTGCTTACCAGAGTTGGTATTCCGAGGACGACAGACGTAAGCCCGGGTTAGATCAGCTCGGCGAATGTCCTTCTCACCAGTGCGAGACGAATTCGAATCAACCCTATCTCTGAACAAACTTCTTTTTGGTAGATCAGTTTCCTCGGCGAACACGCCTTGCCGACCACCGTCCACTCAGGTTTTGGGACCGGAGCAGAAGCTAGGTTCCCGATGACCAGTCCAGACGTTTACTTCTCCGTCAGGACGAGATTGCCCAGTTTCGCCGATAAAGAAGACGACACCGCCTGATCTCCCTTCGTCGGCGACCCGGGCGTTGCCCTCCCCCCTGACCGGTGTCCTGCCTTGGGAACCCTTCCCCATCGGCGCAGATGAAGATGACGCCATGAAACCTTGCCTTCCCCACGTTCACCGGCGAACGCAAAAAGCGAGACGCCACCGCCGACGCTCAAGGCTCGATCACGCACTCGAAATATACCTCGCCGCCGGAGATCAAAACCACCCCCGAGAGAGAAAGCTCGCCATAGTGGTGCCCCTCTCCACCATATTGTAGTTTACAATTTCACATATATGGGAGTTCCTCTATGGCGAGCTCCTCGAAGATGTCTAAGGACGAGATCTGATAGACATCTTTGAGAAGCTTGCCGCAGTGGTGTCCCTCCCGCACCAATCTTGCAGTTTATAGTCAGTACATCTTGTCTATTTATAGATTAAGCGCCACAATATTTATGATACCACCCTAAAAGCATAGTGATACCACTAACGGTGAAATAGTGGCGCCACCTACCGAATAGTGTCACCACTCGTGGCATAGTGCCGTCACTCACGGCATAATATTGCCACTCATCCATAATATAGTGCTGCCACCCACCGAATAGTGTCACCACCCACGATTAAATAAAACTAAACTCAGTCTATAATTGTCTATATATCCTAAAATCTAAACGTTTAGTCCTGATTGGTGCTGGAGTAGAAAGTTTTTAAACCAGTACATAGTTTTTATTTATTTTTGCAATAATAATATTTGGTCACTACTTTGCTTTGGTTTTAATGTGACGAATTTGTATTAATTTGGTCACTTCTCTGCTCATGATGTTGTGTAATACTTTTTGGTATACTTATATAATGCAGATGCATCAGTAATGGATGTACGATGACCGACGCTCTGATGAGTACATTAAAGGCTTGCATCATTTTCTTGGTGTGGCCGAGCAAACAAGTAGAATGATTTTATATGTTGTATATGTGGTGTTGTAAGAATAAGAAGGATTACTCTTTCTCAAAAATCCTTCACAGCCACCTGTTTCGGTTCGGTTTTATGTCCGGTTATAATTGTTGGACTAAGGACGAATAAATATGGGTTATAATGAAACACAATGAAAAGGAAGGGGACGATGACAACTATCATAGGTTCCCTCAATACGGTGATACTGCAATGGGGGAAGATGAAGAAGATGCATCATATGAGCCCGCTGATGATCTTGGTCGGGATATTGTTGATGCACAGAGAGACAGCGAAAATGAAAAAGAGAGGTTGAAGTTGGAGCGCATATTAGAGGATCATAATAAATTATTATACCCAGATTGCAAAGCTGGCAAGAAGAAGTTGGGTAGCACACTGAAATTGCTACAATGGAAGGCAGAGACTGATCTATCTGACAAGAGATTTGAAAAGTTGCTGAAAATTATAAAGAAGATGCTTTCAAAGAATAACGAATTGTTTGTCGGTACGTACGAAACAAAGAAGGTTGTCTTCTCTCTAGGATTAGAGATGCAGAAGATATATGTATGCCCTAATAACTGCATCCTCTATATTTAGTCTCGCTTGGAGATATTAACAAGGACTAAATAGATTTTAGGAATGTGTAGATAATTATAGAATGATTTTAGATTTATTTATTCTAGAAATATTTAGCTTAATCGTGGGTGGAGACACTATTCGATTGTGGCGGCACTATGTCGTGAGTGGCGATAATATTTCACCGTTAGTGGCAGCACTCTACTTTCGGGGAGGCATCACAAATGTTGTGGCGCTTAATCTATAAATAGCCAAGATACATCCTTGTGAAATTATAAACTGCAAGATGGTGCGATAGGGACATCGCTATGGCGGAGCTTCTCAAAGATGTTTTAGGATCCCGTCCTCGGACATCTTCGAGGAGCTCACCATAGAGGCACTCCCATATATGTGAAATTATAAACTGCAAGATGGTGCGAGAGGGACACCACTACGATGGGGCTTCTCGAAGATGTCTTAGGATCTTGTCCTCAGACATCTTCAAAGAGCTCGCCGTAGAGGCACTCCCATATATGTGAAATTTGTTAGATCATGGGCATATTGATCTAATGAGAAAGATTATGTCATTTCCTAGTGTGTCTTCTTATGAAGCTTTTTGAATTAACATTATGTTTGTTATAATTTTGTGATTATTATTGTTTACTATAGTACATATATATATGTCTATGCATAATGATGATGTTATTTGTTTTAGGAGATATGGCGCCATGCCAACAAATGCAAAATTGATTGTGACTCTTTCTTGTTCTCGGGGTTAGTATTTGGTGTTTATATCCATCCAGAATTTGAAGATGCAGTGGTTAGTATTATTCTTTACTATGGTGTCTATATGCTTGCTGAGCTCAAATTGCATATAAATCAAATAAACTTCCACATAATTGCTCCCAAACTAAAACTCACAAATGTCTCTACTTCTAGAGCATGAAATGAGCTAAACTAGCAATTGCAGATGAAATGATGAAGTTGCTAACCGTTTAGAACCCCTGAATAGATGAAACGCCACAAAATCTTGATAAATCATGTGAAAAAATGGGGATGAACTCGAACTCAGAGAGGAGACAGAGGAGAAAGCAGCTTGAATGGAGTATGGCTCAGGGCAGAAGATGATATGAAGGACTTTAGTACCGGTTGATATCTCCAACTTAGACTAAAGGCTCCAACTGGGACTAAAGGCGTCTTTAGTCCCGGTTGTAGACACCGGGCTTGCACCGACCCCATCCCGTCGCAAACCTTTTAGTCCTGGTTATCTTCAATCGGGACTAAATGTCTCATTTCACCCGGGACTAAATGTGGCCATGCCTCTTAGCCTATGGAACCGGGAGTAAGAGCATCTCCACTCGTTGGGCGAACCCAGGCCGAAATCCGGACCAAACTTTGGCCGGACGGCGCAAGTTTTCGGCCTAGGTATGCCCAGTTTCCCACTCGCGTACCCAGGCCGAGTTCCCGGGTCGCCCGTTCCTGCTCAAATTCGGCTCAAGTTCGTCCAAATTTCGGCATAGTTCGTCATACAATGAATACATAACACTTTAAGACCAAAGTTCGGCGAAATTTTAAACATAGTTTGGCGTAAATGTAAACATAGTTCGGCCAGAAGTGAAAATACAACATATTTTGGCCAAGTTCGGCCTAGTTCACGCTGGGCATCTACGACGTGTTGCCCCTGCGTATCCATAGGTGCTCAACAATATCATCCTGCAGCTGTTGATGTATCGCCGGATCTCGGATCTCCTGACGCATTGCGATGAATGCAGCCCATGTTGGAGGCACCTGATGATCAGGTTCGGCAAGAGGACCCTGTCTGTAGTATGGCTCGTCCTCCTCGAGCAAACTCACTGGATCCTTCCTCTTATACTCAATGATCATGTTGTGCAAGATCACACAACAGTTCATCACTTCCCACATATGATCTTTCGACCAGGTCATAGCAGGGAACCGGACAACTGCAAACCTCTGCTGGAGCACACCAAATGCCCGCTCCACGTCCTTCCTGCAAGCTTCCCGTTCCTTGGCAAAGTGAGAATGCTTGGGGAGCATTTGGCTTGAGATAGTCTTCACAAATATTGGCCATCTTGGATAGATGCCATCTGCTAGATAGTATCCCTCGTTGTAGTGGTGTCCACTGATCTCAAATTCCACAGGGGGAGCATGACCCTCAACAAGCTTGGAAAAGACAGTTGAGGAGTTGAGGACATTGATGTCGTTGTTCGATCCTGCCATGCCAAAGAAGGAGTGCCAAACCCAAAAATCATGTGTAGTAACTGCCTCAAGTATCACAGTGCATCCTCCTTTGTGGCCTTTGTACATTCCTTGCCATTCAAATGGATAGTTCTTCCACTCCCAATGCATGCAATCTATGCTTCTAAGCATACCAGGAAATCCTCTACTTTCATTGACTGCGAGGATCCGAGCAGTGTATTCAACAGTGGGTGATCTCAAGTACTGTTCCCCGAACACTGCAATCACTGCCCCTGCAGAACCTGTATAAGAAATCAAGGGCGGTGGACTCGGCGATGCGGAGATAGTCATCGGCGGCATCAGCCGGCGTTCCATATGCAAGCAACCTCATCGCCACAGTGCACTTCTGAAGCGAGGAAAACCCAACCAAGCCGGTGCAGTCCTTCTTGCAAAGGAAATATGGGTCGAACTCCCGGATGGCATGCACGATCTTGAGGAAGAGCTTCCGGCTCATCCTGAAACGGCGGCGAAACACGTCCTCTCCATGGAGTGGCTGGTCGGCGAAGTAGTCGGCGTACAACATGCAGTAGCCCTCTATCCTTTGTCTCTCCTTGCACTTCCGACGACCTGGCGCCGAACCACCGTGCTTCGGCTTCGTCATCTGCTTGTACAGCTGGGCAAGCGATGCGAGGATCTGCAAGTGCTCTTCACCTTCGGCGACCTCGACGCTCTCCTCCTCCAGGAGTACGGCGAGCATCTCCTCGTCGTCGGAGTCCATGGCGTCTCGTCGGAGTCAGTGGCGAGTATCTCGTCACCGTCGGAGTCCATGGCCGAATCCGGCCAACTGTCGAACACTTGGCGGGCATGGTGGTGGGAGCACGTAGCGAAGCAGAGCTATGGCGAGGCTAGGTCGACGAGATCGGCGGCTGGAAGGCGTGGTGTTGGGTGGCAACTACGACGAGCGTAGCTAGAGGCGTGGGCATGTCTCGGTGCGCAGGAGCTTCGCCGACAAAGTCATGGCGACAGGGGGTGGTGGGAGCTCTTCACGGCAGTCTGGGCGAGTGGAGTGGGTGTGAATGGGAATGTCTCGCCGATAGAGCTGACCCACGCCCTTTTTTGCGGCGTCCGGCGTCCCCAGGTTGTACCCGAAAACCTGAGTTCGGCCTGGGTAGGCCGAACCAAAACACGCCAAAATCCGGACGAAAACAGGTCCCTGTGTACGCGACTGGGCCGATTTTCGGCGTTCGGACCGAATTTCGGCATTCGGATCGGCGTTCTGAATAGGCGAGTGGAGATGCTCTAATGCTCACATTAGTCCTAGGCTCAAACATGGCCGTGACTAAAGGTCCAGACAGAAAGCCCATTTTCTACTAGTGTGGATTTTTATTTACCTGCTACCAGTATTTAGTGTAATCCCTGTTAAAATAGATATCGGTAAATTCATCTAAATTAATTTGGATGTATGTCTAAATACATCCAAATTTTGATAAATTTGTGACATCAATTTTTGGAGAGAGGGAGTATTAGATGTGCAAAAATGCTAGATTGTCGAATGTTTGTGGTCCAAACTCATACAAAAACCAGCACATCTATTCGTAACCGAATGTGAAGCCCGATAGGTATTTTTTTCTCACGTTCTCCTCTCCTCTGCGTTGGTCCAACTCTTCTTTCACCTTTAGCGCAGAGCACTCCAGACTCCAGGTACACTCTTCTCTACGGTTTTTTGTGTCATGAGAAAGCTTCCTGGTACCGCTTACGTTCTACTTCCTCTGTTTCAAAACATAAGACGTTTTAGGTTTGTAAAGAAAATAAATCTAAACTTGGTTTAGTATGTAGGTTCATTTAACTTTGGGATGAATTTATGCACTAAAAAAAGTCCACATACATGCACTTACCGTCTATCTAAAGTTTCTGTCGGACAAGGTGATGGAGAATACAATGTTGCACACGTCACAACACACAAGTGGGTGGGGGGGGGGGGACATCACAGTTCAAGTTTGAGTTCTTAAAGCAGATTACTAATAATTTTTCCGAGGACCGTATAATTGGTTCTGGTGCGTATGGAGTGGTTTACAAGGTATCATTTCTATTTGCATTCTTTGCTTGGGCTTTTACTTTTCAAATTAAGAAGACAAGAGGACCCCCAATTACAAGTGCCTGTAGACGGTATATTAACCGCGAGTTTTAACAGGGAGTCATGGGAAATGGGCATGAGATTGCTGTGAAGAAGCTTATAAACAGGCCTTTACACAATGACATCGAGAAACAATTTCACAATGAGTGTATTAATCTTATGAGGGTTAACCACCAAAATATTGTGCGGCTAGTTGGCTACTGTGATGAAACACGTCGTAAGTGTGTTGAACACGATGGAATATATGTTTTTGCTGAGGAGAATGAACGAGCTCTTTGCTTCGAGTACATGAAGGGTGGAAGCCTCGACAAAAATATTATTATATGTGAAGAAAATATTATCCCTAATAAACTTCAGATCTATGTTAACAATCCTTGATTTTTGTGTCTGTACTGCATGTCACGTTTACTTCTGCAGACGAGCCGTGCAAACTTGATTGGGACACATGTTACAAAATAATTAAGGGGGTCTGTGAGGGCTTAAATCACCTCCACAATGGATACAAAGATTCCATTTTTCATTTGGACTTAAAACCTGCAAATATATTATTGGACAACAACATGATTCCGAAAATTGGAGATTTTGGTTTATCAAGACTCTTTTCTACGACCGAAACTTGTACCACGACAACACCTTTGGGAACAATGTGAGTCCATAACTTGCGTGAAATAATCAACTTCTTATATAATTTTGTTACTAAGTAACTGGATTTGATACCATGCAGGGGATACACACCACCAGAGTACATCGACAAACAAGAAATCTCACCGAAATATGATGTATTCAGTTTAGATGTTCTAATAATAAATATAATGGCAGGACGCAAGCACTACTATGATCATGTGGATACTCCATCCAAAATCATTGAGCTTGTATGAAATACGTTTCTGAATCATGAACTTGTCTTCCATAAAGTTATGTTGTTCCATACCAATGCTCTGTACTTATGCAACATGTCAACATTTTTGCAGGTACATGAAAACTGGGGAAAATTTCTACACACAACAATGTGGTCACATGCATCACAAGAAGTTAAGACATGCATCGAAATAGCATTAAGATGTGTGAATTTTGACCGACAGGAAAGGCCTACTATAAGCCAGATTGTCAATGAACTTAATAGGATTGGTATTGCAAAAATTCCTCTTACGCTCGAGGTATTGAAAGATCAATGATGTTTTTCATTCTATCTATGACAATTTTTTTGAAGAAATAATAGAGATATAAACCAATGAAGATCCATTTTTATCAGTTTTTGCATATTATATGTAATTATAGGGCTATAAAGGTATTTGTATCTATAATTAAGTACATTGTTGGATTTTTACTAATAGTTCAGCATAATAGTTTCTCAGATGAATAAATCTTGAAACGCTTTCATGGCCCATAAAAATGTATTGACTAGTAAACCCTACTATATACACACCATGAAGGCCACTAAATATTTTGTAATTAGTTCGTTAGTAATTGTTTTGTGCAATACTACTATATACATACCATGATTGATTGAGATCTGGTTTATATATCTTTTGAAATATTGCGGTACATGACTGAAAAAGTTTCAGACATAGGAGAGGCCTCTAGAAATATGGACTAAACATCTACAAATTTGTCGTTTGTAGGCCACCAACTTACAAAGCAGGGAGGCCTTGGACAACAACCAACACACAAAATCAGGTAAGTGTCTCAATTAAAACAAGAATTTATGCGTTTCAAAAAGTTTAGAAATTTCAGTATGGATCAATGATGAGCATTCGAAATACTCTCCTATTCTCGTCAATTATTAAGAATGTTTGTCTCCTGAGGATGTTTTCTCTTGAGTATGAGGAAACCAAGTTTGCATGGGAATCAACATGCTAGAAGGAAATATATTTTATGAAGATAGAATTTGATCGATATATTTGTACATTCTAAGAAGGGGGTGGAGAGTGTTGTTGTACATAATTCTGTGTGTTTTAATGCAGACATGCATGCACGTCTCATAACTAACAAAGTGTGCGGGTGTTAGAAAATAAGAAATTTGTGTTACAACATTAAAAAATGACCACAAATTTCAAAAGATATGATCATTTGTTTCCGTATTCTAAATATTATAATTGCATTTCCGCTAATACAAATTACTAAAGGGGGAGTAACTTCATTTCTAGGTTTTGTGTTCTTGAAATGCCTTCAAAACCATGTACTTTGTAATAATCATTTTGGGTTGAGTGTACCTTCTGGTGCAGGATAGTGGGAATGATTAGTTTACACAATTTCTCGAGTATGTTGCCGTAATGTAGAGCATTTTTGGGGGTTGTCTAAATAGTTTTGATGTATTTGCTATCTCGTCAGTTTTGATGGGGGTGCAGGGCAACACCACCCGGGTTGATTCAATGGTGGGTATAGAATATATACCAACAATGTCAGATGAGGTGGTAAGCGATGATAGTAGGTCGATACATGGAAGTATGTACCAATATGCTGCTGACCCCATGGACTATGTGCATGAGTCCATCATTAGGTTAAGGTTATATTTACCCATTTTTCTTTTCAAGATATACATACAATGTGCTTTTTACTCACTCTAGATTTGTCGTTTGAATGCTTTAGTGACACGGCCTCCCGTGCTATTGGAGAGCACACATCTAGAGCTATTTTGGAGCAGCTAGATGTGATCCAGACAACCAAGGTCGACTTCCTTGACGATGGGCATCTTAGGAGAAGCCTGCGTCCAAGGTTTATTTTTCTTTGAACATGTCATTTGAGTTTTCAAGAATTAGAGAATTCTCATTTAGCCATTATTGCTTGGATACTCTGCATTGGTGGTACCATATGTGTGTATTTGTAGTGATATAGGGTTATATGTTTAGATCCTTATCCTATTTTTGCTATAGGGTGTGTGCATTCTTTCACACTAAAAGGTATTTCTCCATCTATTTTGAAATAGGTGACGCTTAAAAGAACTATAGAGGTTCGTTACATAAATAATACTATCCCTTTTTTATGAAAATAAGTTCCACAATGCTTGAGTGTCACATACGTGTCCTTGTCTGCATGGGCACGTGTGCACGTGCTGCTGGAATTCACTAATGTGTACCCTGGGACAAACAGTCAAATGTAGACATTATTTGGAGTTTTACTCAATTTACACGTTGGTGCAATGGAGGCTATCTAGTACCGGTAATTAATGGCGCTGAGTGAGACTTCAGTTTCATCTGTTTTAGTAGTCACATTGTCACGCCCCCGAGACCGCTAAAAAGATGGCATAGGCCGGCACAGTGGACCACGAGAAGCTTACTAACAACATTTTATTACATAATTTTACAAGTTTTTTTACATTTATAAAATAATATAACTAGATTCTCTAACGCTTCCCGTCTGATTGGTCCAGCCTAAGCTTTCGAACAACGGCTAGGCATCTACTTAGTAAGCGTTGACTGTATCTAAAAACAAAATGGAGCAAGGGTGAGTACAAAAATTACTCAGCAAACTAATCATAGACACATATAAATTGTAAAATAGACTTTACTGTTCAAAAACAGGTGAATAAAGTTGTTAAGCAAATTAAAAACACATGGTGCCACACATGAAGGAAGCTTTCCCAAATCCGGGAGTCATAGGAGTTAATATTAACGGTTTTACACTCTGCAAAGGGTACTCCAACGTCGACAACCTCAACTAGAACCACAAAGGCCTCTAGAAGAGCAGAGCCCTTTTATCCACTAAAACCCAAACACCTGAATTTACTTATGTCGGTCACTCCTACGAATCCATCACCGAAATGTTCCTTTTTAAGGCCGTACCTAGCGGAGAACTCAGCCAGTCCCATACTTGAACTGTGACCGGTACAATACGATTACCTTGGTAGCACCAAGTTTTACTTTATAAAACATTTATATTGATTCTCATAGGGTTTCCAAATTCATACTCATGCTAATGCCTGGTCCGTTTCGGTGGCTCCAACGGATCCATCACCATATAACAACACCCAGTGCATTAGTCCTCAAATATCTCAAGAAATCATTCACATATCTCTACCAACTAACATCTCATAAAGTATTAGTAGAACATACTTTACAAGATATACTAGAGATATATAAAAGAGCTTGCCTTGAAATAGAAATATCCTGATAGAATAATAAGTCCCAAAGCAATATATATCCAGATCAATAATATATGCAGTTCGATAATTCCCACGACATCGAGGGAAAACCCAAAGCAATACAACCACCAATCTATCTACAAATTGGCTGATCGGATCCATCTTCACCTCCCCTTTCTATATACTCCACTTTATCCAAGAAACATGTGCATGCATATATTCTTAGTCGACCTCTCCCTCTCCCTCTCCCTCTCATCCTATCTCTAGGTCTATCTATTTCTCTCAATTGGCTCTCTCAAGCTCTACAATCGATCAAGCTATCGGTTTCGGTGGTGTGTCTCACTAGCAGAGAGCAGTGCGAGACTCTCATGAACCTTATCTCCAACCGCTCTCCACCAAATCCCACTCCGCCCCCCTCCGCCCGTCCCCCTCTCCTCTAGGTTTGCTTCTTCCTCTTGTGGAGTTTGGCCTTGTGCCGAAGGGCTTCTGGTTGTCGGTGCACCCGAGATGCGTCGGCCGACCGGCTGTGCTTCATCTCCTGCCCATGGAGCTTCGGTGGTTGGAGCCAGAGGTGGAAATGAGTAGGGATGCAACATCCTTGTCCAATACGCTCGATGGGAAGCCTCCCGATCTGATCCCCTCCTCTATAGCTAATCTGATTTCTCTCCATGGAGGGAAGATGTGGAAGATGGAGGTGGAATAGGATGCTCCAGGGAAGGTGCTTCTTCAACTAGACGGCCATGATCCCCTGGTCTTTTTGTGCTTGCCCGCTGGTGCTTTTTTTCTCCCTCTGGTCGGCCGTGGTGGCGGGAGGATGGAGGAGGTTCACCTGGCTGGCCGGGGGAAGGGAGGAGGGTGAGGTGCGGTGATGTGGAGCATTGGTTTCTTCGTCTTCCCCTGGCCGGCCGTGGTGGCGAATGGGGGAAGGGGACGACAGCCACTTCTACTTTGTCCTCCTAAAAAAGGTGATGTTCTGAGCTCAGTTCTGCTTAGTTTTTTCTCTGCTTTGGCTGTCGTGGTGATGGTCAGGGCAATGATAATATGGAATTTGATGTGCACTGGAGATTCGATGAGACGGTGTCTTCTTGCCTTGCTGCTCCATATGATATTTTTTTGGAAAAGAGTATATATTAATATCACAATGATACCAATTACACCCAGCCTTTGCAACAACGCATGCCCTAGCGGCCCTACGGATGTACATGACTCATAAAAAGAAAGAAGAATAACAAAAAAGAAAAGTCCTGCTACAGAGAACTAATCCTCAAAGCAACGACACTGGCACCATCAGAACAATACCAATAGTCCTCTACTCCAATAACAACGCCATCAAGAAGGAAACAGTGACCAAGCACTGTCGTTTTCCAATCAAAGATCATATGTTTTCACCCTAGAGAAAGTCCTTGCTCACAAAACAATGCCTTCAACAAGGTCATTGCCAGGCACAACCAATTAAGGCCAGACCTTGGATTTTCACCCTACAAGATAAGACCGGGAACACCCCATGTGTTGTCTTCCGCACCAACAGTCACTGCAACGAGTCCCAGATCACGCAGCCAGTTCTCCGTCACCACAAGAACAAAAATCATCATCTCTACCCTCATATTTCCGCTTTCCTGACATTATCCGCATCTGACTTCACCATGGCTCTAAGAATAGCACTTGGTGGGAATGAACAACAGAGCTTTACAACGCTCCCGCTAAAACCAAACGGCCAGAAAAACAAGGTGCGCACGATCGAATACCTTCCGATCCAGCAATCTCCAGGCATGATACGCCATGGGAGTTCGCCGGCGGAGCCTTCCGGAACCCGCCTCTCTAGACCAGATCAACAAGGGCAGACATCAAAAAGATCTTCGTCTTCGTGCGAAAGAAACCAAAGGACCACCTCCTTTATTCGAGCAGAGCAAATCTAAGAGATGACAATCCAGAGTGATGTTTCTCCGGCGTGGCCAAGCCAACAACAGTACTCATAGCTCCCTGGATGGACCACTCCGGCCCAGATCTTGGCCCAAAAGCCCATCTTGACCAGCAGCCTAGATCGCCACAGATCGGATCCAAGTACGAACCGGTGGTTCACCGCCGTCTCCACGAGGTCGCTCCGCCCGTGAGCGCCGGCCAGACCAGCGCCCTGGCCGCTCCGCCCACCACCCGCTCGCGCCGCCAGGAAGACGGCTGGTCTAGGAGGGCCGCCTAGACCGACGACGAACCACCTCCCATGAAGACGAAGCCGAGGAAGATTGTCGCCGCCGCCAGGCCGGGTAACACCGCCCCGACCAGCGCCCACATCCATCCTCGACGACCCAGCCCCAGCCGCACCGATAGGGATGTTCGCCGCGTCCACCTCCCCTAGCATCGTACGGTACTAGGGCGCTGCCACCATGGCCGGCGCCGGCGGCAGCGGCGAAGAGGAGGGGATCCGGGAGAGGGGAGAAGGCGACGGGAGGGGATCCCCCGGCGGCGCCCTGGGGGTGCGCCTATTAGAATTTCACTTCTTTGGATGCAGTGTTTGGGTCTACCTGTTTCACTACGGATCAATTGAGAATTGCTATTCCGGTTGTCTTTGCGATCTTTATTCTGCCCGGGTGTGTGCGGCGGAGACAGTTGAGATCTTTTCTGCCGTCACTCCCTAGATTCAGCGGTGAAGGTCTCCTTGTGTTGAGCTCGGTGATGCTGCCTCGAAAATACAACTCAACTTTCAACCTCGTTTGTCTTTGCCATCTCAATTGTTGGTTGAGCCGCTGGCTCTTCGGTTGATCAGGCTTTGTGAGATCCTTGGAGAATACATTTGCAGGATTGGCAAGTCCATGTTCTTGATGGACATCTTGGCAGACTCCAATAGTGTTCTTCTGCTTAGACAACTTGGGTTTTTAGCTTTTTCTTTCTCTTGTGAACTTGTAGGCTGTGGGATCGAGTTCTGGTTGCAAGAGCTGTATTGTACTCTATCTTTGCTAATATATCAGCTCTTTTGTTAAAAAAACACAGAGCTGATCGACAATTCCCGTGCCATGGAGGGAAAACCCAAAGAAGTACAACCACCAATGTATCTACGAATTGGCTGATCGGATCCATCTTCACTTCGGCAGGACCTTCCCTTTCAATATGCTCCACTTTCTCCAAGAAACATGTGCAGGCATATATTCTTAGTCGACCTCTCCCTCTCCACATATCTCTAGGTCTATCTATTTCTCTCTCTTTCTCGGCTCTCTCAAGCTCTACAATCGATCAAGCTATCGGTTTCGGTGGTGTGTCTCACTAGTAGAGGGCAGTGCCAACTATTTATAGGGGTGTGAGGACGGTTGAAGTACTTGAACACAACCCAAAATATCTAAGACGGCCGCTTTGGCTCTTGACCTTTCGTACCCCCTCCGTCTCGGTTTAAAGGACACAATTTGCAAACCATGCAATCCCAAAATACTTAGACACAAAAACATTTAATCTCTGTAATTACTTCTGTGTGAAAGCAATAAAATGCTTGCATGCACATGTGTGAACAAATGTGAACACTTTCCTAACTCTTTTTCTCCTTATGCATGTTCTACTCTATACTATTAAATGGACCAATTAGATGACACCTAGGGCCCAGAGAATTGCAAATTGTGTCCTTTAAACCGGGACGGAGGGAGTAGATGCAAAGGAAACGTCCACTGCTCTTTGGCTCTGACTTCCATCTGGCACTCCACGCACATCAGATTGCCAACACATCAGCCAAGCTCCACTAGAATGAAGCCACGTTGGCCTATCATAATTGCCATGCAGCTTGCCCTACTCCCTCTGTCCCGGTTTAAAGGACACAATTTGCAATTCTCTGGGCCCTAGGTGTCATCTAATTGGTCTATTTAATAGTATGAAGTAGAACATGCATGAGAAGAAAAAGAGTTAGGAAAACGTTCACATTTGTTCACACATATGCATGCAACCATTTTGTTCTTTTCATGCGGGAGTAATTACAAAGATTAAATGCTTCTAAGTCTAAGTATTTTGGGATTGCATGGTTTGCAAATTGTGTCATTTAAACCGGGATGGATGGAGTACTAAACTAGTACCACCCGAGTACATGCATGCATGTAAAGGTTCACACGTTTCTCACTTCGTATACTACAAGTACCAATTACTTCTGGTTATGTTAGTACTAGTGAACACACACAAACAAGTCAGATTACCTTGCTAAACTCCTCCAAACAAAACATTAGCCATTTAGCAAAAAGTCGAAATGGTTGGAAGTTGATGATTTTTCCTAACTCAAATTAATTAGAAACTCTAATAATTTGGGTTACCACACACATCACAGAGCATGCTGGTGTTGTGTGGAGTTAGACCTGTTTACATTGGGTTGTACATGCTTGGAGGATAGATATTTTTCCAAACATGAAAGGTAGCGTAATCTGAAGGTTGGTCCTCCATCTCCTTAGGCAATTTGCAATATCAGATGATTTCATGTATTTCGTCTTTACTTTTTTTGTTTCTGTAATCGGATTTTTATCGGCTATGTGCATCTCGGTTATGCAGAGACCAGGTGTAATATTTAAACCATTTAAATAAAAGCGTCCATTTTAAAAAAAGGTACCAACAGGAATAATTGTATACAATACATATATAGAAAGTTCTGCCATTGTTTTAATCCAAGAAGTTATTAACTCAGCCTCACATATGGAGGACAATGTTTTCCCCATAGAATTTCTAAAGACTTCATAATTAATATTGTAATAGACAAGTGGCACTTATCATAAACTAGCATTGCATTAAGGGCCTACAATATAACATAACCTCTTAATGAAAACATACATTATGAGGTTAACTAAGTTGGAATGAGGATACATATCAACACTTCGAATGATATCTATTATATTTTAGCATATATTGTTTTTCTAAATTTGGACACATGTGACTGTTATGAGCCGGTCAGGCAGTAAACAACACTCAGCTATAAGAAAAGAATAATTTAGTGTTGAATGTGTGCATTATTATTATTATTATTATTATTTGTCGGGGGGTTAACCTCGGGTAGGTCAGAGACGGGGAAAAAACAGAGGAACTGTCCCCGTCTGGTTGCCGAGCTACGGCCTAGGTCGGCCGAATCATGGATATGTCGGTCGATGAACGGAGGCAAGAAGCCCATGTATAGGTATCAAGTGGTTACCCGGCCGAGTTAATGAGAAACTCGGCCGGGTTACCCAAATGATCTTCATGCAGGTGAGGAACGAGCCGAGTAACACAAGTTAAGGCCGAGTGATACGAAGCTTGCAGGAGAAGGAGAAGCCCAGAGTCAAACTATAGCTGCAGGCTAGAAGGAATCAGAACAGGGCCAAGCACAAGAGACAAGGATGCACAGCGTCAGAGGGGCAGAAGGAGGTCACGGAGGTGACAGTCCTGGAGCCCGAGGCACGCATGAGGGGGCCACTGGAGCTTTGCCGTCATTAGAAGGGCGACAGGGAAAGGAGGGCGCCGAACTACTATTTTGGGACAAGCATATTCCACGAATATGCTTGCCCCGTCAGCCCTAAGGGCACCCAGAGCACCCCTTTATAAGGGGAGGTTTGGACCCTGAGGGGAGGATCGATTCTTTGAGTACCGTTAGGCTGGGGAGATTCACATTGTCCCCCTGTAAACAGCTCAACGAGCACTTGTAACCCATCAAGAGAGAAATAAAGTTCATCACTTTTGCAGCTTGAGTGTAAAGACAGTTGCATCTTCCCTCCCCTGATCCCACTAGCATCCATTGGCCCCGTACTTTAGCCTACCCATGGCATCTGCCGTGCCTCCACCACGACAGTTGGCGCCCACCGTGGGGCCAGCAGCGGTGCTAGCTGGAGTTGTGATCCGGACGGGAAACTTCATCAACACCGGCGAGCGCGTTGTTTCTGGCTTGGTCCAGAGATTTGGTCTCTGTGACTATGTCAGAGACAATGCAGGGAGCTTCAGGGGGAAAACCCCCCCGCGCAACGGGATCTTCATCGGCCTGGGCGAGCACAGGGTCTACGTCGGCGTCGACATCACCGACATTTATCCTCACCAGGTTGTTGTTGCAGGGGAACCACCTCGAAGCGCGGCGAGCTGTCCATCAGGAGAGCATCTGGCAGGCAGCGTCGAGGTGATGGTCGCAGCAGGGACACAAGCGGGAGCAGCATTAGCCGGGTCAAGCAGAGAACCCGCCGCAGGCGCACAGGGTCCGCCCAAGCAGATGACACTGCAAACCGCCGAGGTAATTCCGCCGGTGACAAACCCAGCCGAGCTACATGACACCACCCCAAAGGCACCAAGAGTGAGAGGACCACCTCTGGAGAGACCAGAGAACATTCTTCAGGCAACTATAGAGAACTTAACCACACCTGTAGCGCCGATACTTGATCCGGCAAATGCTCAGGCAGAGTTAGAGGAAACCAGGCAAAAGGTGCTGGTAGAGGCCAAAAAAGTATCAGCCCTGCGGGAATCCTTGAACAGGACCCTGAGAGAATATGCAAAAGCTAATAAGCTTGATGTCGCACCCGAGCGGGTGGACGAACTGAGATTAAGAGGAAAGAACCTCATGAATGATATTAACAAAGAGCATGAAGCTCACGGAGCCGAATCAGGCGATTTGGGTTTGCCGAGGTACAGCACCCCGGCGAAAAACCTGAGAGCGGCAAATGCCGCAGCATTGGAATTAGAGGGGTTAACAGGGGAAGCTCGGCAGAAGCAACAAGAAAGAGTAAATGAGCTAGTGCGCATCGCGAACCAGCAAAATGAGGAAATGCTCAGAGCTAACCCGGCAAGACCAGGGGCTTCACGGATGGTTCATTCGGCAGGGGCAGCACCTGCTTTATCTGCGGCAGCGGCGTCTTCACCCGGAAACAACGCTAGAAAAGAAAAAGCAGTAACCTCAGGGAAGAGGAACAAACAAATTGTTCCATATGACCCGGCAATAGCTGGAAAGGCGAACGAGAACAGAGGCAATGCAAGCCGAGGTAATAGTGGGGAGAGAAACCATGGCCGTATGGAAAAGGACGGCGGCGGCCGAGGTAATGGGGAGCACGGCAGGAAAGAACCCGCAAGAGACAATCATGAAAACCAAACCCCGGCCGAAGTAAGGAGGGAACTGCCGCTCAGCCCGCAACCAAGACATGAGCCTCGGCAGGAAAGAGAAGTGAGGCCAGCTCGCTATAATCAGATGAACGAAAGGTATAATGATGGATATTCCGAGGTAGAATACGCAAATCAGGGTGGAGACAATCACTATGGGATGCAGGATAGAATCCTGTACAGAGACTTGCCAGCAAGTGATGCAAGAGTAAAGTTGGATCGGTTATACCGGTCCGAGCTATTGGAAGAGCAAGGTCCACCAGGTCCGGCATGTTTTGGACCACGGATCATGGGCGAACCACCAGTGCCAAATTTTCAGTTGGCGAGAGGCACAAAAACGTACAACGGAAGTACCAAGCCACAAGACTGGTTGATTGATTATGCCACCGCAGTGAAGATAGCGGGTGGCAACCTAAGATGGGCTGTGCGGTATGTCCCACAGATGTTGGAAGGACCAGCCAGGGTATGGTTGAATAATCAACCAGAAGGCAGTATCAACTGCTGGTTAGATTTCGAAGAAATGTTCGTTAGTAACTTTACCAGCACATACAAGAGACCAAATAGACCACAGCAACTAGCCATGTGCAAGCAGAGGCCGAATGAAACAGATAGAGAGTTTTTAACTCGATGGTGTAACCTGAGAAACTCATGTGAAGGAGTTATTGAATCGCAAGCGATCGCTTGGTTCGCGCAAGGCTGCCGTTACGGCAGTGTGCTGTGGCAACGCCTGCAGAGAGATATGCCGACCACACTGGCAGAAACTATCAGAATAGCGGATTCCTATGCATTGGGTGACCCAACCCAACCGGAGTTAATGTCGGCAGATCATCGTGAGCAACAAGACCAGTACGCGAGAGAGTTGGCCGGGTCATCTAGGCGTGATTTCAAAGGAAGAAGAAGAGAAGAGAGGCCGGATTATAGGTATAATTCGGCCCAGGTGGCGGCTGTAGCACAAGATCAGCCGAGTCACGGAGCAACTCAACGACAGAAAAATGGACCTCAACAGTGGACCGCAAGAAATGATGGAAAGAGGCAATGGACCCCAGAGCAAAAGAAACAATGGCAAGAGAGGCCGAAGTATACGTTTGAATCCATGTTGGATCAGCCGTGTAAATTTCATACGTCAAACCCATCTAGACCAGCCAATCATACAACCCGGCAATGCGCCTGGATGAAAAATGGGATGGGGAACCCGGCAGGAGTTCAGGCTCCCCATCAGGTGCAACAGCAGCATCAGCCGCAGTTAACTGGAGCAAATACACAGCAACTGATGCTACCGCCCCCTCCCCCGAGGTACGATAACTCGGATCGGAGGGATGCAGTGCATCAAGTAATGAACCAGGGGCAGGACGGAAGGATAAATCCGGCAAATGCTGGACGTAACGATTACAGGGAACATCACCAGTCTTATTGTGTGTTCACGACAGAACAGCAGGACAAGCAGAGTGTGCAGCGCCGGCATATGGAAGTGAATGCGGTTGTACCAGCAGTGCCAAGATACCAGCCATGGTCTGATCAGGAGATAACTTGGAGCATGAAAGATCACCCCAGAATAATGCCGAGTCCAGGATCATACGCACTTGTGTTGGATCCGACATTTGTGGGACCAAGCATCAATGTGAAATTCTCAAAAGTACTCATCGACAATGGAAGCAGTATTAACATCATGTACAAAGATACCATGCACAAGCTCGGTATATCACAGAACATGCTACAGTCCACGAGGACAACTTTCCATGGGATAGTGCCAGGGCTTTCATGTGAGCCCATCGGTAAAGTCCGAGTGGACGTATTATTTGGTACAAGAGATAACTGCAGAGCAGAAAATTTGGAATTCGAGGTGGTCGATCTGGAAAGTTGTTATCATGCTCTACTCGGACGGCCCGCACTGGCCAAATTCATGAGCAGCTGTCATATAGGTTATCTAAAGATGAAGTTACCCGGACCACAAGGGGTGATAACAGTCGCAGGGGATTACAAGAAGTCAATGGAATGTGCCTCGGCCGGGTCAAATTTGGCCGAGTCATTGGTTATAGCAAGAGAAAAGAAAAGGATTCAGGAGGTAGCAGCCCTCGCACAGTCAGCACAGTTAAGTATGCCGGCATTGGCCAACCCTCATGGCAGTGTTTCTTTTCAACCGACCAAAGAGACGAAGAAATTTCATATTGATGAGCAATTCCCAGAACGCACTGTTACTATTGGTGCAGGTCTTGACGCTAAATAGGAAGGCGAGCTCACCAACTTCCTCCGTGAGAATCGGGACATATTTGCATGGTCAACTCAAGATCTGCAAGGTGTGCCGAGGGAGTTGGCTGAGCACTCTTTAAACGTCAGGCCAGGAGCACGGCCGATGAAGCAACCTCTCCGCCGCTTCGCCGAAGACAGGAGAAAAGTAATAGGGGATGAAATAGCTCGGCTTCTCGCCGCCGGGTTCATCATGGAGGTGCTCTATCCGGATTGGTTATCAAATCCGGTGCTAGTAGAAAAGAAAAAAGATGACCCCAATGTAGCCATTGTGTGGCGAATGTGTATCGACTACACTAACCTGAACAAGGCGTGTCCGAAAGATCCTTTTCCATTGCCTAGAATAGACCAAGTCATTGACTCGACCGCTGGCTGTGAGCTGTTATCATTTGTAGACGCGTATTCTGGTTTCCACCAGATACCGTTAAATCCGGCCGATCAAATAAAGACTGCATTTATTACCCCGTACGGGGCTTATTGTTATCGCACAATGCCATTCGGCCTGAGAAATGCAGGAGCAACGTATCAAAGGTGCATGCAAAAATGCCTACATGATCAGATAGGAAAAAATGTACAAGTATATGTAGATGACGTAGTCATCAAAACTAAAGAGAGCAGAACCTTGCTAGAAGATATACGGCAAACTTTCGCGAACCTGAGAAGGTTCCGAATGAAACTTAATCCAGAGAAATGCACGTTTGGCGTGCCGGCAGGAAAGCTACTCGGGTTCCTTGTGTCCAGCCGAGGTATCGAGGCTAATCCAACGAAGATAAGAGCAATAGAAAGAATGGAATTGCCGAGATGTTTGAACGATGTACAAAAATTCACGGGCTGCCTGGCCTCGCTTAGTCGATTTGTATGTCGGTTAGGAGAAAAGGCACTGCCACTTTATCAGCTGATGAGAAAGTCGGACAAATTCAGTTGGACTCCCCAGGCCGACCTTGCGTTTCAGGAGTTGAAAAAGATGCTAGTTACGGCACCCATCTTAGCTTCTCCTTTATCGAAAGAACCTATGCTACTTTATATAGCGGCTACCAATCGAGTAGTTAGTACTGTGGTTGTAGTAGAACGACTTGAAGAGGGTAAGTCCGTTCAGAGGCCAGTATATTATCTAAGTGAAGTATTATCCACTTCAAAGCAGAATTATCCGCACTATCAGAAGATGGCCTATGGAGTATATATGTCGGCAAAAAAGCTTAAGCATTACTTTGAAGAGCACCCCATTAAAGTAATATGTGAGGCACCCATAGCCGACATATTGAACAACAAAGATGCAAGTGGCCGAATAGCAAAATGGGCGATCGAGTTATCGCCGTATGCTCCACAATTTGATAGAAGAGATGCAATCAAATCTCAGGCTGTCGCCGACTTTCTCGTAGACTGGGCCGAGGTGCAATATGAGCCACCATTGCCAGATCCAAATTACTGGACAATGCATTTTGATGGTTCCAAACTAAGGAACGGTTTGGGAGCAGGAATAGTGCTGACCTCGCCTAAAAAAGATCAATTGAAATATGTACTGCAAATACATTTTGCCGCGTCCAACAATGTAGCTGAATATGAAGCACTAGTCCATGGATTGAAGGTGGCAAAAGAAATTGGAATACGCCGAATCCTATGTTACGGTGACTCGGATCTAGTAGTACAGCAAGTATCGGGCACCTGGGACGCATTAGATGCTAATATGGCTTTATACAGATTCCATGTGCAAAAGATCAGTGGATATTTTGAAGGATGTGAATTCCACCACATACCACGAGCAGAAAATGACGCTGCTGACACATTGTCAAAATTAGGATCAACCCGGCAGTCAATTCCGCCAGGTATTGCCCTGGAGCACCTCAGGAAACCATCAATAAACCCATCACCAGAGTCCGAATCAATCTTTATCCCAGCAAGTTCTGCAGAGAATCATACGCCAATGGAGGTAGATCCGCAGAAAGATTCGGAACCCCTAAAGAGGGGGACAGCCGAGGTAATAGCAATCATGGAGAGAGCCGAGGTATATACGTCGGCAGAGAACATGGAGATAGACAGTGAAATCACTGCAGAAAGAGTAACGCCGATATGGGCGCAACCCATATTTTCGTATCTAAAAGACGCGGTATTGCCGAGTAATGAAGTATTAGCCAGACAAACCGTCAGAAGAGCAAAAGCCTATACAATCATAAACAATGAGTTATATAAGAGGAGCGTAACAAACATATTGCAGAAATGCGTGAGTTCCGCAGAAGGTCAGGAAATCCTTCTAGACATACACCAAGGAGAATGTGGGCACCATGCCTCATCTCGCGCTTTAGTGGCCAAGGCATTCAGACATGGATTTTACTGGCCAACGGCGTTAAAAGAGGCAGAAGAATTAGTTAAGAAATGCAATGGGTGCCAGAGATATGCAACCAGAATACATATGCCGTCGGCCGAGTTAAAAACAATACCCATCACTTGGCCATTTTCTGTATGGGGTTTAGACATGGTAGGACCTTTCAAGCCGGCGAGAGGAGGAATGACCCACATCTTGGTTATGGTAGATAAGTTCACAAAGTGGATTGAAGTAAAACCAATCAAAAAGTGTGATGGGCACACAGCAGTGAAATTCCTCAAGGATATCATCTTGAGATACGGATACCCACATAGCATTATTACGGATAATGGCACGAACTTTGCAGAAGGAGCCTTCGCTAGATTTTGCCAAGAGAAGCACATAAGACTAGATGTTGCCTCGGTGGCCCACCCAGCGTCCAATGGACAAGTTGAAAGATCTAATGGACTAGTGTTATCAGGAATAAAACCACGACTTGTTGAACCTTTGCAACGGTCGGCAGGATGTTGGATCGAGGAAATCCCAGCTGTGTTATGGAGCCTTCGAACTACTCCGAATAGGTCAACAGGCTACACTCCGTTCTTTCTGGTATACGGGGCAGAGGCCGTACTCCCAGCCGACATAATATATGACTTGCCAAGAGTCGCTCAGTACACAACCTCTGAAACGAATGAAATAGCTCGGCAAGATGCCGTAGACCTGTTGGAAGAAGCCAGAGAGTTGACATTATCACGATCGGCCATTTATCAACAGAACTTACGGCGGTATCACAGCAAGAAAGTGAATCCAAGAGTATTCAAAGAAGGAGATTTAGTCCTCCGGCTGGTGCAGCGCACGGCCGGCATGCACAAATTATCACCCCCATGGGAAGGACCATTTATCGTAAGCAAAGCATTGCACAACGATGCATATTATCTGATCGATGCTCAATCCCCTGGAGAGAGCAAGGCAAACAAAGCTGGTGAAGAAACGAAGCGCCCCTGGAATGTGGCTTTACTTCGGCCATTTTACTCATAGTGTTGTATCTTAAGGTCAAAAAACCAATGATGTATTTGTACCTCGGCACCCAGAGCAGTGACTCGGGGACTGCCGTAGGTTATATTCATTTCATATCATGTATTCAAACCTCGGCACCCAGAGCAGTTACTCGGGGACTGCCATATGTGATGTTATTTCATGTTTGATATTTGAACCTCGGCACCTAGAGCAGTTACTCGGGGACTGCCATATGTGATGTTATTTCATGTTTGATATTTGAACCTCGGCACCTAGAGCAGTTACTCGGGGACTGCCATATGTGATGTTATTTCATGTTTGATATTTGAACCTCGGCACCCAGAGCAATAACTCGGGGACTGCCATATGGTATATCTATGTCTTGGCAACCAGAGCAGTGACTCGGGGAGTGCCATATGTTGTGTTCCTTTCATATTACGAATAGGCACCTTGGTGCCCAAAGCATTGACTCAGGGACTATCATATGATATGAAAAATTTGTATGGACACTTAAACATCGGCATCTAAAAGCAACGACTCGGAGACTACCATATGATACCTCAAACCTATGCTAAACGCAATCATGTCCGAAACTTGATTTATATAAGGAAGTTCCGGATAGTAAACGACGATCCAGCGATCATTGCTTACTTCGACAACGGAGTAATTATCTTATGTTCAAAACAGGTCAATAGCGTAGATATTCAGCGCCAATGCCTGGATAAGATCATCAAAATAACGGCAAAAATGGAGCCCTGAAAGATGAAGAAATTACGAGCCAACAAGGCAAGAATTCGGACGGACATCCACTTAACCAAGAATCTCAACAACACATAGCGAAAGAACCTCGAATCATACGAGTTGACAAATTTTTCGTCTACATTGTACGCCCGGCATACCAGGGATCGCAAATAACCTAGGCGTTGCTCGTTGGAGGGGCAACCACTTGCTCAGGTGCGGGGCACTCCGAAGTAGGAGGAACTTCGATTGAGGTCGCCTCGCCCTCCGCCGACCCAGGTGTAACTTCGGCGGTATCACGGGGTTGTTCAGGAGCGTCAGTACGCGCGGTAGAGTGCCCGGTGCCTTTGGAGGAAGACCGCGCATCGCCGTTGCTATCTGAGCTTGAGCTGGAGCTATCGGATGTGGCCGAATCATCTTCACCTTCCCCGTGTTCAGCTGAATCATCACCCGCGACCTCCTGATCCGGATCTGGGAGAAAACTCGGCCCTTCATTCCAAGTGTGCACGTCGGCATAATCGACGAGCTGGAAAGCCCGAGCTTGCCGAAGAGCAACGAAGGTGGGATCTTCAACCCAGCGGGAGCCAGTGCGCAGATTCCTCAAAATGTCAAGAGAGATGTCTTCATACCATGACATGATTACAGTAAGGGCCATGTCGGCACCAGCACGCGCAGCAGATTCTCTCCAAAGACTCAACTGTCTCTCAGATGCCTTCAGCCTGGTCACCAATAACTGGACCTCGTTGATATCAGGAGTCCCTGAGGTATTCGGCCAGAGTGCATGGTAAGCTCGGATAGCGGCCTGCACCAAGTCCCGGCCCATGATTTTCATCGGACCAACTGCAGCACCAACGGCAACCAAGAAATCCTCCATCGAATATTCAAAGTCAACAGCAACAGGTTCACCTCGACGAGCGCGAGCTGCAAGAACAGCTTTAGAACTCACAGGTTTGGCCTCGGGGAAGTGATCTGCGCAAAACATGGACATGTCAAAGGATAGCAGCGACGACAAAGAAAAAATACAGTTCGGCCAGGCCAAATAACTTACGATGAATGTAGCTCATCATTATCTGAAGGTCTTTGGCCCAAGCAGCTTTATTCTTCTCGAAACGAGCAATTTCCTCGCTCAAACCGCGAGTTTTAAGTTCGGCGGCTTCGAGGAGTTGTTTGTTCTTATGTAGATCCAGAGTCAGCCGATTCTTTTCCTCGGAAAATTCTTGGTCGACCTTTTCTAGCTCGGACTTCTGAGAGAGCTTGAGTGTATTCACCTCGGATCTCAGGCGAGCTATCTCATCATCTTTTTCTTGTAGTTGCGCCGAATGAACTGCGCTTTGTTCTAAAAAATGCAACATCACGTCAGGCATGGGCACGCAATCTTGTTGCGACACTGCAAAGTCTTGCAACTCGGCTTTACCACAGCCCAACGCAATAAGGAAACTTAGCATAGATACTAAGAGGAGAAGGAGTAAAATAGAAAGGAAACTGACCTTCCAAGGTCTTTATCTTCTTTTCAAGGCGGATATTGAGGTTATTGATATTACCTATTCAACAAGAAGTAAGCCGGCATTCCGCGGACGAGTATATGAGAAAGTTGGGAATAAGGAAAAGGGACTATTGACTTACCGGCCTTCTTTGCCACGGGCAGAACTTTCTCATACTTCTCTTCCAGCTTGCGGTGCAAGAAAAGCAACCTCTGGAACTCGGCGGTCCGTCGGTCATGTGCAACCTGAGCAATGGAGCAAAATGATAAAACAACAAGTAGAAGCCAAATTCGATCCGAATCAAGCAAAGCTTAATTCGGCTCTAGGTGGCTGGATATTCAAAGCTATACCAGATCCGAATAAAGCAAAGCTTAATTCGGCTCTAGGTGGCTGGATATTCAAAGCTATACCAGATCCGAATAAAGCAAAGCTTAATTCGGCTCTAGGTGGCTGGATATTCAAAGCTATACCAGATCCGAATAAAGCAAAGCTTAATTCGGCTCTAGGTGGCTGGATATTCGAAGTTATACTAAATCCGAGTCAAGAAGGACTTAACTCAGATCTAGGTGGCTGGAAATTCAAAACTAAACTAGATCCGAATCAAGCAAAGCTTAATTCGGCTCTAGGAGGCTGGATATTCGAAGCTATACCAGAGCCGGATAAAGCAAAGCTTAATTCGGCTCTAGGTGGCTGGATATTCGAAGCTATACCAGATCAGAGTCAAGAAGGACTTAACTCGGCTCTAGGTGAATGGATATTCAAAGCTACACCAAATCCAAATAAACTATGAACTAGATGGCCGGACTAACAAACCTTAGAAATAAAAATAAGTCAAACTTCCAAGCATACAACAGGTTATTTCCTTGCAAGTTTCGGGGACTAGAGAGTATGATAACATTTGGAAAATAATTTAAGACTCGGAAATAAAACAATTACCGCATTCATCTTGTTCGTATCAATGATAAACTGGGCAGCATGGTCGAAACGGCCGCTGATATCAGAAAGCTGGAAAGGTTGGTTGGCTGGATTACCCTCAAACTGATCAGCAGCATTCCAGTTATTGGCAAACTCAACCAGCGCTCCAAGGCTATTCCCGCTAGCTGTCCGAGTTAAAACTTTACCCCGGGCAGGCGGTCCGACAACGGCAGTCGCAGGGCTCTTATGAAGAGCAAGCTGGCTGCCAGTGGCCGAGGTAGCAGTGATTTTGGCAGATGCAGCTCCCTTACGCAGCGCCTCTGCAATACTCGGCTGAGAAGAGCTGGCAAGACCTTTTTGAGAAGAAGTCTTGACGGCAATAACACTTTTCTCCTTAGAAGAGGCACCAGCAGGAAGTTGCACCTCCGAAGTAGGGACGGAGTCCTTAGGACCAGCGGAGGTTAAGCTCGCAGAGGACGCCGGGGCAACGACCTTTTCGGCCGAGGTCGGGACGACCGTAGAAACTGCCGGAGTAGATGGAGGCTCAATGGTAACGCTGGGGCCCATAGAGGGGACAGCTGGCTCAACAAAAACATCGGAGGACCGGATCGGATCCAAATCAATGGGAGAGGTCTCAGGGGCATCACGACGAACAGGCGAAGTATTCGGAGCGGGGGGAGAAGCAGGACGAATAGGACTAGGAATTCTGGTGTCATCAGCGGGAGGAGGAGATGGCGGCCGAATCGGACGGCTAGTCATACTAGGACCGCCGGGTTTAACAGACAGAGGAGCGCTGCAAGAAATAAGAAAGAAGATTCGTCGGTATGAGAAACAGAAAGAGAGAAACAAGAAATATAGGCAAAAGAACTTACCCAGCAACTCCGGACATAGTCTTGCGCCTGGGAGGATTCGGAGCGGATTTCTTTATTCGCTTCTTAGGAACTGCCTCCGAGGCACTAGCAGGAGCCCCGCGCTTCCCCGAGGTAACGGGAGGCCGGGAAGCAATAGGTTCGGCGTCATGAACCTGGCCGGCCGGATTAGCTGGGAAAGTAGAAGCCGGAAATGCATAAGAAATAGGCATGGCGGCAACTACCTCAAGAATTTGGACCTCGTCCGAATCACCTTCCTCCTCTTGCGCTGAAGTTTTACCGCGGGCTCGAGCAGGAGCGGGATCCGACTTAGGAACGAACTCCTCGGAGTCCGGCTCGCCAGTATCCGGGGTACTCCTGTCTGCGGGCCAAGGGAGCTGCAGAACTTCGGCATCCTCGTTCTTCTGCTCCGCGAACCTCTGCATGACAAGGAGGGAAAATCATGTAAACCAGTCTCTAAAAACTGGGGAAAAATAGAGTAATGGAGGTTAGGCTTACCTCGGGAGGCGGACGGTCGCGGGTGAATGGTTTTAACCCCCAGGACCAATCCTCAGGCATCTCAGTCTTGAAGATAGCTCGGACGCGCTTATGAATGAGGTAATTGTCCAACTCCACGGTCGAGACTCGGTTAGGGTCCAGAGGACCACTCATGTAGCATAGCTTGTGGGACCGTTGCTGAAAGGGGCAGATCCGGCTACTAATAAAAGTTGCCATCAGGTCTTCGCCGCACAACCCGGCCCGAATCAACTCTTTTAGCCGAATCTCGAAGGCCTCGGCCAGGGCGTGAGTTTTCTTCGGATTATAGAGCCAGTTCACTTTGGAAGGTGGGCCAATTGAGAATGGAGGGAGCCGAATCTTGTCTTCCGCCCCTCTGTTCTTGACGTAGAAGAATGACTTGTGCCATTTCTTGCACGACTCCAACCCGGTGACGCGGGGGAACACGGATTTCCTCCGAGGTGTAATAGACGCCGCCCCGCATTGGGTGAGAAACTTCTCGGAAGGATGCAGAGATTTGTCGGGAACAACGTTGGAGCGGATCTGGAAGAACTTCGACCAGACATGCACTGACGGCCACAGGCCGAAGTAACCCTCCGAGGCGGAGATGAAAGCGGAAAGAGAAGCTATGGCGTTCGCAGGAAGGTGGTGCGGCTGAAGGCCGAAGTAATCAAGGAATTCCCTAGCGAAATCACTAAGAGGGAGACCAAAGCCGCGGGCGAAGTGAGACATGAAAACCACATACTCGCCCTCTCTGATAACTGGAGAGGATTCGCTGCCGGGTAAACGACAGGAAACCTCGGCAGGAATCCGCCGAGTTCGGATGAGCCATTCGATCTCACGGCGTGTGACTGAAGAGCCCTGCCACGATCCACGCTCGGGCCCGGAGCCAACGTCATCGTCCTCAACTAGAGCACCGCTAAACGAACTAGACATAGGTCCGCCGGAGAGATCGCCGGAGGAAAAACTGGCGGCGGAGGAGAGCTTAGAGCTACAAGGCCCCGTCGGAACTTAGCACGAAAACAATGGCGAAAAGAGGAGGAACCGTCGCCTGAGCACGAAAACGGTGCAGATCGATCTAGGGCAAGGACAGGGCAGGATGGCCAGAGAGGACTCACCGGCGGCAGGGCCACAGCCTTAGAGCGCGGGCAAGAAAGGCCGAACGACGCGGTGGAATCCTCGCCGGCGGAGGCTCTGGCTGAGGCGCGGCGGCGGAGCGGCAAGAGAATACGCAGGCGAAGGGAAGAAGGAGAGCGGACGCGAGCGATAATGGGGAAGATGAACCCTGCGGGCGCATTTCCCCACTTTATAGTCAAGCAATGAACAGGGGAGTGGGATCGTGGGTGTGGCAGTTACCCGTGTAGATCGTGGGAGTAGCACGAACGCACGACGGTGAATGGAGCCACACCAACGGCCACAGACAAAGAAAAGTTGTTACGATCCCAAGCGGAGCGGCACACGAGGCGTCGTGACGGCGGCGCAGCAGGTACAGGGTTCACTGTAGCTTGTCAGTAAGCACTGAAGAAAGACCTAAAAACTAGAAAAGCAATGATGGGGTGACACGTAGGACGTAGCGTATGATGGAAGGAACGAGGAAACCTCGGACGAGGCCATAGCTCGGAAACAAGACTAAAGAAAGTGATGAAGCTGATATAACCCGGCCAAAGTAATTGACAGGGCCACACCAGCTTCGGGGACTAATGTCGGGGGGTTAACCTCGGGTAGGTCAGAGACGGGGAAAAAACAGAGGAACTGTCCCCGTCTGGTTGCCGAGCTACGGCCTAGGTCGGCCGAATCATGGATATGTCGGCCGATGAACGGAGGCAAGAAGCCCATGTATAGGTATCAAGTGGTTACCCGGCCGAGTTAATGAGAAACTCGGCCGGGTTACCCAAATGATCTTCATGCAGGTGAGGAACGAGCCGAGTAACACAAGTTAAGGCCGAGTGATACGAAGCTTGCAGGAGAAGGAGAAGCCCAGAGTCAAACTATAGCTGCAGGCTAGAAGGAATCAGAACAGGGCCAAGCACAAGAGACAAGGATGCACAGCGTCAGAGGGGCAGAAGGAGGTCACGGAGGTGACAGTCCTGGAGCCCGAGGCACGCATGAGGGGGCCACTGGAGCTTTGCCGTCATTAGAAGGGCGACAGGGAAAGGAGGGCGCCGAACTACTATTTTGGGACAAGCATATTCCACGAATATGCTTGCCCTGTCAGCCCTAAGGGCACCCAGAGCACCCCTTTATAAGGGGAGGTTTGGACCCTGAGGGGAGGATCGATTCTTTGAGTACCGTTAGGCTGGGGAGATTCACATTGTCCACCTGTAAACAGCTCAACGAGCACTTGTAACCCATCAAGAGAGAAATAAAGTTCATCACTTTTGCAGCTTGAGTGTAAAGACAGTTGCATCTTCCCTCCCCTGATCCCACTAGCATCCATTGGCCCCGTACTTTAGCCTACCCATGGCATCTGCCGTGCCTCCACCACGACATTATTATTATTATTTTTAATGAGTTTACATTACTATTATTTTGGGTTTCTTTTACAAATGGAAATATTTATTAGTAAAATATATGTTGATTTTCTAGGACTTATTTAAAACACATTTTAAAACTTGGATCACTCTTTCTAAACCTGGCAATAAATTATACATGGAAACTGGTTTAAAGATAAATTGCAAAACTATGATATTCAATAAGAAATAATTTGTGGAGAATATAATTACATCACATCCATATTACCGTACCTATACCTTTAACTTTGATATTATCTGATCATGCAATACACTATACTCATTCTCTCCACCCCGTCGACAGGGTGGAAGGAAATATTCACACTCTTGTCACAGTGGATACTATTGGCTATCTTTTTCGATGGGCTAGATCTACTATTTCATTACAGTGGAGCGGCACATAGAGGCAAAGGCTTCATCAGGAATTATTTTGCCTTGAAACTGGCCTACAATACCTTATGGATACTCTTCCCGCGATGTATGACCTCATTGATCGAGCAGAGTGGACGAGGCATAAACATCGTGTGGCTGAGCTCCTTCCAAACCTCAAGGATGCGGTGTATGATACTGATGACCTT
Source organism: Avena atlantica (assembly GCA_910589765.1). Taxonomy (NCBI): domain Eukaryota; kingdom Viridiplantae; phylum Streptophyta; class Magnoliopsida; order Poales; family Poaceae; genus Avena; species Avena atlantica. The sequence goes on along the minus strand of OU342735.1, from coordinate 521,759,940 downwards.
CTTGATGAGTTCAGATGGTACTCGCTAAATGTGAAAGTGGAGGGGAATGGACTTCAATCTCTTTCAATGGACTTCTTCAATAGTGTCATTGATGGAAGCTTTATCAACTCAACAAATGGTATCCGGGGTAGGCTGGATAACATATCCACTCGCCTTCTAAATATGGGGTTACATGAAGTATCAACACGTTTTGACAAATCTATCAGGCCAGAGACTAGCTCTTTCTCAGATGAATTTTTTTTTATTGGCCGTGAGATGGAGCTATGGAAAATAATTGAATTTCTTTGCAAACCTAGATATAGTAGCAGTCATAGTCTCAGACAATGGAAAGGAAATAATGCAGTGGTTGCATCAACAAGCACAACAGATCTTTCTGTTTTACCAATAGTTGGAATTGGGGGTGTTGGAAAGACAACTTTAGCTCAACATATTTGTAGTGATGCACAAGTGAATTCTTATTTTGACCTGATAATATGGATTTGTGTCTCAAATGATTTCGATGTGAAGAGGTTAACAAAAGAGGCCATAGAGTCATGTCCTGGAAAACAAGCAACGGCTGAGAATTTGAATGCTCTTCAAATTATTCTTTCTAATATTGCGAGTAGTAAAAAATTCCTGATTGTCCTTGATGATATGTGGGATGATGTTTTGAAAGAAAATGGGCAGTGTTGGAAGAGGTTTTGTTCACCTTTAAAGAATGTGCTACAGGGAAGTGTGATATTGGTCACTACTAGATGTCCGAAGGTTGCTAAAAGAGTGGGCACGAGGGGTCCCATTGCATTGGAAGGTTTAAAGGATGATGTATTTTGGAATTTATTCAAACTATGTGTGTTTGAACCTGGAAGTTCCAATAATAATGATCCTGAGCTGGAGCGCATTGGTAGAAGCATAGTTCCTAAGTTGAAGGGCTCTCCCTTAGCTGCCAAAACTCTTGGACGAATATTAAGAATGAGCCTTGAAGCAGAACATTGGAATACTATACTAGGTAGTGAACTATGGACATTGAAGCAAGAGGATACTGAAATTTTGCCAGCCCTCCGATTGAGCTACATGTATTTACCATTCCATTTGAAGAGATGCTTCTCACTTTGTGCTATGTACCCCAAAGATTACAGATTTGAAAAAATTGATTTAGCTGAAATTTGGGTGGCAGAAGGATTTGTGGAACCCCAAGGTGACATTCCACTAAAAGAAATTGGCTGTAAATACTTTGATGACCTTTTAGATCGGTCCTTCTTTAAGAAAGTTCAAAGTGGATACGTAATCCATGATTTGATGCACGATATGGCGCGGAAAGTTTCGGAAGATGATTGCTTCATCTTAAAAACAAGTAGTGACTTCCAATATATTCCGCCGAATGTTCGCCATTTGTCAATACTCTCTATCTCAAACATTGGCTATTACGATTTGTTGGGTTTACGCCATTTCTCAAAGCTCCGTACCCTTCTTTGCAACAAATCTCTCACAAGTGGGAAAACTGCAGCTTGCCTAATGGAAAATTGGTGCAGCAAACTTCTGCGTCTGCGTGTGATTGTTTTTGCCTCTACCCATGAGTTACCATCTAGTATTGGCAACTTGAAGCATCTTCGTTACCTTAAAATACATACATCTTGCCCTTTCAAGAGTCTTCCCTCGGAGTTCTATTGGCTCTATAATCTGCAGATTGTATGTCTCCAGTATTGCAAGATTGAAAGGTTGTCTACTGACTTCAGTAAGCTGATATGTTTACAGAGGTTTGAATCGCATGGGTTTCGTTGTGATTCATTGTTTAGTGAATCACAGGAAAAAAAATTCTCTTTTGAATTCCATTGTTACCAAGGTATGCCACTTATCAGTTTTGATGGACTCGAGAGCTCAGCCCTACCCAGAATCATAGATTTGATCATTGATGGGTGCGGAAATTTGTCAAGCCTAGAACATGTTATACATCCAGCTTATGTACATGCACTCAAGAAAATGACAATTAAAGATTGCGAAAAGTTAGTATCAGTACAGGCTGAAAAGTTTGGGGATCTCCGCTGCCTTGAAGAATTGGAGGTGCAGGGATGTCCAAATATATATTCTCAAAGTTTGGTTGCGCCTTCTCTCAAGAGGCTTTTGCTGGGTAAGGAGAATAATTGGTCTGGCGATCATACCTGTGGAAATCTCGCAGGCAATGTCGACTGCTCCTCCCTCACCTACTTTTTTTTGTCATGCACCTACCCCACATCCATCCAATTACATAAGTGGAACCTTCCAGCTCTAAGGGAGTTGCACATTTCAGGATGTCATCGTCTTACATCTATTATTATTGGACAATCTGGGCACGCCATCAGAGGCACTAGCGGTTTTAGAGCATTCCCATCACTTACTTCCCTAACCATTGACTGGTGTCAGGAACTGTCAACCATTGATGATCTTCTAGCAGAAGAATATCTACCTGCCATCGAGAGAATTCATATTAAATCTTGTCACTGCTTAGTGTCCTTGTCCGGTGAAAGGTTTGAGAAATTCTCTTCTCTAAAAGAACTGCAGATCTCTGATTGCCGTAGACTCAGCTGGGGGAGCGGATTTGTGTTACCATCTTCTCTCCAGATTCTGTCCTTGAAGAATCATGGGGATATCTCTGCATGGATTCCGAGCTGCCTACAGAACCTTTCATCCCTTGTTACATTAAAGATTAGTTATTGTCAGCTTAAGACATCCATTCCAGGGGACCTTTGGAGCACTAATCTCACATCACTTGAGAATTTAATTATTGAGCATTGTACAGGCCTCGTATCAATTGGTGGAGAAAACGCAATTTCAAGAATAAAAAATGTATCGATTTTCAGCTGTCCTAAGTTGGAGGAACTAAAGCAGCCAATTTTAAGAGGCAGCTACTTAGTATCATGAGAATGGAACCAGTCTTCACCTTGTGTTGTATACCATATATTCTCCTGGGTAAGGACAAGTACTGTGAGGTCTTTTTTGCTCGTAACTATATGTGCACATATATTTCCAAAAGTTTAGCCATCCTTGACTTCACTGATCAATCTTTTACTTTTTGGTGTAGCTTTGACAGCTAATTGGGGTGAGAAATCTGAGCTCTCCTGGCCAAATCAACGTTACTCCATGGCTGACTTATTACTCGAGTTGTAGGAGTTTAACTTGTGAAGACCTTGCTCATCAGCTCATGCCTGATGGCTGATGTGATAACTGAATGCCTGAATGGTGGTTGAGCATTTACGCAGCATTGGCATGACAGATGATCGTCGGCATTATTGTTTTTTTTTGGTTAGGGGTGATTGGCATTATTATGGTTGGGTCTGTGACAGGTGGTGGCCATTTGCAATATTTAAGAGCATGGTTTTCTGTTTGCTCAGCAGGTGTGTTAAGCTTTCTAGCTGCTGTATTTTAATCAGGATACTCCCTCCGTAGATAGTGTATGGCCTTAGTTGGTGCTTTATTTGTTCCTTACTCAGTGGTGTGGTGCTGTAAATAGGGACCGTGATGTTCTTGAAGATGTTGTTGCGGTTGATCCCACTTCCTGGTTCTCCTGTTGAAAACCACTGATCTGGATAGGATCTACGGTACCAGGACCTCCTCGGAGGCGCCATCTTTGGAGTCTACTGTTCTCTTCTCTTGTTAAGTGGTGTCGGTAGTAGTGGCTCGGCCAGCTGGACTGTCCGTAGGTGCTATGGTTGTTTCCCCATGCTATCGTCCTGTTATCTTCGGGAGTTCGGGTGTTGTTGTTGTTTCCGCCCGTTGTCGGTGTGGCCTCATGCTCTATTTTAGATGATGTTTGTCCTAGTGTGTGTTGTGCCGTGTTGCAAGTTGGTTTCAACAATCGTATTCTCCCGTGGGTCTGGGCGCCAAATACGGGTCATGTGTTGCTGATGTATAATGTCCCTTCGTTAATACGAAGTACTCATATCTTCGAATTTTTTAAACTCATAAATATGATTTTCGAAGTTTTAAAATAACATGAGCACTCGAGCTTGGATCCACTGAAAACAATGCATTTTGGGTGATTGTACCTTAAAATAAATCACAACCTTAGATACCGTACTATTAGCCAACATGTCGTCGTCAACATGACCTACGAGAACCGCCCTGCCAAAGGAAGAGCCAAAGAATTGATTTGTTGGGTAGCCTTGCTTTGTTTGTACTTTTGACTTTTTATTATGCACTTGAGCTGTATTTTATTGTTGTTCTAACTGCTCCCAATAATTTTGCAAATGTGTGGAGTACCCAAAATACCCTTTATATACGCCCCTGCACTCTGCTGAACTTCCCGTTTTACATAATTGATGCCTCCCTGATATCAGGAAGGACAAAAGCAGAGCTAGCTGCACCTACTTTCTCTCCGTTTTAAAATATAAGATATTTTAGTTTTCTCTAAAACATATGTGTTTAAACGTTTTTAGTGTGCAGATTCACTCATTTTGTTCTGAATGTACACTAAATGACATCTAAATACATACGATTTCAAAAAGCTATAACATCTTATAACTTGAAATGGATGGAGAATTAAAACAGTGTGACATAATTGATTGAGATGCCGAAGATGCTTGATTGATTGTATGCTGCAATCATTAGGTGGTGTAGCTAGTATGATACAAATATGAGCCTATATAATTATGGTTGCGCTTCTTCCACTCAGCGTATCGCCACCTCCGCTTCCCACTATTGGAACCGCCGAGAGGCCATGTTCATCAAAGAAGAGCCACCAAACATCACTAGCACAGAACGATCCATGGAACGATAGTCGAAATCCTCGTTGATAACAAAAATATGGCCTGTCGCTGGAATCATGTCAGTGATATACATTGTTAAAAAATAGCGTGATATTAGCATGCTATAACACGATATATCATGCTAATAGAGGATTTTTAAGGACGGCGATATTTGTTATAGCGCACTATTTTTTTCCTTGGTGATATGTGAATGCCAAAGCAGTAAGTGAAGCCCAAGCCCGGACAAACCGCCTTCGAGGGCGACCATCTCTGCCATCTCCAGGAGTAGGCCACTTGGATCAGTTGAGATACTTACCACCGCAGTGAGACTGTAGAATATCATCCTGAATGGAGGAAGAAGAGATCGAGCTAGAACGCACAAGCGCGGCGAAGTCAAGCCCTTGATCGAAGATAGCGGTGGCAAAATGTTGCCGCCGCTGAGGAATCGCCTCAACCAACGCAGAGTCATGACCTGCCTTACGCAGGTTCCCGACAACCAACCAGCGGTAGTGTTAGTGTATGTTGTCGTCGCTAGTTACCTAATAACTTATTTATAATTTTTATTATTTTTAATTTTTAGGCTTCTTTGTATTACTGTTGATGATTATTAATAGATCGGTCAAATTTTAAAAACAATATAAACAACCAGCGATTTAGCTGAGCACATTCGTTAATGGAGTCACCATTTACCTCTAAAAATATTCACCAAAATCAGTAACCGCTCGATATTAACGTTTAGTTTATGTAAAAATCACTGCCACACCCAAAAATTAAGTTTTAGGATGGTACATGTTTGACATTCCAACGCGTAGTACGATGCACTATACATCGGTCGTGGCCTTATGTAGGAAAATATTTTTGCAATAGTTTTAGGCGAGACCTACGCGTCCCCCGGAGGTAACTCCCCCCGATCCACCGGGTCCTCTCTGTGAACGTGTTTTTTTTTATCCAGATTCCCGCTTTTGCTACAAATTAGTCTGATTTACTATAAAATGTCTCGTTTTTGCTACACGTAGCAAAGAAAGGTTCGTTCTAAAAAATAGAAAAAAAGACTGACTCGCCGGAGACTTTGCCGGAGACCTCGTCGGAGACTCTGTAGCAAAAAAGTTATGCTAATGTAGCAGATTCGACCTCGCCGGAGACCGTGTAGCAAAAATTTTACGCACTTGTAGCAAAATAACAAAACCATGATAGCAAAAAAATGTAATAATATAGCAAAAAGATCGACCTCGCCGGAGAAATCGCCGGTGACTACCGTAGCAAAACCGACTCTGCTCAGAACTTTCGTCGAAAATGTCGTAGCAGATACTTTGTGATATTGTAGCAAAAACATAGAAGAAAAATAGCAAAAACTTGTAACTATTGTAGCATCGCACTTTAGCAAAAATATCAAAACACATCTATTCGTCGGTACCATCGCGACCCTTCATATGTAGCAACAATGACCACTTCCAGTAGCATCGTCATCCTGTCTGTGTAGCACCGTGCCAAACGAGAAGGAGATGTACGAAATATTCGGTTGCATCTATGATGGGTTGAGGCAGGGGTGTCCTTCGGTAGCAATGTTGGCGGCCGCACGTGAGGAGACTGCCGTCGTCGTTGATAGCAACAACGGTACGCCAGATCAGAGCTCACATGTAGCAGCACATCAGGCGGAGCTTTGCATAGAGGCGCGGGATGGAGGCCAGGAGGACGGAGCACCAGGAGCGGCAGGGCGCGGGATGGGCGGCGACCGCCGGCGGGAGCACCGGCAGAGGGCGGAGCTCGGCGGTCGCGCGTATCGGAGGGCAGAGATCGCGGCAGCGCGTGGCAGTGGCCTACTCCGGCCGCGGCGGTGGCGGAGGGCGGAGGTCGCGGCGGCGCGTGGCGGAGGGCAGAGGTCAGCGACGGCGAGTGGTGGAGGACGGAGCTCAGCGGCGGACGCGTGCCGGCAGGAGGCGGCGGCTGCGTGAAGTATGCTCACGAAAAGAAGACAAGAGGATAAGAAAATAGAAGACAACACGGTGGGTCTCTCATGGCGTAACGTACGTACGCGCGAGCGTCGACCCGGACGATGACCCAGCGGATTCGATCCCCGGAGGATGTGTATCATTTTCCATAGTTTTAAGGAAAATATTTTTTAATTACTCTCATAGCGGAACATTTCCAGTTTTACCCTCACTGCTACAGTCAACGAGTCGCTCCTTTCTCTCTGTATCAGATCCAGCAAACATCCCCTTCCCTGTTCTCGCCGCAGTCGCCAGCGCAGCGCCTCGCCCCTTCGCCGCCGCGCCTTCATTTCCCCTGGATTTAGGGGTAACCACCTGGTCTCGCGCAGCAGGAGGCCACCGCGCGGGAGCTCCAGAACCTACATCAGGCGTCGCGGCCGTGTAGGCGCGCCTCCTCGATCTCAAGGCAGCAGAGCTAGCGAGGGCGAGGAAGCCCAGAGCAAGGCGGGGGCGCTCCGGGAGAGGCGAGTTGAATGTGAAAGAGCTGGCGGCAGAGGCGGCGTCGCTGCGATAGGGGATAACTTCTACTGCTCTGTCTCCCATTCCGTTGGTCTAACTCTTCTTCCACCTTCACAGCAGCCCAGTCCAGGTACTATTGCTTGGGTTATGCTCTGTTACCTTTCTCCATACTTTTTATTTACTGCTTACGTTTTCTTTGGTTTGATTCATTAGTATCTTCTTGCTGGACTCGCAGGTTTTTGTATGTCAGGGAACTCACCTGTCTCAGTACATATTATACCAAGCTTTATTGTACTTAATAATTTGCTGCTGCTAGATGTGTATTAATTGCTGATGAGTTACTTCTTTTTTAAGCTATTGCGGCATGCCAGTTATTTCTTAAAAGTTTCCGACAATACATTCATTCATTTATCTATTCTTTGTAAAGGTTAGGCATATCCATTTACATGAACTAACCGTGTGTTAAATGTTTTTGTGGTACCAGGTGATGGATAATACAATGTTGCACACGTCACAACACACAAGTGGGGGGACATCACAATTCAAGTTCGAGTTCTTAAAACAGATTACTAAGAATTTTTCCGAGGACCGTATAATTGGTGATGGTGCCTATGGTGTGGTTTACAAGGTATCGTTGTTATTTGCATCTTTTACTTGGGCTCTTACTTTTGAAACAAGAAAAGATAACCGCTAATTACAAGTGCACTTAGTCGGTATTGATTAACATCGATTCTTCTATAGGGAGTCATGGACGATGGGCAAGAGATTGCTGTGAAGAAGCTTAGAAACAGGCATCTAGACCATGACAGCGAGAAACAATTTCACAACGAGTGTATTAACCTTATGAAGGTCCAACATCAAAATATTGTGCGGTTGGTTGGCTACTGCGATGAAACCCATCGTCAGTGTGTTGAACATGGTGGAAAACTTGTTTTTGCCGAGGAGAACGAAAGATCACTCTGCTTTGAATATCTGCAGGGTGGAAGCCTTGACAAACACGTCTCTGGTAAGATAATGTAGTATGTACCCAATATTATTTGCGTGAAGAAAAATGTTATCCCTAAACTTGTGATTTTTTTAATCAATCCCTTAATTCTCGTCTTCGTAATACATTTCATGTCTATGTCCGCAGACGAACCATGCATACTTGATTGGGACATCTGTTACAAAATAATTAAGGGAGTCTGTGAGGGACTAAATCATCTTCACAATGGATATAAAGAATCTATTCTCCATTTGGACTTAAAACCTGCAAATATATTATTGGATAACAACATGATTCCGAAAATTGGAGATTTTGGTTTATCAAGACTCTTTTCTACAACAGAAACATGTTCTACAGCAACACCTTTGGGGACAACGTGAGTTCATACCTGACTGAAGTAATCAAGTCCTTATATAATTTTGTTACAATGTAATTATATTTGATACCATGCAGGGGATACACACCACCAGAGTATGTGGACAAGCAAGAAATCTCACCAAAATTTGATGTATTCAGTTTGGGTGTTGTAATAATACATATAATGGCAGGACGCAAGCACTATTATGACCATGTGGATAATCCATCAAAAATCATTGAGCTTGTAAGTAAACGTTTCTGAGTTATGCTGTGTCTTACTCATGCTCTGAACTTACGCAGCGTGTCAACATTTTGCTTCCATTTTTGCAGGTATGTGAAATCTGGGGAAAAAAACTACATGCAACGATGTGGTCACATGGATCACAAGAAGTTAAGACTTGCATTGAAATAGCGTTAACATGTGTGGAGTCTGACAGACAGAAAAGGCTTACTATACGCCAGATTGTCGATGAACTTAATAGGATTGATATTGCAAAAATGCCACGTACACACAAGGTATTGAGAGATCATTGATATTTTTTCATTCTACCTATGTCAACTTTTTTTGAAAATACAATAGAGCTATAAGCCAATGAAAATCATCATTGATCTTTTTTTCATATTGCATTTAATGAAAGGGTCTTAGGGGATTTGTAGCTATAATTAAGTACATTGTTGGATTTGTACTAATAGTTCAGCATAAAGTTTCTGAGATGACTAAATTGTCTATCATTATCATTGCCCATAAAGAATGTATCGAATAGTAAACCGCACTATATATATGTACTATGAAGACAAAAAAAAGTTATGTTTGACAATAAATATTTTGTAATTAGTTCGTTAGAAATTGTTTCGTGCAGTAACTCCCTATCAATAATTGATCGAGATCTAGTTTATGTATCTTTTGAAATGTTGGGGTACAGGACTTTTTTTTTTCAGATACTGCCACAGGAGTTGCCTCCATAAATATGGACTAAAGCTCCACAAATTTGTTGTTGTAGGCCACCAACTTACAAAGCAGGGAGGCCTTGGTCTACAATGAACACACCAACTCAGGTCAGTATCTCAATTAAAACAAGATTTATGCGTTTTGAAAAGTTTGCAAATTTCAGTATGTTTCATATGGATAAATGATGAAGATTCGAAATAGTCTCATTTTTCATCAATCATAAAGAATTGGCTCCTAAGGATGTCTGCTCTTGAATATAAGGCAGCCAAGTTTGCACGGGAATCAGCATGCAAGCAGAAGGAATATTTTCTGTAAAGTTAGAATTTAATCCATATCTGTGTACATTCTAAGAAGTGAGTGGAGAGGGTCGTTGTACATAATCCGGTGTTCTTTAAATGCAGACATGCATGCATTTCTCCAAATTAATAAAATGCGCAGGGTAAAAATATAAACATTTATTTCTGTATTCCTGAATATTACAATTGCATTTCTGCTAATACGAATTCCTAATGAAAATCCTAAAGGATGAATAACTTCATTTTCGGGCTTTGTGTTTTTTAAATTCCTTCAAAACCATCTATTTGTAATAATCCATTTTGGTTGAGTGTACCTTCTGGTGTGGGATAGTGGGAATGATTGTTTTACACAATTTCTCCACTGTGTTGCAATAATGTAGATCACTGTTTTTTGTTTATCTAAAAAGTTCTGATGTATTTACTATCTTGTCGGTTTTGATGGGGTTGCATGACAACGCCAACCGGTTTGATTCAATGGTGGGTATAGACTATATACCAGCAGTGTTGGATGAGGTGGGAAGCGAAGATAGGTCGATGCATGGCACTATGTACCAGGATGCTGCCGACCGCATGGGTTATGTGCACAAGTTCATCAATAGGTTAACATTTATATTTGCCCGTTTTCATTTTCAAGAACATATTATGTGCTTTTTTACTTAGTATAGAGTTGTCATTTGAATTCTTTAGGTACCCGGCGTCCCGCGCTATTGGAGGGCATGCATCTAGAGCTATTTCGGAGCATCAACATGTGGACCAGATAACCGAGGTCGACATCCCTGGTGATGGACATCTTAAGAGGAACCCGTATCTAAGGTTTATTTTTCATTTATTTTTGCTTGGGGCGCTCTGCATTGCTGGTGCCAAATACTACTATGTGTGTATTCGCAGTGATATAAGGTTACATGTTTAGAGCCTTCTCCTATTTCTGCTATGGTGTGTGCATTCTTTCACACTAAAAGGTGTTATTCCATCTATTTTGAAATAGGTGACGCTTATTAAATCATGTACTTCCTCCGGTCTGGTTTATTAGGCACGCACGTAGTTTAAGAACAACTTTGACCAATAATTTTGATCAACAAATTTTACATAATATGTCACAAAAATTATACCATCGGATTCATCTTCAAAACTACTTTCCAATGGTATATTTTTTTGGAACATATGTTGCATATTTTATTGGTCAAAGATTTTTTTAAACTATGTGTGTGCCTAAAAAACTGGACCGGAGTGAGTAGAACTATAGAGGTTCATTACAGAAATAGTACTGCCAGCTATTTATGAAATTATAAGTTCCACAATGGCTGTGTGGCACATGCGTGTCCTCGCTTGCCTGGGGCGCACGTGCATTACGCGCTGCTGGAATTAGCTAATGTGTGCAGTGGCCCCCATCTAGTACCGGTAATTAATGGTGCCGAGTGAGACCCCAGTTTCATTTGTTTTAGTAGTCATGGCGCACAGCAAGTTGGCATGTATCTTCTCTTGTTTGTTTAGGAACCGACAGGTAAAAATACATATATAGAAAGTTATGCATTGTTTTAATCCAAGCCGTTATAAATCAGGCCACATAGATGGAGGCCAATTTTTTCTCCGTGGAACTTTTGGAGACTTTATAATTAATATTGTAATAGCCATGTGCGACTTATTGTAAACGAGCATTTTACTACTCCCTCTGACCCATATTAGTTGACTCAACTTTGTCTAGATTCATCCGTATCTAGTTAAGTATTAAGTCTAGATTCATTCGTATCTAGACAAAGTTGAGTCAACTAATATGGGTTGGAGGGAGTATAAGTTTAAGGGCCTAGAGTACACCATAAACTCTTTATGAAACAAATAAGTTTAAGTGCCTACAATACACTATTTTGAGGTTAACTAAATCAAAATGAGACGCATCAACTTGGAATGATATCCTTTTTATTTTGTTCCAAATTTGGACATGTGTGAGTGTTATGATTTGGTATGGCAGAAAACAACACTCGGCTATAAGAAAAGAATAATTTAGTGTTGAATGTGCTTATTATTATGCTTTTACATTAATATTAGGTTAGAATGAGTTTACATTACTACTACTTCGGGTTTGCTTTTACGAATGCAAATCTTTATTATTAAAAGACATGTTGATTACTTGATTATCAAGGACTTATTTTAAACACACTTTGAAATTTCATTACTCTTTCTGAACCTGGCGATAAGTTATACATGGAAACTGGTTCAAAGATCAATTACAACTATGATTTTTAATTAGAACCAATGTGTGGACAATATAATTACATCACACCCGGCTTATCATACCTATACCTTTAACTTTAATATTATCTAACCAGACAATATGCTATGCTCATTCTCTCCACCTTGTCGACAGGGCGGAAAGAAACCTTCGTACTCCAGACACCATGGGCATAGTGGATACTATTGGGGTTACAATTGGTTCCAAATTGTGTGACAATCTTTTTCGGTGGGCTAGATCTACTATTTCATCCCAATGGAGCGGCACTGAGAGGCAAAGGCTTCATCAGGAATTATTATGCCTCAAAAGTGGCCTAGAATACCTTATGGATACTCTTCCCGCAATGTATGACCTCATTGATCGAGCAGAGTGGAGAAGCCACAAACGTCGTGTGGCTGAGCTCCTTCCGAATCTCAAGGATGCAGTGTATGATGCTGATGACCTTCTTGACGAGTTCAGATGGTATATGCTAAATATGGAAGTGGAGGGGAATGAAAGCCAATCTCTTTCAATGGACTTCTTCAATGGTGTCATTCAAGGAAGCTTTATCAAGTCAGTGAATGGTATCCGGGATAGACTGGATAACATATCCACTTGCCTTATAAATATGGGGTTACATGAAGTATCAACGCGGTTTGAAAAATCTGTCAGGCCAGAGACTAGCTCTTTCCCAAGTGAAGAAAATTTTACTGGCCGTGAGACGGAGCTAAAGAATATAATTGAATTTCTTTGCGAACCTAGAAATAGTAGCAGTGCTAATTCCAAACGTCAGAAAGGAAATAGTGCAGTCGATGTATCAACAAGCATATCAACACAAGTCAGCAGTCAATCAAGCAAAACATATCTTCCTGTTTTACCAATAGTTGGAATTGGGGGTGTTGGAAAGACCACTTTGGCTCAGCATATTTGTAGTAATGCACGAGTGAATTCTCATTTTGATAAAATAATATGGGTTTGCGTTTCAGATGACTTTGATGTGAAGAGGTTAACTAAAGAGATCATAGAGTCCTGTCCTGGAAAACAAGCAACAACTGAAAATTTGAATTCTCTTCAAAACATTCTTTCTGATATTGTGAGTAGTAAAAAGTTCTTGATTATCCTTGATGATATGTGGGATGATGCTTTGAAGGAAAATGGGCAGTGCTGGAAGAGGTTTTGTGCACCTTTAAAGAATGTCCTACAGGGAAGCGTTATGTTGGTCACTACTAGATGTCAGAAGGTTGCTGAAAAAGTTGGCACGAGGGATCCCATTACATTGGAAGGTTTAAAGGATGAAGTCTTTTGGAATTTCTTCAAACTATGTGTGTTTGAATCTGGGAGTTCCAATAATAATGATCCTGAGTTGGAACACATTGGCAAAAGCATAGTTCTTAAGTTGAAGGGTTCTCCTTTAGCCGCCAAAACTCTTGGACGAATATTAAGAATGAACCTTCAAGTAGAACATTGGAATGCTATACTAGAGAGTGAACTGTGGAAGTTGAAGCAAGAGGATACTGAAATTTTGCCAGCCCTTCGGTTGAGCTACATGTATTTACCGTTCCATTTGAAGAGATGCTTCTCACTTTGTGCCCTTTACCCCAAAGATTACAAATTTCAAAAGGGTTGTTTAGTTGAAATTTGGGTGGCGGAAGGCTTTGTGGAACCTCAAGGCGGCATTCCAGTCCAAGATATTGGTTGTGAATACTTTAATGACCTTTTACATCGGTCCTTCTTTCAGAAAGTTCAAGATGAATATGTAATCCATGACTTGCTGCATGATGTGGCACAAAAAGTTTCGGAGTTTGACTGCTTCATTTTAAGAAGAAGGAGTGACTTCAATATTATTCCGCCGAATGTTCGCCATTTGTCAATACTCTCTAGCACAGACGTTGACTATTCCAGTTTGAAGGGTCTAAGCTGTTTCACAAAGCTCGGTACCCTTATTTGCAACAAGCCTTTAGTAAAGAAGACAATTCCACCTAGTTTGGTGGCAACTTGGTGCAGTGAATTTCCTCGCCTGCGTGTGATTGTTTTTGCCACTACCTATGAGTTACCACCCGGTATTGGCAACTTGAAACATCTTCGGTACCTTCAGATCTCCAAAGCATGCGCTTTCAAGAGTCTTCCAACAGAGTTCTTTTGGCTCTATAATCTGCAGATTGTTTGTGTCCAAAAATGCAAGCTTGAAAGCTTGCCTACTGACTTCAATAAGCTAATATCCTTACAGAGATTTGAATCACATGGATTTGTCTGTGATTCAAGGTGTAGAAGATTTCAGGGAGAAGAATTTTATTATAAAGTATCGGTTGATGCAGCAAATGATGAGCATGGACTAGGATTTAGGTTGATAAAGAATATTAACCAAATCGGTGAACTAGTGATATATATTGGCAAGCCAATAAGCAAGGAGCATGCAACAGAAGCCCAACTACATAATAAGAAATATCTTGAAAAGCTGAACCTGAAATGGTATTTGTGGAGGAATCCAGTGGACAATGTCATAGACGTGCTTCAGTGTTTACAACCTCCCACCTGCCTCAAGTCTCTGCTCCTTAATGGTTATCGAGGTGTGTCACTTCCAAGCTGGTTTCAGCCACATAATTTTCCAAACTTAATGCCACCTTCCTTTATTAGCGTTGATGGACTTGGGAGCTCATCGGTACCCAGTATCACAGATCTGATCATTGATCGTTGTGAAAATTTATCAAGCCTCGACCATGTTATACATCCAGCTTACATAGCGTCCCTCAAGAAAATGACAATTAAAAATTGCAAGAATTTAGTGTCAGTACCGGCTGAAAGATTTGGGGACCTGCGTTGCCTTGAAGAATTGGAGGTGGAGGCATGTCCAAATATATATTCCCAAAGTTTGGTTGCACCTTCTCTCAAGAGGCTTGTGCTATCTGCCTGTGGAGATCTTGCAGAAAACATTGACTGCTGCTCCCTCACCTACTTTTTCCTGTCATCCAAGCAACTCACATCCATCCAACTACAGAATTGGAATCTTCCAGCTCTAGAGGAGTTGCACATTTCAGCATGGCGATCTCTTAGATCTATTGTTGGACAATCTGAACAGGTCACCATTAGAGGCACTGTCAGCGTTAGAGCATTCCCATCTCTTACTTCCCTAACCATTGAGAACTGTAATGGGCTGTCAACCATTGATGATCTCTTAGCTGAAGAATATCTACCCGCCATTGAGAGAATTCATGTTATATATTGTCAAGGGTTAGTGTCCCTGCCTAGTGAAAGGTTTGGTAGTTTTTCATCTCTAAAGGCTTTGGAGATCAGTGATTGCGATAGTCTCAGCTGGAGGAGGGGATTCGTGTTACCATCTTCCCTCCAGATTCTGTCCTTGGATGCTTGCGGGGATATCTCTGCGTGGGTTCCCAGCTGCCTACAAAACCTTGCATCCCTTATCGCGTTAAAGATTGGTCGGTGTCAGCATATAACATCCATTCCAGGCAGCCTTTGGAGCACTAATCTCACATCACTTGAGAATTTAATGATTATGTGTTGTTATAACATTATATCAATTGGGGGAGAAAACGCAATTTCGGAAATAAAAAATGTCAAGATTTGCCGCTGTCCAATGTTGGAGGAACTAAAGCAGCCCATGTTCAGAGGCAGCTACTTAATACCAGAGTATGGAGTCAGCTGTCCTCCCCTACGGTACGTGCACTCTTGTGATCGATGTACGATTAGACACAAGTATATTAGGTGACATTTTTGCTCATAATTATATGTGCACATGTATTTCCCAAAGTTTAACCACCCTTGACTTTACCGATCAATGTTTTTTTTGGTGTAGCTTCTCGAGTCTACGACCAACTGGGGAGAAAAATCTGAGCTCTTGGCTGAAACGACGACGTTAAACCATGACAGTCCTTATTGCTCAAGTCTTACTCTATCCATCACTCTGTCCGCAGTCCATATCTACGCTCATATATAAGTTGTGCTATTTCAATTATCACTTGGCTGGAGCTTGTGAACTGCAAGGAGTTCGGTCTCTCCAGATTCGGCATGCTCCATTTCTGCAATTTCTATAAGCGTGGAATGTGTGAGGACAAAACATGTATTTTGCTGGGTACCTTCTGTAAGCGTGTATGTGTGGCATTGATTTTGCTTTGTGCTAAGCCGGTGTAATAAGTACAGTTTTGATCAGGATAATATCCTCCTCCTGTGGGAAGTTAGTTTATGGCCGTTCTCTTGTCAAGGCTGTAGCAGTTCAATTCCTGATGCGGTTGCTGGTGCCTGATGTGTGATAACTGAATGTCTGAATGATCGTTGAGCATTTGCAAAGCCTTGGCACCAAAGATGATCCACAGCATTATTGCTTGTATTTTGAGCGCTGATCTCATTGTAGGTGAGGCGCCTGTAAGAGGTGGCGGTCGGCTGCAATGTTATCCCTCGATATCTACCTGTAATTATTTTCAGCTCATGTATGGTTAGGTTAGATTGTTGTCTCTGATCATTTATCTTCCAATGAATTCTTGAAAAAATAATTACCTTCCAATGATTTTATATCACGATACTAGTGCGCGGTTCAAGCACACCGTAAAGGATTTAACAGGAGAACGGTACAGTACCGGATTAACCAAACTGATAGGATTCACAGGTCATTCAGGACTACAAGATAGCTCACATACTGAAAATTTCATTTCAGTTGCCTGTGTCCACACCAGGTTTACACACGTAGTATACAATAAAGAAAACTGCAGAGACACATCGATCTGGTCCTTAAAGCATGCAGAGGCTTATAGTATCTGCAATAGCCTCTTTGTTGTCCTCTGTCAGGCATTGGTTCTCGATTTGCCTTAGATCCAAACGACCATGGGACTTGAGATGAGCACTCATCAGATCGTCTTGCACAAAATTACCAAGACCAAAGAGAAAGGAACACAAGGGACAAGCACACGCCGATCATTCTCGCGATGCCGCCGGCACTGCCACCGCCACCCAAGCCAGGGACAGATCGCAACAAAATCCCTGAGCCCTCTGAGCCGACAAGGCCTTCGTGGCTACACCCCAGCAGGACCCCCATGAAGGTGAGCCCCGCCTCTTCACCGTGGCGTGCGC
This sequence comes from Avena atlantica, assembly GCA_910589765.1. Lineage (NCBI taxonomy): Eukaryota > Viridiplantae > Streptophyta > Magnoliopsida > Poales > Poaceae > Avena > Avena atlantica. The sequence goes on along the minus strand of OU342735.1, from coordinate 521,742,924 downwards.
CTTGATCCGCCGACGTCACCAGGCTGGCGTGCACCCATCTGCCCGTCACACCAGGTGGGATCGAAGAGGCACAGTTCCAGGGACACCAAGTTCCTCTCGGGCATCCGGCCAAACAGGCTCCTCATGCCAGCGAAATCCCCGTGACGGACAGCGCCCTGAGCACCGCCGTCCACGACACCACGTCCCTCGATGGCATCGCCGCGAACAGCTCGTTCACCGGCAGTGATGTTCCACGACGCAACGTCTCCGTCCGCCATCGCGTCCCGGTGTCCCCGGCCTTGGCGTAGTCCGACATCATGTGGTTCAACAGGCCCACGGCTCTTCAGGCGCATTCCGTCGAGCAGCCTCCGCGCATCCCGCAGTGAGCCGCTGCCGCCAGAGACGTGGAACGCGAGCAAGAGTTCCGACGACCGACCGGCACGTGGTCGATCGAGCCCGTCCTTCAGGACCGGCAAGCCGCACCGCCGCCGCGTCCGTAGCCCCGCGCACGCGTCGAGCACGAACATGGGTAGGTGAAGCCTCGGGAACAGCTTCAGCGCGCGCTGGTGGGGGCCGTTGTACGGGCAGCCGCGGATCAAGGCGCGGCCGTCGGGCGGCACTCTGTCGTCCCGGAGGAACGAGGAGAAGAGCTGCTCCGCGTGGGCCATATATCGCCGACGTCGGGCCTCGGGCGGGCAGGACGAGGATCTGGCTGAGCTGCCAGCGGGTGCTGCTCTTGACGAGGGCCCTGAGGCTGGTTGCCAAGCAAAGCCGCACGCCCGCACTCGCCGCCGGTGTCTCGGCAGCGATCCTAATTAAGCGCCTCCACATTCCTTCAGTGAATGGCTCGCTTCTGGTTTCTAAATTCCTCGATTTTGTCAATGCATCTGAAACTCTGAAACGCTAAAATGCTTACTCTGGTCCACAGCATGGCCATGGTTTATAAAAAGCAGCAGTCTCGGTAGTACAATTCTTCCAAAAAAAAACCTTCTTCAAAGCCAAAGCCATGCATATAGTATGAGTATATTTCTTCAAAGCAACATACTTCCTCTGTTCGGGATTATAGGTCCTACGCGCATACCTAAGTTGTTAATTTAACCAACAAAATATAACTTATATATCATAAAAATTATATCATTAGAAAATATAACCTCTAAAGTTTCTAATGATATAATTTTTATGCTATATTATTTATATTTTATTGTTCAAATTGGCAACCTAGTTATCCGCGCGGGACTTATAATCCCAAACGGAGAGAGTACTCTATAAGGATGTGTTTGGTTAGACGGGTTCACGTAGTAATAACATATTCTACCAAACTATAATACATAGCAGCACAATAGTATGGTCAAGTTCACGTCACGACAATACTTAGTTCTAGACACCAATACCAACATAACCAGATCACCTAAACCCTTCACTTGTCAATCATAGCAAGGATTGGATCATGCTCCGCGCACTTCTTGACCACTTTAGTCATGCTGCACTCGAAGATGGTGACCTTGAAGACATTTCCCTTGAGCATCTTCAAGGTAAGGAAATACCCTCTGAGATGTTGCAGGGCCAAGTGGTGGAGCTTCTTCTGGACGGCCGTGGCGGCGAGGGGAAGAAGCGAAGCGGCGTGGCGAGCAGTGCGGCGGAACTTGTCCTGGCCGGCCGTGGCGGCGAGGGGGGCAAGGGAAGCGGCAGCTGGGCCTGTTCTTCTCTGGAGTGCTCACTCAGGTCTGGGCCACAGCCTGTTTCCCCTGTTCTTCTCTCTTCTGGGTGTCATGGTGATGGCCAGAGGCGAGAGACGGTGGGATCCGGTTGTGGTGGAGAAGATGGTGAAGTTTCGATGGCGGAAGTTCCCAAGCGCCGGCGAGATGCGCCGCCGCTATCAATGACCAAGGGGGTCACTCCGCGCACCAGAGTTTTGTGCTCTGAGGATGTTTCTTCCTCCTTCAGGGAGGATCTTGGGCACCTGCAAGGCGTTCATCGCCGAATCCACCCCAAGTGGTTCGTCCCCGGCGGTGGGTTCGACGGCTATTGCAGCGATGCTGTTCGGCGACGGTGGAGAAGGCCTCGATCGCGTTTCTCCTTTTTATTTGAGGGCCTTTGTGTAAAATGCGAGGACGAGTTGGTATTACTTTCTATTCTTGATGTCCTCTGTGTAATTGTACTCCACCGCTTGGAATGAAACTTCTGGGTCCTTTCGGACCCTTCTCCGTTAAAAAAAAAAGATCTGGTGGCCAATGGCAAATCCCGGCCAACCTTGGTCAAGACAAAACCCGTCGTTAACATCCTTGAGCTTCACCATCCAGCTGCATCTAGTGTTAGTCATTAAAACAATCTTCCTCACGACAGTGCCAAGCAAGGGACGGAAGTCATCATGAATTGCAGCATGTCCAACCTAGGTGACATGCTCGGCTTGGCGAAATGCGTTTGACCTACTTGGTCATTGAAGGGCCCAACCTTGGCAGGCCCACCCCTCACTCTCTTGGCAGCGCTACCTTCAACAGCATCCTTCACCATGATTGGGCAGAGCACTGTCCACTGAGAAAAGAAACTACACATGTTAGCACATACATTGTGGCCTCGTATGTAATGATACAAATGCAATGGGATTCTCCCCAGGACAAATGAACAAATAAATGGGTTTGCACATAAAATTGGTTATGAAGAGAATCCCTAAGTATTACATTTACACGGAGATGACGCACATCTAGGACACACGCTCGCCACACTTCAGATGGAGCATCACGAGGCACACGTCCTCCAGCTGGCCCACCCCGTCGTGGAAGGCGTGCACCACCAGCTGATCTGGTCGTTGGTGGTGTGAGTGGAGCGAGCATGTCGTGGAGGCCGCCTAAAAGACGTTGGGAAGGTGGACCACAATGACCATGGTGTTGGTCTCGTTGCAGGTGACACTTAAAAGCAACATACTAGCGGGGAGGGCAGACTGGATACTATGTGGTTGGTGCTCCCCGCACGCCATGGCGCCAGCGTGTTCCAGCAACGGCGCCGACTAGAGTTGGCGCGGTACGGTGGTGGTGTTGTGCCACCACTGTCAATGAACATCGAGGGGGCTGATATTTCTAGGTGCGCCCAGCCGCACCCTGGATTACGACATGGCCTCCATTGGCCGCGATGAGCATCTGGAGATGTCGTCGCCTTCTCTGTCGTGTCGTTGGGAACTGAGGACGGCCTGGTAGTTCTCGTTGTCGCACTCGGTGCCTCTATCAGAGGGATGGACGTTGCGGTCCTCCTTCGTCCCCGAGCACGAGGCGAATGAGGAACCTTCCTTGCCGCAGAGGAAATGCACGAGGTGCGAGAGCCCGTGACATTGCATTCTTAGAGCGGGTGAGGAAGCCAACGCTGCCTCACGAGAGGATCTCCCTCTGCCGCCCGAAGGAGGTGAAGACACCGCTGGAGCCGTGGGAGGTGTATCTAGAAAATCAGCGACGGTTGCGTGAACTTCCACGACTCGTGGGTGGCGCTGCTACCCGTTAGCCTCATATGATCGGCACATGAAACCAGCAACCTCATCTCATAGGTGATGACGATGATGCCACCCAGCGGCTCATGGATGCCGGCGTAGACCCCAGTGTGTCAAGGACGAGCTCACTGACACCGACTATGAGTGGTTCTATTAGCAGCTGCCCCGTGAGGATGGCTGCGAGAAGATTCAGATATTTTTTGTTATAAATGTGGTTGTATTTCATTCAAATTTGGAACATATAATCAAAATTTCAATTAAATATGTAGTTTGCCGTATTTTAGTTTAATCGTGTTTAGGGTGCGGGGCTTGTGAGAGATGCACCCCATAGACAACACTTCATCGTGGTTCAGTTGATACACGACTCGGCGCGGTTGCCGACCCCGTATTGGGTACGCGGCTAGAGATGCTTTTACCATGGTCTTCACTGACCGGTTTGGTTGGCAAACTAGTAAGTCTGACCGACCTGACCAGAATCTGCTGAACCTGGGAATATGTGGTCCTGCAGGAGTGTAACTTGTTGGATATTCTTCGATGGAATGGAATCACTACGGGGAAAAAATATCGCTGCCATGTGCCAAATAAATCAGAACACGATAAAGTTTGTCTTTGCCGTGTGTAATCTAGGAAGCATATGGCAAAGTACGCGAACACGACTTGAAAAAGAACACGACAAAAAAATATACACGGCAAAGACACATAAAGGAATCCGACAAAGAAAACACACTCGGCAAAGTCGACAGCGGAACACGGTATAGGTGTCGTCACGGCAACGAGGTGGGACCCGCAACCCCACAGGTTCACTTGACGGGGAGGAACTAACGACTGCAGACGATGGTCTCTTTGCCGTGTGCCCTCGTTGGCCCTTTGCCGTGTGTATTTCATAATATACACGGCAAAGGGCCTTTGCCGTGTGTATTCCGTAATATACATGGCAAAGTCTTTTTTTTTATCACAATACTCTTTGGAAAATTATAAAAAAAATCATTCTATTTCAGAAAAATATAAATAATATATAAAAATATGCAGAAAATAATATCTATCTATCTACACTCAAATATTAGATATTATATTGAATAAGAATCTTTATACTCGCCATTTTAACCATAATTTAAAACGGGCATAAAAAATTCAAAAACGATCGAAACAATGTAAAACCTTCGCATGGTGTCATATTATGTGACATAATTTGAAGAAAAAATATCAAATTTGGTATATTTATTATGTCTCAAAAAACCTTCATAAAATGACCTATCTTATTCGAGGTTTCCTGATTTTCGAGTCAAATGACCAATGTTATGGCTAGAATCATGGCATAGTTTGTGATAATTAATATGCCCATATTGTGCATGCATATGCATCATAGAATGGAGAATAATGCTGCAAGAGGAAGTTTTCTTTTTCGTTGCACCATAAATCCATTTTCCATTTTCCGAGCACAAAAAACGGAGGGTTTTGTGAAGCAACCACCAAATGGCTAATTCAAATGCTACCACCCCATTTTTCACAAGATTATATGGATGTCATATTTGGATTTATCATATTTTTCTAATCAATTTAGACATTTTATTTGTCAAATTCTGATTTACGGATTTAAATATATGAATTATTCCATATTAAATAGAAAAAGGCAAAAAAATCATTTTTTATTTGAATTCAAGATTATTATTACGTATTAATTGTTGTCTACTTAAATATTTGTTTGGAATCTAAAACTGAGATGTGTGACATCACGGTCCAAGAGTTAATAGGATTGATATGAAAGTATTATCGACAAAGTATGGTTTCTTTCTTGGAAGCTCGTTCGGAAGGAACGAAGAAGTTAAGTGTGCTAGTGCTAGACTAGTATTAGGATAGGTGACCGAAGGAGAAGTTTGATTATGATTGCAATTTGATCTAATATTAAGCATATTGAGGGTTAAAATATCCTATATGAGATTAACGAGTAAAAAATATTCAAAAAAGTTTGAAAAATAATTGAATTTTGTTTCATTTAAAAAAACAATGTCTTTGTCGTATACTTTTCGAGAAGACACACGGCAAAGAATAGGCACCGTTATCTCCATAGAAACCGTCATCTCACTTTAATTTGTTATGTCTAAACCTTTTTTTTCGAAATGGAGACTTAGCCCCGGTCTCTGTATCGGTAGATGCATACGACCTTTTTATTAAATTTATTATAGTTAAAGTATTACAACGGATTACATCATGGATCGCACATGGTTGATACATGTATCAACCATCTAAATAAAAAGGAGGACATAAAGTGGCTCTGCATCAATATGATAACCTATAATCAAAACGCCAGTTGCACCGGCTATATAAATCTCGTGCCACCGACTCTAGTCGGCTGCATCCAGCATCCGTAGCCTCGCGCTGCTCCATAGATTGCAGGAAGGACCATGAACGGATCCAATGAGTAGCCTGTGGGATAACCTGCATGAAAGAAGTATTTTTTGCTTTGTTAAAGATATAATCATTTCGTATGTTCCATATGGCCCAAAGAAGAGCACATACTCCAACTCGAATTTGTACTTTATCTTTCTCAGGCACCCCCCTTAACCAATTACCAAACAAATTATTAATACTAGTGGGAGGGGCTAAATTAAAAGCCATATGTACAATACGCCATACTACTTTTGCAAGGGGACAAGATAAAAACAAGTGTTGTATTGATTCATCCTGAGAACAAAAACAACATTTCTTACATCCTTGCCAATTTCTTTTTATCAAGTTGTCTTTCGTGAGAATTACTTTTCGTTGTAAGAACCACATAAAAATTCTTATTTTAAGTGGTACTTTTATTTTCCATATGTATTTTCGCAAGTATCTAGTATGATCATTCATGTAGTCAAGGTATAGCGATTTGACTGTGAAAGAACCAGAGATTGTTAGCTTCCAAACAAATACATCTGGTTGTTCGGTCAAGTTGATGGTCATCAAACGATGCACTAGATGAAGCCATCTTGCCCCTCTATTGTCTGTTAGCGCTTGTCTGAAACCAATATTTAATGGCGTGTGTGCTAAGACATTTGCTACAGTGACATGTTTTCGCTGCACAATATTATATAAGATAGGATATTGATGAGATAATGGTGTATTGCCCAGCCATGTATCTTCCCAGAACCGAGTTTGCTCACCGTTTCCAATTTTGAAAGCGCCCCGGTCAAAAAATTCATCTTTAACTTTCATAAGACCTTTCCAAAAAGGGGAGTCTAAGGGTTTTGCCTTGACTTGAGGCAGCGAACTAGTGTGGAGGTATTTATTGTGTATGAGCTCTTGCCATACTCCTTGTTCATTTAATATCTTAGACAACCATTTACTTATCAGGCATTTGTTTTTAATGTCAAGTACCTCCACCCCGAGTCCCCCTTGGTCTTTAGGTCGGCATATGATGTTCCACCGAGTTAGTCTATACTTTCTCTTATGTCCATCACTTAAAAAAACCTCGAGCGAAAATAATCCAATCTTTTCTGTACCCCTTTAGGTATTTCAAAGAAGGATAACATGAACATCGGAAGGCTAGTTAATACTGAATTAATTAGCACAAGTCGATCCCCATAAGACAAAAGCTTGCCAACCCAACTCGCAAGTTTTCGTTCGAAACGATCTTCAACAGGTTTCCATTCACCATTTTTGAGCTTGCGAAAATGGATAGGGATTCCCAAATATCTGAACGGGAATGACCCAGCCTCGCACCCAAACAAGTTAATATATTGCTCCTGATCTTCTTTAGCCCTACCAAAACAAAATACTTCACTCTTGTGGAAGTTTATCTTAAGACCTGATAGCTGTTCGAAGATGCATAGGACGAGCTTCATGTTGAGAGCTTTTTCCAAATTGTGTTCCATAAAAATTATAGTATCATCCGCGTATTGCAGTATGGATATCCCTCCTTCAACTAAATGAGGAATAAGACCCTCGACCTGACCATCCTCTTTCGCTCGAGCGATCAAAATTGCTAACATATCCGCCACAAGGTTAAAAAACATAGGAGATAGGGGATCTCCTTGTCTTAAACCTTTAAAAGTTTGGAAATAATGACCTATGTCATCGTTTACTTTAATTCCAACACTTCCGCGACGAACAAACTCATATATCCAACGACACCATTTAGAATCGAAACCTTTCATACGCATTACTTGTTGCAAGAACGACCATTTCACTTTATCATATGCCTTTTCAAAATCTATTTTCAATAAGACCCCATCCATTTTCTTCCTATGAAGTTCATGGATCGTCTCATGCAGAATTAACACCCCTTCTAGAATATGGCGCCCTGGCATGAATGCTGTTTGGGTTGGTTTAATAACTTTTTGAGCCACATCGGTGATCCTATTTGTTCCTACCTTTGTAAAAATTTTGAAGCTCACATTAAGCAAACAAATCGGCCTATATTGCTGAATCTGCACTGCGTTCTCCTTTTTAGGTAGTAGGATCACAGTACCATAGTTTAACCGAAACAAAGGTAATTCACCTTTATGAAAATTCTGAAACAGATTCATCAGATCGTATTTAATTATCTCCCAAAACGTTTGGTAAAATTCAGCAGGAAACCCATCTGGCCCCGGAGCTTTATTCTTTTCCATTTGCATAATTGCATCATACACCTCTTTTTCTGTAAAGTCGGCTGTAAGAATAATATTTTCCTCTTCAGAAAGTTGTGGAATGTCTCTAATTTCCGATTCAATTAAAGAAAAGCTATTCTGGGCCGATGCCCCAAACAACTTTTTATAAAACTCCGTAATGTAGTTTTTGATGTTTTCTTGACCTATAATTGTCCCTTCATCTTGTTCAAGTTGAAAAATCTTTTTTCATCGATGTTTGCCATTTGCAATCAGATGAAAGTACTTAGTGTTATTTCCTCCTTCTTGAATGTGTTTTACTTTTGCACGTTGTGCCCATTTGGTTTCTTCATCCCGTCGGAGTTTGGCGATTTTATCATTAGCCTCTCTAAGTTCCTCTCTCTCGGAGATACTAAGAGGCGCGGTTTCCGCTTTAATGTCAAGTGAGTCAATGACATTCAAAAGCTTTTCCTTTTCAATCTTATACATGCTACTTAAATTTCTTGCCCAACCCCTAAGAAAATTCCGAAGGTGGCGGACCTTATTCTGCCAGAGCTCCATTGGGTTTTTTCCTTCAGAAATGACAGCCCACTCTCTCGCTATCATCTCATAAAATCCCTCTTGGCGCAGCCACGCTAGTTCAAAAGAAAAATGAGATTTATTGCCACGGTGAGCTTGTTCGCCGGAGTCAATAAGAAGAGGAGTGTGATCAGAGCTCGACCTCGTTAGAGCTCTCACACTAACTAGTGGAAATTTCTGCTCCCACGAAACGCTAGCTAGCACTCTGTCTAGCTTTTCAAACGTTGGGTTTTCTTTTCTATTGGCCCAAGTGAATTGCCTACCTGACAGAGCTAATTCTCTGAGGTCAAGGCTCTCAATGATTGCATTAAAGATGAATGGCCATCTAGCGTTAAAATTGTTGTTATTTTTTTCCTCTTGTCTTCTAATAATGTTAAAATCGCCTCCGACTAACATAGGTAGCTCATCGTTCTCGCAAAAATGGACCAGCTCTGCCAAGAACTCTCCTTTCTGGGCATCTTGAGCAGCTCCGTAAACAGCAACTAGTGCCCATTTAAAATTATCGGATCTAGAAGATAAGTGAAACTTGACACACCGTTCTCCAGACACGATATTTCTAACTGACAAGGTTTGTGAATTTAGGCCTACTAAAATGCCACCAGATCTTCCAATGGGGGGTAAGCAGTACCAAACAAAATCAAGGCCCCCCGAAAGATTTCTTAAAAAAGGTGCCGAAAAGTTATCTCTTCCCGTTTCAAGAATAGCAAAAAAATCTAGTTTGTTTTCTCTAATTGTTTCATGAACTATTGAGTGTTTTGCCGGGTCTCTAAAGCCATCGCTATTCCAAAAAGATCCTTTCATCAAGATTTTCTTTTAGAACTAATTCTGACACTACGTCTTGTGTCTGACACCACAGATGATCTTTTTTTGTATGACCTCTTTTTTTTAAGGACAGGGGGAATAGGGTCCTCATGACCCTGTGAGCCTTGTTGCTCTTCCTCCTCTAGGTCTAGACTGAGCTCTTTAGCCTCATTCATAGTTAAATTGCTCGCAGAAAAGACTCCTTTCTTAACTTTCTTCTCGTTCTTTTTTAAAATGACCAAGGTACGTTGAAGGTCTATATCCTTTATATTACTAATTGATTCATTCACTTGACCAGGAGAAGAACCTAGTGATACACCTAACTTAGCGGCCCTATCTACAACCACATCGTTAGAAAAAGAAGCTATAGAAAAGCTTGAAACAAACTTGTTACCTGCAGCAGCAGCATTATCTCGGTCTTGTGCAATCAGTTGGGCTCGCTCCATCTGTGTAGCGTCGGCGTTTGGCTGGGCACGAATACGATCGCTCGAACGTATTCCTGCCACCGGAACGCCGCCGAAAGCAACCACGTCAGGCTGCGAGTACCGACCGCCTAGGAACGCTCCTGTCCCCCGCGGCGTAGACGGCGAAGCGCTGCACCACGCACTCCCTCCTGGAGTTTGTGGTAGCGAAGAGGCCACCGGCACTTCCACATGAAGCGCCCCAGCCACCTGTTGCGGGCTCTGCGACGCCATCAACAATCCACATGGACTGCATGGCGGTGGCGATGAAGCGAGACGCAGTGGCACCACACGATTGGCCTCATGCTTCATGTCATGCGACCCGTCCGAGGATTCAACCATCAAGGAAGAGCACACTTGAATTTTGGACCCTTTGGTCATAGAGCTTTGCGGATTGATAGCAACGCGGTTGTTATATTCGTAGTCTCGAGCAATAGCTGCGACGATAACCTCTTGATCGGCAATATCCGACGCGAGTGAAAAGGGTACCGGCGACACTGTGGCAGTAGCCCGTGTCACGGACGGAGAAACACCTTTAGATTGTACAGCCGCAGTCAAGTCGCTCGCCTTGGCAGCGGAAACATCCTGAAATCTTGCCGCGGCAGGAATTGCGACAGCCTCCCAACCAGCCTTTTGCGTAGGAGCACACGGAACAGATGGATTGACAAAAGCATTTGTAGAACCCTCTTTCTGAATGAAAGATTTTACTGCTGCAGGTGCTGACCTGGCCATTGGAGAAGGTAAGCTATCCTCCTCCTCTTCAACACGGTCTCCCCACTTTCGAGAAGGCAAGTCAAAAGAACCAAATTTGAGCACTAGGTCTGAACTAAAATGTTTGCCAGCAGTAGGTGGTGCCATATTGCTATTTTGTTTTGAGATCATCTCTGAACCTCGCTGTTCAGAGACACTACTGTTCGTGTCATTTGCTGCAGCCTTGCCTATGTGATCCTGCTTGCCATTCTCAGAGTTAATATCCTTTTCCTTACTTGCGTCATTATCTGGTTCAAAATTAGCATCTTTCATCTCCTGATCTTCTGAACCCACTGGTGTGGTTCCTTCAACCTCAAAATAAATGTCATATCCCTCTCCATCAAAAGAATGAGAGGTTTTTGCTGGAATCAGAGTTGGGTTGTAGCACTGGACAAGCATACGAACAATTTTTTGCTCGCGAGTAAAAGCCATGTCGACTTCTTTAGTCTTTCCAATAAGAGACCCAACAACAAAGAGGGCCAAGTAATCATCTCTTAATTCCTTTGGGCAACCTCTAACTCTAACCCACACGTCATCAAAATGCCATGATGCTGCCTCTTGAGCCTCCAACTGTTCAAAAAACAAAGTGCATGGTGTGCCATCAACCTTGATGTCGTTAATTTTCCTTGCTCTTGCCAAATCCGCCTTTGTTGGATAGGATACACTGAATAAATTTGGCCCCATGGGAGCTATATCCCATTGCTTATTACCTGGAACAACCCACTCTAATTCTTTGACCACCTGGTGTATAGAAAGGACACCTCCTTGAACTCTGATTTTGCCTTCTTTTCCACTCATCCGTTTGGACACAACTCCTTCCGATTTTGGGTTTCAAAAAATAGTAGAGCATCTCTACACAGCCCATACATGATGGCCGTGGGCTTAGGCATAGAGAGCTTGGGGCAAGCTTCTGAAACATGTCTATCCGAGTCGCAGTATAAGCATAGAACAGCAGTACAATCGATTGCAAAGTGGCCATTATCCTCACATCTGAAACAAACAACCCCATCAGCTTTATCTTTCTTTCTGGCCAGCCTGTTTGTCTCATGAACTGAAACGTCTACCGCTGGGATCACAGGCTTTTGACCTTGGTGCCCCTGATTACCTGCAATTACCGCTACCGGCGTCAGCGAAGCAGAGGGCTGTTGCACCTGAGCTGCTGCTATCAACAGCTGCGCGGCAACTGCCGCCGCATCTTTGGTTTGTAGAATTTCTTGCTGCTCCGTGGGAGTATTACGGCCCCCTGAGCCAGAACCACTAAATCTTCCTCTGCTATTACGGCCACCACGATAACGGCCCCCATACCCAGATTGCCGAACAGGTCGATTGTAGCGCTGATTACCATTGAAAATGTTCCCATTGAAATTATTACCAAAGTTTTGACGAGGTTCATAATACCCCTCATCGAACTCGCCAAAATTGCCACCGAAAGAGGGAGCGCCGAAGTTACCTTGCTCCTCCGGCCAATTGTTACTTTGTTGCCAACGGTTTCCCCCTCCACGATTTTGCTGCATATTATGACCTTGAGCCGCGCCGTACCTTGGCTCAAAATTACAGTGCTGATGAGGAGGATGGCCTTGGGAACCTCGAAGAGCCCCTCCATTGGAGTCAAAACCTTGTTCGACGCCACCGCCATGGCCTCCGCCGTAGCCCGAACCTTCCCCCCGCTCAAACCGCGGTTGTTGCCTCTGAAAGTTACTCTGACTATTGACGGGAGGAGCGCCGCTACCAGCACTACCTCCGCCATAGCCAGGTTGGAAGCTGGATCCACCTCTCCCAGCCATGGTGTTATCTGGCGGCGTGGATGTTGACGAGATGACAGAAAGACGAACGACAGGTGCGACCCCTCTCGTATTCGACCAGGTCAATCCCAAAACCCTACTCAAAGGTTTGGACTGACCGCTCTGGTCTTATGTCTAAACCTAAGACAAACGTTGCCGAGACGAACGTTGTCGTGTGGCATTTGCCATGTATATACACGAAAAAGGCTTTGCCATGTTCTGAAGAGCCTCGGCCGTGTCCTCTTGCCCAGACGGCAAAGCCCCGGTGTGCCTTAGTAAATGTTGGAGAGTTGCTCAATCTGATGGAACCCTCGTGAAGGACGTACGGAATCGAGTATATTTATCTCAATTTCTGAAGCTTTTGTGTTAAAAAGGAACAAAAGCCCTCAATTGGTTGCTCAAGTTTTTCTTCTATTTTGCGACAAAGCTTAGTTGCTCAAGTGGTGGGTTAGGTATCGATAATGACAGACTTTATTTATCCCACTGATTCGCCCGCCATTTCTGTTCAAAAAAGGTACTCCACTCACCAGTCACGAGTACACCACTCCATCATTGTCACCGAGCGGCGAGCACATCTCTTCCTCCTCCGACCTCACCCTTCCCTGCCGCTCTACTGGAACTGGACTGGACAGACTCCGATCTGGGCTTTAGATCGACCCTTCCTTGTAGTTGTGGTGGGTGAGTGAAGCGATGCTGCTTTTGTTAGACGCTTATTAGACTCCACGATTCCATGTCATCGATCGAGCTATACTGATTATTTGATCCAGAGTGCTTTGCTATTTGAATAATATATGTACTATATTGATTCAGGGATCAGGAGGAGCGAACAGATCTGGCGCCTCTTCAACTACACACGAGGGCTAGTTGTGGGGTGTTCTCGCTAGGACGATTCGGCGGTCCTCGAGCTTAAATCCTGCAACATCTTCGATTGATCCGTTGATCACACAAAAGGGGTGCCTGTGCATGTGCCTGTGCCTGGAGGAGGAGATGGAATACTCTCCCTCCGAGCCCGACTCCGGAGATAGCCGGCACGGACTCCTGGTGCCCAAGTCGTTCACGGACCGTCTTAGAGAACTGGATCCCACGGTCTGGTTGGAGGATGATGAATTGGATAGCATGTTCACCAGGATGCTGGCTCCAACACGTCGTGAGCTGCCAGTGGATAATGGAGCCTCTCCAGACTTTCGTCATGTTGCCAGCAACATACCGAAAACACATGATGATGATGATGATGATGATGATGATGATGATGATGATAGGCACTTCACCAATATGTTGCCGCCGATCGATGGCGGCATAACGCTTTCTCTGGATCTTCTGCATGTTCCCAGAAACTTATTACTGGAAACTATATTACAGGATGAGAGCTCAAGACCACACGACATACCGCTACGGGATCTACAAGAGATCACGGATAACTTCTCGGACGAGCGAATACTTGGCCGAGGTGGTTTTGGTGTGGTATATAAGGTAAACCGTTGATTGATTATATTTATAACCCCCACCTTGTTATCTGTATTTGTTTTGTGCATCAAACTTATTATCCCTCTCTCTAACTACCATCGGACAAACAACCCATATGCTTAGTACTAATATAAGGTGAGACTTTTAAGCAGGGTGTTCTTCCAAATGGGAAAATGATTGCTGTAAAGAAGATCCTGTCGTCGTTGATGCCGGGCCTGCAGAAGCAGTTTGAGAGCGAGGTGCGTCATCTTATGATGCTCAAGCACAAAAATATAGTGCGGTGTGTAGGCTACTGCTACGAGATTAAAAATGCGTGTTTGGAGTACAATGGGAAATACGTATTCGCGGAAACCGCGGAGAGATTACTTTGTCTGGAGTATATGCCAAAGGGAAGCCTTGATAGGTATCTATCAGGTTGGTGGTTTCCTGGTTTCATATTCAGTTCATTTGGGTTTTAGTTTGTGAAGTTTGAGGATCTTTGAGCATAAGTCTACAAAAACTGTATTTAATTTGTCCACCTAAGTTTTACGGCGGATTAATTTGTGGTTCTCCTATCGGTCTATCATCAACATATGTCAACATACTTATAGCCCTTTGATATGTTATCTAGAGAACCACAATCATAGAAATTCAGGTACATCTGTCTCAGTATCCTCTTGTTCATGTCACAAATATGCAGATGAATCTTCTGGACTTGATTGGAGCACACGCTACAACATAATCGAGGGGATTTGCTATGGTTTATGTCACCTTCATGTAGAAATCGATAAGCCTATTATTCACCTGGATTTGAAACCTCCAAACATATTGCTTGATGATGGTATGGTTCCGAAAATTACAGACTTTGGTCTGTCAAGGCTACTTGATCAACAACAAACTATTTGCACTTCGTCTCGTGATGGAACATTGTGAGTTGGTACCTTTTTATCCAATAATTTTTTTATAAGGATGATGTCTTTCCTATGTTGTATTTAACACTTCATATTTCCACTCATGTTGTGGTTCATTGGTTACATGGCACCGGAATTTTTACATGGAGGTACAATTACGCCAAAGTCAGACATATTCAGTTTTGGCGTAATAATCATAGAGATCGTGACAGGACATAGGGACTACCCAGATGTTACTACAATGTCTTCAGATGGCTTTATCGAGCTTGTAAGGAAAATTTGTCTCACATTTCCAAATGAAGGCTCTTGCATAGGGACAATATGCTGCATTTTATTTCTTTGCACACTATAGCACACTAACATTGTACGTGTTTGTTCTGATTTCATAGACGCTTGAAAGGTGGAGAAATGTTCTACAAAGATCACCCGAATATGGATCTCTAGAAAGGGACTGCGAACAGATAAAGAGATGCATCCAAGTAGGTCTAATCTGTGTGAACCCTGACCGTACTAAAAGGCCCACGATATTGGCGATTATCAAAATGCTCCAAGGATTGGAAAGTATCCATTGTGACATTAGCGACAGCGCATCCTAATCGGTCAGAAAGGTGGTGTGACCACTTATCGATCATGTGTGTGTGTGTTTGCTAGCTTTTTCATTCTATTTTAGATAAACATTGTACTTCAACATATCTAGTATATGGGGAGCTTGCATTCGAATGCAGTGTGGTGAGCTGACATTTGGAAGAGCCCGTGGATGCAGACCATGACAGGAGGGTTGGAGAACAGGATTGGCCTGCCCCGAAAGAGTCCTGGCCTTTTGATGATTTTCGCCCGGTCATATGTTAAATTTTTATTAATATAGATCGCAGTCGTTGGTTCAAAAAGTAGAGGACTAAGGAAAGTCTCACGATTATTCGTGTATATTTGCAACTTAAAAATATTCCTGGCTTCTTACAACTTCATCACTCAATCTGGCCAGTGTGATGAATTTATGGCATTTCATGGCGTTTCTGTAAGGCGCGCAAGCACGTGTTAGTGTA
Source organism: Avena atlantica (assembly GCA_910589765.1). NCBI lineage: Eukaryota > Viridiplantae > Streptophyta > Magnoliopsida > Poales > Poaceae > Avena > Avena atlantica. The sequence continues at coordinate 521,727,136 of OU342735.1, read as the reverse complement.
ATTGGTTTCTTCACCGAGTGATTTGTTTGCAAACTTGCAAGTCTGATTAATCGTGTAATTCATGGAGAATAGTATCACCTATTTATCTCAAGTTCCAAGTTCTGTTCTGAAACTAGTAGCTAGTTCACTCCCCGGAGCTGCATCGTGGCAAGCGGATGCATCGATCGTAGGAGCGCTAGAGACATGTCCGTGGAGCTCGCCCTGTATTTGTAGCTGCACAATACTCCTGCCTTCAATCCTACTTACATAATGTAGATGGCTCAGCCTCCTCACTGATTTACAGCAGAATGGGGACGTTGGAAGGTGTATCATCGGTCTTGTGAATCCTTCTTCTCTTTTGTGAAATCTTTGCTGGCTTGTCTGTTTACATCGGAGGGGCCGGTGACGATGTTAGCAATATTCAGAGGGTTCACCTTCGTATATGCTTCAGTGTTCAAAAGCATGAGATGCCCTGACAAAACCAAGATGAGACATTGCTAGTTTCTTGGACCAAAGAGGGTTCCAATTGGCCCAGAAAAAGCGGCACCATTCTCACCTTGACCACGAATAGACACATCGAACAAGTACATGCGAGTATTAGCAGCATGGCGATTTTGTGTCGAATTGAGCTGGCATGGACTTTCGTCTTTTTTCATTTTTATAAGATGGAACATCTTGTATTCCAATTAAACCGTGAACACGGCAAGATTGCAGGCCACTCAAAGGGGGCGCGTTTGGTAGCCTACATGTTTTTTTTTTTGATCCGGCCTGACAATGCTGAGATTGGCAGTGTCAAACAGAAGCAATTTTTAGGCCAGCTTGTGTAGTCCGTTTGGTAGCCTGCATACACTTTTTGTGTGTGATTGGAGAACAACGGTCCATGTGTTTGGTTGCCTACATCGGTCCACTGAGTACACAGACACATCTATTGGTTGCAACATGTGCAGTCGCTATGGTAACCTCTTACATTGGAGTTATGAGGATACCCACAAACACTTTATCACAATCACATGACATAGAAGCAGTTTATCAAATCAGATGACACACAAACAGATAACACACAAGCAATTCATCATTGGAGGGATTACTATGTACCAACTCCGACCATAGTTTTATCAACCCTAGCTAATGGAGGGGATGTTTCACCACCTCCCAAAATATACAAGTTCTTGTTCAAGTAGACCATCTCTGCACCATCATACAACTAAGATAGGTAAGTAGTACGACTAACGTTGTTCCATAGATAGGCTCTCCTCTCAGATGCCGTCCAAATCCTTGAGCTTGCGCACATGATCCCACTTTTTCTTTCACTTCCTCATATGGTTGTACATCTGAGTTGGGGTGAGTTCCTTTCTAGTGAACTCAAGAACATCATTAATGACACGCTGCATGTTAATCTCTTTGAAGACCTGGTCACACCTAACACATTCTTTAACAACTCACAAAGCCTGTTCAGAACAAATGAAGATAGAGAAGGCTCCCACATCATTAATGTACATAGCTCTAATGGGGATAACATTATCAGGCTCCAAAGATGGAGCAATCACAACATGCTGATTTTGTAACTTGTCCAGGGAATTTTTCCTACAATAATGAATGAAATGCTAAGCATGATGTCCTACAAACAAATTGTGCTATGCGTGTTTACAGTAACTACGAACAAGCAGAGCATCAGAAGTTCACACAATTGTGATGAACAGATTATACATGCTCATAGTAACTAACCCACACAAACATACCTATGTCCATCTTTCCCAAGGTGGGAGGTTTCTTACAATAGCTTCGAGACGATGTATCACGGAGGTAGGGGACGAAGGAGATGCCGGTAGGGCAACCTTCATCGCGGTCGATGGAGATTCCACCATGCCGACTGTCGCCTTGGTCGACTTTGTTGCTGGCAAGCTCACCGTGGCCGCGTTAGCAGGAGTAGGCGACAGGATCGCCGTCCACGAGCTCCATGGTGAACCAGGACTGCCAACTGACGCCGTGTTGCTTGCCAGCGAAGATGGCAGGACCAGTGTCTTTGTGCTGGTGGCAGAAGAATCGAACGACATCGATCTAGATTTGACGGGTCAAAAGCTCGAGGGGGTGAGATGGTGGATTTGGATTGGGGGGAAGGTACACAGTCGTCTCTAAATATGAAGGGGGTAGGAGGACGGTGAGCGAATTACTCCCGCTAGATTTATCTGGCCACACGCATCCTTCTGCCATCTCCCTGACTGCATGAGATCCATCGTCACGATTCCCTTTTTGTATGCAGCAAGGCTGGCTCCGGGGAAAAGGCAGAAACGAGTGTTGTCCCCGGGCCTAGCTGATGGGTACTCTGGACTCATGCGGGCCAAAAGTGTATGCGGGTAACCAACTGACCCGATTTCGTTACCCATGTATCTGGCTAAACCATCTGCAAGGTACCAAATGGGCACAAAGTGATCACGGTGAACCTCCTGAGCACTGACATTTGACAGGACATGTGTCTGCTTATCACATAAACGGGGACAAAAAGTTATAATGTACTCAATAAGGCATGGATAGTCAGGGAAACTTTATGTGTGTCTTTCTAACTACATACTGTTGTGTCATATTCAAAAAGCACAGACATGCTTCCGGATAGCTAACTCTCACTAGTGCAGGCGGGGGTCTTTAACACCGGTTCATAAGGCCCTCTAACAACGGTTGTAGAACCACTGTTGAGGGTTCGGTGTTAGAGGCCCCCCTTTAACACCGGTTCTTATACGAACCGGTGTTAAAGGGTGGCGCACGTGGGGCTGCCGCAGCGCTCAGGCCCCCCTTTAACACTGGTTCGTAACACAAACCGGAGTTAAAGGTTCTGTGCCGCGGCAGGAAAAAGCGATAAATCTCTGCCGCGGCAGAACAGGAAAACGGCCTAAATCTCTGTCGCGGCAGAGTTCTGCCCCCGCTCCGTTCTGGGCGTATTTCTGCGGCGCGACGGGGACGGGGAGAGGGGGAGGGGGGAATCGATCGGGAGCGGTATATACACATACATCATCGTCGATACATACGAGTACATGAATAATTAAGCAACTATTATTATACACAAACATCGTCATTGTGTGGTATTCTCCGTAAACGTTGAAGCATCAAGTACAAGACAAACACGTTCAAACATCTAAAGAGTTTTTGGATATCTAAAGAGTTCTCCGCCAGGCGTGACGACCTCATCAAGTATGAACCCCGCCAATTCCTCTTGAATGGCTCGTATGCGGTCAAATGGTAGGAGTTGGTCCCGCATCCGTGGTCAAATGGCTCGTATACGTTGCGATCCTCCATCGTCCCCAAGCACGAGACGAGATAGAGGAACCTTCCTCACTGCAAATGAAATGCACGACCGGGAGAGCCTGTGAAATCGTCTTCCGTGAGCTTGCGAGGAAGACAACGCCGCCTCGCGGCAGGCTCTACCTCTGCCGTCAGAAGGAGGGGTGAAGGAGAAAGAGAAGCCGCCGTTCCATCCATGGGAGGTGGAGCTAGTAAAGCAACGAAGGTCGATGTCACCCACGACCTTGCGGATAGCACCGGCATGGCCCTGCCCTCGAGTAGTCGATGAACATCCACGACTCGTGGGTGGCGCCGTGCCCATCAGCCTGGCATGGTCGACACAGAAACCAGCAACCTCGCCTCACAGACGATGACCACGCTGCCCTAGCGGCTCGTGGACGCCTGCGTAGGCCCAACGCGTCAAGGAAGAGCCCACCGACATCGATTACGAGTGGTTCTACTAGCAGCCGCCCCGCGAGTAGATTAGGCCTTTTTTATATAAATTTGGTTTTATTTCATTCATAGTTGTAATATGTAATCAAAATTTAAGTGAAATATATAATTTGTCATATTTTAGTTTAATCGTGTTTGGTGTGTGTGGCTGGCGGGGAGAGACGCACCCCATAGACGGCACTTCATGCTGGTGCACCCAATACACGACTCAGCGTTGTTGGCTGACGCCGTAACGGGTGCACGGCTAGAGATGCTCTTACCATGGTCTCCACTGACCGGTTTGGTTGGACAAACTAGTAAGTCCGACAAACCAGAATGTGTAGTGCTGCAGGAGTGCAAATTTACTGCATATTCGATGGAACGGAACGGCGAGTTGCTCAATCTGATGGAACCTCGTGGTCGTGGAGGACGTACGGAATCGAGTATATTTACCTCAAGTTTTCTGAAGCTTTTGTGTTAGAAAAGAACAAAAGCTGTTGCTCAAGCAGTTTTCCTTTATTTTGCGACAAAGCTTAGTTGGTCAAGTGGTGGGTTAGATATAGATATATAATATAATGACAGTACTTTATTTATGGTACTGATTCGCCCGCCATTCCTGTTCAAAGAAGGTACTACTCCACTCACGAGTCACGAGTCACCACATCATCATTGTCTCCACCGAACGTCTCTTCCTCCTGGCAGCAGCCGCCATCGACGCGTCTCTCTCTCTTCCTCCTCGCTCTACTGGAACTGGACTGGACAGACACTCCGGTCGATCTGATCGCGACCCTTCCTTATAATTGTGGTGGGTGAGTGAAGCGATGCTGCTTTTGTTAGACGCTTATTATAGGACTCCACGATTGATTCCATGTCATCGATCGAGCTATATTGATTTGATCCAGAGTGCTTTGCTTTTTGAACATATGTATGTATATATTGATTCAGCGATCAGGAGGCGCGCGTGAATCGGAGCGAACAGCAGGCATGCAGATCTGGGGCCTCTTCAACGAGCGAGGGCTAGCTGCTGTGGGGTGTTCTCTCTACTAGGACGATTCGGCGGTCCTCGAGCTTAAATCCCGCTGCGACATCGATCCCGTTGCTCACACAAAAGGGGTGCCTGTGCCTGTGCCTGGAGGAGGAGATGGAATACTCCCCCTCCGAGCCCGACTCCGGAGATAGCCCGTACAGAGTCACGGTGCCCAAGTTCATGGACCATGTTAGAGAGGGTGCCTGTTTCGAAGAGGAACCGAGTCCCCCAGTCTGGTTGGCACCAGGTGCCCACCCGTATGATCTCATGCCCATAAGATACAGGCTGGCACCTGGTGCCACGGTCTGGTTGGCACCCGGTGCCAACCCGTATGATCTCATGCCCATAACACCACCTCAGCCGCCAACTCCACCTCCACCGACCGATGGCGGCATAACACTTCCTCTCGATCTTCTGCATGTTTCCAGTAACTTACTGGAAACTATATTACAGGATGAGAGCTCAAGACCACACGACATATCGCTACGGGATCTACAAGAGATCACGGATAACTTCTCGGACGAGCGAATACTTGGCCAAGGTGGTTTTGGTGTGGTATATAAGGTAAACCATCAATTATTATAACCCCAACATACAAATCTCTGTATTTTGTTTTGTGCATCAAACTTATTATACCTCTCTCTAACTACCATCGGTCAAACAACCCATATGCTTAGTAGTCAGTACTAATATAAGGTGAGACTTTTAAGCAGGGTGTTCTTCGAAATGGGAAAATGATTGCTGTAAAGAAGATCATGTCGTCATTGATGCCGGGCCTGCAGAAGCAGTTTGAGAGCGAGGTGCGTCATCTTATGATGCTCAAGCACAAAAATATAGTGCGGTGTGTAGGCTACTGCTACGAGATTAAAAATGCGTGTTTGGAGTACAATGGGAAATACGTATTCGCGGAAACCGCGGAGAGATTACTTTGTCTGGAGTATATGCCAAAGGGAAGCCTTGATAGGTATCTATCAGGTTGGTGGTTTCCTGGTTTCATATTCAGTTCATTTGGGTTTTAGTTTGTGAAGTTTGAGGATCTTTGAGCATAAGTCTACAAAAACTGTATTTAATTTGTCCACCTAAGTTTTACGGCGGATTAATTTGTGGTTCTCCTATCGGTCTATCATCAACATATGTCAACATACTTATAGCCCTTTGATATGTTATCTAGAGAACCACAATCATAGAAATTCAGGTACATCTGTCTCAGTATCCTCTTGTTCATGTCACAAATATGCAGATGAATCTTCTGGACTTGATTGGAGCACACGCTACAACATAATCGAGGGGATTTGCTATGGTTTATGTCACCTTCATGTAGAAATCGATAAGCCTATTATTCACCTGGATTTGAAACCTCCAAACATATTGCTTGATGATGGTATGGTTCCGAAAATTACAGACTTTGGTCTGTCAAGGCTACTTGATCAACAACAAACTATTTGCACTTCGTCTCGTGATGGAACATTGTGAGTTGGTACCTTTTTATCCAATAATTTTTTTATAAGGATGATGTCTTTCCTATGTTGTATTTAACACTTCATATTTCCACTCATGTTGTGGTTCATTGGTTACATGGCACCGGAATTTTTACATGGAGGTACAATTACGCCAAAGTCAGACATATTCAGTTTTGGCGTAATAATCATAGAGATCGTGACAGGACATAGGGACTACCCAGATGTTACTACAATGTCTTCAGATGGCTTTATCGAGCTTGTAAGGAAAATTTGTCTCACATTTCCAAATGAAGGCTCTTGCATAGGGACAATATGCTGCATTTTATTTCTTTGCACACTATAGCACACTAACATTGTACGTGTTTGTTCTGATTTCATAGACGCTTGAAAGGTGGAGAAATGTTCTACAAAGATCACCCGAATATGGATCTCTAGAAAGGGACTGCGAACAGATAAAGAGATGCATCCAAGTAGGTCTAATCTGTGTGAACCCTGACCGTACTAAAAGGCCCACGATATTGGCGATTATCAAAATGCTCCAAGGATTGGAAAGTATCCATTGTGACATTAGCGACAGCGCATCCTAATCGGTCAGAAAGGTGGTGTGACCACTTATCGATCATGTGTGTGTGTGTTTGCTAGCTTTTTCATTCTATTTTAGATAAACATTGTACTTCAACATATCTAGTATATGGGGAGCTTGCATTCGAATGCAGTGTGGTGAGCTGACATTTGGAAGAGCCCGTGGATGCAGACCATGACAGGAGGGTTGGAGAACAGGATTGGCCTGCCCCGAAAGAGTCCTGGCCTTTTGATGATTTTCGCCCGGTCATATGTTAAATTTTTATTAATATAGATCGCAGTCGTTGGTTCAAAAAGTAGAGGACTAAGGAAAGTCTCACGATTATTCGTGTATATTTGCAACTTAAAAATATTCCTGGCTTCTTACAACTTCATCACTCAATCTGGCCAGTGTGATGAATTTATGGCATTTCATGGCGTTTCTGTAAGGCGCGCAAGCACGTGTTAGTGTAATTGGTTTCTTCACCGAGTGATTTGTTTGCAAACTTGCAAGTCTGATTAATCGTGTAATTCATGGAGAATAGTATCACCTATTTATCTCAAGTTCCAAGTTCTGTTCTGAAACTAGTAGCTAGTTCACTCCCCGGAGCTGCATCGTGGCAAGCGGATGCATCGATCGTAGGAGCGCTAGAGACATGTCCGTGGAGCTCGCCCTGTATTTGTAGCTGCACAATACTCCTGCCTTCAATCCTACTTACATAATGTAGATGGCTCAGCCTCCTCACTGATTTACAGCAGAATGGGGACGTTGGAAGGTGTATCATCGGTCTTGTGAATCCTTCTTCTCTTTTGTGAAATCTTTGCTGGCTTGTCTGTTTACATCGGAGGGGCCGGTGACGATGTTAGCAATATTCAGAGGGTTCACCTTCGTATATGCTTCAGTGTTCAAAAGCATGAGATGCCCTGACAAAACCAAGATGAGACATTGCTAGTTTCTTGGACCAAAGAGGGTTCCAATTGGCCTAGAAAAAGCGGCACCATTCTCACCTTGACCACGAATAGACACATCGAACAAGTACATGCGAGTATTAGCAGCATGGCGATTTTGTGTCGAATTGAGCTGGCATGGACTTTCGTCTTTTTTCATTTTTATAAGATGGAACATCTTGTATTCCAATTAAACCGTGAACACGGCAAGATTGCAGGCCACTCAAAGGGGGCGCGTTTGGTAGCCTACATGTTTTTTTTTTTTGATCCGGCCTGACAATGCTGAGATTGGCAGTGTCAAACAGAAGCAATTTTTAGGCCAGCTTGTGTAGTCCGTTTGGTAGCCTGCATACACTTTTTGTGTGTGATTGGAGAACAACGGTCCATGTGTTTGGTTGCCTACATCGGTCCACTGAGTACACAGACACATCTATTGGTTGCAACATGTGCAGTCGCTATGGTAACCTCTTACATTGGAGTTATGAGGATACCCACAAACACTTTATCACAATCACATGACATAGAAGCAGTTTATCAAATCAGATGACACACAAACAGATAACACACAAGCAATTCATCATTGGAGGGATTACTATGTACCAACTCCGACCATAGTTTTATCAACCCTAGCTAATGGAGGGGATGTTTCACCACCTCCCAAAATATACAAGTTCTTGTTCAAGTAGACCATCTCTGCACCATCATACAACTAAGATAGGTAAGTAGTACGACTAACGTTGTTCCATAGATAGGCTCTCCTCTCAGATGCCGTCCAAATCCTTGAGCTTGCGCACATGATCCCACTTTTTCTTTCACTTCCTCATATGGTTGTACATCTGAGTTGGGGTGAGTTCCTTTCTAGTGAACTCAAGAACATCATTAATGACACGCTGCATGTTAATCTCTTTGAAGACCTGGTCACACCTAACACATTCTTTAACAACTCACAAAGCCTGTTCAGAACAAATGAAGATAGAGAAGGCTCCCACATCATTAATGTACATAGCTCTAATGGGGATAACATTATCAGGCTCCAAAGATGGAGCAATCACAACATGCTGATTTTGTAACTTGTCCAGGGAATTTTTCCTACAATAATGAATGAAATGCTAAGCATGATGTCCTACAAACAAATTGTGCTATGCGTGTTTACAGTAACTACGAACAAGCAGAGCATCAGAAGTTCACACAATTGTGATGAACAGATTATACATGCTCATAGTAACTAACCCACACAAACATACCTATGTCCATCTTTCCCAAGGTGGGAGGTTTCTTACAATAGCTTCGAGACGATGTATCACGGAGGTAGGGGACGAAGGAGATGCCGGTAGGGCAACCTTCATCGCGGTCGATGGAGATTCCACCATGCCGACTGTCGCCTTGGTCGACTTTGTTGCTGGCAAGCTCACCGTGGCCGCGTTAGCAGGAGTAGGCGACAGGATCGCCGTCCACGAGCTCCATGGTGAACCAGGACTGCCAACTGACGCCGTGTTGCTTGCCAGCGAAGATGGCAGGACCAGTGTCTTTGTGCTGGTGGCAGAAGAATCGAACGACATCGATCTAGATTTGACGGGTCAAAAGCTCGAGGGGGTGAGATGGTGGATTTGGATTGGGGGGAAGGTACACAGTCGTCTCTAAATATGAAGGGGGGTAGGAGGACGGTGAGCGAATTACTCCCGCTAGATTTATCTGGCCACACGCATCCTTCTGCCATCTCCCTGACTGCATGAGATCCATCGTCACGATTCCCTTTTTGTATGCAGCAAGGCTGGCTCCGGGGAAAAGGCAGAAACGAGTGTTGTCCCCGGGCCTAGCTGATGGGTACTCTGGACTCATGCGGGCCAAAAGTGTATGCGGGTAACCAACTGACCCGATTTCGTTACCCATGTATCTGGCTAAACCATCTGCAAGGTACCAAATGGGCACAAAGTGATCACGGTGAACCTCCTGAGCACTGACATTTGACAGGACATGTGTCTGCTTATCACATAAACGGGGACAAAAAGTTATAATGTACTCAATAAGGCATGGATAGTCAGGGAAACTTTATGTGTGTCTTTCTAACTACATACTGTTGTGTCATATTCAAAAAGCACAGACATGCTTCCGGATAGCTAACTCTCACTAGTGCAGGCGGGGGTCTTTAACACCGGTTCATAAGGCCCTCTAACAACGGTTGTAGAACCACTGTTGAGGGTTCGGTGTTAGAGGCCCCCCTTTAACACCGGTTCTTATACGAACCGGTGTTAAAGGGTGGCGCACGTGGGGCTGCCGCAGCGCTCAGGCCCCCCTTTAACACTGGTTCGTAACACAAACCGGAGTTAAAGGTTCTGTGCCGCGGCAGGAAAAAGCGATAAATCTCTGCCGCGGCAGAACAGGAAAACGGCCTAAATCTCTGTCGCGGCAGAGTTCTGCCCCCGCTCCGTTCTGGGCGTATTTCTGCGGCGCGACGGGGACGGGGAGAGGGGGAGGGGGGAATCGATCGGGAGCGGTATATACACATACATCATCGTCGATACATACGAGTACATGAATAATTAAGCAACTATTATTATACACAAACATCGTCATTGTGTGGTATTCTCCGTAAACGTTGAAGCATCAAGTACAAGACAAACACGTTCAAACATCTAAAGAGTTTTTGGATATCTAAAGAGTTCTCCGCCAGGCGTGACGACCTCATCAAGTATGAACCCCGCCAATTCCTCTTGAATGGCTCGTATGCGGTCAAATGGTAGGAGTTGGTCCCGCATCCGCGGTCAAATGGCTCGTATACGTTGCGATCCTCCATCGTCCCCAAGCACGAGACGAGATAGAGGAACCTTCCTCACTGCAAATGAAATGCACGACCGGGAGAGCCTGTGAAATCGTCTTCCGTGAGCTTGCGAGGAAGACAACGCCGCCTCGCGGCAGGCTCTACCTCTGCCGTCAGAAGGAGGGGTGAAGGAGAAAGAGAAGCCGCCGTTCCATCCATGGGAGGTGGAGCTAGTAAAGCAACGAAGGTCGATGTCACCCACGACCTTGCGGATAGCACCGGCATGGCCCTGCCCTCGAGTAGTCGATGAACATCCACGACTCGTGGGTGGCGCCGTGCCCATCAGCCTGGCATGGTCGACACAGAAACCAGCAACCTCGCCTCACAGACGATGACCACGCTGCCCTAGCGGCTCGTGGACGCCTGCGTAGGCCCAACGCGTCAAGGAAGAGCCCACCGACATCGATTACGAGTGGTTCTACTAGCAGCCGCCCCGCGAGGATGACCGCGAGTAGATTAGGCCTTTTTTATATAAATTTGGTTTTATTTCATTCATAGTTGTAATATGTAATCAAAATTTAAGTGAAATATATAATTTGTCATATTTTAGTTTAATCGTGTTTGGTGTGTGTGGCTGGCGGGGAGAGACGCACCCCATAGACGGCACTTCATGCTGGTGCACCCAATACACGACTCAGCGTTGTTGGCTGACGCCGTAACGGGTGCACGGCTAGAGATGCTCTTACCATGGTCTCCACTGACCGGTTTGGTTGGACAAACTAGTAAGTCCGACAAACCAGAATGTGTAGTGCTGCAGGAGTGCAAATTTACTGCATATTCGATGGAACGGAACGGCGAGTTGCTCAATCTGATGGAACCTCGTGGTTGTGGAGGACGTACGGAATCGAGTATATTTACCTCAAGTTTTCTGAAGCTTTTGTGTTAGAAAAGAACAAAAGCTGTTGCTCAAGCAGTTTTCCTTTATTTTGCGACAAAGCTTAGTTGGTCAAGTGGTGGGTTAGATATAGATATATAATATAATGACAGTACTTTATTTATGGTACTGATTCGCCCGCCATTCCTGTTCAAAGAAGGTACTACTCCACTCACGAGTCACGAGTCACCACATCATCATTGTCTCCACCGAACGTCTCTTCCTCCTGGCAGCAGCCGCCATCGACGCGTCTCTCTCTCTTCCTCCTCGCTCTACTGGAACTGGACTGGACAGACACTCCGGTCGATCTGATCGCGACCCTTCCTTATAATTGTGGTGGGTGAGTGAAGCGATGCTGCTTTTGTTAGACGCTTATTATAGGACTCCACGATTGATTCCATGTCATCGATCGAGCTATATTGATTTGATCCAGAGTGCTTTGCTTTTTGAACATATGTATGTATATATTGATTCAGCGATCAGGAGGCGCGCGTGAATCGGAGCGAACAGCAGGCATGCAGATCTGGGGCCTCTTCAACGAGCGAGGGCTAGCTGCTGTGGGGTGTTCTCTCTACTAGGACGATTCGGCGGTCCTCGAGCTTAAATCCCGCTGCGACATCGATCCCGTTGCTCACACAAAAGGGGTGCCTGTGCCTGTGCCTGGAGGAGGAGATGGAATACTCCCCCTCCGAGCCCGACTCCGGAGATAGCCCGTACAGAGTCACGGTGCCCAAGTTCATGGACCATGTTAGAGAGGGTGCCTGTTTCGAAGAGGAACCGAGTCCCCCAGTCTGGTTGGCACCAGGTGCCCACCCGTATGATCTCATGCCCATAAGATACAGGCTGGCACCTGGTGCCACGGTCTGGTTGGCACCCGGTGCCAACCCGTATGATCTCATGCCCATAACACCACCTCAGCCGCCAACTCCACCTCCACCGACCGATGGCGGCATAACACTTCCTCTCGATCTTCTGCATGTTTCCAGTAACTTACTGGAAACTATATTACAGGATGAGAGCTCAAGACCACACGACATATCGCTACGGGATCTACAAGAGATCACGGATAACTTCTCGGACGAGCGAATACTTGGCCAAGGTGGTTTTGGTGTGGTATATAAGGTAAACCATCAATTATTATAACCCCAACATACAAATCTCTGTATTTTGTTTTGTGCATCAAACTTATTATACCTCTCTCTAACTACCATCGGTCAAACAACCCATATGCTTAGTAGTCAGTACTAATATAAGGTGAGACTTTTAAGCAGGGTGTTCTTCGAAATGGGAAAATGATTGCTGTAAAGAAGATCATGTCGTCATTGATGCCGGGCCTGCAGAAGCAGTTTGAGAGCGAGGTGCGTCATCTTATGATGCTCAAGCACAAAAATATAGTGCGGTGTGTAGGCTACTGCTACGAGATTAAAAATGCGTGTTTGGAGTACAATGGGAAATACGTATTCGCGGAAACCGCGGAGAGATTACTTTGTCTGGAGTATATGCCAAAGGGAAGCCTTGATAGGTATCTATCAGGTTGGTGGTTTCCTGGTTTCATATTCAGTTCATTTGGGTTTTAGTTTGTGAAGTTTGAGGATCTTTGAGCATAAGTCTACAAAAACTGTATTTAATTTGTCCACCTAAGTTTTACGGCGGATTAATTTGTGGTTCTCCTATCGGTCTATCATCAACATATGTCAACATACTTATAGCCCTTTGATATGTTATCTAGAGAACCACAATCATAGAAATTCAGGTACATCTGTCTCAGTATCCTCTTGTTCATGTCACAAATATGCAGATGAATCTTCTGGACTTGATTGGAGCACACGCTACAACATAATCGAGGGGATTTGCTATGGTTTATGTCACCTTCATGTAGAAATCGATAAGCCTATTATTCACCTGGATTTGAAACCTCCAAACATATTGCTTGATGATGGTATGGTTCCGAAAATTACAGACTTTGGTCTGTCAAGGCTACTTGATCAACAACAAACTATTTGCACTTCGTCTCGTGATGGAACATTGTGAGTTGGTACCTTTTTATCCAATAATTTTTTTATAAGGATGATGTCTTTCCTATGTTGTATTTAACACTTCATATTTCCACTCATGTTGTGGTTCATTGGTTACATGGCACCGGAATTTTTACATGGAGGTACAATTACGCCAAAGTCAGACATATTCAGTTTTGGCGTAATAATCATAGAGATCGTGACAGGACATAGGGACTACCCAGATGTTACTACAATGTCTTCAGATGGCTTTATCGAGCTTGTAAGGAAAATTTGTCTCACATTTCCAAATGAAGGCTCTTGCATAGGGACAATATGCTGCATTTTATTTCTTTGCACACTATAGCACACTAACATTGTACGTGTTTGTTCTGATTTCATAGACGCTTGAAAGGTGGAGAAATGTTCTACAAAGATCACCCGAATATGGATCTCTAGAAAGGGACTGCGAACAGATAAAGAGATGCATCCAAGTAGGTCTAATCTGTGTGAACCCTGACCGTACTAAAAGGCCCACGATATTGGCGATTATCAAAATGCTCCAAGGATTGGAAAGTATCCATTGTGACATTAGCGACAGCGCATCCTAATCGGTCAGAAAGGTGGTGTGACCACTTATCGATCATGTGTGTGTGTGTTTGCTAGCTTTTTCATTCTATTTTAGATAAACATTGTACTTCAACATATCTAGTATATGGGGAGCTTGCATTCGAATGCAGTGTGGTGAGCTGACATTTGGAAGAGCCCGTGGATGCAGACCATGACAGGAGGGTTGGAGAACAGGATTGGCCTGCCCCGAAAGAGTCCTGGCCTTTTGATGATTTTCGCCCGGTCATATGTTAAATTTTTATTAATATAGATCGCAGTCGTTGGTTCAAAAAGTAGAGGACTAAGGAAAGTCTCACGATTATTCGTGTATATTTGCAACTTAAAAATATTCCTGGCTTCTTACAACTTCATCACTCAATCTGGCCAGTGTGATGAATTTATGGCATTTCATGGCGTTTCTGTAAGGCGCGCAAGCACGTGTTAGTGTAATTGGTTTCTTCACCGAGTGATTTGTTTGCAAACTTGCAAGTCTGATTAATCGTGTAATTCATGGAGAATAGTATCACCTATTTATCTCAAGTTCCAAGTTCTGTTCTGAAACTAGTAGCTAGTTCACTCCCCGGAGCTGCATCGTGGCAAGCGGATGCATCGATCGTAGGAGCGCTAGAGACATGTCCGTGGAGCTCGCCCTGTATTTGTAGCTGCACAATACTCCTGCCTTCAATCCTACTTACATAATGTAGATGGCTCAGCCTCCTCACTGATTTACAGCAGAATGGGGACGTTGGAAGGTGTATCATCGGTCTTGTGAATCCTTCTTCTCTTTTGTGAAATCTTTGCTGGCTTGTCTGTTTACATCGGAGGGGCCGGTGACGATGTTAGCAATATTCAGAGGGTTCACCTTCGTATATGCTTCAGTGTTCAAAAGCATGAGATGCCCTGACAAAACCAAGATGAGACATTGCTAGTTTCTTGGACCAAAGAGGGTTCCAATTGGCCCAGAAAAAGCGGCACCATTCTCACCTTGACCACGAATAGACACATCGAACAAGTACATGCGAGTATTAGCAGCATGGCGATTTTGTGTCGAATTGAGCTGGCATGGACTTTCGTCTTTTTTCATTTTTATAAGATGGAACATCTTGTATTCCAATTAAACCGTGAACACGGCAAGATTGCAGGCCACTCAAAGGGGGCGCGTTTGGTAGCCTACATGTTTTTTTTTTTTGATCCGGCCTGACAATGCTGAGATTGGCAGTGTCAAACAGAAGCAATTTTTAGGCCAGCTTGTGTAGTCCGTTTGGTAGCCTGCATACACTTTTTGTGTGTGATTGGAGAACAACGGTCCATGTGTTTGGTTGCCTACATCGGTCCACTGAGTACACAGACACATCTATTGGTTGCAACATGTGCAGTCGCTATGGTAACCTCTTACATTGGAGTTATGAGGATACCCACAAACACTTTATCACAATCACATGACATAGAAGCAGTTTATCAAATCAGATGACACACAAACAGATAACACACAAGCAATTCATCATTGGAGGGATTACTATGTACCAACTCCGACCATAGTTTTATCAACCCTAGCTAATGGAGGGGATGTTTCACCACCTCCCAAAATATACAAGTTCTTGTTCAAGTAGACCATCTCTGCACCATCATACAACTAAGATAGGTAAGTAGTACGACTAACGTTGTTCCATAGATAGGCTCTCCTCTCAGATGCCGTCCAAATCCTTGAGCTTGCGCACATGATCCCACTTTTTCTTTCACTTCCTCATATGGTTGTACATCTGAGTTGGGGTGAGTTCCTTTCTAGTGAACTCAAGAACATCATTAATGACACGCTGCATGTTAATCTCTTTGAAGACCTGGTCACACCTAACACATTCTTTAACAACTCACAAAGCCTGTTCAGAACAAATGAAGATAGAGAAGGCTCCCACATCATTAATGTACATAGCTCTAATGGGGATAACATTATCAGGCTCCAAAGATGGAGCAATCACAACATGCTGATTTTGTAACTTGTCCAGGGAATTTTTCCTACAATAATGAATGAAATGCTAAGCATGATGTCCTACAAACAAATTGTGCTATGCGTGTTTACAGTAACTACGAACAAGCAGAGCATCAGAAGTTCACACAATTGTGATGAACAGATTATACATGCTCATAGTAACTAACCCACACAAACATACCTATGTCCATCTTTCCCAAGGTGGGAGGTTTCTTACAATAGCTTCGAGACGATGTATCACGGAGGTAGGGGACGAAGGAGATGCCGGTAGGGCAACCTTCATCGCGGTCGATGGAGATTCCACCATGCCGACTGTCGCCTTGGTCGACTTTGTTGCTGGCAAGCTCACCGTGGCCGCGTTAGCAGGAGTAGGCGACAGGATCGCCGTCCACGAGCTCCATGGTGAACCAGGACTGCCAACTGACGCCGTGTTGCTTGCCAGCGAAGATGGCAGGACCAGTGTCTTTGTGCTGGTGGCAGAAGAATCGAACGACATCGATCTAGATTTGACGGGTCAAAAGCTCGAGGGGGTGAGATGGTGGATTTGGATTGGGGGGAAGGTACACAGTCGTCTCTAAATATGAAGGGGGGTAGGAGGACGGTGAGCGAATTACTCCCGCTAGATTTATCTGGCCACACGCATCCTTCTGCCATCTCCCTGACTGCATGAGATCCATCGTCACGATTCCCTTTTTGTATGCAGCAAGGCTGGCTCCGGGGAAAAGGCAGAAACGAGTGTTGTCCCCGGGCCTAGCTGATGGGTACTCTGGACTCATGCGGGCCAAAAGTGTATGCGGGTAACCAACTGACCCGATTTCGTTACCCATGTATCTGGCTAAACCATCTGCAAGGTACCAAATGGGCACAAAGTGATCACGGTGAACCTCCTGAGCACTGACATTTGACAGGACATGTGTCTGCTTATCACATAAACGGGGACAAAAAGTTATAATGTACTCAATAAGGCATGGATAGTCAGGGAAACTTTATGTGTGTCTTTCTAACTACATACTGTTGTGTCATATTCAAAAAGCACAGACATGCTTCCGGATAGCTAACTCTCACTAGTGCAGGCGGGGGTCTTTAACACCGGTTCATAAGGCCCTCTAACAACGGTTGTAGAACCACTGTTGAGGGTTCGGTGTTAGAGGCCCCCCTTTAACACCGGTTCTTATACGAACCGGTGTTAAAGGGTGGCGCACGTGGGGCTGCCGCAGCGCTCAGGCCCCCCTTTAACACTGGTTCGTAACACAAACCGGAGTTAAAGGTTCTGTGCCGCGGCAGGAAAAAGCGATAAATCTCTGCCGCGGCAGAACAGGAAAACGGCCTAAATCTCTGTCGCGGCAGAGTTCTGCCCCCGCTCCGTTCTGGGCGTATTTCTGCGGCGCGACGGGGACGGGGAGAGGGGGAGGGGGGAATCGATCGGGAGCGGTATATACACATACATCATCGTCGATACATACGAGTACATGAATAATTAAGCAACTATTATTATACACAAACATCGTCATTGTGTGGTATTCTCCGTAAACGTTGAAGCATCAAGTACAAGACAAACACGTTCAAACATCTAAAGAGTTTTTGGATATCTAAAGAGTTCTCCGCCAGGCGTGACGACCTCATCAAGTATGAACCCCGCCAATTCCTCTTGAATGGCTCGTATGCGGTCAAATGGTAGGAGTT
This sequence comes from Avena atlantica, assembly GCA_910589765.1. NCBI lineage: Eukaryota > Viridiplantae > Streptophyta > Magnoliopsida > Poales > Poaceae > Avena > Avena atlantica. The sequence goes on along the minus strand of OU342735.1, from coordinate 521,709,491 downwards.
GGTCCCGCATCCGCGGTCAAATGGCTCGTATACGTTGCGATCCTCCATCGTCCCCAAGCACGAGACGAGATAGAGGAACCTTCCTCACTGCAAATGAAATGCACGACCGGGAGAGCCTGTGAAATCGTCTTCCGTGAGCTTGCGAGGAAGACAACGCCGCCTCGCGGCAGGCTCTACCTCTGCCATCAGAAGGAGGGGTGAAGGAGAAAGAGAAGCCGCCGTTCCATCCATGGGAGGTGGAGCTAGTAAAGCAACGAAGGTCGATGTCACCCACGACCTTGCGGATAGCACCGGCATGGCCCTGCCCTCGAGTAGTCGATGAACATCCACGACTCGTGGGTGGCGCCGTGCCCATCAGCCTGGCATGGTCGACACAGAAACCAGCAACCTCGCCTCACAGACGATGACCACGCTGCCCTAGCGGCTCGTGGATGCCTGCGTAGGCCCAACGCGTCAAGGAAGAGCCCACCGACATCGATTACGAGTGGTTCTACTAGCAGCCGCCCCGCGAGGATGACCGCGAGTAGATTAGGCCTTTTTTATATAAATTTGGTTTTATTTCATTCATAGTTGTAATATGTAATCAAAATTTAAGTGAAATATATAATTTGTCATATTTTAGTTTAATCGTGTTTGGTGTGTGTGGCTGGCGGGGAGAGACGCACCCCATAGACGGCACTTCATGCTGGTGCACCCAATACACGACTCAGCGTTGTTGGCTGACGCCGTAACGGGTGCACGGCTAGAGATGCTCTTACCATGGTCTCCACTGACCGGTTTGGTTGGACAAACTAGTAAGTCCGACAAACCAGAATGTGTAGTGCTGCAGGAGTGCAAATTTACTGCATATTCGATGGAACGGAACGGCGAGTTGCTCAATCTGATGGAACCTCGTGGTCGTGGAGGACGTACGGAATCGAGTATATTTACCTCAAGTTTTCTGAAGCTTTTGTGTTAGAAAAGAACAAAAGCTGTTGCTCAAGCAGTTTTCCTTTATTTTGCGACAAAGCTTAGTTGGTCAAGTGGTGGGTTAGATATAGATATATAATATAATGACAGTACTTTATTTATGGTACTGATTCGCCCGCCATTCCTGTTCAAAGAAGGTACTACTCCACTCACGAGTCACGAGTCACCACATCATCATTGTCTCCACCGAACGTCTCTTCCTCCTGGCAGCAGCCGCCATCGACGCGTCTCTCTCTCTTCCTCCTCGCTCTACTGGAACTGGACTGGACAGACACTCCGGTCGATCTGATCGCGACCCTTCCTTATAATTGTGGTGGGTGAGTGAAGCGATGCTGCTTTTGTTAGACGCTTATTATAGGACTCCACGATTGATTCCATGTCATCGATCGAGCTATATTGATTTGATCCAGAGTGCTTTGCTTTTTGAACATATGTATGTATATATTGATTCAGCGATCAGGAGGCGCGCGTGAATCGGAGCGAACAGCAGGCATGCAGATCTGGGGCCTCTTCAACGAGCGAGGGCTAGCTGCTGTGGGGTGTTCTCTCTACTAGGACGATTCGGCGGTCCTCGAGCTTAAATCCCGCTGCGACATCGATCCCGTTGCTCACACAAAAGGGGTGCCTGTGCCTGTGCCTGGAGGAGGAGATGGAATACTCCCCCTCCGAGCCCGACTCCGGAGATAGCCCGTACAGAGTCACGGTGCCCAAGTTCATGGACCATGTTAGAGAGGGTGCCTGTTTCGAAGAGGAACCGAGTCCCCCAGTCTGGTTGGCACCAGGTGCCCACCCGTATGATCTCATGCCCATAAGATACAGGCTGGCACCTGGTGCCACGGTCTGGTTAGCACCCGGTGCCAACCCGTATGATCTCATGCCCATAACACCACCTCAGCCGCCAACTCCACCTCCACCGACCGATGGCGGCATAACACTTCCTCTCGATCTTCTGCATGTTTCCAGTAACTTACTGGAAACTATATTACAGGATGAGAGCTCAAGACCACACGACATATCGCTACGGGATCTACAAGAGATCACGGATAACTTCTCGGACGAGCGAATACTTGGCCAAGGTGGTTTTGGTGTGGTATATAAGGTAAACCATCAATTATTATAACCCCAACATACAAATCTCTGTATTTTGTTTTGTGCATCAAACTTATTATACCTCTCTCTAACTACCATCGGTCAAACAACCCATATGCTTAGTAGTCAGTACTAATATAAGGTGAGACTTTTAAGCAGGGTGTTCTTCGAAATGGGAAAATGATTGCTGTAAAGAAGATCATGTCGTCATTGATGCCGGGCCTGCAGAAGCAGTTTGAGAGCGAGGTGCGTCATCTTATGATGCTCAAGCACAAAAATATAGTGCGGTGTGTAGGCTACTGCTACGAGATTAAAAATGCGTGTTTGGAGTACAATGGGAAATACGTATTCGCGGAGACGGCGGAGAGATTACTTTGTCTAGAGTATATGCCAAAGGGAAGCCTTGATAGGTATCTATCAGGTTGGTTGTTTTCTGGTTTCATATTCAGTTCATTTGGGTTTTAGTTTGTGAAGTTTGAGGATCTTTGAGCATAAGTCTACAAAAACTGTATTTAATTTGTCTACCTATAAGTGTTACGGAGGATCAATATGTGGTTCTTCTATCTGTCTATAATCATAGAATTTCTGGTACATCTGTCTCAGTATGCTCTTGTTCATGTCACAAATGCAGATGAATCTTCTGGACTTGATTGGAGCACACGCTACAACATAATCGAGGGGATTTGCTATGGTTTATGTCACCTTCATGTAGAAATCGATAACCCTATTATTCACCTAGATTTGAAACCTCCAAACATATTGCTCGATGATGGTATGGTTCCGAAAATTACAGACTTTGGTCTGTCAAGGCTACTTGATCAACAACAAACTATCACTACCAGAAACACGACTTGGCCTGTGTGCCAGATTGTTTTTCTGTCAGTCCCGCAGTTGGAACACAGGAGAATGTACATTCCCGTCGTGCGCGAGACGACGCACAGAAAAACCACTTATATTCCCGTGGGTAACAAAGTAACTCTCAGGTAAATTATATTTCTGTGCGTTTCGGCCCACAGAAAAAGGCTGTTTAGCCCCTGACGATTCCACGTCCATCTAGAAAGTCCTTCTGGCGGTAAACTTTTCGGTGGCGCCGCTCTACAATTTGGCCTCCCGCCAGTTTCTTTTTTACCTGTGCGTTAATGGGCTCACGGGAAAAGGCCGAGTAGATAGAGAAAAGAAATAAGCTTCGATCCCCAAATCAGACCCCCAGTGCTTCTCTCCTCGCCGAGTTCCGCCGCCACACAACCTGACCCTCGCCGCAGATCCAACAGCATCGGTCCTTGCCTCCGTCGTCCCAGCTCGCTGCTCCATCATCTGGCCGCCGGATCGAACCTTGTGTCTGCCGTCCTACCTAGCTGCATGTTATTCACGCCGGCCGAGCGCCCCACCGTGTGCCTGCATCTTGAGCGCATCCTCCTTCCCCTCCCTCCACGAGTCGTCACCACCAGAGGCAAGCAGCGGTGAGGATTGCTCCATCCCTCACTCTCCATCCTCCTTTCTGCATCCCCTAGCAGATCCAACAACCACCTCCTTTCATAGATCCGTCGTCTCACCAAGGTGCGGTAGGCGGCGGCGGCTTCAAGCCAGAAGACTCAGCCCTGGTGATGGAGAGACAAGGGGAGATGATGGCGCCTTGGGCATGGAGTACTATCAGGTACATGAACTCTCCAACGAGCTCACCGGAGTAAAAGAAGGTTACCTTCTCTCCTGCTACCCTTCATCTTTATTCTTGCCGGTCTAGGTATAAGAATATTTTGTTAAAAGGCTTCATGCAAGTTGATCTGTTTTTTGCCAAAAAATGACTTGTGTTGTTCTCAACTCTGTACATGAATGGTAGGCACATAGATCTGCTCATTTCCACTTACGCAGAGGAGGTACAAAATGTAATTGGTGGAAGATATGCATGTATGTATTCCCTCCGACCCATATTAGTTGACTCAAATTTATCTAGATTCGGATGTATCTAGCACTAAAACATGTCTAGATACATCCGAATCTAGACAAATCCAAGTCAACTAATATGGGTCGGAGGAAGTACTTTTTTTATGTTTTTGTCTGTAATACGGAGGATAGTTGATGAATTACTCAAGCCAACAGAAACACATTCAGTTTTTATTTATGCATGACGATTGAGTTGGAGAACATTCTAGCTGACAAGACCGGTTACAACTAAATACGAAGTTGCTGTTGTTGCCCTTTTTTCTAAATGTAGTAATATTCAGTTGTGTACCTCTTCCATTCTTTACTTTTCTTTCTTGTAGGCAATAATAATGCCTTGAGATATAAGATGGCAGCAGGGTGCTACCGTGAGATGATCCTCCGTGATGATCCTCCTTCAAAGCATGCACTTTAGTATGAAACCTGTACAGGTACCTATAGCTACTATGTTGGTTCAGCTAGAATGCTAGTTTCCTTGCGTTCTGTTTATGAGCCAGAGTTCACCAATACCTCCTATGCTGGTTCTATTTGAATTCTAGGAAATTTTTAGCCTTAGGTTTTGAAATTGCTTATAATATACCTAGAGAATTGTTTTGTTTGTCCATGACATCTGATTTTTATTTTGTTTCGCATTTGTAAGATTGATGAAGCATCGAGTACATGGATTACTGACAGATCGCGCAAGAATTTTAGGCTGTTACTTCAAGCTGTAAGTACCACACACTAGTTTGAAGTGTAGCAGCTATTCCTGTAAATTATCAACTTTTGACAATTTACACGTTTTAGTAACTTCAATAAAGATGTCCCAAGTTCAGGCATCTGAATGGGAAATTTGCAGCCTAAGTTGCAGCAAGAACGTGAAGGCAAAAAACCAGATCCACAAGTGAGTGCAATTACTTAGCTCTCTGTCAGTGCTGTTATGCAGATTTGCTAGGTTTCCTACACAACCCAATCAACTCACTGCATGGGTGATATCTTATTATATTTTGTACTGTATAAGGGTGAGCAAGGGGAATGAATTAGAGAACGAGGAATACTGGTGATCTTAGTTTATTCTACAGCATTGATTCATGTAAACTATTTTGAGAAACTGAAATTCATGCAAACAAGTAAGGTGTATATGCCAAAGTTAATGTGAGAATTTGAGATGCAAATAGATTGTGATTATTATTTCTTGTAGATGTTCTTCCTGCTTGCTATCTTTTGGCATCCGTTCCAGCTTTTAAATGTTCACACATTCACATTTAAGTTCAATTATGTCCAGTGCAGGATGATGTTAAAGAGAAGCTTGCAACCTGATCTGCTACAGAAGCAATGTAGAACATAAGGTCTTTGGTAAGAAATGTTTAGTTGATGGACCGGACCTGTATGTGTTTTGGGATTGTTTCACTTGTGTGTCGACCTTTGATTTATGTATGAAATTCTGTGGAATTGTATGAGAAGATGTGGATTCGTAACTCTGTTTATGATGTAAGAGGATTGATTTTCATATGTATGTTCTGAATATGCCGAGCACTGAGATAATTATGTGTATAACAATTACTCTTATCTTTTTTTTTGTTTTTTCATTTATTTATTCTCCTGACGGTTATGTCCTGACAGGGATATATTGGTTTTGGGGCTGTCAAACCTGACATGAAAAACTCCCTGTGAGCCAGAAATTACCGTCAGGAAAACTGAGAAAACCGACAGGGAAACTGTTTCTGTCGGCTGGGCGACAGGCATATTTTATTTTCCCTGTCAAGCTATTGCTGTTGGCTAACCCTGACGGTTGACCGACAGGAGAACCTATTCCTGTCGGTTTAGCCTATTTTCCTGTCAGTTCTGAGCACACAGGGTTATTGCAGTTTCTGGTAGTGTATATTTGCACTTCGTCTCGTGATGGAACATTGTGAGTTGGTACCTTTTTATCCAATAATTTTTGTTATAAGGATGCCTTTCCTCGGTTGTCTTTAACACTTCATATTTCCACTCATGTTGTGGTTCACAGTGGTTATATGGCAACAGAATTTTTACATGGAGGCTCAATTACTCCAAAGTCGGACATATTCAGTTTTGGCGTAATAATCATAGAGATCGTGACAGGACATAGGGACTATCCAGATGTTACTAGGATGTCTTCAGATGGCTTTATCGAGCTCGTAAGGAAAATTTGTCTCACATTTTCAAATGGAGGCTCTTGCATAGGGACAATGCTGCATTTATTTCTTTGCACACTATAGCAGACTAACATTGTACGTGTTTGTTCTGATTCCATAGACGCTTGAAAGATGGAGAAATGTGCTACAAAGATCACTTGGATATGGATCCCTAGAAAGGGACTGCGAACAGATAAAGAGATGCATCCAAGTAGCTCTAATATGCGTGAACCCTGACCGTACTAAAAGGCCCACGATATTGACGATTATCAATATGCTTCAAGGATTGGAAAGTATCCATTGTGACATTAGCGACAGCGCATCCTAATCGGTCATAAAGGTGTGACCACTTATCTATCATGTGTGTGTGTGTTTGCTAGATTTTTCATTCTCTTTTAGAAAAACATTGTACTTCAACATCTATATGTAGTGTTGTTGTGAACCGGTACGGACCTGAGCAAGAGAAAAGGCGATCAGGAGGCGGCTCTTCTAAACCCATCTAGGGTTCCGTCCCCCTCGCCGGCGACGCCTACAGTTCGGTCCTCCTCCGTTGTCCTTAGGGCCTTGGAGGTGTGGTAGACCATGGCCTCTCGCCGGCGGGAGGGTTCTCGTCCTTTGTTTAGGATTTTTTCTAGTGTCTTTTTCAGGATGTTGAGGCGGCGGCTACGTCCTACGTCTTGATGTCACAATAAGGTCCTCCCCGTCCTATCCTCGCTCCGGTGGTGCGTCTAGCGCCGACGGAGGGCGCGCGGAGTCGTGTGTCCGACAGATCTCTTGGAATCCGGTCGTTTTTCGTATTCGTCGGTGTTGTTTGAAGTCAGTCTCTTCCGATATATGGTTGTCATCTTCGGCGACGGTTGCTGCTCTGGTGCGTTGGTCCTTTTGGGCCTTAGCACGACGACTTCCCGTCAGTCTACTATAACAAGCTCTACTACGACAAGCTTTGCCCGGCTCCGGTGATGAAGGGACGAGGACGGCGGCGCGCCTTTGGCTCGTGCTAGTGTTTATAGTCGTCGCTAGGTGGTCCAATGACCTACTTGTAATTTTTATTACTTTTAGAACTCTTTGTACTGATATTGATGATTATTAATAGATCGATGGAATTTTACAAAAAAAAAATCTATATGTAGTATATGAGGAGCTTGCATTCAAATGCAGTGTGGTGAGCTGACTTTTGGAAGAGCCTATGGATGCAGACCATGACAGGAGGGTTGGAGAACAGGATCGGCCTGCCCTGAAAGAGTCATGGCCTTTTGGTGATTTTCGTCCGGTCATATGTTAAATTGTTAATGTAGATCACAGTCATTGGGTAGGTACCTTATGTTTTGGAATGATATTAGTTGAACTAAAATGATGTATGCATGGGATGAGATCAGTTGAATTTAGCCGACCATGGTTTGCTTATATTTATTTATATACAGATCTACACTTCCTCCATTTAAAAATATAAGATGTTTTAACTTTGTAAAGCTAATATATCTAGATCCTTTTTTTAGAGAAACAGCCGGACTTCGTCCTGCTGTGAGCTTTATTAATTATTGACAATCATTATATCGTTTATGAGACTATTAAGAAAAAAACTAGGGGGATCATCATCCCAAATACAAGTCCTTATTAAGAAAACAAAACCTAGCTAGCTCATGAGCAGGTTTGTTTGCTTCCCTCAAACAATGCTTAAAAAAACACTACCAATATTAGTTGCAGCGTCCACCCAGTCTGCATTATCTAGACCCTTTTAATATATAGGTCCAGATTTCAGAGGAGCAGAGCGCGTTCGTTCCGGGGCGTCTGATATCGGACAATGTAGTGATTGCATATGAGTGCACGCATTCTATTCGCACTCGCAAGCGCAAAACTCCTTTATGTGCAGTAAAATTGGACATGATGAAAGCCTACGATAGGGTGGAGTGGATTTTTCTTGAGAAGATGATGAAGAAGATGGGTTTTGTTGATAGATGGATCCAAATTATTATGAGGTGTGTTAAGTTAGTCAGATTCTCTGTGAAATTAAATGGTGGAGTCTCGGACACATTCAGACCGCAGAGGGGTTTGCGACAGGGTGACCCTTTATCCCCTTATCTCTTTCTGTTTTGTGTTGAAGGCTTTTCCTCTCTATTACGACAGGCTCAGTTTGAAAACCAGATCCGAGGTGTTTGTTTTGGAGGAGATGGACCACACATCACACACCTTCTATTCGCTGATGACAGCATTGTGTTTCTTGAAGCTTCCCTAGAAAGCATGGCAGCCCTCAAGACTATTCTGCAGCAATACGAGGCCAGCTCAGGTCAAAAGGTTAATTTACAAAAATCGTCAATTTACTTTGGCCGGGGGTCTCAGGAGGAGCGTAAGGTGCAGTTGAAACAGGTTTTGGGAGTTGATCAAGAAGCTTTATCTGAATGCTATCTCGGTTTACCTGATAGGCAGATCAAAAGATAGTTGCTTCAAACATTTAAGAGAAAGGGCGTGGGGTAAAGTTGGAGGTTGGAAGGGCCAAGGTCTCTCTAAGGCGGCGCGAGAAGTTCTAATTAAATCAGTTCTGCAAGCTGTACCGGCACACTCTATGACATGTTTTCAATTGTCAAAAAAGATGTGTGGGCAACTAGGTTCTATTGCGTCGCGCTTCTTTTGGGGAGAGGCAGATGGAAAAAAGAAAGGTTCATTGGATTTGCTGGGACAAGATGTGTGTGAGTAAAAAGGAGGGAGGAATGGGATTTCGAGACTTTGAAACCTTTAATCAAGCTATTCTTGCAAAACAAGGGTGGAGATTACTGAATTATCCTAACTCCTTGTGTGCTAGAGTTCTGAAGGCCAGGTACTTCAGGAATACTGACTTCCTCCAATCTTCTTGTCCTAGTCGGGCGTCGGCTACTTGGCGGGCGATTCTACATGGGAGAGATTTGCTGCGAGAGGGGCTAGTATGGAGAATTGGTGATGGGTCTAAAATTTCAGTCATGAAGGATAAGTGGATCCCAAGATCAGGCGCACAGCATCCACTAGGCCAGAAAATAGAGGGAAAGGCAGTGTTGGTGGCTGATCTCCTGAGAAACAATGGCAAGGAATGGAATGATGAACTTCTTCGGAAAAATTTCTATGATGGTGATGTTGCTGACATAAAACAAGTGCCCTTAGGCGGAGCTGGAACCGAGGACTATCTTGCTTGGAACTATACAAAAAAGGGACAGTTTTCTGTTAGATCAGCTTACCATCTGAAGGTAAGCCTGAAGAAAACAGCTACTGGAAGAGTGGAAACCTCTAACTCTTGTCTAACTCACAAGGCGTGGCTGAATATTTGGGACACTGATGTTCCAAATAAGGTGAGAATTCACTTTTGGAGACTTGCTAAAAACGGCCTTGCTGTTGGTGAGGAGTTACAGCGGCAAAATATAAAAAAGGGGGTGATTTGTTGTGCTTGTGCTCGATTGGAGACAGTGCTGCATCGTTTCTGGAAATGTCCACACTCTGCCTTTGCTTGGAAGAAGATGATGGAGCTAACTGGAGCTTCCTTTTCATCACCACCCGATGAGTTCATCAATCACCGTGATTTCTAGGGGTGGCTGATGGATTGGTTCAGCAACTTAAATACGGACGAACGGGCGTTGGCCTGTACGCTCCTGTACCAACTATGGCTTGCTCGAAATGACTCCAGGGATGGTAGGATCATTGAGGACCCTCAGTCTATTGCCCGACGTGATGTTGCACTTGTTGAGGAATGGGATGAGGTTCACTCCAAACCGGCTCCTGTGAAATCCCAAGTGAAGGAGCAGTGGTCTCTCCCTGCTGATACGTGGCTCAAGTTTAACACGGATGGAGCTTTCCTGGCGTCGGAGGACTGTGGTGGTTGTGGGGTCGTTGTGCGCGACCATACTGGCCGCTTCCTAGCTGGAGCATGCCACTTTTTCCCTACTGCTATTGACCCAGAAGGTGCTGAAATTCTGGCGTGCAAACGAGCTCTACAACTCGCAAAAGAGATGGACTGCGACAAGTTTATTCTGGAGACAGACAGTGCAAATGTTGCAGCTAAGCTAAAGGATGAGGCAAAGGATCTTTCATCCTTGGGGCCAATTTTTGAAGAAGTGAAAACAATGATTCGGGACTTCTTGTCCTGTGAGGTGAGGGTTGTGCATCGCACATGCAACTTTGTAGCTCATAAGCTAGCTAGGGAAGGTTGTAAGAATAAAATCTGTAAAACTTGGTTCAGCGAGGCACTGATCTGCATTCAGTCGGCCTTGTCTACTGACTTGGGATTGAATAAATGAATCAACCCTTTCCGCTAAAAAAAAGTATATAGGTCCAGATAGGTTCTGAGTGAACCTACACACTAAAAAGAGGTCTACATTCATTAGCTTCACAAAGCTAAAATATCTTATATTTTAAAATGGAAGGAGTACATAGCATAGCATTATCATCAACTTTACGAGATTCGTTCACCCATATGACACCTCCCGGTCCTTTCCCCCATACCAGGAGCGCACCTAGAAGCAGACACCGCCGACTCCCTATGTTTCTCCAACGCGGCCACGACAAATTCCATCTCACATATCAAATTTGCGATGACTAAGAGCATCTCCACTCGCCTACCCAGGAGGCTGATTCGGACGCCGAATTTCGGTCCGAACGCCGAAAATTGGCCCAGTCGCGTATCCAAGGACCTGTTTTCGTCCGGATTTCGGCGTGTTTTGGTCCGGCCTATCCAGGCCGAACCCAGGATCCTGGGTACGCCCTGGGAACGCCGTACGAAGCAAATTCGGCGAGTGGACCCACCTAGTCAGCATATATTCGCCCTTATTCATCCAAAGTTCGCTCATATTCGCCCAAAGTTCGCCCATATTCGCCCAAAGTTCGCCCATATAGACCATATTCGTCCAAAGCTCGTCCATGTAGACCATATTCGCCCAAAGTTCGCCCAAAATTCAGGCATATTCGCCCAAAGTTCATCCGTATCGCCCATATTCGTCCAAATTTCGCCCAAAGTTGTCCATCTAGACCAGATTCGTCCAAAGTTCGCCCAAAATTCGGGCATATTTTCCCAAAGTTGGTCCGTATCGACCATATTCGCCCAAATTTTGCCCATATAGACCAGATTCGTCCAAAGTTTGCCCAAAATTCGGGCATATTTGCTCAAAGTTCTTCTGTATCGCCGATATTCACCCAAAGTTCGCCCATAGTTTGCCCGTATCACCCATATTCGCCCAAAGTTCGTCCGTATCAATCATATTCGCCCAAAGTTCGCCCATATTCGCCTAAAACCGCTTATATTCGCTCCAAAGTTTGCCCAAAGTTTGCCGAAATTTGTTAAATTTTAGCCAAACGCGGGAACTCGCCTGGGTATGCGAGTGGGAAACTGGGCATACCAGGCCAAAATCAAGCTCCGTCCGGCCAAAAAAGTTTCGGATTTGGCCTGGGTTCGCCCAACGAGTGGAGATGCTCTAAGGGAGTGCGTTGGCACCATTCAGCTCACCCCATTAATCACGGACCAAGTTTCCTAATTTGTACTTCTTCGGTTTTAAAATATAAAATGTTTTAGATTTATAAAAAAAGAATAGACTTCTTTTAATGTGTAAATTTACTCCAAAGCTGAGTGAACCTACGTACCAAACAAGCCAGCATTGAAAAGAAACCGAAGCAGTTAAAGAAAATGAATGGTGCCGATAGCAATCACACCAGTTCACTAACATAGCAAACGCTATGTTATACTTCTAGTAGTTTAAATTAAACTACTCCCTCTGATCCAAATTAATGGAATGAGGAGGTAGTGGGATACACATACTTTTAAGGCATACGAGTACCACTCTTACTAGGATGCAATATATCCTCTGTCCATTATAGTTAATCAGGGATACACATAAACAAGCACCATAAGTAAATAGTTGCCACAAGTCATACAGAAATTGCACATGCAAATCAAATACTTGCTTAGCCGGGCAACAACGGACGATAGATCTGATAGCACTCCAGCAGCAGCCTGACGTCTACCTGCGAAATTTTGCACTAATCTGGTCTAGAACATCACCTTGACCACCAAGACACCAATATGGCTCGGACACAGGCCACCTGTCATCCAATACTCTTTAAAAATAAGTTCATTGTCAAATGAATAGCAGCAGATATGCTACCAAAAACAATTAGCACTGAGAAATAGAACAATTACTTGTTTCTCCGTCTCTTCTTCTCAGTAATCAGGTGGTCTTCCATGTTGACAGGACCACTAACCGAACCTCTGGTCCAACATATTTTCAATGTAAGTTAGTGCTGAACGCATGAACCACCCATACATGTATATATGCAATAAGCATGGAGAAAAAAGTACCCTTCTAACAGAGCAAACCCTTTGTGCAGAACTTTTAAAATCTTCGTCTTTGGCAGAAAAGGAGTTGTTGGACTTTCATCATAAAAGTTCATGCCGATGAAACTACCATCCAAACTCATAAGGGGGCCTCCAATCCCAACCTAGTACCAAAAATATGTACCAACAGCTTAGTAGGTGTAAAAGATTGGACAACCAACTCAAATAGACTAACTATCTACGCGGTATCATGTTAAAGAATGACAGAAATTGACCACTGTACCTTCTTGATTTGACAAGTGGACAAAAGGAGGTCTTGGCAATCAAGATCCAAACCATGGTGTGGACCAGTCAAATGCTTGTTTTTATCCTTAGTAACAGCATTGTATTTACCCTTCACTTTACCCATTGAGGCCATCAATAATCCGGCGCACGGCCTATAGCTACTACCGACTTATTATTTCTGGACTTCCTGCCAGTGAAGATATCTTGTGGGGAGATAGTCTTAAGACCACTACTTAGACTTAGACGAAAAATGGCAATGTTGTAATTTTCATGATACAGTTCCAATATCACGTTTGCACACTCATCCGGTGGGAGGAACACCTCAATCTGCAACAAACATAGTGATCGAGCTCAACTAGTTAACCAACACCTAACTTATAAGACCAAGAAAAATGAACATGGTCACTAACGCTCAAGCTCGTATCAATCTGCTAACCAAACTGGCCGAAGTAAGGATGTGTGTGCAGCCTTTGCCTTCTATAAGCAGTCCAGTGCAAGCAAAATACCTAATCTTTCTTTCTCCTGCACCTGCACACCATAACTTCAAGCGTGAGTTGGCGAGAATAAAAGACTACTATAGAAGAGTAATAAACATATATAACAGTAGGATCACCGTAGAATGAAGCAATTGAGACAACGCTTTGGGATATTTTCTTAGCTACATATTTTCCAAATTGCTTCCAGATAAGCTTCTCCCCCCTATACTCATCCCAATGATGATATTGACCAAAAGACTCTTCAAACATACCAATCAATCTCCCATTGACTGGATAATTAGGACAAAACTACACAAATTAGCAGTGAAGAAGAGCACAAGGTAAAGTGAGCAAAAGAAAAACACCACTTACACTCAAACACGAGTGGTGGTGGCAGGGGATAACCCAAGTACTGATGAACCTTAGATTTTACCGCAAATCCTGAAGCAATAAGGTGTTTTATTCACATAATCAATATGGTGCACAATTAATGGGCCAACAGGTAACATTCAGAATGATGGCTTGCATGATAGTTCAAACCTGAAGGGATGATTGTCTTTACACCATGAGGCAAAGAATATCCACGAAAGTGGAAAGTTTTACTGCAATAAAACATGTTGAATATAAGTAAAACAAAAATACTTAGATATCAGATTATAAATATTCAAAAAATTGACACGAGGACCAAGGTGTCAAAACATGAATCAGTTTGCCTGTACTTCACCGTGATCTTCTTTGGTTAGACAAATACATAAGCTTGGATATGACATTTCACTCCAGAGCCACCGAATGAAGCGAATGCATAAACAGAGGCCACTAGCTTGGATAGATGCTCTACCATAACACTCTTTGTTCCTTTCTTCTTGTCACTCTTGTATGGGTAGTTAATCTCTTATTTTTCTTTTTATATCTCTTTTTGTTTGTACATGAAGACTTAAGGCAGGAATAAAGTTGGGCTGTGGGGCTTTTGCCTCACAGTAGTTAGTCAAAAAAAATACACAAGCTTCAGCACTGAATTCACGGGTTACTGTGCGAAAACTTTGAAGACTCCAATGCTTGTTAGTATCCGAAAAGTAGCTGATTAAAAGGGGCAAGTAACACATGAGGAGGGTTTGTAATATATAAATACGTCAATCAGAGAATACACAACATATGAATAAGTTGCACCTAGTAGCAGAATAGCACTCGAATCGCACCTTCGTTGATTTGTGATTGTTTTTGAATGAAGATTGGCATTGCTCCACAAGATTGTGCACAAATTCGCTGGAGTGGCCGCTAGGGGTGGATAGGGAAGAGAGGAGCAAGAAATGTAGCGGGGGGTTGGTGATAAGCAAAGAAGAAAAGTTTGTTATTTTTTATAATAATGTTTTACTTGATGCTCATTCAACCAATAGGACAACAATTTAATTACTGTTGTATATGCCATCTGTCCATAGCAACCACTGGGCCATTTTACTAGTAGCTCATAAATATTAGACTTGTGCAGAAAATATACCTGGTTATTAGAAGAAGACGCTACAACCATTCATGAAGCATCTTTGTTGGTAGGAAGGTGGTCTTTTCTTTACAATATCCAGTGATAAGCCCAGCAATGCGTTCAGATCCACAACGACCAAAATACATAACTGGCCCTCCCAGTCCAGTCTAGTAGAAGTGCCAGTGATTAGAATGGAAAAGGTTCACACACATATCATGCCAAGTAAGAAAACAAATCAAGATTGTACCTCTGTTATCTTACAATTGACGGACACAAGGCCTTCATCGCTGGAAATAGGATGAGAGCATTTTGCGCCCATCAAAGTGCCATTGGTTGCACGGCCAAATGCAAATAGCTTATTAGTGCGTGTGCCTTGGGGCAGATCCATAAGATTACAGGTATCCATAGCGTAGAGAGGGTGGTAACTCAAGGAGGTGATCATAGCAATATTTTCATCATATACTCCCAGGAACCCATGCATAGTTACATTATCATGGGTGTGCATTTCAATCTATATTGAGAAAACCGTCATAACACGATTATCATGGGTGTGCAACAAATTAATAACACGATTTTAGAGAAAAATAAATAAGCAGCAGATACATATAGCAGAATAATCACCACTGAACAAAGCAACCGAGACAACGCCTAGTCTCAAATGCGAAGCTGAAATTTTCTCAAGGCTTTCATCAGCTTGTGGCTCCCAAATCTCATCGCTCGCTCCTCCAGCTTGTGGCTCCATAGTCTCATCACTACTAGCTTCAGCTAGTGTTTTCTTATGCTCATCCATGAACTCATCCATGTACCTCTTCACCAGAGCTTTGCGCTCTTGTTTCTGAATCCGTTCGACTAAAGTAAAAAAAGAGCATGCATGCAAGAAAGGAGCAAGTCGATCGTGAGTGCTCTAGCTAGCAGTGAATTATTAAAGAAGAAAGGAGCAAGAAGCACAATATATATATACTACTACTCGATCCTCCAGGACTCACGGCGCCACATTTTTAAAACGGAGTCACGCACAGTGAACTCAGGCATAAACTGATTGAAGCTCCTCTTCTTCCCTCCGGTGACCACATCATCATCCCTTGCCGCCTCTGTAGCCCTGGAACATAACGTATCTTAGACAATGTGTATTACTACATATTTATAAACCTGACGAGATCCATCCCAGTGTGGCAAATCGCAGAGTTGGTTTAAAGGCAAACTATAAATTGGAATCCCAGTGTACGTAGTAACCGATCGAGTTAATTAGTACTTCTACTACGTATAATCTTTGACTCGGAGGGATCGAGTGGATTGGATATAATCTTTGACAGCGCGCGCGGAGCGAGCAAGAGAAGGTGGCGTGGCTTAATTACATGGGGGGACGACGAAAGGAGCAGGGGCGGATCTTGAGGAAACGGACGTCGCCGGAGCGGATCTGGAGGAAACGGACGTACGTCGCCGGGGCGGATGATCTTTTCCGCAGTAGCAATGGTGCCCCCTGGCGGCTAGGGTTTTGACGTCGCCGGGGCGGATCTTGTTACTAGTACAAGGTTGCAGCAGCAGGAAATTTTTGCACTTTGTTTTCCCCTCCTCTCTCCACCGCTAGCTCCAGCCTTGTGAGTCGGCAAGCAAGAAAAGATAGAAACATAATCTCAAGTGTCCAAGGATGCTGAGCGGCCCAAAGCCCAAACGAATTAATTAACCCACAAAGGCCAGCATTGCATTGGTCTCGCCCATGAGAATTAATTAGTTGGATGATGATGATGCACCTATTCATCAATTGATCCATCTACTCCCTCCGTTTAGAAATATAAGATATTTTAGATTTATAAAGGAGATGTATCTAAACACCTTTTAGTGTCTAGATTCATTTGAAACATCTTATATTTCTAAACGGAGGGAGTACATCAGACTAGGTCGTCCCACCGGTTGTTCCCGTCATCTCCAACTCATTGATTTCCCTCGCCGCCCACGCTAGGGTTTCGTTTTGTCAGAGGCCACCGACGACCGGCGAAGGCACACATTAGGCCCTGAGTAGCTGATCTGAACATGTCCCAAGTTCCCAACACACAGCACAGCACAGCTCATACGGTCATCATGTTGGGGCCACGTAGAGATAAAACAAAACCTTTTCCCTCTAACGTGGTGATCCCAAGATCTAACTGAGGTAGAAGGACACGAGGTTTACCACTAGACGCGCAGTTGCGGATTACTGAAGAAGCGCGTTAGTTGATGCAGTGCAGTTCTTACGATCTGATCGTCCTGGTGCTGGTCGTATAACACCTATGTTGGTATCCACAGGTACAAGGAGGAGCACCGGCGGCGAACTGCTAGGTTCTTTACGACGGCAGGACTGCTGTGGAGCTAGGGTTTTAACACATGGAATGACCTAACCGATCAACGATTCACCACTTCTGGGTTACTGTCCTCCACTTTATATAGGGAGTGAACGTGGGCTCCACTCACGTGGCCCATTCCCTAAAGCTTATATAATACCAGTCACAGTGAGTCCGACTCACTGACTTAGTCCAAATCTAGCTCGGGTCCAACCCAACCAAATTTTCGGTTCAGATCCAATCCGAACTTGCTCCCGCTCTTAAGTGTGTGACCCCCCCAGGCTCATGGTAACTTGGAGACGATTGGAGTCCGATTCTCAATCGATCAGTCGGTAGCGGCTCCTAGTAGAACTTGCCGACTCCCAAGTACCAAAGAGTCATGACGACTTGCCTTTCCAATGTGACTTACGTCTGAGTCCCTTTTGCCTCACGATATACCTTGCCAGACTATAGACGAATATTTGTCATCCCTTAAATAGTATGACTCTCTTCTCGATCCGAGATAAGTGATTCACCCGACTAACTCTTAGTCGATCGCCTCGGTTAACACTTAACCGAGTCGTGCATGGCGATACTTTCCGAATCATATCATTCGAGAGGGCCCAGAGAATATTGACGACTGTCTACGCACAACATGTTGGGAACCCCAAGAGCAAGGTGTGAAGCAGCAAGCAGCAAGTTTTCACTCAGTTGAGACCGAGGTTATCGAACCAGAAGGAGGAAGGAAATGCCACACGGGTGTTTCAAGCAATGCGGAGACCTGCACAACACAAACTCAAGACTTTGCCCCAACGAACAGTAAGGTTGTCAAGCTTACCGGTTTGCTGTAACAAAGAATTAAACGTATGGTGGGAAGATAATGGTTTGCAGGAAGTAAACAAGTAACAGTGGAAGATGTATCAATGGTAAAGATTGGACCGGGGTCCATAGTTCGCTAGAGGTGCTCTCCTTAGATAAACAATATGGTATGAAGGGTAAACAAATTACAGCAGGACAACTGACAGGAACTGAGCAAGGCATAACAATGCAATTACTAGTCAGAAAGATCCTATGAGATTCGATTGTGCAATACAACAAGATACATAGACCGACATTGTAACATCCCAGCATTTAGGAACCAACGAAGGGTAAATTTAGGAATCTGTGCAATTGCATGCATTCAATTGTAAAAATGTGGGTAAATTTTTTCGCCAAATAGAAACTTAAAGTGATCAAAGTTTCTTTCACTCTTTAAGTTTAGGAGTAGTCTTGGAGAATGATCGTTATAAACTTTGACATGATCTTTATGAATTAGTGTATTTTGGGGAAAGGAATTTTGAATTTAAACTTGAAATTTGGATTTATATTTTTAAAAGATTAAGATTATGTGTGAGAATATTACTTAATCAAGAAATGATATCTAGTAACTCAAACTTTAAATAATATAACACAATCAAGTAAATGAATATTTATTTCATATAGTTATTCAATGAATAAGTTACAAAACGTAACTTATGAAGATAATAAAGAAACAATACATAGTAACCAGAAACTTTATATAAGGTTGACAATTAAATAAATGAATATTCATTTCATTCAATCAATTCATCAATAAGTTACAACATGTAACTTACAAAACTAATAAAGAATCTTTACAAGAGTACAATTACATCCTTATTTATCTAGTACATTGCAGGGGCGGCGCTAGGGGTATGCACCTGTATTCAGGTGAATACCCAAGTTTTGGTGCAAATTGTTTTCTACACGTATTGGTCAACCTAGCCCTATACAGGGACACACGCCATTCGTGATGGCTCTTGCCTCTCGGCCTCTTGCTCATCGTGATTAAATATTTACAATGAATACCTAGCCCATGTTTCCTGGCGACGCCACTGGTACATTGTATTTACAAAAGAATAAAATAAATATTACAAGGGAACTATTCTATAAAGAAAAATAAAACCTATTCTAAATCTTGAATCTTCAAGACTTGTACCTGCAAAACAAAGAATAAACATAAAGAAAGAAAATATGGGTTAATATATATATATATATATATATATTTACTCTCAGTAGTGACAGTGAGATGCACTGTTCCACTTTACATCATTGAGTACATCTTTAGGGGAAAGTTTTACCAATATGAAAGAATCAAATCTTTCATAATCCATAAGCCACAAGTCAAATGATTTCAATCAGTAAGAGGGGCAAAGTTTCACCAGGCAGATAAGTGTAATCAGATAAAAAGGTAGATCATCCACTAAGCATATCCACAAGGATCACAACTATGCAGCAGGCATACAAGCAGCTCAGTCATCTAACTGCATGGGTGTGCTATCGACACAACCCCAACAGTCCAAGCAAGTAAAAACGACCAAGCACAGCCATGGGGAAGCACTAGTGCATCTTTCCACTGCTCACACCACACAAGAACAGCTAGTTTAGCCAGAGCCAAACAAACCATCCAACACAATCTAACACCAGATCAAGCCACACATCACATCATGGTTACATAAGGAGGGGGATGATCAGGTGGACAGCAAGGCTAAGCTCACAGGAGCTAGGAGGATCAAAGTTGATCAAGGCCAAGCACAAGCATCAGGGGAAACACAAGAACAGCATCAGGAGGTGAAGGACTAGATCAGCCCAGCAACACCACCAGCACATCAAGCCATCACAATCATAAATTTTGTGGTGAGTATCATAAACATCCATATGATTTGTTTATCTTATCCAAGCAGAATATATGTGTTGATGCATAGACAACCTCTCAATAATCACCCAAGTGGGGTGAATCTATCCTAGAGGTTTTAAATATAAAGATCAGAACCAAACTCTATTAAAAACACCAAATTCTAATACCAGCCTCACAGAATTGGTGATACCAAAGGCAACTTCTATATTCTATCATTTGTTCTTACAAAATCTGGGCACATCTCCAAGAAGGAGTAGCACCTCAGATCTTATAAACCACAAACAAAACCATACACTTAACCAACTAGGATCCAAGATCTAGTAAGCAACTGATGCCTTTGTCCATTTTGAAATTGACAACAACATAGGAACTTAGTTCCTAGAGCCTCAGACCAGCATCATAGGCATGAGCAATCAGTAAGCTTTTCAACTTAATAATAAACCCCTACTAAGTTCCAGTAATGACCATAAGTGAAGCGAGTAACAAGATCAATTTGTGTGCCATTCAAAGATGGTTTCACAAGAAATAATCTTATAACTAAGCCAACCAGATATCCTAGCTTTCACAAATAAATCAGCAGAACAATATAGATCATTTCCCTGAGATATACTCAAAGATCATTTAACTTATCCAAAAATCATTAGACTCTACTAATCAAGTTCAGTCCATGGATAAACATATAAGCCAATACTTACAGATGTAGAGAATCATCACTGACAGTGATACTGCCAGTATCAAGATACTGACAGAAGATGAACATATAAATTAACAACATCACCCAATCAGAAACGGAGCTATGAACCACTAGCACCAGATTACCATAGCATCAGATCAACCACAACATCACATAATCTTAGGATGAAAACAATCACTAAGGAGAGAGCACCCAAATCCTCACTAAACATCATGACCAGACCATAGGAGAATCTTACAAGCACCACAGATGAACCTAGTAGCAATACAAGCACAAACTAAGACTGGATACTAGATACACACAGAGGTATTCGAGATGATAAGATGAACTAGGATCCACGGAGGCACAACTCACCCGGGGTCCTCGCTGACAAAATGAAGAGGAAGCAGAAGGGCCGACGTGCTCGCGGCGGCACGAGGACAACCAGAGGGCGCTGCAACCCGCACCAGCCACAGCGGCGGCCATAGCAGCACGCGAACACTGCACACCACCACAGGAGGGTCCGTAGAGGCGGTCGCATCACCCAACCTCAAACCCTAGGGTTTGGGAACGAGGCAAGCCTGGCCACGGGAGGGTTCCGAAAACAAATCGAAGCGGAGCCAGCATAGTCGACAACCCTCGCCCTGCACCATGACAGCGGCCAGGGAGGGCCACGACGGCGGGCATCGCTCAGCGGCGGTGCCAGCACCCCACGGGGTCGAGGGAGAGGGGAGATGAGAACGAGAGAGAGAGACAAAGGGTGTGGGCTGAGAGGGCCAGGACCCCTTCGGGGAGCCCTTTAGGTCATAAACACTTGGGCCAGAACGGCCCAATAAGCCCAACAAGGCTACCCCAATCACCCAAAGAAATTTTTAATATTTAAGAAAAGACCAAAATGCCCCTGAATTTAAATAAATTCTAGAAAATAAAAAATCCAAAAATTATAAATAAAATATTTTTGGATTCACAATAATCCAATCTATCTAAATAAATTAAGAAATAAATTTGTAGGCATATAATTGTTATCAAGAATTTTATAATATATATATTCCTTATGGAATTTTATAAAATTAATGAAAGAGGATAAAAATAAATAAAAATCACTTTTATTATATATTAATATTGTAGTATTTTAGAAAAATACTAAAGAAATATTTAATATCATTTTTGATAATTCTTAAAGGAATTATTAAACAAATAAAATTCAAATAAAATAAAATAAAAGAATACAATATTCAATAAATATTAATAATTAATATTTATAAATTCTTTACTACTAAAAAGAATTTTTGTAATTTAAATAATGGGGATAACACACACAAAAATAAATAATGCATTACATTACTTTGCATAATCATGTCGCTTCTTTAAATATTGTCCTTACCGGGCAATAATATTGTTTTGTAGACATAGAAGATCAAGGTCCAGTGCAAGCATCCGACTTCACTACCTTGCAATCACAAGGCAAGTTCATCACTTTCTCATGTCCTTTGAAGAGTCTTTATCAAAGTATTTGCAAATTGTGTGTTATCATCTATATTCTAGAGAAAAAATATTATTTTCTCAAAATAAATAAAACATAGGTATCATCCTAAGTGATGATATAATGAAGCAATAGAACTTAGGTTTCTATCTGCAACAATGATAAGCAACTAGGGATTAATAACCCATGACATCAGTGATTCTAGCGCCGTATATTACGCGTTAACCATGGGATTTGGAATGGGACGGAGAAGTCAGCTGTATCCTTTTCCTCTCGTATGGAGGCAAGACGACCTTAACTGACGTTGTGATTCCTTGTGCGGATCCAACATATGGGTGGGCACCCTTACGCCCCACACTTTTGGTGTCTAGATTATCTATGAATGGTGTTTAGGGATATAGTCCATCTAAATAGTACTCGTCCGGGCATCACCAGGTCATAGAGTCTTCGGGAACTCATCAGGGTTTTAGCCTTCCCGAAAGGGGGCTTGACGGAGGTGAGACGGCCCCGAAGGATCGTGCAGACATATGAGGTCACGGAGAGGGCAGTGATTGGCTTGGACCAACTACTGGGCCCCACATCATGGAATTGTGGACGGGAAAGTACACTCGGTTGTGCAACAAGGAAGTTGACATCTCATGGGTAAAGTAACGCACCTCTGCAGAGTGTAAGAACTGTAACTTGTTAATCTTTGTTCTGGGAAGGAGCTACGAACGCGGCAGGAAAGGAACTCCATGAAATTTCTGGTCAACCTGTGAAGGCTGATGGTCATAGATTTTCATAATTAAATCAATCTTTAAATAAAGATTTACGAAAACTGCATAGTGCCAAGGACTTATAGTCCGAGGTGGTAGTTTGAGCTTCAAACTTCCCACTTGCATATAATGAACTTGCTGGGTAACACTGTTACTCATCCTTTTCTTTGATCCTTTGCTTAGACTCTGAGGATCCCGAAGATACTCCAATGTATGCAACTGAGAGCCAAGAAGAGGTCTTCTATGAAGAACCCAACTTGTATGGAGCCGTAGAAGGGAAGGACTACGATATCGTCTACAGAGGAGAGTACCAAGAGTCAGAATAATTACTATAGTTCTAGGAGCCACTTGAGCCGAGCAACATGAACAATATATATATCAATAAGTTGTTGAGCTCAATTTGGAGTTTAAGTTTTCACTTTGAAATTTCCGCTGAAACACTTATATTTTGGTTTGTAAGTTGAAACGTTTAGAAGTCTTGAACTTCTGGTATTGTATTAATAATAATGTGTGTATGTTTGTAATATGGACCCGTAATGTTTCTGTTGTACCACTCTGAGGGATGTGATATTTACGGAACGGTGTTCTGTGGATGTCATGTCAACGACTATAGTGTACTACACATGCAGTGGTATGATGGGTCACCGCAGCCATCCAACTGCATCTATGACTAGAAGTCCACCTTCAGGTTATCATCTGAACCCCCTCTAGTATTAAGTTGTAAGCAACAGACAACAACTTTAAGCAAAGTGTGTAAGGTAAATAGTCCACATGTTCCATGAACAAGAGACCATTGTTTTATCCCTAGTAGCAACAGCACATCTACAACCGAAGATATTATTGTCACTTGCCTTGGAAACTAGAGGCATGAACCCACTATCGAGCATAAATACCCCCTCTTGGAGTCACTAGCAACTACTTGGCCAAGATAACCACTAGCAACGGAGAGCATGCAAGATCACAAACAACACCGACATGATAGAATCATAAAGATAGAACCATTAAACAAACCAAAACATAATAATCTCAATATCCATCGGATCCCCGCAAACACAACATGCATGATTACAAATAGATTAGATCTTGATCATGAAGAGAGCTCACAAGATCTATACATGAAAGCACAAAGGAGGAGATACAACCATCTAGCTACTACATGGACCCATAGTCCAAGGTGGAACTACTCACGCATCATACCGGAGAGAAGGCCTCCGGGATGATCTCCCCTCCGGCAGGTGCTGGGAAGAACTTCAGATCCCCCCCAATCTAGGGACGATGGTGGCTGCGGCTACAGACGGTTTCGTGGATATTTGATCGGGTTGCTTAGGGTTTCTGCATCGAGGGCTTCTTACAGGCGAAGGGGGAGACCGAGGAGGCGGCCAGGGTAGCCGAACCCTAGCCAGGCGTGGGGCTGGGCCCACCCGCTCCTAGGGTGGGTCTGGACACCCTGGCTGGCCCCTCCGGCTCTCCTATGGACTTCTTGTTCCCCATGGAAAGTAATTGACTTTGACGTTTGTCCCGTCCAATTCCGAGAATATTTCTTTACTAACTTTTCTGAAACCAAAAATAGCAGAAAATAGGCATCTGGCACTGTTGCAACTTGTTAATAGGTTAGTACCAGAAAACATGTAAAAAGCACCTCAAAGTATAGACAAGCAAAGCAAAGTAGATACTAAACAAGCATGGAGCATCAAAAATTATAGATACGTTTCCGACGTATCAAATATATCTCCAACTAGAGGGGCAAAATCCCATCTTGGTTATTCACATCTCGCAGCTTGATTCCCAGTCGACCCGAACTCTGCCTTTATAACTGCCCAGTTACGGATCAGCGTTTGACAGAACCTAAGTCGGTGATCCTCAACTCGGACTATGCAATAACATCAGGTCTAAGGATTACATTGATTGAGATATACAAATGACAACTTGTTCGTTGTACCTCAATATGGGTCAATCCAACTCGCTAAAATCTTTAGCCGAATCTGTGTAAGTCGGAATGGCATCTCCATGCCCATGACAAGTGGAACGGAGTCATCAAGCCGACTTTCACATTGGTCTAAGTTATGTGTCCAGCACAACCTCAATGACCAAGGACATTTAGTACAAACAACATGAATGTATAGTTCCATAACCGAATCACATATTCAATGATACACATCAGATGTTTATGAAAGGACAACTTAATATCTTTATGAATACAATGGGAAATATCATCATACATGATTGCCTCTAGGGCATATTCCCAATAGCACTACCTGAGCCATAAGACTATCCAAACTGTTGGGTTATCTTCTCGATCGGTTAGATCAGTTTCATTACATACTTGTTTCATTGTAACATCGAATTGTCTTAGGCAGGAGATGAAAATTAAATTTTATCATTTATCTCAAGTCCATTTTGTGATATACTATAGTATTACTTATTTTGATCGACTAGGTTGCTGGTCGTAGAGCTGCATATTCAAGCCGGTATTAATGTACCTTTAGTTTTCAAATTGCAAGGCATATAATATTGTTGTCGTTTCACATGAGTGCTATATTTAAGAATTGGTCTGTTATTATATTATTATAGTGCAATAATTTTCGCAAAAGAATATATAGTCACATTAACTATTTATAAGCATTACCACTCGATATGCTTCTAAATATCGCACAAAACACTTATTTGAAGTTTTATGATTAACTAGTGTGTATACTTTTGTTACATGAATTTTCAAACTTTAGGGCCCCACTTTACATTTCGCACCAGCGTCCCGAATTTTTGGAGATGGCCCCTGATGGCGGCTCAGATCAATGTAGAGCTTCGTTGGAAAAACCCCAAGAGGAAGGTATGATGAGCACAACAGTAAGTCTTCCCTCAGTATGAAACCAAGGTTATCGAACCAGTAGAAGGAAGGAAGCGACTCAAAGGTGTTGCTAGCAACTTGGAAACCTGCACAACACAAACTCAAGGCTTTGCTCCAACGAACAGTGAGGTTGTCAATCTCACCGGTTTGCTGAAAACAAATGATTAAACATATGGTGTAGAAGGTAATGGTGGCTTGCAGAAAGTAAACAGTAACAGTGAAAGATGTATCAATGGTAAATATTGGACCGGGGTCCACAGTTCACTAGAGGTGTTCTCCTTAAGATAAACAACATAACATGCTGGGTAAACAAATTACAGCGGGGCAATTGACAGGACTGAGCAAGGCATAACAATGCAATACTAGACATTTATGATCCTATGAGATTCGATTGGGCATTACAACAATATACATAGACCACCATCCAACTGCATCTATGACTAGTAATCCACCTTTAGGTTATCATCCGAACCCCTTCCAGTATTAAGTTGCAAGCAACGGATAACTACTTTAAGCAATTTGTGTAAAGTAAACAATACAATTGTTCCATGAACAAAAGATTGTTGTTTTCTCCCTAGTAGCAACAACATATCTACAATCTTAGAGATTTCTGTCACTTCCCCAGATT
The DNA here is from genome assembly GCA_910589765.1 of Avena atlantica. Classification (NCBI taxonomy): domain Eukaryota; kingdom Viridiplantae; phylum Streptophyta; class Magnoliopsida; order Poales; family Poaceae; genus Avena; species Avena atlantica. Next base: position 521,683,460 of record OU342735.1, on the reverse strand, counting down.
CAATAGAGGCATGAACCCACTATCGAGCATAAATAATTCATCTTGGAGTCATTAGCATCTACTTGGCCAAGATAGCTACTAGAAATTGAAAGCATGCAAGATCTCAAACAACACATACATGATAGAATCAATAGGATAAAACCATTAATCAATCTGACATAGTAATCTCAATATCCATCGGATCCCCGCAAACAAAACATGCATGATTGAAGGGTTCACAGCATAGGAAACAAAAAAAATCCTACGATGGGAACAACTATGTACCAAGATCTATCTACTAGATACAAGCAACGGGTGGATTTACATCCATAGAATACATACCCTCGAAGACCGAATAGCGTTAACGAGGTTGTACTCGTGGATGATGTAGTCGAACGCTTGCCGATCTCAAGATCGTGATGAAGTCCATCTGGTACAGCCGGTCCAGCACCGCAAAGCAGTGGTGCATCTGTGATCGCACACACATCCGGGTACCCTGACAACCTCCGCGCCCTCTCTGCAGCTAAGCAGCGGAAGCAACAAATCCTTACAGAAAAAGCCACCAGGAACATGTATCTCGTTGATCCAAGACCATGGGGAAATTCTAAAGGGGGAGAGAGATCCTTCACGAGAAGGTGAGCTTTGAGAGGAGGAGAGGGAGGCCTTTTATAGGGAGAGGGGGAGCACCCAAGGGTCTTGGCGCCCAGCCCATGGTGGCTTCCCCAACTTCTTCCACATTCATGTGGGTGGAGCTCCCACTCAAAACGAAAAGCCTCCACTCACATAAACATGCCTCCACTCAAAAATCCACTCACATGCATTAAATTTCCACCAAATTTAATACAAGCTCTCATTTAAATAAAACTCTTTTATTTATTTATTCAGAATTTTGTTAATTACTCTAATTAACAAACATTCACATAAAACCTCTTACAACATTTCAATTTCACATGCAGAACCAGTTTCAGCATTTTCAACCGAAACAGTTCCGGTGTCTAGTGAAATAAATTCATGTGCTTTCTTTTTCTTTATCTGGCATGTTTATTTGCTCCAAATGGTGTCGGTATCCCTTAAGTCTGTCACCCTACGGTTCGCGAATAATGTAGACATGATCGATACCCCTCTCCGATCAATAATCAGCAGCGGGACCTGGAGATCCGTACTGACTCTCACACATTCAACGATGACTTCTGTGATCGTGTGAACCTTATACGCATGTAACTCAATCCCTTTGTATCGCGATATATTACATGTCCGATATTTAATCATCGGTATCTCCATACCTAATTTGATCTCGTTACCGACATGCACTCTTTTCTAGTTCCCGTGATATAACATTCTAGTGATCAAATCACTTGCTTGCAAGCTAACTAATGTGATATCACAGAGAGGGCCCAGAGTATATCTCTCCGTCATCGGGATGGACAAATTCCACTCTTGATCCATGAGCCTCAACATAACACCTTCGTAGCACTGAACCCATCTTTATAGTCACCCTGTTATGGTGTGATGTTTGATGTTATCAAGATGCTCTTCCAGTGTTAGTGATTGACATGATATCATGGTCTAAGGACTAAGATTACTTTTTATGATGTTATAGCATTATAAACACAATGACCTTGATCGTAATGTTATACTTCGGATGAATGTTCATCACATCATTCCAACAACGTTGTGACCTCGTTATTAACAACATCCAATGTCCATATCAGGAAACCTTTGATCATCTTGTTAATCAACGAGCTAGTTTATAAGAGAGGCATAACTAGGAACTTTATATTTGTTCATTAAACACACATGTATTAACGTTTCCATATTAATACAATTATAGCATGCAAAATAAACATTTATCATAAATAAGGAATATGATAATAACCACTTTATTATTGCCTCTCGGGCATATTCCCTTCAGTCTCCCACTTGCACTAGAGACAATAATCTAGTGTAGAAACTTTGCGTATTGAACACCTATGGCTTTCTGGTGTTCCATATACGCGATTGCAAGTGGTTAACATAATCTACGGATCTGACGCTTTCAGGTCCGTGTGTATTTGCATGTATTTGCGTCTTCACGCATCACTCATTCTCCAATGAGATGGCATTGTATAAATTTGGTCTTTTGGTGAGACATTTAGTTCCTTGGGGTTAAATCATGTCGATACTATTGTTGTACAATATATCTTTAGTGTTATCCCGTTGCGAACCACACCTTAATTTGATAACAAACTACTTGACACAAATGCCCACCTTTGCTGCTACTATAACAGTCATATACTTACCCTTTTGTTATAGTATCCGTCATAATGTCTTAATTTTGGAATTCATCCAAATCCATCATGGAAACTTTCTTTCCATTTCATTATGCCACCCATAGTTTAAATTGAGATAAACTTAATTTGTATCTTGTGACAAAACTAGTATCATTTTTCAATGAACTATTTGTCTCTTATACAAATGGAATATATTCTTAATTCTTCCAAAAGATTATAAGAATATCCTTACTATTGTCCAATGATCATTTTATGATTCATTCTGGTATATGCTCATAACACGTAGAGCATAGGACATATCTCGATGTGTACATATCATGGTATGATTGATCAAAACATTCTTGTGATTTTACTCATCAAGTGGCAAAGCACTTGAATCTTGTTTCACTTATCAAGTGTCGATACACTTGAATATTGATTAAATTCTTTTCCATGCGACAAGAACCTTTTCTCGTCATTTCTATATTAAACTCCTTCAATATCTCATATATGTACGTTTGGCATAACCATATTAGCGTCACAGTCTATCCATGTAGACATTCATGCTAAATATTTGGGTTTTGCCTAAGACTTTCATCGAAATGAAATTCTTAACCTTTGTCAATGAAAGATACATCATTTCTAATCAACAAGATGTCCTCCACATAATGTATTAGAAATATGTCTCAGCGCTCCCACTTAATTTCTTGCAAATTCAAGCATCTTCACTGTAAAATAATTGTCGTAAAATAATTTACGACATGTATTAGAAAGATACGTTTGGCTTATGAAAGATCAAATCATGTCATAGTCAACTCCTTGAACATTGTCGTAAAATAATTTACGACATGTCGACTATTTCATAGATGTGAAACATCCATGTCTGTTTTTTTATAGATCCAAATACGACCGATAGGTTTTTACACCTTTCTAGAGGGTCTTCCAAGTTCAAAACTTGATTTCTCGTGTATGGAACTATCACAGATTTTATGGCTTCAAGCCATTTGACGGAGTCAAGGCCCATCATTGCTTCTTTGCATGTAGGCGGTTCATCATTGTCAAACAACAGTGGTTTACTCACAAATTTCAGCATTTGATTGCTTATCCGACCTACTAGGTTCAATAGGAACTTAGACCTACATGACCACAACCTTTGAGGCACGTGAGCCATGAGCATTGTGGCTTCCTTCGGAACATTTTCCGGTGCTACACAACTCAGCACATATGGCTAAGGTTCGTTAACCTTATCAAAGTTCTATTGTCCTCCCACTTAACTTTTGCAAAAAAATCCTTTTTCAAGAAACTTCACGTTTCAAGTGACAAACCCTTTTGTCCTCGGTGTTATGGAGGAATACTCAATTGTTATTCAAAATAACCTACAAAGATATGCTCATCCGAATTTGGTTGTAAACATCTTACTTATGCTTAACATACCAAAATTTAAGAAAGGACAACTTCGATTTTACCCCAAACCATAACTTACATGGTGTCATTTCAACGGATCAAGATGGAGCTCCTTTTAGTGTAAAAGCGGTAGTCTTTAAAGTTTTAATATTTTAAAACATAATGACAGTTTTATAAATAACACCTTTGATCCAACCATGTCAAACAAGGTTCCATTACAAATCTCAAACACTCCATATTCCTATGGTGTTTCGGGAGATGAAAATATAGGTGTTTTCATAAACTTGCAACTCAAATAAATACCTTTATGACAAAATCATAAATCATTTATTTTCTTGTTACACTTGCAACTCAAATAAATCCCTTTATGATAAAATCATAAATCATTTATTTTCTTGTTACAATGATTTTCCACCTCATCTTGAAAGTCTTTGAACGTTTTCAAATATTTCATACTTCTTTCTTATTAAGTGAATATTCACTCAAATTTATGGAGAAAGCATATGAAGTTGAAATCCATCGCTTACGACTACACATAGTGGACTACATACGTCGATATGTATAAATTCCAATAGTTTAGTCGATCGTTCTTCTTTGGCCTTTGAACGAAGTTTTAATTATCCCTAGGAAAGTCTCACAAGCGTCACTTGATCAAATCAAAGACTCCAAAAATCCATGAATATGGAGATTCTTCATGTTTTCTTTCCAATATAATTTAAACGGCGATGTCACTTCGTAAGTGATCTTTCAATCATTTGTCTTGCGACATTTTAGCATTAGTTTTATAGATGTGATTTCTCCAACTTGATTTGTAAGTCATCCATCTTATATAGAATACGGTAACTATTTGAACAATCTTTGTTCTCATAATACCTGATTTAAATAACTATTATTAAAACAAATCTTGAAGGCAAGCTTTGATGTCAACGAGAAATACAAACAATTGTTTTGTTTGTTTTCGATGAACATCATCACATATTTTCTTGCTAGTTACTTAGGCCATTGTGGTTCATGAATTGTGTCGTTCTGTATAAAATTTCATACCAACCAATTTGGTATTCAATACCCAAGAACCACATTGTTTAACAAGCAAAGAATACAACCATAACATGTATATCATCTATATACCTAAACTAGATATTTCCAGTCTTTTCTTTTCTACCAAATATATTTTTTAGATTCTCTTTCAGCATTTCCTTTCCTTTTAAAAGAATATATCAACATGAAAAGTGGCGCCATATACATGACACATAGTCCAAAGCGTGTATATTCAAATACTAATACCTTTGGACTTGCACTTTGAAGTAGATCACCATCATCAATTGATTGGCGTTCTTTCAAAATCCATTCTTTAGTAATATTTTAGTGTAGTAAACAATTTACATAAATCTTCTATTCATCCTTATCATGACAACTTTCATTATCAAGCTAATGTAGCTTATAAAGGTGAATCATGAGTATAACGTTACTTTCCAAAACCCTTTTGGATGATTAGGATGTCTAGCATCTCCAACCTTTGCAAATTCTCATCCAATTATGAGAACATACATTATAATTTATCATATTGCAACCAAAACATTGTTTCAGATATCGTTATATCTGCCATACATGATGGTTTCTAAAACAATTCTTTCAGATCCTAGATAATCTCGATATTTAAATCAAGAACCATGGAGGCAAACATGATACTAACACTGGAATTATCACTCTCGATTTAATACTAATTATTAAACTTCACGGAGTAAACAGAGTTTGCTAAAAGTTTGCAATAGGACTTTAAACTTTAGATTGACACTCAACACAATACGATACCAGTTCATAAACTAAATATCCAGAATTCTATAGTTCTATTATCTCAATTACAACTAAGCATAAAGTGGTGAACGAGTGCCAATGACTACAACAAATTTTGCAAATTCACTTTGATTTAATTTATGATAAATTGAGTTCTACTAATCCAAATTAGAAATGAACTCTCACTCAAAAACGACATCCCTCGTGTCTTTTTGGTTATTACATGAACCAAATCCACTACACCAATTCCGATCATCACGTGAGTCGGTGTAGCTTCAAAGGTGAGCATCAAATGGGCATCATATATTTCATATGACTCATGCTTAACCTTTCGGTCTGTGTTCTAAGGTCATGCTTGTACATGCTAGGCTCGTCAAGTAAGAACCTTAGTATTCGCGTGTGTAAACTGTCTTACACCCGAAATATGATCGTGGATCCAAGAACACCTGATCATCACGTGATGTCTTGGAGAGACGAAATATAATCGGTGCATACTTAAGGGAGAACACATTTTTATCTTAATATCTAAATGAGGGATCATCTTATTATGCTAATAAAACGCCAAATGAGCAATATAATATGCAACAAACATCACATGTTAATAAGTGAAATGATATGGTTCTTACATTTTATATCCATCATGTGCATCGTGGTATGATCCTCATCATTCATTTATGTGTAAGGCCAAGGTCTATGGAACTTACAAGTTATGTGTGTTGTAAGAGTATCGACTTATACTTTTACTTACAACATCACCATATCATGACACTAGCCTAGCAACAATCTAAACTAGATGCCTCTAATTTATCCATTGCAAGTTTTACGTGGCTTATGGCTTTCGAAGATAGAACCGTTCTTATCTACGAACATGAACCACAACGAGGATAACCAAATTCTTGACAAATCGTTGCAAATTAGATACTGACTATAGTAGAAGAGACATACACCCGCTAGACACTTATGCAAAACTAGTTGCATGTCAAGCGTGGAACAGGTCTCATGTGCGAGGACATGTAAAGTTTGTCTGGGCCGCTTCATCCCACTATGCCACCAATATCCAAAGTATAACTAATAAGCAATAACATGATCATCATCTCCCACATATACATATGTGTACTACCCGTGCAAAGCATCTACGCATAGATCCGTCTCTAATACCACCGAAGGGTTCGCATCATATAAAAAAATTCCTACGATGGGAACAACTATGTACCAAGATCTATCTACTAGATACAAGCAACGGATGGATTTACATCCATAGAATACATACCCCTGGAGACCGAATAGCGTTAACGAGGTTGTACTTGTGGATGATGTAGTCGAACGCTTGCCGATCTCAAGATCGTGATGAAGTCCATCTGGTCCAGCACCATCAAGTCCAGCACCGCAAAGCAGTGGTGCATCCGTGATCGCACACATGTCCAGGTACCCCGACAACCTCCACACCCTCGCTCTAGCGAAGCAGCGGAAGCAACAAATCCTTCTAGACAAATCCACCGGAAACATGTATCTCGCTGATCCGAGACCATGAGAAAATTCTAAAGGGGGAGAGAGATCCTTCGCGAGGAGGTGTGCTTTGAGACGAGGAGAGGGAGGCCTTTTATAGGGAGAGGGGGAGCACCCAAGGGGCATGGCGCCTAGCCCATGGTGGCTGCCCCAACTTCTTCCACATTCATGTGGGTGGAGCTCCCACTCAAAACGAAAAGCCTCCACTCACATAAACATGCCTCCACTCAAAAATCCACTCACATGCATTAAATTTCCACCAAATTTAATACAAGCTCTCATTTAAATAAAACTCTTTTATTTATTTATTCAGAATTTTGTTAATTACTCTAATTAACAAACATTCACATAAAACCTCTTACAACATTTCAATTTCACATGCAGAACCAGTTTCAGCATTTTCAACCGAAACAGTTCCGGTGTCTAGTGAAATAAATTCATGTGCTTTCTTTTTCTTTATCTGGCATGTTTATTTGCTCCAAATGGTGTCGGTATCCCTTAAGTCTGTCACCCTACGGTTCGCGAATAATGTAGACATGATCGATACCCCTCTCCGATCAATAATCAGCAGCGGGACCTGGAGATCCGTACTGACTCTCACACATTCAACGATGACTTCTGTGATCGTGTGAACCTTATACGCATGTAACTCAATCCCTTTGTATCGCGATATATTACATGTCCGATATTTAATCATCGGTATCTCCATACCTAATTTGATCTCGTTACCGACATGCACTCTTTTCTAGTTCCCGTGATATAACATTCTAGTGATCAAATCACTTGCTTGCAAGCTAACTAATGTGATATCACAGAGAGGGCCCAGAGTATATCTCTCCGTCATCGGGATGGACAAATTCCACTCTTGATCCATGAGCCTCAACATAACACCTTCATAGCACTAAACCCATATTTATAGTCACCCTGTTATGGTGTGATGTTTGATGTTATCAAGATGCTCTTCCAGTGTTAGTGATTGACATGATATCATGGTCTAAGGACTAATATTACTCCGTATGATGTTATAGCATTATAAACACAATGACCTTGATCGTAATGCTATACTTCGGATGAATGTTCATCACACCATTCCAACAATGTTGTGACCTCGTTATTAACAACATCCAATGACCATGACCATTGATCATCTTGTTAATCAACGAGCTAGTTTATAAGAGAGGCATAACTAGGAACTTTCTATTTGTTCATTAAATACACATGTATTAACATTTCCTTAATACAATTATAGCATGCAAAATAAACATTTATCATAAATAAGGAATACAATAATAACCACTTTATTATTGCCTCTCGGGCATATTCCCTTCAATGATTACAAATAGATGATCTTGATCATGAACGGAGATCACAAGATCTAAACATGGTAGCACAAAGGAGGAGAAACGACCATCTAGCTACTGTATGGACCAATAGTCAAAGGTGTAACTACTCACGCATCATACCGGAGGATGGCATGGTGATAAAGAAGGCCTCCAGGATGATCTCTCCCCTCCGGCAGGGTGCCAGGAAGAGCTTCAGATCCCCTTGATCTAGGGACGATGGTGGCGGCGGCTACGAACTGTTTCGTGGAGATCTGATCAGGTACTTAGGGTTTAGGTATCGGGGGCTTCTTATAGGCGAAAGGGGGAGATCGAGGGGGTGCCCTAGCTGGCCGCACCCCCAGGCGCGGGCCAGGCCTGGCCGCGCGGCCAGGTGTGTGGGCCCCTCGTGGACCTCCCCCGTCTCGTCTTCTGGCTCCGTGTTCGCCTCGGTAAAATATTTAATTTGACTTTTGTCCCATCCAATTCCAAGAATTGGGTGCCCTAGCTGGCCGCACCCCCAGGCGCGGGCCAGGCCTGGCCACGCGGCCAGGTGTGTGGGCCCCTCGTGGACCTCCCCCGTCTCGTCTTCTGGCTCTGTGTTCGCCTCGGTAAAATATTTACTTTGACTTTTGTCCCATCCAATTCCAAGAATATTCTATTTTTTTGGCTTTTCTGGAACCAAAAACAACAGAAAACAGGCAACTGGCACTGTGACATCTTGTTAATAGGTTAGTCCCAGAAAACGTATAAAAATACCTCAAAGTGTAGACAAAGCAAAGCAAAATGGATACTAAACAAGCATGCAACATAAAAAATTATAGATACATTTACGACGTATCAGCCTCGCTGGACACGAAGGTGAGCAGGGTAACTTCTTCTCCCTCCACAAAGAATAAGCCCATGGTTGCTCCGGTTTGGGAAGATCTGGAGATTTTGGTGTCGGTTCTTGCTGTCTTGGAGATGGGGAGAGTTGTTGGTGTCAGGATCCTTCTTTTTTTGCCTAGAACTGGAGCTGACGGTGACTTTTCTACGGCTATGTCGAGTTTTTCAACCATGGGGATATGGTATAGCTTTCATCAATTGTCTCTAGAGCGGCGTAGTCCTTGGGAGTGCTCTATCGCCAGCATCCACGCCGTCGAATTCTCCGGCCGAAGGGCGGCCACACCCTCCTTGTCTGCTGGCTTCTGATGGCCGGATGAAGGGCAAAATCAACCTTCTACTTTGGAGGCCTTCCAGCTTCGGTTTGCTTGGCTCCCGCTGCGGCGATCCAAGTGGTCTTGTCCCCGGTGTCACCGTGGTTGAGTAGGGCGAGCTCCGTCAACGTGCTGTAAGTGGAGTTATACATGATCATGTTTCTGTCACTAGATCTAGGGTCCTAGATGAATATTGTAAGGGCCTAGTTGTTATTTTGAATGTTTCATAGGTCCTTTTTGTAACTTGTACTGCCACTGTTGAAAATTAATGCAATCTCTCGATCCTTCAGGACCGATCCCCGTTCAAAAAAAGGTTGCAGCGTCCACAAGTTTATTAGCGCAACCTCTAGTGCCATTTGGTAGGCCCTTTGAGTCTTTGGCCCGGACATGCAAAACCTATTTGACCTACTGAGGGAGCCCCTAATCAGTGCTGGTAGTGTATGCTATGGCTAACTCATAAAGGGCTCACGTGTAGGTCGGCCCATTAATTAAGTCGCCCTTGCTTTCATCATTTTGTCTGCGGAAGGTGCTATGTGCCACCCTGAGTGGCATGCCAAACCCGTGCAGCCTGAAGTTAGATATTGGTGGGCCTGCCCCATCGCCGTGCGTCGCACCCGCACCCATGTCTCCTTATTCCTCCTCTCCCTCCTTCTTCTTTGATGGTACCGTCGCCCCACCCTGTCGTCCAGCCAACCACCGCTGGAACCCTAAGCCATCGCCCCAAGCTTCCTTCTAAGCCCCCTTGCAACCGCCAAAACCCTAAGCCCCCTAAGACTTGATGTTGTACTCATCTTGCAGCTTTTCTCTAGCGTCTTTTGCACCAACACCGTGAAGGGAATATGCCCTGAGAGGCAATAATAAAGTGTTTATTATGTGTATTCCAAGTATATGATAGATGTTTATTTTGCATGCTATAATTGTATTGATACGGAAACGTTAATACATGTGTGTTTAATAAACAAACAGAAAGTTCCTAGTTATGCCTCTCTCATAAACTAGCTCGTTGATTAACAAGATGATCAAGGTTTCCTGATCATGGACATTGGATGTTGTTAATAACGGGATCACACCATTAGTGTAATGGTGTGATGAACATTCATCCGAAGTATAGCATTACGATCAAAGTCATTGAGTTTATATTGCTATAACAACTTACGAAGTGATCCTAATCCTTAGACCGTGAGATCATGTCAATCACTAACACCGGAAGAGTTTCTTGATAACATCAAACGTCACACCGTAACAGGGTGATTATAAAGATGGATTCAGAACTAATAAAGTGTTATGTTGAGGCTCATGGATCGAGAGTGGAATTTGTTCATCCCGATGACGGATATATATACTCTGGGCCCTCTCGGTGATATCACATTGATTAGCTTGCAAGCAAGTGATTTGATCACTAGAATGTTATATCATAGGAACGAGAAAAGAGTGCATGTCGGTAACGAGATGAAACTAGGTATGGAGATACCGATGATCGAATATCGGACATGTAATATATCATGAAACAAAGGGATTAAGATACTAGTGTAAAAGGTTCCGACGATCACAAGAAAGTCATCGTTGAATGTGTGGGAGTCAGTATGGGTCTCCAGATCCCGCTTCTGATTATTGATCCGAGAGGGGTCTCGATCATGTCCGCATTATTCACGAACCGTAGGGTGACACACTTAAGAGACACCGACATCCAATTGGAGCAAATGTTTCATGCCGAAAGAATGAACAAGCGCAGGAATTTATTTCACTAGATACCGAAACAGGTTTTCGGGTGAAATTGCATAAAGTGGTTATGCATGTGAAATAGAATTCTAGCAAGGGGTTATTTGTGAATGTTTGTCATTAAAGTAATTGACAAAATTCTGAATAAAATAAAAGAGTTTTATTTAATGAGAGTTTGCATTAAATTTGGTGGAAATTTAATGGGAATTTGAGTGGACTTTTGAGTGGAGGGATTTTAAAGGGCATTTTGTGAGTGGAGTGTCCACCCACATGAATGAAGGAGGGGAGGGGGCAGCCCCCATGGCCGGCGGCCACCCCCTTGGGTGCCCCCCCTCCTCCTATAAAAGGAGCCCACCTCCTCACTTGTCTCTCACACCTCCTCGTGAAGGATTTCTCTCCCCCTCTAGAATTTATCCCCCATGGTCTCGGACTAGCGAGATACATGTTCCCGGTGGCTATTCGGCAAGAAAGAGTTGTGCTTACGCTGCATCGCTGGAGCGAGGAGGCGGAGGTTGCTCGGTGCCTCGAACATGTGTGCGAGCACGGATGCGCTGCTAATTTGCGGCGCTAGGACTTCCTCTCGATCTTGAGATCGGCAAGAGATCGTCTACATCAACCACGAGTTGAACTCGTTAAGCTTTGTCGGTCTTCAAGGGTATGTTCTCTACGGATATACATCCGCCCGTTGTTTGTATCTAGTAGATAGATCTTGGTATATAGTTCACATCGTAGGAAATTTTTTGTTTTCTATGCTGCGAACCCTACAGTGGTATCACAGCGTAGATACTTTACACGGGTAGTACACATATGAGTATGTGGGCGATGATGATCATGTTGTTGCTCCTTTGTTGTAATTTTGGATATTGGTGGCATAGTGGGACGAAGCGGCCCGAACAAACTTTACATGTCCTCGCACATGAGACCTGTTCCACGCTTGACATGCAACTAGTTTGCATAAGTGGCTAGCGGGTGTATGTCTCTCCTACTATAGTCAATATCTATTTTGCAAGCGAGTTATCAACAATTTGATTATCCTCGTTGTGGTTCATGTTTGTAGGTAAGAACGGTTCTATCTCGAAAGCCCTAAGCCACGTAAAACTTGCAATGGATAAATTAGAGGCGTCTAGTTTAGATTGTTGCTGGTCTAGTGTTATGATATGATAGTGTTGTAAGTAGAAGTATGAGATGATACTCTTACAACACACATAGCGTGTAAAATCCATAGACCTTGGATTTACACATATAGGTATGATAGTGATCATACCACGATGCACATGATAGAGATCATCTGCGGGAACCATATCATTTCACTAATAAACATATGATGTTTGATAGCATCTTATATTGCTTGTTTAGCGCTTTGTTAGCATAATAAGATGATCCCTCATTTAAATATCAAGATAAGAATGTGTTCTTCCTTTAGTATGCACCGATTATGTTTTCGTCGCTCCAAGACATCACGTGATGATCGGGTGTTCTTGGATCCACGACCATATTTCGGGTGTAAAACAGTTACACACGTGAATACTAAGGTTCTAACTTGGCGAGCCTAGCATGTACAGACATGGCCTCGGAACACGGACCGAAAGGTTAAGCATGAGTCATATAGTTGATATGATGCCCATTTGATGCTCGCCTTTGAAGCTATACCGACTCACGTGATGATCGGACTTGGTGTAGTGGATTTGGTTCATGTAATCACCAAAAAGGCACGAGGGATGTCGTTTTTGAGTGGGAGTTCATTCGTAATATAGATTATTTGAACTCAATCTATCATACACTTAGTCTAAACTTTACAAATTCTGTTGTAGATGGCACCACCTGCTTTTAATTTCAATGTGTTCATGGAGAAAGATAAACTAGCAACGAACGGTAGCAACTTTACCGAATGGGCCATGAATTTGAGGATTCTCCTCTCTGCTGCACAAAAGCAATATGTGCTAGAAGCGCCGTTAGGCCCCCCACCTTTTGATGATGCCCCTGACGAGGAGAAGAATGTCTATCAGACTCGTCAGGAGGACCACAACTTAATTCATTGCGGCATATTGTATGGGCTAGAGCCGGAACTTCGAAAGCGTTTCGAAAACGGCAATGCATTTGATACAATGGGTGAGTTGAAAATGATTTTCGACACACATGCTGCTGTAGAGAGCTACAACGCTTCAGAAAAGTTCTTTAGCTGCATGATGGAAGAGCACAGCTCCGTTAGTGAGCATGTACTCAAGATGTCGGGTTACGCCGATAAGCTTGTGTCCTTGGGAATATCGATTCCCATTGACTTAGGCATCCATCGTGTTCTGCAGTCTCTGCCACCTAGCTATAAGAGCTTCGTGATGAACTATAATATGCAAGGCATGAAGAAGTCTCTCCCCGAGCTTCTGTCAATGCTTAAAACTGCAGAAGTGGAGATCAAAAAGGAACATCAAGTGTTGATGATCAATAGGAATACTGGTTTCAATAAAGACAAGAAGGGAAAACGGAAGGGAATTAAGGGCGGCAAGCCTGTTGCCGCGCCTGAAAAGAAACCCCGAGTTGGACCTAAGTCTGATTTCAAGTGCTACTATTGTAAGGGGACTGGCCACTGGAAGCGCAACTGCCCCAAGTATCTGGCAGACAAGAAGGCCGGCAAGGCAAACAAAGGTATATATGATATACATGTTATTGATGTGTACTTGACTAGTGCTCGCAGTAGCACCTGGGTATTTGATACCGGTTCAGTTGCTAATATTTGTAACTCGAATCAGGGGCTGCGGAACAAGCGACCGCTAGCAAGGGGTGAGGTCAAGATGCGTGTCGGCAATGGATCAAGCGTTGATGTGATCGCCGTCGGAACACTGCCTCTCCACTTGCCGTCGGGATTAGTTATAAACTTGAATAAATGTTATCTGGTGCCTGCACTGAGCATGAACATTGTATCTGGATCGTGTTTGATGCGAAGTGGTTATTCATTTAAATTCGAGAACAATGGTTGTTCCATTTATATGAATGAAATCTTTTATGGTCATGCACCGATGATGAATGGTTTATTTCTATTATATCTCGATGATAATATTACACATATTCATAATGTTGATGCTAAAAGGATTAAACTTAATGATGATATATCAGCATATATGTGGCACTGCCGTCTAGGTCATATTGGCGTTAAACGCATGAAGAAGCTCCATTCGGATGGACTTTTGGAATCACTTGATTATGAATCATTTGATACATGTGAGCCATGCCTTATGGGCAAGATGACTAGAACGCCGTTTTCCGGTTCAATGGAACGGGCGACAGATTTATTGGAAATCATACATTCTGATGTATGTGGTCCAATGAGTGTGTCGGCGCGAGGTGGATATCGTTATTTTGTTACTTTCACGGATGATTTGAGTAGATACGGTTATATCTACTTGATGAAACACAAGTCTGAAACCTTTGAAAAGTTCAAGGAATTTCAGAATGAAGTGGAAAATCATCGTAATAGAAAGATCAAATTTCTACGGTCCGACCGTGGAGGTGAGTATCTAAGTTACGAGTTTAGCACTCACATGAAAGAGTGTGGAATTGTTTCACAACTCACACCTGCCGGAACACCACAGCGAAATGGTGTGTCGGAACATCGTAATCGTACTTTATTAGATATGGTTCGATCTATGATGTCTCTGACGGACTTGCCGTTGTCATTTTGGGGTTATGCACTAGAAACTGCTGCATTCACTTTAAATCGGGCACCATCTAAATCCGTTGAAAAGACACCGTATGAATTGTGGTTTGGAAACAAACCTAAGCTGTCATTTCTTAAAGTTTGGGGATGCGATGTTTATGTGAAGAAACTTCAACCGGATAAACTCGAACCCAAAGCGGAAAAATGCGTCTTCATAGGATACCCTAAAGAAACTATTGGGTATTCCTTCTATCACAGATCCGAGGGCAAGGTTTTTGTTGCCAAGAATGGATCCTTTCTAGAGAAAGAGTTTCTCGCGAAAGGTGTGAGTAGTCGGAAGGTAGAACTCGAAGAGGTTGTGGATGGAACCTTCTCTTCAAAGTATGGCGAGTAGCGCAGCGCCGGAAGTTGTTCCGGAGTTGGCTCCACCTGTTGAAGAGGGAACTAATGATAATGATCATAAAACTCCGAAAGAGAGTACTACCGAACCTCGCAGGTCAAACAGGACACGTGCAGCTCCCGAGCTGTACGGAAATCCTATCATGGATTTCATGGTTGATGAAAATGATGACCCTGCGACGTATGAAGAAGCGATGATGAGCCCGGATTCCAACAAATGGTTAGAAGCCATGAAATCCGAGATGGAATCCATGTATGAAAATCAAGTTTGGAACTTGGTGGAATTACCTCACGACCGAAAGGCCGTGGGGAACAAATGGATTTTCAAAATGAAAACTGATGCTGATGGTAATGTGACCGTCTATAAAGCTCGACTTGTCGCAAAGGGGTTTCGACAAATTCAAGGAGTTGACTACGATGAGACTTTCTCTCCCGTAGCGATGCTAAAGTCAGTTAGGATTATGTTAGCAATTGCTGCATATTTCGATTATGAGATATGGCAGATGGATGTCAAGACCGCGTTTCTCAATGGTAATATTGAAGAAGAGTTGTATATGATACAACCAAAGGGTTTTGTCGATCCTAAGGATGCTAACAAGGTTTGCAAGCTTCAGCGATCCATCTATGGATTGAAGCAAGCATCATGAAGTTGGAATCTCCGCTTTGATGAGGTGATCAAAGAGTTTGGATTTGTCCAAACTTATGGAGAAGCTTGTATTTACAAGATAGTGAGTGGGAGCAATGTGGCATTTCTGATATTATATGTGGATGACATATTATTGATCAGAAATGATATAGATCTTTTAAACAATGTTAAAAGTTATCTAAACATCAAATTTTCAATGAAGGACCTAGGTGAAGCGTCATACATATTAGGCATAAAGATCTATAGAGATAGATCTAGGCGCCTAATAGGGCTATCGCAAAGTACATACCTTGATAAGATTTTAAAGAAGTTTAAAATGGACGGAAGTAAGAAGGGGTTCTTACCTATGTTGCAAGGCAAGACATTGAGTAAGACTCAAAGTCCGGCTTCGGCGGAAGAAAGAGAGATAATGGACAAAGTCCCCTATGCTTCAGCCATAGGCTCTATAATGTACGCCATGCTATGTACAAGACCGGATGTGGCACATGCTATTAGTTTGACTAGTAGGTACCAATCGGATCCAGGTTCGGAACACTGGATAGCGGTCAAGAATATCCTTAAGTACTTACGAAGAACTAAGGATATGTTTCTTGTATACGGAGGTGAAGAAGAGCTCGTCGCTAAGTGTTATGTCGACGCTAGCTTTGACACCGATCCGGATGACTCTAAGTCTCAATCCGGATACGTATTTCTCATGAATGGCGGAGCGGTTAGTTGGAGGAGCTCCAAACAACCTGTGGTAGCGGGATCAACAACGGAGGCCGAATATGTTGCTGCTTCAGAAGCGGCTCAGGAAGCAGTTTGGATGAAGGAGTTCATATCCGAACTAGGAGTAGTGGCAAACGCGTTGGACCCAATGGTGATCTATTGTGACAACAATGTTGCCATTGACAATGCCAAAGAGCCAAGGTCTCACAAGCATTCCAAGCATATGAAGCGCCGGTTTCACTCCATCCGCGAGCATGTCAAGGATGGAGATATAAAGATTTGTAAAGTACATACGGATCTCAATGTAGCAGATCCGTTGACTAAAACTCTCCCTAGAGCAAAATATGATCAACACCAGAACTCAATGGGTGTTAGATTTATCACTATGTAACTAGATTATTGTCTCTAGTGCAAGTGGGAGACTGAAGGGAATATGCCCTAAGAGGCAATAATAAAGTGTTTATTATGTGTATTCCAAGTATATGATAGATGTTTATTTTGCATGCTATAATTGTATTGATACGGAAACGTTAATACATGTGTGTTTAATAAACAAACAGAAAGTTCCTAGTTATGCCTCTCTCATAAACTAGCTCGTTGATTAACAAGATGATCAAGGTTTCCTGATCATGGACATTGGATGTTGTTAATAACGGGATCACACCATTAGTGTAATGGTGTGATGAACATTCATCCGAAGTATAGCATTACGATCAAAGTCATTGAGTTTATATTTCTATAACAACTTACGAAGTGATCCTAATCCTTAGACCATGAGATCATGTCAATCACTAACACCGGAAGAGTTTCTTGATAACATTAAACGTCACACCGTAACAGGGTGATTATAAAGATGGATTCAGAACTAATAAACTGTTATGTTGAGGCTCATGGATCGAGAGTGGAATTTGTTCATCCCTATGACGGATAGATATACTCTGGGCCCTCTCGGTGATATCACATTGATTAGCTTGCAAGCAAGTGATTTGATCACTAGAATGTTATATAACAGGAACGAGAAAAGAGTGCATGTCGGTAACGATATCAAACTAGGTATGGAGATACCGATGATCGAATCTCGGACATGTAATATATCATGAAACAAAGGGATTAAGATACTAGCGTAAAAGGTTCCGACGATCACAAGAAAGTCATCGTTGAATGTGTGGGAGTCAGTATGGATCTCCAGATCCCGCTTCTGATTATTGATCCGAGAGGGGTCTCGATCATGTCCGCATTATTCACGAACCGTAGGGTGACACACTTAAGAGACACCGACATCCAATTGGAGCAAATGTTTCATGCCGAAAGAATGAACAAGCGCAGAAATTTATTTCACTAGATACCAAAATAGGTTTTCGGGTGAAATTGCATAAAGTGGTTATGCATGTGAAATAGAATTCTAGCAAGGGGTTATTTGTGAATGTTTGTCATTAAAGTAATTGAAAAAATTCTGAATAAAATAAAAGAGTTTTATTTAATGAGAGTTTGCATTAAATTTGGTGGGAATTTAATGGGAATTTGAGTGGACTTTTGAGTGGAGGGATTTTAAAGGGCATTTTGTGAGTGGAGTGTCCACCCACATGAATGAAGGAGGGGAGGGGGCAGCCCCCATGGCCGGCGGCCACCCCCTTGGGTGCCCCCCCCTCCTCCTATAAAAGGATCCCCCCTCCTCACTTGTCTCTCACACCTCCTCGTGAAGGATCTCTCTCCCCCTCTAGAATTTATCCCCCATGGTCTCGGACTAGCGAGATACATGTTCCCGGTGGCTATTCGGCAAGAAAGAGTTGTGCTTCCGCTGCATCGCTGGAGCGAGGAGGCGGAGGTTGCTCGGTGCCTCGAACGTGTGTGCGAGCACGGATGCACTGCTAATTTGCGGCGCTAGGACTTCCTCTCGATCTTGAGATCGGCAAGAGATCGTCTACATCAACCACAAGTTGAACTCGTTAAGCTTTGTCGGTCTTCAAGGGTATGTTCTCTACGGATATACATGCGCCCGTTGTTTGTATCTAGTAGATAGATCTTGGTATATAGTTCACATCGTAGGAAATTTTTTGTTTTCTATGCTGCGAACCCTACACACCGGGATTTTTCTTCACCAATCCCCA
This sequence comes from Avena atlantica, assembly GCA_910589765.1. Lineage (NCBI taxonomy): Eukaryota > Viridiplantae > Streptophyta > Magnoliopsida > Poales > Poaceae > Avena > Avena atlantica. Next base: position 521,664,784 of record OU342735.1, on the reverse strand, counting down.
ATCCTATCAACAATCCATCCGCGTGAAGCCATTGTGCAATTTGAAAGCTTCATAGTTGGAAAATTTTGCTCAAATTGAATTGTTTTTATCTACATATGAGAAAACAACTACATAAGTACATGTTTTTATCCACATGGACATCATACATGTACTCATCATCTACTCCAACATACTCCTCAACTATGTCAAATGGATCAGTTTCTATAACTGAGGAAGATGGAACCACTAGTGCAGATTGCTTTAAGGGAGAGGCTGAATGAGATGTTGCAATCTTAGTAGTTGTTAGAGGAAACCCTAGGAAACCTAGTAGTAGCATGCCATTATCAGGAATTGTTGGCACATGCACATGAAAAATATTGTCAAGCACATGCACTGGAGTTTCAGAATAGAAATCATCAAGCACAAGAACGGCAAGTGCAAGCTTCCTCTCTAGTCTACACATGTCAAACATCACATAAAATGCGGCATTCTCGGTTAGTCTAATATCTTGTGCTATTATTATTTTAAAATACCACACAGTGATACTATGATCCCTTCCAACTATGAAATATGCTCTTAAACTATCCATAAGCACATCCACTATGAAATCATCGAGTTCACATTCTACCAGTTTCCCCTTCATGTATGATTTTCTACCATTTGATTCCTTCAACACAAACCCTTAAACCACAATGTTTAAGCTAAATTGAATCGTCAATTTAACCCTACAAATTCTAGAAAATAAGTGGAATTAACAGATAGAATATACAAGGCTCTGTAAATTCACGCGAAGATTGGGGGAGGATGTTGGGGACTAGTGCACTCATACGAATGGTGACTCGGGAACCGGCAACTCCATGAACTCCTAAACCCTAAACCCAACAGATGTGTTGGAGCTGCGGCGTCGTGCGTGCACCTCCAGCCATGGGCGATTCTATTGGCGGCCTTCGTCACTAGGGTTCTTTCGGCCGGGTGAGTCGATTTATCCTTCAGTTTTTACCCTTTTGTTGCAAAATTCCACTGATCTATTAATAATCATCAATAGCAGTACAAAGATCCTTAAAAATAATAAAAATTATAAATAGGTCACTGAACCATCTATCAAGACTACAGACACTAGCACGAGCTGACCCAGGCGAGGTATACATATCCTTATACGTATGCATATGTCACATTGACGAGGTTTGATCTCATCAATGTCCATTATTATGGACTTGGGTTTTGGAGAAGATGGGGATGCTGGAGATCGTGGAACGGTTAGCAAACAAGCAACACGGGGACACAGGGTTTACCCAGGTTCAGGCCCCCGGAGGGAAAACCCTATTCCTGCTTGTTTGCTCTTGATTATGGCGGAAACGAAGGTTACAGGGGTGCGCAGATGCAATCTGGCGTGGAGGTGTGTGTGCGAAAGTATGAGGAGAGAGATCTAGGTCGTGCCCTCCTAGCCTTTATATAGACTCAGGCAGGTCCCGGGCACATACCTAGTCGGTTACAGGTTCTAGGTTTTACCCCTTTGAATTTCCTATCTACTCTAGTCTTGCTCTCCAAGGGTCCGAAAGCGTCATGGGTCTTGGCCACCCGAAAATCTTCATGGGTCGGCCTATGATTGCCGTGGGCCTTCCTTGGGCTGGACCAGGTATGCTGAGATCATGTATCCGTGGGGTATAACCATGTCACACATAGAACTGAACGGTACGCCTCTATAAAAAGCAACACCTAACACGTCGCTGTAGGGTTTCGTAGCATGGAAAACAAAAAATTTCTATCGCATACAAACAAACAAGCCAAGATCTATCTACTAGATTGTAGCAACGAGTCGATGGAATAACTTACCCTCGAAGATTCCAAAGTGTTTAACGAGAGCGGATTCTCGTGGATGATGTAGTCGTACTCTTCCCGATCTCAAGATCGTGTAGACGATCCTTCCGGCGCTGCGTTCCGGCAGCGCTTCCGCAGTCGGTCACACGTTCGGTACTCGACGAATACCTTCCTCTCCCTTGTTCCAGCAGGCAGCGGAGGTTGTAGCACTCTCCTCGTGATTCCGGCAGCACAACGGCGTGGTACCGGAAGTAGAGGGGAGATCTCGCAGGGCTTCGCCTTAAGCCAGAGCGAGTATGGTGGAGTATGAGAGAGCTCCTCGACGATCTAGGGTTTAGACACACCAAGGAGGAGGGGCTAGAGCCGACGGCTAGGGTTCCGGGGACCCCAAGTCGGCGGCTAGGGCAAAACCCTAGGTGGTGGCGGCGGCTATGGAAGGCTGCAGCTTTCTAGGGTTTGAGGTGAGGGACTTGTGTGTCTAGAGGAGGGAGCCCTGCCCCTCCTTATATAGGTGGAGGGGCCGGCGCGCCAAGGGGAGGGAGGGGAGTCCCTCCCCAACTCGGCTTGGAGGAGGCGCCACCGGTTGGAGGAGGGATTCCCTCCCCAACTCGGTTTCCCTCTCTTTCCTCTTTCCCTCTTTCCAATTTTAGCCGTTTGACTTTTCAAACTTGCTATTTGACTTTTCAATTTAGGATTCAATTTAATCCTTTATTTGTAACAGCGAGAACACTTAGTACATGATGCAATCATTCCAATATGCAATGACACATTCATGTACCCCTTCCCCTCCGGAGTGCCGAACATTCCGGAACCTTCTAGAACATTCCCGATGAAAACACCGGAATCATTCCCGAACTCCGAAACGGGACTTTCCTTATATGAATCTTATTCTCCGGACTATTCCGGATCACCTCGTGATATCCCGGATCCCATCCGAGACTCCGAACAACATTCGGTCTCTTTCTCATAATACCATAACTACTCAAACAACGTCGAATCCTTAAGTGTGTCTCCCTACGGTTCGTGAATTATGCGGACATGATCGAGACACTTCTCCGAACAATAACCAATAGAGGAATCTGGAAATTCATATGGCTCCCACATATTTCTACGATTACTTTGCGATCGAATGAACCACTTACATACGATACCAATTTCCCTTTGTCTCACGATAGTTTACTTATTCGAGGTTATGATCGTCGGTATCTCTGCATACCTTGTTCAACCTCGTTACCGATAAGTACTCTTTTCTCGTTCCCGTGATATGTGATCCCTTGTGAGCCAGTCACATGCTTGCAAGCTAATTGGATGACATTCCACCGAGAGGGCCCAGAGTATATCTATCCGTCATATGGATGGACAAATCACAGTCTTGATCCATGTGTCTCAACCAATACTTTCCGAACACTCAATGCCACCTTTATAACCACCCAGTTACGGTGTGGTGTTTGATGTCATCAAAGCATCCATCCGGTAAAGGTGATATGCATGATCTCATGGTCGAAGGAATTAGGTTACTATGTATCAGAAAGCAGATAGCAATTGAACTATTGAAATGACTTGATCTTTATGCTACACTTATCTATATGAGTATGTCCACCATATCATTCTCCTAACGATATGATCTTGTTGTTGATAACATCTCAATGTTCATGATAGGGAAACCACAATCATTTATCAACCAACAAGCTAGTGATGTATAGAGGCTATACTAGGGACTTCAAATTAAGCTTACAAATCACACACGTATCAATGTTTCCTTGTTAATACTATTATAGCATGAATGTAAACATTTATCATAAACATAAAGATATAATAATAACTACATTTATTATTGCCTCTAGGGCATATCTCCAACAGTCGTTGCCTTTCCATCTCTAGCCCCACTCAGACCCCAAAATGTACAAACATCTAGGTTTTGTCCGACGCTTCGAACTAGAATCATCTGACTTATCTCCGCGCTCCTTATCTTGCTCAATACAACTAGACCAAGGGTCCACCATTTCCTACAACACAATGGAACATGAACCGAAATATACTCATTACAACTGCAAAATTATTCAAACATCGAACTATGGGTCAACAATAAGAGAGAGCACAGAATTACCAAAGAAACGCCGCCACCGATGACAATCATATCATTCAAAGAACTACCACCACCGACCATGACCACCTACAAAGGAGAGACCAGCAGGCCGAGCTAGCGATAGGGGATTGGATCCTGGCCGCATGTGGAGCTAGTGATGATCGGTTATGGGAACCTTAGCGAGGAAAAGATCGACAACAGTCGATGTGGATCGGATCATGGATGATCCGGAGCGGGCACGTGATCACCGTTGATCGCGAGGAGTAGACGTAGTAGGACCGATCCGTGCTAGCGAACCCGCTTCCTATGACGGCAACCTGGTAAGCAGCGCCACCGAGGAGATGTGATAGCCCCCGCACATCAATTTCAAAAAATTGTGCATGTAACTACGTGGGTCACGAACGAGAGAGGTGGGATCGCCAGGTGGGAACTACTTCAAGTTTTGGGGATCGTGGTAGCACCGAAGCACACATATTCCGAGTGCGGATTTACCCCTCCTAGGTTGGGCCCCCGGCACCATCAGTGCTACCAGTCAAAGCTTCCAAGTTTTTTGAATTTTAGTCCTTGGAAAAATACCTATTTATCCCTCTCCCACTCCCCCATCCGACGGTGCCACCCCCACCCAAACCCTCACCCTGTCCCTGTAATAAGCCGCCCCGTCCTCCTCCTCTAGCCCGACGCCTCCTCCTCCTCCTCTAGCCTATCGTCGTCCTCCTTCTCTAGCCCGACACCTCCTCCTCCTCCTCTAGCCCATCGTCGTCCTCCTTCTCTAGCCCGACGCCTCCTCCTCCTCTTGCCCGTCCCCATCCTTGGTCTCCCTCACCCTTCTTGATGTGGGCAAGGTCCCTCCTCTCTTTCGCCGTGGAGCAGCAGCTCCGGTCCTCCTCCTCAACCGTCAGCGGCCAGCCGGCCTCCTTTGCGCATGCTAGATTCCATAGCCGATGATGGAAGACCCGATCTAGCCATGGAGGTCCCAGATCTGGGCCTGGAAGGCACCTCCTTTTGTTTCTTTTTATTGGTCATTTTAATTTGGAAATTTTGGTTGAGCTCCGGTTTCCTGTTGAATCTAGATGAAGTTTCTTAGATGGGTCCATTTGAATATGTATTGAATCCCCTTAGTTTCCGCCAAGTTTATTCATGTTTCTCGCAAGTTTCTTTTCTATATCTTGGAACGTTTGTAGTGTGGATGTTCCGCGAATTAAGTTTTACTTACGCATGATACTTGTAAAAATCTGTGGTGAATTTGATGTTGGAAATGTGCATAGAAAAAATCCATATCCAGTTTGTATGATTTTGTTCTGAATCATGAGTGATTATTGTATGAATCTTCTATGAATTTGTATCAATGTCTGTGATGTATAAATCCTATGAAACCTAGAAGATTTGATAATTTTTGAAAAAACTATATGAAACATGTATGATTCTTGGCAGAAACATATGTAGACATCATAACAATATTCCGTGAATAAAATATATGAATATCTCTTGAAAACATTATATGAATATCTCATGAATCTTGTGTGAATCTGTTCACATATCTCCTCCCATTTCAAATCTTGTGTGAAAAATTATTACATGAAAAATCTGTGAAAAATAATATGTAAGAAAAATTCCGTGAATTTTTTTGTTGAAAAGATTTTATCAAGTTCCATTTGGAGAAACATATGTAAACCCAAAAGGAGAATGTGAGAAACCTTGAAAGAAGAGGGGAGTTGTGTAAAATTTAATGGGACTTAAAGAAAGAGATGGGAGAGACAATCTATAAAACTGTTATCACAAATCTCCAACAAATCGACGGCAAAGATGGCGTCGGGCCCATCTCTTCCTGTTTTGTGCTACTGTGGCGCCAACTGGCACGGTTCTCTGTTGTCCATTTGCCCAGATTTCGTCAGTATTTTGTTTCGTATACTGGCTAGTCGCCGTCGGTACGATCCTACGCGTATTAGTTTTGTCGAGCTTGTACTGCCAATAGGGAATATGCGGAGTAGAATATGCCAGCATAAAATACGCTTTAACACCGGCGCCCTTCCAAATACGGACGCCCGCTGATTCGACCCTGGATACGGAAACTCTCGCTGTCCGAGCTAGTGACAACAGCTGCACCCACGCAGACGCAAGCAGCACGACGATGGAAGCAAGCAAGCAAGGGCTACGTCCGGCGAAAGCTACGGCCCGATTTATCTACTCGCCGTCGTACACCATCGCGATCCCAACCACCGTCGATCGATTAATCTTTCCACGGACGACCGGACCGATCGATCTCTGTCAAAAATGCCGGCCGCGGCCACCTCTCCGTTGCCGGCCGCCCATGGTCAGCAGCTAGCAGCTAGCAGCCACCACCACGCCACGCCACGCCACGCCACGCGCTCCCTCCCTCGGCCCGCGGAGTCAAACGGCGCCGTGCGTATATAAGATCCATCCATGGCCACGGCCGATTGATCGGAAGCTGCACCGTCCGTTCGTCCGTTAGCTATAGCTAGTCCAGCACCCGGCGGCGACACAAGAGCTAGCGGCCGGCTGCGAGAAGAGATGAGGCTGGCGCGGCCCTACTCGGGGGTGTTCCGGGGCGGCGCGACGGCGCGGACGGGCCCGCACGCGCTGCCGCTGGCGCGGATCAAGAAGATCATGAAGCGCTCGGCGGGGGACGGCAGCGGCGGGGACGGGGCCGGGGCCCGGATGATCTCGGGGGAGGCGCCCGTGGTGTTCTCCCGGGCCTGCGAGCTCTTCGTCGCCGAGCTCACGCGCGCCGCATGGGCCGCCACGCTCCAGGGCAAGCGCCGCACCGTGCACCGCGAGGACGTCGCGCAGGCCGTCCGCGACACCGACCTCTTCGACTTCCTCGTCGACGTCGTCAAGAACGACGACGCTGCTGCTGCCGGCGGTGGTGACGGGGCTGGCGAAGGCCGCCTCCTCGCGCCGGCCGGTGACGACGACTAGAAGCTAATCATCGATCTGCGCATGCGTATGCATGCAGATGCAGGGACGTCCCTTGCTGTGGTTGTGAATCAAACTGTGTATCATCATCACTGATAATAATAATAATTTGCTAAACTCTTACCCAAATACTATATACGGACACGCACTATATAGGTGCTTATAATTGTATCAAACTATATAGCACTACTATATGTGCTAGCCGTTCTTCGTTTTAGTGTACTACCTTTCGTTTCCTTCTTGTTGTTTTGCTTTTTCACTTTCCCTAACTATTATTAGGACTACTGCCAAAAGTGCCAATACAGGCAGAAGTTAAGGATATGTCCACCGCAACTTTGTGGTGCAATTAATCTTATCATGGTTTATGTTAGTAGTACAAACTACTACTCCCTCCAATTCATAATAAGTGTGCTAGTTATACTAATTCAACGACACTTATTATGGATCAAAGAAAGTAGTATATTTTACTAAATCCTAGTCCCTCCCTTGTACTCTCTTCTGGCCTTCTTTGCTCGAGGATCGATTTCAGTTCTTCAAATTTATTTTCAGGATGTTTTGGATTGCACTTCTTATACATAAAAACATGATCTAGGAGCACAACCTCTCATACCATGTAGAATTGCATTCATAGGTCAGTTGGCCCAGAGTTCAAACTAATGGTGAAGATGGATACTTCAACACAATCCCCTTCAATTTAAGATGGCATGACTTTCGAATGCAATTGTTTCCATCCCTACTTTTATAGAACCATTAGGATCGAATAATGTGCCCCAACTAGGGTTATTTTGGAACATCTTATATTTTAGAACAAAGCGAATATATGCTACGGTGCTAGTCAAATATACCATGGGTGAAAGCGCTTGTATGTTTTGTTGTACGGACAATAATAATATGCGATGATTTTGGCTGTCGTCTGTGCATGTCGTGAAAATGTTTTTTGCATTGTTGTATTTTTTTATTATGGATTTGTTAGTTCTCAGGCGTCCGAGAACTTCTTAGGTCTCGGTCACCTTTCTCGTCATTGGATTTACCTCGCGATTCGTACAGCGTGAGACTTTCACATGAGTTGTAAAGGTTGTAACTGAGATTTTAAAGAGTTGCAACTAAAAATTAGTATAAATTATATAAGCTGCAAGTAGGTTGCAACTGAGAATTAACACAAATAGTAGGATGATGTCAGCGACTTAGACATAAGAAGTTTTCATGCGGCTGAGATTTAGGCACTTCCCTTTTATTATGGTTAAATTGCAAATGGTTCTTGACGATGTGTTGGAAGCCATGGAGATATATCGTATACTATATATGTATATGTATTTTTTTGTCATGTGTAGTTTGAAACATCGCGTTACTATCCAGAAAAATGGTGCAACGGTGTTGCACACGATCGTAAAAATTGTGAAGTGACTGTTTTTCTTATATTGCAGAAACAAAATTGGGAATACACCACTGTTTTCACAAGTCTTCGTAGGTGCATTTATGATTGCCGCAATCGCTACATAAAAGCGTATGATCAGCAAACCGTCTTCGGTTTACCAATACGCCTTCTATGTCCGTCGTTCACTTCCCCCGTTGAACTCCGTACGCTGTCCTCCCGCCGCAATGCGCCGCTCCACCTCACCGCCGCCGCCGCGAGACTCCTACCAGTGGGCCTCTGCCGCCTCCTCGGCCGCCCTCCGCCGGTACGCCTCCCTCCCCAAGAAGGGCAAGCCGCAGGGGCGCGAGTCCACGGTTCTCGCCGCCTTCCTGCTCACCTCCCCGCAGGACCCACTGAACCCCGCCGTCCTCTCACTCGCCACCGGCACCAAGTGCCTCGGCGCGTCCCGCCTCGGCCCCCGCGGCGACCTCGTCCACGACGCCCACGCCGAGGCCGTCGCCCGCCGCGCGCTCCTCCGCCTCGTCTACGCCGACATCGGCGCCAGCAGCCCGCCGAGCTGGCTGGTCCCGTCCGGTGCCGACGGGCGGTGGAGGCTGAGGGACGGGCATCAGCTGCACCTCTACATCACCCAGCTCCCCTGTATGATGTACCTGCCTTTTCGACGCTGTCGTTTCAAAGCTGAATTATCTTCTGTGTTGCTGATAATATTTGTTCAGAGCTAGCACATCGTTTTGACTGATTCAGCGGTTTCTTGGATCGCATATTATGGTCAATCGATTTATCTCAATTGGTTTTGTGAATTTGTGCAGGTGGCGTCATGCCGGTGCCGCCGTCACCCTCACAGGTTCCGAGGGAACAACTGGACAATGTAGTGAATGGATGCAGTGGTATGCTACTTTCTTTACTCGTGGTGTTCAGCATAGCTGTAATTTCATGCCTTGCGCTGCTATTTGCTACGGAGTATGTACTACTGCTATAACCTACAGATCATGCAAAGTGTCTGAATCGGCCCATGGTCTGGTACAAAGGGTTTCGGGATCATTTAGTTTATGTATCAGATGCGGCTTTCTTTGTGATGCTTTTTGTGAACCTGATTGCTCTTGTTCGGTGGGGCCATGGAAGTATGGTACACTTGGCTAGTTGAAAACTTGACATTAGTGACCACCGAACAATGTGCAAGAGGTTTGCCAGACTTGGAATTGGAGAATTTAGATGTTCTTATTGAATGCTTCACTAGTGGGGTCGCACTATGGACCCGGCTTTGATCATTTTTGTTTGCATTGTTGTTCATTACACATTTTCTAATTGGCGTACTGCTTTGCACATCAGATGGTGGTTTTGTTCAAAGGAAGCCAGGGCGTGGTGATACAACACTGTCAATGAGCTGTTTTGACAAAATTACTCGTTGGTGTGTCGTTGGAATTCAAGGTTTGCTTCCTAATATCACTTGCAGATCCATATTTGTGACTATGTAAGATTACCTATCTTGATATTTAATGGTATTAATCATGTGGCGTGCACAACAATAGATGGTGCTGATTACTTTAATGGCAACCATTCCTTGTTTTTACTGCAGTTATATTTGTGCCCCTTTACTGGTCATGAATTTTCTCACTGGATCGACTGTGATGACATTGTGCATCTGTGTTCTTCTACAGGGGCACTGTTGTCTCACATTCTGGAGCCCTTGTATTTGTCCACCATTACCATTGGAAAGTCGCCTGATGGTGCACCTGAAGGGTTTTGTATTCAAAGTAACATTGAGAAAGTTCTTTGTGCTCGTTTGTCCTCTCTATCCAGAAAATTACCTGGCTCTTTTAAAGTGAACAAGGTTGGTTTTCATTTCTTCTAGCTCGGCAGTAAGACAAAGAAATCTTCACGAGTCATGTCAGTGGACATTTTCTATGCCTGCAGCCACTATTTTTCGAGGCTTCTATTCCGCCGAAAGAGTTTCAACAGACATCCGGAGATATACCCCCTTTGACATGCGGGTAGTTAGTTCTATGGTTTGTTGCCATTTTGAACTCCTTTTCATTTTGTTCTTATTGTATCTCTATGTATAAATAAAAGCTTAGCTTTGACGTTTACCTTTTATTAGGTACTCAATATGCTGGAATAAATCTGGTCTGCATGAAGTTGTTTTAGGAACAACTGGGAGAAAACAAGGGACATCTTCAAAGGCAGCATGTCTACCCTCCACGGAGTCATTGCTCTGCAAGTAAGAGGGAGTTTCCTTTTCCATTCCGAGCATCCCAATATGAACCTGTCGTGATAGTCTGTGTTTTAATGGAAGGATAAGATTGGCAGAGGCCTTCATTTCACTTGAGCATCCATTAGTCACAAAATTCCAGCACGAGAGACAGTCCTATCGTGCAATCAAGGTATTTTCGCTTATACCGCAGGACATAATTACCCAAATGCATAATCATTTAGATTACGCTAAATTTTTCCTTTTTTTGTGAGAAATGATTACCGCAAGAGTTGAAGGTGTGATCTCTGTTGCAGGATATGGCTTGTGAGTATCAGCAGATGCTTCAGCTTCTTAGAGAGGCCACATTTTTCGGCCAGTGGCGTGCTAAGCCAGCATCTCTTGATTCATTCAAAGTCCCACGGTGATAACCATCTATGTCTGATGCCGCATCCAGAGGTTGGTGTGTGAAGTTCTCCTGATTTCACTTAGTAGAGCAGTTTTGTATATCAGCTCTTTCAACTTATTTGTAGCATGTGTAACTTTAGTCCTCAATAATTGTAACCTGTAGCAAACCTACAAACCTGTGTTATGTTTGGCACCATGAGGTGTTTTAGGGATTGCTAATTGTGTATTTTTTGTTCATTTAGTTGTTAGCGAGAGGAAGAAAAGATGAAGGAATCGGCATACATTAAATATGTTAACTCTTGCAGTGTAGCTCATTTAGATCTAGACCCCTTGTATTTGTCTGTCTCAAATGCCCCAATATGCATCATCTCATTTAGGCTACGGCTGGATCTTTGCTCTTCATCGCGGGTTACTAGCTAGCCACTTTCCCATGCATCACCATTGGGCATGCGTTGTAGCATGGTAAGCTGGAAACGCCTGTTTTTAAAAGAAATAAAAACCACAAGACATAATGCGAAGAAATACATAAAGAGTTTTGTGCATGACGTACTTGCACAGGTAATTCTCGGTTCTGGCATATGTATGTTTAAGGTTGGAGGCAGTTCTATTTAGTTTTACTTATGCACTTATGCTGTCCCTTTGGCTGTAAGCATTTCTTATATGAAGTTAATGGTTGAAGGATTGAAGTATGGTCTGTCTTCCTGGTATAACTTTTTTAGCAGCAGAGTTTCTTGGTTCAATCTACGCTTTCTACTTTGTTATGAAGTTATAGATTCTGTTCTATTAGCAACCTTCATTAGATTGTGCTTAGCAACTTCGGTCCTAATTATGCCAAATCATGAGTTGTTTCGCGCCATCTTAGACTCGGCACTCATGTAAGTCTACCGAGTTGTCTGAAGTTACACAAATCAGTATCCAGTTATACACAACATCCTTCATGCCTGATTCCGATTTGTGTAACTTCAGACAACTCGGTAGACTTACATCCAGTTATACACAACATCCTTCATGCCTGATTCCGATTTGTGTAACTTCATCCAGTTATACACAACAAGAAGTATCTGAATTCCCTGATTCCGATTCTGACTCCAGTACTCCACTATTCTGTTCTTCCAGCATTTTGTTTCTCTCATGGAGCAAAATTGAAGAATCTGCAAGAGATTTTTGAGCAAAATCCTGATTCCGATTTGTGTAACTTCAGACAACTCAGTGCCACTCTGCAGTACTCTACGCCTTGTTAAGACACTGATTAACACTTGTCAGTTCCTGCTTCTCTCAATCCTCGAGAGCTTGATTTCGGGGCAATGCCGCTGGCGCAATTCTGAGGGCAGGCAGGACTGAAGTAACTTGGCAATCCGAGCTGACAGGCGACCTTGGATTTCTGGCTGATTTGCTGGTCGGGGTACTTCATTCTGGCAGCGTGCCGGCTATGGCCTAGGAAAATTGACATCACCAAGATCTTGGTTCAGATCACCGTGTCATCGGCATAATCTGCCATGCCCATGGCAGAACATAATTAAATTCAGTTTAGAAAGAAGTGCAAAAGTTTGTTCTAGCTTTTCAACATTCCTGTAGTTTCTCTGTCCTTGTCCAAACTTGTTGCAAAGCAAACTGTTGCGCATTACAGGTTAACCTCTGCTCTCAACAAAGTAGAGTAGTAGTACTGTGGTACTAGCTTCTAACAAACAAGTCCTATTTTGAATGAATAAATAAAAGGTGTTGCAACGAGACTGGAGACAGAGAGCGAGAGTTAACTGTTTAGCAGGCCCAAATGCAACCGGCTTCCTTTGCAACTTCTGATTGGCCCCAAAAAATATATGAACAATTTGCCTGTGGTGGTGAGCTGAATCACAGAATGCTGGAATGAAGCAAGAATGGCCTTGGCACTTCTCCATCTTGTTCATGATCAATGACCTAATAAGTAGCTTTTTTTTGTTGCTCGGATACCTAATAAGTAGCTATCATTAGGTGTCTGATGGCCCTCCCAAATAAATCCACACCAGACTCTCCACTCCTGTCCTCACTCCATTCCTCTAGCAACTGGCAAGCAGTTGACAACACATCGTGCCAAAAGTGCCTACCACAGTGCAACAAGAAGTATCCGATTCTGGCTCTAGTGATCCACACTGTTCCGTTCTAACATTTTTTTTCCCTTTCTTGGAGCTGGACAAACTTCAAGCTGGAAAAAGGTTTCTGAAGATCTTGAGATTTCTTGTTTCCTTGTTTGTTTGTCTGAATGGCTTTGCTTGCAAGCAAGGGAATCAGCCGTCGCCAGCTGGCTGGCTGCTCCCACTGTGGGATTTGTGGCATGGTGAAGTGAGCAGAGGACCCTTGTGTTGCTTAGGATCTCCTCAAGAAAAGTTGTACTTGCTTGAGCCTCACACCACCGTTCTACACTACCACTTCACACACGTAATTGTCGGAAGATATAGAGCAGACAAAATGTAGATTTAATGCTAGTGTGAAGAGAAGAAATGGCCATCATGTATGACACAGTGTAGTTTGTTCAGTTTGCCCAGAAACAAACCAGACAAAACCCAATTGGAGGCTTGGTTTTAGGTAGTAGAAGTAGTAGCAACTGTGTGTAACAACAACCCAATTCTCCAGAATCTATGCATCATGTCTCTACTTATGCTCGGAGCCTGGTGCGTGCTTGCCGATGGCTGCAATTATCCAACACAAATGGCAAAGCATCAAAAGGCCTTCCTCTCTCGACTTTGTTTACTCCATCACCTCGCCTCAGCTGCCTTTCCCATTAACTAACTAGCAGCTACTACTTTGCAAAAGCATTGCTATTGCTAGCTCACTGGATCATTGCTAAGTACGCCGCACTTGTCCTCTAAAACGCTTATTTGCCGGTGCAGGTCGAATGGATCATGCTTAGCAGAAGAGAAGCAATGAGATCGCGAGGAAGGATAGAAGAAGGGAGGCTTGATGATGATTTGCTGAGATTAAAATGAGGCTAGAAAGGCCTGCTGCCCCCAAGCGACCACATGCACTGCCTTGAACACCACAAGACGTGCCTGCTTATGATACTAGCTCAAAAAAAAATGTTCCCGAGTAGTACCAGTGCACTGCCCTATTTTCAGCTGGAAACACGGCCGCTGAGATCTTTAGTAGGTGTGCCGTACCATCATCCTCTAGCTAGGGACAAGGACCCACCCCCAGCTCAAAGAAAAATACTGGCATTCCTAGAGCTGAAAATGAAAATGATCCTCTCGAGAAAAACAAACCTGGCATTTCTGGCTTTTGCTTGGATTACGGATTCAGGAAGATGGTGGGCAGAGGGACAGAAACATCTATCTTGGCACTCACTGCAAAGATATTGTTACCTGCATTCACATGCTTGGCCAGTGCCCATCTTATGAAGGAAATGTGTTTCTTTCTTTCTTTCTTTCTTTCATGTGTCTTGAACTGTGCAAGCACAGTACTCTAACCGTTGAAGATTACTGTAGTAGTTTCTTCGTGCTGGTCCAAACCTGTTGCAAGTACTATAGCATGCTCTCAACAAAGTAAAGGAGAAGTACTAGTAGATGCTAACAAAACAAGACCTATTTTTTTGCATAACTAAAAGCGACGAGTAACCATCTTTGCATGATTTATTTCATAATGCTCGATATAGATAAGGAGAATGCTCCCATGCTATTGCTAGCTACCACTTTGAGAGAGACAGAGACCCTAAACCCTAACCGTTGAGCTCGATCGGATTCAGAAGACCATCCTGGCTTTTGTTTCTTTCTTTGTGTGGAAGGCTTCACTTGCAAGCCAAGGGAATCGGTCAGTGCTAGTTGGAGCCTCCCGTTGTGGGATTTGTGGTGTGGTGCAGTGAGCACTGAGTAGAGAGAACTTTGGTATTGCTTAGGATCCCCTCAAGAAAAAGATGTACTTGCTTCAGCCTCACACACCACTGTTCTAGACACTTCACACACATTACTGTGAGAAGACGATATAAAGTAAAAAAGGGAGCATTTTTTGTTAAATAGTTTCTTTCTGTCGATGCGCGAGAGAGAGTGGCAGATGTAAGTGAACATTTTCTACCTTGTGGAGTTTTGTTCAATTTGCCTATAAACAAACCAGACAAAACCAATTATAATGCACAGAAAACGGTTTAACATTCCAAATTCTCCAGAATCTATGCATGTTGTCCGTTATGCCTGGAACCTAGCACAAGATTCATGGCAGATGGCTGCAATTATCCAACACAAATGACAAAGCATCAAAAGACATCAATTGTTTTCCTCATCCCATCTTCCTTTCCCATTAACTAACTAACCACCACCAGCACTACCACTTTGCGAACAAAAGCACCACGTCAGAAGGCCACACATTGACACTGAGCATCCGCTTCCTGGATCATTGCTAAGTACGACCACTTTTGTCCTCTAAAAACACTCTTTTATGGCCCAATCTAATCATGCTTAGCAGAGGCAACAGGTGTTGGGATTGGAATAGAAGAGAGAGGATTGGCCATGGGGGGGCCATTTCTTAACGATTTGCTGAAACTAAAAGGCGGCAACATCAGAGGAGGATAGATGGAGACCAGAAAGCCCTGGCCCCAAAGTGAGCACATGCACTGCACTGAATGCTTCAAGACATGCTTGCTTATGATATGATGAGTATTGTGCTACCCTTGATCATCATATTTAAAAAAAATGTTCTTGACTATTACTACTACTAGTTGTACTGCCCTGTTTTCTGCTGGAAGCACGGCCACTGAGATCTTTAGTAGGTGTGCCGTACCATCATCCTCTAGCCAGGGACAAGGACCCACCCCAGCTCAAAGAAATTATTGACATTCCTAGAGATGAAAATGAGAAAAAAAACATATATACCCTCTTGTGGAAAGGATATGTGTATTTCTGGCTTTTGCTTGGATTGTGGATTCAGGAAGATGGTAGGCAGATGGGCAAGACTAGCTATCTTGGCACTCACTGCAATGATAAATGTTACCGAAATGTGTTTTTTTCTTTTTTCTTTTTTCTTTTTTCTTTCTTTCTTTCTTTCTTTCTTTCTTTCATGTGCCTCGAATTATGCAAGCAGTACCCTAATCTAGTGTGACAAAGGAGGCAGCACCCTAATCTTGGATTCTTGGGGTAAGTTTTGCTTGCAGATCACTCAAGGCCCATACATTTTTTTTCACATACAGACATGGGGGTAGTGGTCACCGGTCAAATGTTATTGGGGCCATTTTTTGCTGCATACCCAAGTACAGTACCAGTTGATGATGAGTAGATGTCATTCCTACGTGAGACATCCTGCACGGTGTTCCATGTTGTACCTACTAGGTTACATATGCCCAGAGGCAGAGGATGAAATTAGATCCAAGTGAGATAATTAAGGCAGCACTGTCCTGGCCTGGCAATAATTCGTTTGGTTTTTCTTCATTTTCTTCCTATAAATAATTAAGGTGTTATTGGGGCCATGTCTTGCTGCATATCCAAGTATCAGTTGATGTTTTCAAAATATAAGATGTTTTACGTTTTTTCTAAAACGTTTGTATCTAGATGTCTTCTAGTGCGTAGGTTCAAAGCAAAATGAGTGAATCTACAAAGTAAAAACGTCTAGATACATGTGTTATAGAGAAAAAGTAAAACATTTCATATTTTAAAACAGATGAAGCGGTTACCTAAATGGTGAGCAGATGTCATTTCTACGTGAGACATCGTGCACGGTGTTCCATGTGGTACCTACTAGGTTACATCTATCCAGGAGAATGACGGTCCAGAGGCAGAGAGATGAATTTACAATTAGTACGATCATCCAAGTGGAATTAAGACAGCACTGTCTTGGCAATAATTAGTTAGCTTCTAAATAAATGGACAATGGTGCAAATCAGGGTACTAAAAGCAGGGGAATACTGTAGGAGACTAAAAGCAGGGGAATACTGTAGGCAGTAATTTGGATGGATGGATGGGTCTATGGGTGGTGGCCATGAATGAATGCTGCTTTTGTTTCTTCCTTTCGGTGGATCTGATTTCTGAGCCCCGGTTGGTACTGCCCTTTTCTCATCAATTCATGTGGATGCTTTTCCGTAGCCATGGCACTCCAAAGAGCCGGTGAAAATGCAGTGCCCAAATGGACCTTTTGAAAATTTGTCCAAACTGTCTTGGCCATACAAATCGAAAATTATTAGAGAGATAAAAGGCATCAGTGAGTCTTTTTTTCCGACAAAAATATATTAATATCGTGATGATACCAATTAAACCCGGTCTCTTTAACAACGAAAAATCTTAAAGACATTACAGATGCACACAGTCATGTTACAAAAACAAGAATAAAAAGAAGAAAAATAAATGATCCTGCTACGGTGATAAAAAAAACTTATAGCTGAAACACAAACCACGGCCAAGACAACACCCAAAATCAGCGCTCACAGAACAAAACTTTCAACAAGAATATTGCAAGTCTCTTAAAAGAAGGGGTGTATGGACTTTGTCTAGATGCATTACCTAGAGAGGCTTTAGTGTCTGAATATATGTATATCTAGACATTAGGTCAATTAACTTGTGACAGAGGGAATAGAAACAGAGTTTTGGAAGATATTTGACAGAACACGCTATCTACGGAGTAGTAGTAGTACTAGTAGAGTAAATAAATAAATATTACTCTCTCCGTTTTAAAATAGATGTCTCAAGTTTTTCAAAATTTGAATGAATCTATATACTAAATAGTGTTTAGATTCGTTCAAATTTTGACATATCCGAGACATCTGTTTTAAGACGGAGAGAGTAGTAGTAATAATAGAGTAGGTAAATACATGGAGCTTGGGCAAATGTAACCATGGGTCGGGGCAGGACCATGAATGGGTGCGGTCATGTGTTTCAATTCCATCTGGTCAAGCTGGACCCAGATTCATTCTACCGTAGACTACCAGACAAAAACCAACACCAATGGAGTAGCACCGGGTACAAGTCGAACTAGTGTAGTTGCGTTCTACGACTACTCAGATGTCAAGCCACAGGATCCTAGTCTAGAAGGTTAATTAGTTTGTTTCCACGATGATCACAGGAGCGACCCCAAGATCCTAAAAGAACGAAAATGCAAGACAAACTAAATAGTAGTACTCCGTTGCAAGATTTCTTCCTTTCAAAAAACGGCATTTTACCATGGCCTTTTTTTTGCATGGATTTTTTTTGACAAAAATAGTAGGAAAGATCCCTACCGTGTCATTTTATAAATTTTTGGTGAGAATGTACAATGGTTGGGATTTTAAAATCCCTTATAGATTACAAAGTATCCAGCCATGATTGCATACCCTCCTTAAGGCTTGGCTTGGCCCTATGCATAATAAGACTAAGGGCTCCTTTGATTTGAAGGAAATGTGGAGGGTTAGGAAATTTTCCTAAGATGCTACTATTCACATGTTTGATTCACAGGAATTGTAGAAGGGAAACCAAAGGAATTTTTCCTACATATCTCAGTTTCAAGGCAAAAAGTAGAGGAAACGAAAAATTCACTAAGGGCTTGTTTGATTCATAGGATAGGAAATGTATAGGAATAGGAAAAACATAGGATTGAGATGTCATGCCAATGTGAATCCTATAGAAAGAGGGATTTTGTTTGATGTGGCAAAGGAATTTTTCCATGAGGTGTGATCTAATGTTGTTTTCCTATAGGAATTGCACTATAAGATTCCTATAGGATTAATTCCTATGGGATGTGTTCCTATGAATCAAACACTAACATAGGAAAAAATCCCATAGGATTCAAATCCTACACAATTCCTATGTAATTCCTATGAATCAAACAAGCCCTAAGACCTCATGTTTTGATTCCTTTGCACAAGGAACGAGGCAAAGGTTTACACCTGCCATCCTATCCCATTCCTATGTCTTCCCAATTCCTTTGATTTTCCTATCCTCTAAATCAAAGATTCAAGGGCTCGTTTGATTCAAAGGAATCTCATAGGAATTTTGGAGGATTTTGATCCTTAGGAAATTTTCCTATGTGCATTGTTTGATTCATAGGATTTGATCCTTAGGAATTTTTCCCATAGGATTGCATTGCACTATGTTTTGGAGGAAACTTTCCATCCACCTCAACCTCATGTTAAAATTCCTTTGCTTTTCCTATGAATCAAACACTTCTTTAAGAAAAATTCCTGTAGGCTCTAAATCCCGTAGGATTCAACTGGACATGACATTCTAATCCTGCGTTTTTCCTATTCCTATGTTTTTCCTATCCCGCGAATCAAACAGGCCCTCATAGGAAAGAAAAATCAAAGGGATAGGAATAGGAAAGGATGACAGGTACAAAACTTTCCTCTTTCCTTGTGCATAGGATTCAAAGAATGAGGTCCAAGTGGATTTTTCAATTCCTTCATGTTTTGCCTTGAAAGTGAGGTCTGGAGGAAATTTTACTCTACTTTTCCCTTGTGTCATTCCTATGAATCAAAGGAATGAACAGTAGAATCTATGGAAAAATTCCTATTCCTATGCATTTCCTTCATCTTTCCTCCAAATCAAAGGAGCCCTAAAAGAGTTCTTGAAGAAACTAAGGCATCTGGTGATACATGGTATCATATCTCTGAATATATAACCATTTCTCTAGTCCCATATACTCCAACAACCAGTTATGAAAATATCCATAAGGAAAGCATGCGGGTATTTGGTATTTGCATCCAGTATCATCGGATGGATATCCATATCAGTGTTCCATTCAATTCCCAGAGCCCACCAGAAACTCTGACTGAAGTTACAATCAAAAAATAGATGAACCAGACTTTTCTAGGGACAAGTACCACAAAGAATACAGTCTTGAAATGTATCAAAAAATAGATGAAGTTGCATTGATTCAGTACGCACAATCCTTAAATCTTATTTTCAAATGATACCTCAAATCTCTAAAGTTGGGCTCTAAGCCGCTTTGACGAAAAGCAGCCATTTTTTTAGGAATGAGAAAAAATGAGAGCTCAAACACCATCGCGTGTTCGCGCGTGAAGCGGATCACCATCATGCAAAGACGACGCCCTTGGTTCCGAATCCAGCAAGTGCATTCCATGCTATGAACAATGGAGTCATGCGACGGCTCCTTTGACGGGATTGTCGCGGGATTTGTTTATACTCTTTCTTCTCGCCGAATCTGCTTATAGTCTTGCTTGGACGCCTGTGTCTTGTGTCTTGTTCCTCTTCTTTCCCACCTTTCTCTTACACGCATCTACGGACTCCTAATCCTCGCCCCTTTCCTTCCTCATCCTTGTCGGGCGTCATCATCAAGAGGTAGCGAAACCGCACCTCAAACGGTCGCCCCTCTAAGCCCGACGTTCGTTACATGTGATGACGTGTCTTGGGTCATGACCGCTGACTCGGTATTCCCTCGCCCCCGCCATGTCCTTCTTTCCATTTCTTTCTCGGCTATCCTCTATCAGTCATCTCCTCCTACCTCACAAAGCACATCGCGCATCGGCACCCCGCCGTTAGTATGCTCGATGTTTCCTCGAAACATTCGTGGAATCCGCTACTTTTTAAAGTAATATTGGAACATGCAAAAAGATAACTTAGACATTCTTTTTCCAAGAGGATTTTAGAAAGCCTCGGCCAGCCAACAGGTACTTTTAAAATAATATTGGAACATGCAAAAAGACATCTTAGACATTTTTTCCAAGTGGATCTTAGAAAGCCTTATTAGCCAACACAAAGCATCTACCCGCAAAAAAAAACACAAAGCAGCTCTCAAGAACAGAAGTATTTCCTCTGTTTTAAAATATAAAATGTTTTAACTTTATGAAACAAATATATCTAGATTTGTTTTAGTGTGTATGTTCACTTTAAACCTAAATAAACCTATACGTTAAAAGAAGTTTAGAGATATTTGCTTTATAAAATTAAAACATCAGGGAGTAGCACTGATTTGACATGGCACTCCTTATCCGTTAGCTCTGATTTACCTCGCACCGGTAAAAAAAAAAGGGTAAGAATCAATGAGCAGACAAAAAAATGCAGAGATCGGAGGACCACATGATGGAGAAGGAACGGTCAAAAATAGACCAAATCTCTCACGGAGAAGATTCAAAGGGACAGGAGTCTGCCACACACACATTTTAACTACTGGAGCAACTGTGCAAAGAATACTCTTTACTTATACAGTACTAAAATTCATTAAAAAATTACTGCGCATGGTCAGCAGTCATAAGAAATTAAGATGAACTGTTGGGTCTCTAATTTAATTTGATGGATTATTACAATTAACGGCAGAGTTAGTGGGCGCAATAACTAATCCGCCACCATCCCCTTCCTCCCTCCCACCCTGCCACGCCATTTATTTCCTCCGCTCGCTCACTAGATCACCACAACATTCTCTCTCTCTCTCTCTCTCTCTCTCTGGACTCGTCTGCACCTGCACCGCTCTCTTTACTCAACTGCTCCCACTCCCCACTCCCCAGCCAACCACCTCCGCTCCCGTCGACGCGGCGGCGGCGGAGCATGGCTCCGTGATCTCTTCTTGGCCATTTCTTGTCCCCCGCCGACCGCGTTGGAGCCGGCGAAGCTTCGGGCATGGGGCGGCATTGGGCCGGGGTGGCGGTCCCGCGCGTCCTCCTCCTCGCCCTGCACTGCGGGGCGCTGCTCCTCCCGCGGTGCTCGGCGGCGGCGCCTCCCGTCGCCGGCGACGGTGAGTGCCGGCCGCTGCTCGCGAGACGCGTTTCCCCTCTCTCTCTGTACTTGCTCCAGTGTTTTTCCTCGCGAAATTTCTGGCCGTTGCCTCGCCTATCCTGTAGCTTCTTCCTTTTGCGGGATCATGCCTCTGCTCTTCCCTGTTTGAAATCCCTGTCCGAGTTTTGGTCCTGATCTGTTCTGCTCGGGTTTTCCGCGAAACCGGTGTCCAAAAGAAAAAAAAATCGAACTTTTCCTCGCATTCCTCACCTTCGCATTTCCTGATCTACCGCGAGCTTCCGAATTCGTGCTGCCTGCAGTAATCGAGCGAATCACGCGATGCAAATGCGGCATTTCCCTCCTTTTACTGACATGTTTCTCGGCTCGATTCGTGGCAGTGTCGGCGCTCATGGCCTTCAAGCGCGCGGTCATCGACGACCCGCACTCGGCGCTCGCCGACTGGACCGACGCCGACGGGAACGCCTGCGACTGGCGCGGCGTCATCTGCTCCTCGCCGCAGGGCTCCGTCGTCTCCCTGTAAGAAATACGCCCTCGCTCAGGTCGCCTAGATCTCGCTCACTCGCCCTGTGCTTCCTGCTCATCACTGCCACCACCTGCCTGTCACTACCAGCTCAAAAAAGTTGCTGGCTAGCTAGCTACCCACTTAAGCTGGGGTTTGGTGATTAGTATTTGGTACTTAAACTCTTTTGTTCGAAACAGAACAACGAGGATTGTGTCACCCGTGATGTAGATGCCTCTGATGTCTAATGTGCACCAAATTGCTTGTAAGAATAGAGTACTCTGATGTGCCAGTTTGATCAGTAGTCAGTGGCTTTGCCCAACAGTGAAAGCCCAACTAAGTTTTGTAACTGCTTGCCTAACCGGTCAAAATCATGTGCTGAGATGGAACTGATGGTTACAGTGATGATTTGACTCCGCGTCTTTGCTTGCAGGAGGCTGTCGAACGCGTCGCTCAAGGGATTCATCGCGCCGGAGCTCGGGCAGCTGAGCTTCCTGCAAGAGATGTGTGTGATGTTCCATTGTGGTTTCAGCTGTTCTCTCAAGGACTCGGTTTCCCTGAACGCTGTCGCTATTTTGGGCAGGTATCTGGATCACAACCTGCTCTTCGGCACGATCCCGAAGCAACTGGGATCCCTGAGGAACCTCAGGGTCTTGGATTTGGGCGCTAATCGCCTCGCTGGCCCTATACCCTCTGAGCTGAGTGGACTGAGCAGCGTGAGCGTGATGTAAGATGCCGACTGCTTTGTTTCTATTCTAGGGATTTTCACGTTTTCTGCCTTCTTTGCTACTCAAACTAAAGCCTGCTTCATCCATCTCCGGCAGAAACTTGCATTCCAACGGGCTAACCGGAAATATACCATCCGAGCTGGGCAAGCTACAAAATCTAGTCGAGCTTAGGTTGGATAGGAACAGACTGAAAGGATCAATTCCAGGCAGCAATGCTACCAGTTTTTCTCCTATGGCAGATATTGGGTTGGTGACTTGCCCTAACTCTTGTTTTTTCCTGTATGATGCTCAATATAGTAGATACATTTGAAACATATGAACTCAATGCTGATGGAAAATTTTATATGATGTAAGGATTGAATCCTTTAACTCGTGGCATCAAAAGATTCATGGTTCATGCAGAAGGATAGGTTTGAACTTCAGAACGTTAGCTAGAATAGGACCAAAAGGATCAGTTTTAGTACGTGCTAAACTTGTCCATGCAATTCCTGTTACCATTTTCTGTCGATGGCATTTCCAGTAAAAATACCACACGAAACATACCATGCTCCAGTATATTATTACATGATCTGAGTACTGTGTGTTTCCTCTGTCAGATCCACGGCTCACAGTGGACTATGCCCATCTCCTCGATTAAATGTTGGAGATTTCTCCTACAACTTTCTTGCTGGAAAAATCCCACCTTGCCTGAAGTACCTTCCAAGGTACTATTACATAAGGCTCTTCCTAGTGTTACTATTAGTTAGAAGTCCATCCGTTTACATGGCTAGTTTGCAGGTCGAGTTTTCAGGGGAACTGCTTCCAGGATGAGTACTCTATCCTACAACGAGCTCATCAAATTTGTACAAGTATGTGACTTTAGCCTCTACTAGCTAACACAATTGTTGCAGTATTAAGTACGAAGCTACCCGCAAAAAAACAGTACAAAGCTGATATATTTCTAGGTGTACTTGAATTCGCTCATTTAATCCGCTAAATATCATGCCTTATGATTATATACACACTGCACTTCTGAATTTTCTCTGTAGATTTTAGTCATTTTACCATCACTATGTTCATGATCGACAATATGTTTTTCCTTCTTTTAGCTATGAACATAGTATTCCTTTTTTCAGAGGAAAGACCGCACAGCCACCCTTTTATAGAAAGCAAGGGACCAACTTAGTAGTACCTTAAATTACACTGCTTAGCAACATGGCATATCCATTTCTTTAAGCTGTGTTTGTTTTAGTCATTAGATCAGTGTGCTCGGATTAAAAAGAGTTCAGGCCTATCGGCATGCTGCCCAAGATTACAGGACTTGATCAATCCTAAATATTGACCAAGTCAACTGTCTAAGCTACATGGGGTTGTTTTGACCTTTTCCCTCAATTGGTGCTGAAATTTGGAAACTAATCCAAGGAGGGTACTTAAGAGAAACCTATATTCAAATCTGTGCCACCACCAGTATGGATTGTGGTTTTTCACTGTATGATTAGCATTTTGTAGTTGCCTGCGGTCATCTTCAACTTCTGTTGACTGAATTTACTCGTCTGTTTTAGGTGCTTCTACAGCTGGTCATTTAAAGGGATTCAAGCGCCCCCCTCCCGACCATAAGCATGATGGAGTGCAGCAACCAACTTGGCTTCTTGTTTTGGAAATTGCAACTGGTGTGCTGCTGCTTGTTTTTGTGATCACTGGTGCAATTACTGCTTCCAGAAGCTGCAAGCTAAAGCCTTCTATAAGAATATCCTCGTGGAACAGATCAAAAAGTTGGAGCGATGAGATAACAGTTTTGATTGGTTGGTATTTATTTTACCATATAAATAAGATGTTTGATTACATGATTATTTTGCTCTCCATACATTGTTGCTAATGCATACATGCTTTCTTCAGATTCTGATATGCTGAAAAGTCTGCCGAAGTTGAGTCGCCAGGAACTTGAAGTAGCCTGTGAGGATTTTAGCAACATTATTGGGTCGACTCCGGAGACTGTAGTCTATAAAGGAACCATGAAGGATGGACCTGAGGTTTCTGTTATATCATTATGCGCATTTGAGGGTCATTGGACTAGCCAGCACGAACTCTTTTACCAAAACAAGGTAGTTGGTTTGAATAAAACCATGGTGCAAAAATGCTTTTTGATTTGACAAATTTAATAAAAAATGGAAGGGGATTAATCTTGTAGGTTATTGATCTGGCGAGGTTGAATCATGAAAACACAGCAAAGTTTCTTGGCTATTGCAGAGAAAGTGATCCATTCTCCAGGATGTTGGTCTTTGAATACGCATCAAATGGGACACTGTATGAGCACCTACACTGTAAGTCAACCTCTTTGGTTTTGAATGATAAACTAAACATTTACATTTCACATGGGCTGTAGGTTTGATCTAACTTTTTTTCCCCTTTAGATGGGGAAGCAGCCCAATTCTCTTGGCTCAGGCGAATGAAAATAGCCATCGGTATCGCCCAAGGCTTAAGGTATCTGCACACAGAGCTGCAGCCCCCTTTTGCGATATCAGAGCTGAACTCCAATTCAGTTTACGTGACAGAAGATTTTACCCCCAAGGTACCGCATGCCTTCTTTTTTTACCTGTACACACTTCTCTGGTCCTTATCTTTGGGATGAATACACCCTCTCACTAACTTGGTGAAAGGAAACGACAGCTGGTCGACTTCGAGTGCTGGAAAATGCTGTTCTCGAGACACGATAAGGCGCTGGGCCACTTGAACGGCAAGGCCTCTTTCCGTGGCCGGGACACCTCGGAGGAGAAGCAGGCGGACGTCCAGGGCAACACGTTTGCTTTTGGAGTGATTCTGCTGGAGATCATCAGCGGACGGCTCCCTTACTGCAAGGACAAAGGCTATCTGGTTGACTGGGTGAGCCAACAATCTATTGTCTCTCGGCCTCATTCTTCCAACATAAACGTGTAGCGTAGAGTAGAGCAAAGGCCAAATGTCTGCGTTGCTGAAATGTTGTTTACGTTTGCAGGCTATCAAGTACCTCCAGCAGCCGGAGGAGATCGGGAAGCTGGTGGACCCGGAGCTGAGCAACGTGCGGGCGGAGGACCTGGCGGTTATCTGCAGCGTGGTGAGCCGGTGCATTGACCCTGACCCGTCGAAGCGGCCGTCGATGCAGATCATCGCGGGGGCGCTGGAGACCGGCATCGACCTCTCCGCGGCGGGCATCCTCAAGGAGTCCTCCCTGGCCTGGGCGGAGCTCGCCCTCTCGTTGTAGCGATGCGTCGCCACTATGGCCTGACTAGCGATGCGCCGCCACTATGGCCTGACTGTAAATCTTTCTCATGCTAATACGGAGATGATCTCTTACAAGTTCTGGTTTAGTTGTAGATTTGAGTGTGGGGGTGTATGCTGCTCGCTCAGCTAATCTGATATGGATATCGTTGTGCTATAGTTATGACTGGGAATAGCATGTTCGCACAGGGAACGGGGATGGTCTTTCTTGGTGGCTTTGAAAGATACACAAAAGGGAAAAAAGATATCTGGCCTACCTGATTCGAACAAGTGACATATAGGGAGCTACAATCCCCTGCTCTACCGCTGAGCTAAGGCTGGAAAATTATTTTACCAATCCTATTAAAGGTTTATGTAAACTTTTACCTCGCCCCATCATCGATTTTAGGGTGAATTGGATAGATGCCACTGCAATTTCCGCGTATTTGAGAAACGCCACTACAACTTTCAACTTTGGAAAAACGCCACTGCAATTTTGTGTACGTTTGAGAAACGCCATTACACCCACTTATCCAACATATAATAATCTATATACTTGGTATTCCTAGCCATATATATATACATACCACGGTGGGGTTCTCCCGGATCCGTAAAAACGTAAGTTGATGAGAAATATTAGAGTAAAATTACAACAATATTATAAAGTGAAGATCATACGCATGCATTTGCATAAAAATATGGCATAAAAGCTCCAGGTCAATACTCAAAATAGGTACAGTAACACTACACATTCAGTGTTGAACCTTGGTTTTGAATGTGGCCTCGTTCTAACAGCCATGAAAAGAGTGGCGCATTCATATATCTATCTTGTCAAAAAACTGAAGTAAAATTTGATCCAAGAAAAAAAAGGCATTTTTTGTTTTTTTTTTGTTTTTGCAAGAGTATAATCACAAAATTTTATTGCATTAGGTCTATGAAAACCATTTCAGCTGCATCGAACACACCAAGATCCTTTGTACCTTCGTTTTGCGTGGAATCTTAACATATACTGATAGCAATTAATTTGTAAGAACAACTTGCTGGATTCTAAATGGGACAACCCTATACAAAAATCTGTCAAGTGATGTAACGTAAAGAAGGCGTTGACCTGGTTTTATGCAAATTCATGCGTGTGATTTTTACATTGTAATATTGTTGTAATTTTACTCTAATATTTCTCATCAACTTACGTTTTTTTAACGGATCCGGGTGGACCCCACCGTGCTACGTACATACGGCTGGGAATACCAGGTATATAGATTCGTATATGTTGGATAAATGGGTGTAATGGCGTTTCTCAAACGTACACAGAATTGCAGTGGCATTTTTCCGAAGTTAAAAGTTGTAATGGCGTTTTTCAAATACGCGGAAATTGCAGTGGCATCTATCCAATTAACCCTCGATTTTACTAGCTCGGCTAGTTCGATTTGTATGAACACAATTACTCCAATGTCTGTGTGTGTGGAAAATGTATGGGCCTTGAGTGATCCGCAAACAAAACTGTTTACTCTAAGATGGCTGCCTCCTTGATTTCTCGCAGTACTGGATTATACTATTGCTTGCATAATTCAAGACACTTTCGGCCCATCCACATTTGCAATTTGGTATGCATTTGGTTTTTGCCACACTTTGGATTATAATGGTTCCATTTTCTCTGCCACACTTTTGTGGCCACCATAATTGCCAAAGTTAGGCTTGGTAAAAGGTTGGCCAAGGTTGTGAATGTACGTGACGATAGCATTGCGGCGAGTGCCAATATAAGATATATAGATAGTCTTGTCCATCCGCCTACCATCTTTGTGAATCCGTAATCCAAGCAAGGCAAGGCCGAGAAAAATACACACATATCCTTTCTGCAAAAGGGCGGTAATGTTTTTCTTGAGCTGGCAAAAGGGCAGATCATTTTTCAGGTCTACAAATTTCGGATTTCTTTTCTGAAAACAGGGCAGTGCACTGGTACTAGTCGGGGACATTTCTTTTCTGAAGTTGTGATGATCAACAACAGGGAAGCATAACAGACGTCATGCATGCATAGATTCTGGAGTATTATTGGATTGTTAAACAGTTGCTACTTCGTAAATCCAAGCCTACAATAATTATTTCTTCTGGTTTGTTTATAGACAAATTGAACAAACTCTCTCTTCTTCCGCAAAAAAAGAGAACAAAATCTCTTTCACATGATGCTGCAGGTAATTCTGTTATGGTGTCCCCTGAGGTCCAAAAAGATATTGCTAGTTGTTTTGCAGGTCAGATAATGAGTTCTATTCTCAAAGAAATTGGCCATGGTGTCTTTTGCTTGCTTGTCGATGAGTCTAGAGATGTCTCTTGCAAAGAGCAGATGGCTGTGGTCTTGCGGTATGTCAATAGTTTTGGAATTGTTAAAGAGAGTTTTGTTGGTCTCGTTCATGTGAAAGAGACAACATCTTCATATCTCAAGTCCTCAATTGATTCTCTCTTTAAAAAATATAAGTTGAGCTTCAAGCAAGTTCGAGGACAAGGATACGACGGTGCAAGCAATATGCGAGGTGAGTTCAATGGCCTCCAAGCATTGATCATGAGGGAAAATAGCACGGCCTTTTATGTTCACTGTTTTGCACATCAACTTCAGTTAGTTGTGGTTGCTGTGGTGAGAAAACACATAGGAATTGGAAGTTTTTTTAATATGATCTCTGTCTTGCTGAATGTTGTGGGTGGATCTTCAAAGAGAAGAGACATGATTCGAGATATAAATCTTGAGGAAGTGCAAAAGGCCTTAGGTTGTGGGATGCTTAAAACTGGTACGGGCTTAAATCAAGAGCAATGTCTTCAGAGACCCGGAGACACTCGTTGGAGTTCGCACTATAAAACACTGAAAAGTTTGGTTGATATGTTTCAAGCAGTTGTCAAAGTTTTAGAGTTTGTGGAAGAAGAAGACACGGATAGAACAAACAGAGAGCAAGCAAATGGTCTTCTAGTGTACTTCCAATCATTTGATTTTGTCTTCTTCTTGCATCTCATGTTGACTATATTAATAGTCACCAACACCTTATCATTAGCTCTCCAACGGAAGGACCAAGATATTGTGAATGCCATGAACTGTGTCAAGTCAACTAGAAGTCATTTGGTTGATCTTAGAGAAAGCGGATGGGACTCTTTGATATCTGATGTGCAAGCATTTTGTGAGGAACATGATATTGTCTCGTTAGAGATGGAAGATGATTATGTCAATCCTAAGAAGAAACGACAAAAGACTGGTATTACCAACCAACACCACTATCAGGTTGATTGTTTTAATGGTGTTCTTGATTGGCTAATTCAAGAATTTGATAGTCGTTTCAATGAGACATCCTCCAACTTGCTTATATGGTCTGCGGCTTTGTGTCCGAGAGACTCATTTCATGATTTTAATTTGGAGAATCTAATGAGCCTGGCTAAACTATATCCTAATGATTTCGACTCTGTTGAACTGAGGGATCTAAGCCACCATCTACGCCTCTATATTGTTGACGTGCGAGCAGATGACAGATTCTCCAACATACAAGATATTGGCGATCTTTCTAAGACAATGGTTGAGACGAGGAAGCATATTTGTTATCCTTTAGTTTATCGGCTGCTGAATCTAGTACTTGTGTTGCCTGTTGCCACTGCGACGGTCGAGAGGAGTTTCTCAGCGATGAAGCTCGTGAAAACTTATTTGCGTAATCGCCTCAATGATGATAGTTTGAGTGATAACGTCATCTGCTATGTGGAGAAAGTAGAAATGAAGAGAGTCACCAATGATCAAGTCATCGATCGATTCATGAAAATAAGAAACCGTAAATATTAAAAGGTAAAACTCTCTAGCTTAAAATAATTTATCTTGTTATAATATTTCATTTGATAACTTGATTCTATGTTGCTAATTTGTAGATTATGGAGGATGCGAGGTTAGATGACGTTTCATCTATTATCGGCTATCTTTTGTGAGTCACATGAACATCTGTTTATTTATTTTAGGAAGAACTTGATCGTTCTTATATGTGTGAGCATATCGTTTGTGCTTTGCATTGTGGAAATCATTGTGCTAAGACTTGTTTAACGCAATGGTATTACTAAATATTTTATTCAACTACATATACCGCAAAGTCAATGTAAATCTTGTGCACCATGGTAATTTTTTCCTAGATTCGCCCCTGCTCTCATGTATCAACATAAGGAAAAAAAATAGTAAATGCATTTTTTCACTTTATATACAGTAATGTGTGGCGAGTAGCAGCGTAGAGCAATTGTGTGAGGCTGAAGCAAGTGCATCTTTTTTGAGGAGAACCAAAGTTCTGTCTACTCACACCAATCCCACAATGGGACATTCAAGTAGTTTCTATTCAGGCATGAAAAAACACAAGCAAGCAAGAAATCTCATGATCTCCTGCAGCCTTGTCCTCCCTGCACTCTGTCCATCTCCAAGAAGGAAAACAGAACAGTGGAGTCTGGAGTCAGAATCAGATACTAGTACTTATTGTTGTACACTTGTACTGTGCTAGAGACTTTGGCTTGATGTTTCTGTCGACTGCTTGTCAGTTGATCAAGGGCTGGAGTGAGTGAGGACAAGAGTGGAGATTTGGTGTGTATTATTTGGGACTTGGGAGGGCTCATATATCTTTGTCTCCAATGATCTCTCTAACACATTTATCCATTTGTCAAGCGTAAATTACAGCATGTCCACGTTTGAAATTGAGAAACGCCACTACAATTCTCAACTACAATTCTCAACTTTCGAAAAATACCACTAGAATTATGTGTACCTTTGACAGATGCCATTACACCCATTTACGTAACATACACTAGTCAATATATACGTATCGATTGTGAAGTCTACCAGAATCAGCGAAAAAAATATAAGTTGGTGACAAATATTGAAATAAAATTACAATAATATAAAAAATGGAAATCACATATGTACTTGGATTTTTTTCTTCATAAAAGCTACATGTTAAATACAGAATCATAGTATCAAAGGTATACCGACACAGCTCTAGAATATATGTCCAACGGTCGCAGCTCCAGGTTCAAATTAGAGACAACAAAACAAGATACAGACATCAACGCTACACAATTTATAAGCAACACAGCTCCAGGTCCAAATAAGTATCACATTAATGCGTCAACGAAATAACAGGCTCCAGGTTTCAAAGTATCTCATCTCACAAAATAACAGCTCCAAATTCAAATGGACATCAGACCCATGAATCTAGCCTCCAAGCCAGTACATAAGGCTTCTCTTTGTTCCAAGTGTTAGCGTCAGGACCGCCTCACTCGTGGATGGTGTGACCACTTCAGGTTTTTTTTCTTGCCATTTTTCGCCGGTGTCTTCTTCCTCACCGGCGTCTTCTTCACCAGTGTCTTTTACTTCACCGTGTCTGTTAGAGTTAGTTTTGTACCCCTCCTAAATCCTTTGTACGTTGTAACGTGACAGTTCTGAAGTAGTACTCCTCCCTCGATCAATCTCTCTCTCATCCCTCGATCAATCTCTCTCTCTCTCTCTCTCTCTCTCTCTCTCTCTCTCTCTCTCTCTCACGTGTACGTGCCACCTGATGGAGGCTCTTTCCACCGCTATATTAACACGTAACCGAGGATCTAACGCCGCCGCTTCTGCCAGTTCGATAGTGTCTTCTTCTTTACAATGTCTTTTCCATTTTTTATATTGTTATAATTTTGTTCCAATATTTGTTATCAACTTATATTTTTTCCGCTGATTCTGATGGACCCCACCATATATACGTACATATGGCAGAGAATACAATGTATATTGACTAGTATATGCTATGTAAATGGGTGTAATGGCTTCTGTCAAAGGTACCATAATTCTAGTGATATTTTTTCAAAGTTGAGAATTGCGGTGGCGTTTCTCAATTTCGTGGAAATTGTAGTGGCGTCTATCCAATTAACCCAAGTTTTAAATGTCTAAAATTACAGATAGCAGTAAAAACGACCTTGAAAATATGAAATATTTGAGTGATCAAAAAACCAGACGTGCATCCACTTAATTCAAACAAAACGGCGTATATATATCGTTACAAAGGGTAGTAACCCTTTTCTGCTCCGTTGTTACAGCATGTATTTAGCCAAGAAAGAAATAACAAATAGAAACTACTATGACGGCCACAAAGAAAGAAAAAACAAGGCATAATCTGGCAACGATTCATAATTATATGCTTCTTCGCGGTGTTAAAAGGACATCTCCAGTCAAAGATGCAGACCAAACCCAAGGTACTCAACTAATCCCAGCTTTTCGCAATTTACTTGCTCACATGTAGTTAAGTAGTTTAGCACAATGACAACAACCGTAGATATGATAAGCCGGTGGAGAGGTTGTCGTGGAAATGGCCACAAAAGATGCAACGAGTGGCAGCGAGTAGTAGAACGAGGGGCAAGGGCGGCCAGTTAACTGCGGTGTGAGATGAGGATAAAGACATAGGGTTTACCTAGGTTCGGCGCCCAGAGGGTAAAGACCTACTCCTGCTAGATTGTATTGCTGAGAGATTACAAAGGGCGAGCTCAGCGGCTAGGCGGCGAGTCGATGGGGTGTATGATAGAATGTATCTGCTATGCGTGCCCTAGGGAGGTTTATATATGGTCATCTCGCTAGGATTTACAGATCTACAACTGAGTTGGATAAGGACTCGAAGGAGTTTGACCTAATCTGACTAGGCCAAGCTACGCTTCTGGGCCTTCAGCTTCCAGTCGCTTGGCTTCCTCTTGGGTCGCGGTCCAGTCGCCGTCCTGCAGGCCCACTTGCTGGAAGTATGATCCAGTAGGGAACGTCCTGCTGGGTATACCCCACTCGACATATCTTATCTCCATTAGTAGTCCCCGAAACCGTCGTTGATTCGTCGCATGTGTTTTTTGGCAGTCGGAGTATTCGGGTCCAATTTGGACGCTCAGTCGAATCGGCGATGGACTCCTTCAATGAGAGAAAGAATCTTCAGCATGTATCTCCAGTCGCAATATCGGCAACCAATCGAATCGCCAATTTGGCGAGTAGTCGAGTCGCAGCTTTGACGAATGGGTCGGCGAGTCAAGTAGACGAAGTTGGACCGTTATTTTGGTCAAACTCGTTGGGTAATCCAACGGTAATATCGGCGTTATCACCGCATGGTAATGGCTCCTTTGAATTTGGCGGGAGGCAACCGCTATATAAGGAGAGTGACGGGTGAATTGCGACTACTCCTTACATTTCCTCCGATTCCGCGCGCCCTTCAGTCTCCCATTTCTCCTCGATCCAGAAGCTCCAAAGCGATCCAGCGAGCCCAAATTCTCGATCCGATGGCGCCTCCGAAGGAGCTGTGGGGGAAGTCCAAGTGCTCTAGGGCGACGCTGAAATCCTTCGAGGACGCGGGGATGCTCTGCGATGGGAGATGGCTACTCCCCTCGGCCGGGGAGGTGGAACCAAATCCACGCGCCGACGAGTTCATTTGCTTCACCAGCCACCTCGAGAGGGGGCTCGGATTCCCCACCTCCATCTTCTTTCGCCGATTATGCGCCTACTACGGCATCCAACCCTCAGATCTAGGGCCTAACGGCATCGAGCAGCTCGCCATTTTTGTGGCGTTCTGTGAATGCTAGTTGGGTTGCCGCCCGTACTTCCCCCTGTGACAGGAAATGCTCCACGGGCGGATTAGTCGTGAAGGGGCAGGCGGCCCGATGTTGGCGACGGGCGGCCTCACTTTCCAGCTGAAGACCAATGCCTCCTTCCTCGACCTCATGCTGCCAAAGAAGGCGGCCAGCAAGTGGAAGAAGCATTGGTTCTACGTCAGCGTGTCGACGCCGGACGGCGAGGTGCCGCTCCCGGCGTACTCCGTCGAGCGAACCGAGCCACGTCGGCTGCAGGTCGCCAAGCTCCCGCATGACCAGAGGATGGTCATGGACGAAATGCTGATGACGATTCATCAGCTGAAGAAGGATGGGCTCGAGACCATCAATTTGTACAATTGCTGGCTCGGGCGATGATTGGTGCCACTGGCCAGTCATGCCCACTGGATGTAAGAATACACCGGTAGGGACGATGGAACCAAGGTCTGCTCCGCCGAGTGGAAGGGCGAGGAGTACTCCGCCATGTTGAAGAAGATCACCGACGCGGAGTACAGTGATCCGAAGGCCAGGATCTCCCCATACACCACGAAGCTCAAGGCACCGACAATGAGCTTTTTTTTTCCTTGTCCGTTTTCGTAGTCACAGAAATGCATTCGCGGTTCGCTAACATGCGATGTTTTTCCAGCTGTTCCAAGTCATGGAGGGTTGGCTCCCTCCCGCCTACGATGAGAGCTTGGAAGAGATCAAGGAGGACGAGAACGAGTCCTCCTCGGATGATGATGATGACGAGGTGGTGGAGGTCGCCGCACCCATGGCCCAGAAGACTCGCGGGCAATGGCAACACGAGATCGAGGCCAGCAAGAGCCTCGAGGGACACAATGGGGGCGAGGGCGACGCAGCCGCGTCGGTATCGGCCACGTTGCTGTTGAACAATTCGTACTCGGAGGCAAGGCGGTGGATGGTGCGGACCTGGCTCTCAGAGAGCCGATCGCGTGGCGGCGACTCGCCGAGTCCTCCGAGACAATGACATCGGTGAAGCCGACGAAGAGGCTGATCGTGCCGACCGGCATGATGACGCTGTGCATGACTGGACGCGACGCTGGGACATAGCTGTTGGGCAAGATCTGGAGGATCTCGCCGATTGCGATCATGCAGACGGTGGCGATCGTCTGGTTGATGGGCAAGAAGGTCTCGCCGCAGAACACAGGCCTGACCGGCCAGGCCCCACGATGGGCGCCATTTTCGTGGGAATGGCCACGATAGATGCTACGAGTGGCAGCGAGTAGTAGAACGAGGGGCAAGGGCGGCCAACCATCTGCGGTGCAAGATGAGGGCAAAGACACAAGGTTTTACCCAGGTTCGCCCCCGGAGGGTAAAGACCTACTCCTACTAGATTGTATTGCTGAGAGATTACAAAGGGCGAGCTCAGCCGCTAGGCGGCGAGTCGATGGGGTATATGATGGAACGTATCTGCTATGCGTGTGATACGCCCAATTTGCATCACCATTCTATATCATAATTTACCTCTATTCATTGATATTTGTCTTATTATGAGGTATTACTTATGGATTTTCATCTGTTTATGCATGTTGGATGATTCCTGGAGGATGGACTACAGGAGTCTGGATTCTGATGGAAAAGAAGGCGTTTCGGTGCAATTTCGCGAAGATCAGAAAAATACCAGAAAAATATGGAAACATATTATTTTACCAGAAGACAAAGGAAGCCATAAGGAGGGACTGAGATGGGCCTCAGGGGGGCCCACATCCCCCTAGGCGCGGGCCCACCTGACCCCGTGCCTAGTGCAGGTGTGGCCCACCTGACCCCGTGCCTAGGGCAGGTGTGGCCCACCTGCCCGGCCTCCGACTCCGCCCCTTAGCCTATATCTTCCCTACGGAACCTTAACACCAGCAAAGCAACCATAGATATATTTCCGCCATCTCTGGGGGGCGGAAAACACCGAGAGAGAAAGATCTCTCCGGCAGACAGATTTCTGCAGGCGGATTCCTTCCCGAAGAGGGGAGACCGTTGCCATCAACACCGTCATCAAGATAGGATTCATTGGGATCATCATCATCATCCACACTATCATCTCTACCAGCACCATCACCACCACTCCATCCCGCTGTAACAATTGTGTTGGATATTGCTTAGTTCATTAGGGGAACTTTCCCGTGTTGATTACTATTGTAGTTGATGCTTGTGAGTGGAACCATTGGATTATTGTTTATGTTCAGATTTTTACCCATTATCATATCATCTTTGATCTTGATCCATACGATGTCTTGTGAGTAGTTCGTTTAGTTCTTGAGGACATGGGAGAAGTCATGTTGTTAGTAGTGAATCTGTGATGAGTTATTATTCAATGGTTTAGTATTTAAGTTGTGGTGCTATTATTCTAGTGGTGTCATGTGAACGTCGACTACATGACACTTCACCATTTATGGGCCTAGGGGAATGCATTGTGTATTTGGCTACTAATCGCGGGGTTGCCGGAGTGACAGAAACCTGAACCCCCGTTAGGACACCTTTCCACAAGGGAGTGTAGGATCTCTGAGTTTAAGGCTGTGGTTAGATTTATATCTTAATTACTTTCCTGTAGTTACGAATGTTTGTAGGGGGTTTAATCACAAGTATGTATTAGTCCTAGGAAGAGCAGTATGTTAGCATAGGTTCACCCACACAACACTTACAAACACCAAAGAAGAGTACTCAGCTATTTGAAGCGAAAGCACTTGACAGAATTCCCATGTGTCCTCGAGAACGTTTGGTCCTTATAAGTATTTCCACCGGCTTGTCCTTTGCTAAGAAAGGATTGGGCCACTTCTCTGTTTGTTCGTTACTTCTGTTACTTGCTTTGTTTTGTTGCCTTGTCAGAAAACCACCGAAAATTCATTTGCTAAGTATTCACAGGGATTTCCTGCTCCATACCACTATTCAGAACCTTGTGCTCCTCATTGGGATCGACACTCCTATTTATCGAAAGTACTACGATACACCCCCTATACTTGTGGGTCATCAAGACTATTTTCTGGTGTTGTTGCCGAGGAGTGAAGCGCCATTGAAGAGTGGAACTGGTAAGGGAAACTTTTACTATGCATATATCTTTTGTTACTGCTTGTTACTTTGTTTCCAATATGGATAACCCACTTGGTTTCCTGTTTGGGAAAACTACCACCACTGCTATGGTAGTAGATGAACCACCTCTTGTTGAGATAGATCCTTTTAAGATACCTACAAGTATTGTTAATCGTGTCATGGATAATTATTATTTTGGGGATGAAATTGTCCATCCTGGTGATCACTTGCTTTCTATCCATGAATTATGCGGGTTGTTTAAGTGTGCAGGTATCACAACCGAACAGGTGAAGAAGTTACTCTCCATATCCTTGAAAGGGAGAGTTGAAGCATGGTATAAGCTGCTGAATAATGGACAATCCATGGAATGGGAGGAGATGACATCTCTCTTTTACTCTAAATTTTATCCTCCCAGTGAAATCCATAAGGATAAAAGTCTTATATATAAATTTTGGCCTCTTGATGGAGAGAGTACAACTCAAGCTTGGGGGAGATTGAAGTTACTAATGCTTAAATGTCCTATTCATGAACTCCCTAACAATATTATTCTCAATAACTTTTATGCTAGGCTTTCTCTTCATGATAAAGATTTACTAGATGCTTATTGTGTTGGATCATTCACACGTATGAAGGAAGAAGCTAAATGGGATCTCTTAGACCGTATTCAAGATAACATTGAGGCTTGGGAGAATGACAAAGGAAGAAAGTCAGGTATAAACTATGATTATGAATGCATTAAATCTTTTATGGGAACTGATAACTTCCGTGATATTCGCAATTAGTTTGGTCTTGATTCCCAAAGTATTTCCAAATGTTTTAAGGCCTTTACCTCTTACATAGAAATCCCCAAGAAGAAGTGGAATAAGTACCATGCTCCATATAAAGATGTTGTTAGTCATGTTCCTGTTAGAAGTACTCAAATTTGTACTACTAATCACAGTGTGCCTGAACCTCATGTTGAGAAAATGCCTTTCCAAGCTAAGGTAAAGGAGTATTATATGATTATTAGTGCAAATAGCAAAGGTACAATGAAAACTATGGAGCCTGGTAAGCATTTGAGTGATGAACCTGTGGTAGCTATTGTGAAAGACACTGTCAGTAGAAATAAAGAGGATGAGCATATTGTCTTCTATGAAGACGCTTCTAATATTATTTCTCATCCTGGTAAGTCTAGAAAAGCTAGTGTTCATGTGCTTTCTATTAAAATTGGTGATCATTGCTACTATGGTTTATGTGATATTGGTGCTAGTTTTAGTGCTATTCCTTATGAGCTTTATAGGGAAATTATGCATGAGATTGGTACTTGTGAGCTTGAGGACATTGATGTGGTTATCCACCTTGCTAATAAGGAAACCATTTTCCCCATTGGAATTGTAAGAGATGTGGAGGTTCTTTGTGGTAAAATTAAGTATCCTGCTGATTTTCTAGTGCTTAATTCAGCAACTAGCAAAACTTGTCCTATCATTTTGGTAGACCTTTCTTGAACACTTGTGGAGATATTATTGATTGTAAGAAGGAAAAGGTTTTAACTAAGTTTGATGGAGATTCTTATGAGTTTAACTTTCCCAAATTTGCTAAAGCTCCTTATGAAAATAGCTTGCCTAATAAAGATTTCAGGATGGAACAACTTGCTTCAATTGATCTAGTCTATGACCTTCGACCTCTTTTTGATGACTGTAAGTATGCTTATTCTGATGATAAAGTTGTTTCCAGTGACAGTTATATTGTCAACTTTATTCAAAGTGCTACTGAAAGTTACTATGAGAGAGGGAAACATGGTTTTATGCATCTCAATAATGTTAAATTTCCCCGTTTTATGTTGAAAGCTTTGAAGTTGCATCTGTTTTGTCTTCCTATGCTAGTGTCGTTTTGTTTCAACAATTCATTTTCTCATGATACCCCCATGCATAGGAAGTGGGTTAGACTCAAGTGTTTTGGTTATTTGCTTCTTGATGCTCTCTTTCACTCTAGATATATATATCCTATGTGAGCATCTTTGGAAGTTTCAAGCCTAACTTAAAGGCATTAAAGAAAAGTACTTGTTGGGAGATAAACCAAGATTTTTGTCGAGTCTTGGAAGTTATTACTTCAGTAATAACCGCTCCTTATCCTTTTTGTTTTGTTTTTTGTGTCAAGTTCAACTACTTTTGTGAAGTAGAGGAGTTGTGGATAGTTGCTGTCCTGGGATAAATTTCTATGCTGCATTGTAAAAATTCGTGAGGAAGCTCAATACTTCAGATGGAGCTGCATTTTTTTGATCTTGTTCTCCAAGTTGTTACCCAACTTTCATCAGTTATGCAATTTTTTTATTTGAGCAACAGAAGGTCTTCGGAAAAATCAATCTTTACTTGTTGGTCTGTTTTGACAGATTTCTGCCATTCATTTGCACTTGCCTCTTACAGAAGCTTTTGATTTGATGGGTTTTCAATTGAAGTGTGCACGAAAGGTTTATTGTTTTTTCCTACACTAATGTTGTCATTGAGTTTGTGCAAAAGTTTTGTATGAAGGAAATTCACAAGAGAAAGAGAAAAGGAATCTGCAGGGTTCGTCTTTGAATAGGTAAAAGTGGTGAAAACAGAAGCTTCGTGAAATCGCAATATTTTCATATTTTTGATGTTTTTAATACATAAGGGAAGTTACGAGACGGAGCTGAAGAGGAAACAGAGCCCGGGGTGGACAAACCCACCCCAGGCGTGGGCCCAGCCTGGCTGTGCCAGAGGGGGGTGTTCCACCCTCAGACTCGGTCTTCGCTTCGTTTCCGTGTAAAAAACCTTCCTTATGCATTGAAACTTTGTAATATATAACCCCCCGGATCCCCCGAGGTTCGTGCATCGTGTTCTCGTCGTGTTTTCGTTTCGATCTGTTTCTGTCAGGAAATCTTCTCAAGTTTAGAGTACCATGGCCTCCGCCGACAATGAAGGAAAGAAGCCCAAAGAAGAAGAACCTCAAGTTCCAAACGAGGATTAGATTCTGGTAGGATATGAAGGAGACAGGGAGGAGGACAAGCAATTGGACACTCGTGCTACCGTCGCAAGCATTGGTTTGGTGGCACGACCTACCAAGCTTAAGAAGACATCACGGATTTCTACAGGAGGGAAACCTCCACGTCTCTTCTACAATCCACAGCCATCTCCTCCACGTAACAAGAGACCCTTCCATACACTTATACATGAATATCAATATCAACATGTGCCCAAGGAAAGTTTGCCTTTAGTTTGGGATATGCATCATTCTAACAATGCAGAGAAGGATCATGCTAAGGATGAAGAGTGGGGAAAGAATAACAAGAACTGGGATTCTCGGACTAACATGATCATGAACCGTATAGAGCAAAACTCGGAGCTGATCTGTACTCTTACTTTTGAGTTCGAGGAGTTGAAGAAACTTATTGAGGAGCTTATCAAGAGAACACCACCACCGCCAAGGGAGTAATTTGTCATCAGGTTTGGCATCCCCTTGGTTTGTTCCAAGCTTGGGGGAGTGCCACGGTATCACCACCATTATTTTTTATCTATTACCTTTTTAGTGGATCCATATCTGTGGTAGAGGGGTTATCTTATAGTTTGGTTTGCATGTGGAAGTATCTCTTCTTTAGTTGATTATCTATGTATCCCTTGGTGTGAGTGTCTTTATTAGAATATTAATGAGAAGTCCCATCTTTTACTTTTTGCACTTCTTATTTTTAGTTTGCAATCTCTATTATATGATGGATCTTGTTGTTCAGTATTGGCACCACTTTGGGATCATCAAGTGGATCTAAATTGATTTTGGCAAACCAAGTTCTGGTCAGTGGCTTTAGTATGAAAGAGAAAAGGAAAGAAAGAAAAAGCTTACAGGTATTTGGTATCATTTGTTTTCTTTCTTATTGGCTCATAAGCTTAGTATTCTTTATTTAAGATTCTTTTGTGTCTTCAAGGAAGATTGCATGTTTGGCTTTATTACTTGTATATTTTCTTGCTTCTTTCAACTCTCCTGCTTGCTACCCAGCCTTGCTAGCCAAAAACCTGTTTTGAGAAGGCATACTTCTCATGTTTCCAAAAACCTTTCAACCCAAAAACTTTTGCCACTTGTGTCCACCATATCTACCTAGTATCTTTTGATATTCCTAGAAAATTCTCAAGCTTCATCTACCTTTCAAATTAAAAATTACTTTGTTATGTGAAAACTAGTTAGTAAAGTTCTCACGAACTTGATGCCACACTTTATTTACTTGCCCCTAATAGACTTGAACCATTGTGAACATCGAAGTTGTATATGCTTGCATCTATACGTTGGTATTAGCAGAACCGTGCTGTCACGGGGAACGTTTTCAACATTGCACTTGTACTCTGTACACAGTTGATATCATGCTATTTTATCTATGGATGTAAACGGTGTGAAATAAAGAGGGAACTTGTAAGTCCATGGAGTTTGTATTTTGTATTAGAGAAATGCCTGAGCCGCTAGCCTAATCCATGCTTAATCATGGTGGAAACTTGCAGCATCACCATAGTGAGTCATCTATGAAGAATCTTCAATAAAAATCTATACACATAGTAAATAAAAAGATCGCTAAGATGCTTGCCTTGTCATTTTGGTTATGGGAAAGCTCATGTACCATGTGCAAGGGGTACCCCGTTGGCGGTTCTCAATGATATGCAAATACTTACAATGACAAGAACTTACATGGACCCAAAGTTGAGTATGCATGAGGAGTGGCCCTCATATTCAAGGGACATGAGATTGCCAACTTATATTTCGTCAAGCATATGCTCCATCTTTGTTCACTTTAACCTTAATCACTTCAATATGCTTATGATAGGGGCAATGAGGGCTCAAAGCTAGTAAGTACCATAATATTTTGGAAGCTCTTTATGACTTGTAATCCCTCCTACCCTCTAAGAAGGGATCTTTCTCCCGGTTACCAGTTTGAGTCAGTAAACCTACTTCCTCTCTATCTCCAGCAAGCTTTTGAGTTGTTGTGTTTCAAGCATTCATATGGTGATTTATTCAATCATGTTCTCTATCTTCCTTGTTTGCACAAAACTCTTATCTATTGAGTATTACTTTGAAAGCCTTCACTTGAAAAGCCTTTTTGAGCAAAGAGTGTTCCTGTTTTGAAATTTCTACAAAAAGCTTTTGTGAAACTGTTTGCCAGTTGTTCTCTGACCAAGAACAAGTTTGCCAATTCCAATTATGATTTATCTTTATGCATCTCTATTGTGACTGTTATACTTGGCTGCAAGCTAAGTTATATAATGGTGAGTTGCTTTCTTCTATGAGTTATGCAATGGTAAGTGTGATGCTTCTTGCTCGTATTCTTTTATGGACACTTCACTCCATAAACCTATGGACAAGTTTACTGAGCTCGGTATAATGGACAGTCGCTCGCTATTCGTCGACGACGACATTTTCATGGATGCAAATTTCTGAACATATCGATCTAGTTTTTCCTAGGTCGTAAGCAAAACGGAATTCCGGCTTCCTTGGCCACGAACAAAATTAACTGGGTTGGTCATGGTCTGGTCGACTTGTGCTACATGG
The DNA here is from genome assembly GCA_910589765.1 of Avena atlantica. Taxonomy (NCBI): domain Eukaryota; kingdom Viridiplantae; phylum Streptophyta; class Magnoliopsida; order Poales; family Poaceae; genus Avena; species Avena atlantica. The sequence continues at coordinate 521,622,797 of OU342735.1, read as the reverse complement.
ATTTTGTTTCGTGCTAGGCTTGGCTGGCGAGGTGGCTGGTAGAATCCAGGCGAGCAGGGGAGGCTGCCATGCCTTGGCGGCGCGGTGGTGAGATGGAGGAGGAGCCCTAGGTGGCTTAGAGGGAGGAGGACAATCCTGAGGCCCTGGCGATAGCCTGGTCGACTGCTGGCAAAAGAGAGGGGCCGGACAGGGCGGTAGCGCACGACGGGTAGACAGAGAGGAGACCGGTGCCCATTGGTGGTGCTGTGCACCTTTCATGCAATGAGACAAATAGGGTTTGGGTGGATAGGTGGCCGACTGGGCTTCATGGCCTAGGAGGTTTTCTCTCTTTTTCTTCTTTTTGCCTTCCTATTTTCAGAAAAAGAATAAAAAAGGTCATGGGGTTTTCATGGATGGCCGAGTCTTGCCTTGTCCTTGCAGAGTATTGTCTTGTGTCCCCAACTCAAAATACTTTGCTTTGTAGGTTGCTTCAAGAGGAGAGGAAGAATAAGTCTCTAAGCCAATTCCCTAACACTAAATCTGGCGGCATCGGTTGTTTTTGTCCCCCCACATTGAATCTGATGGCGGCGTTTATTTTTCTCCCTCCCCCTGATGGCGCCCAGCACTTGTTGTTGGACGCTTCGTTGGAAACCCCAAGAGCAAGGTATGAAGCAGCACAACAACAAGTTTCCCTTAGTAAGAAACCAAGGTTATCGAACCAGTAGGAGGAAGAAAACGTCACACAAGTGTTGCAAGCAACGCGGAGACCTGCACAACACAAACTCAAGACTTTGCCCCAACGAATCAGTGAGGTTGTCAAGCTCACTGGTTTGCTGTAACGAAGGATTAAACGTATGGTGTGGAAGGTAATGGTGGTTTGCAGCAAGTAAACAATAACAGTGGAAGATGTATCAATGGTAAAGATTGGACTAGGGTCCATAGTTCACTAGAGGTGCTCTCCTTAAATAAACAACATGGCATGAAGGGTAAACAAATTACAGCAAGGCAATTGACAGGATTTGAGCAAGGCATAACAATGCAATTACTAGTCAGAAAGATCCTATGAGGTTGATTGGGCAATATAACAATATACATATACCGCCATCCTGTTGGAGATATGCCCTAGAGGCAATAATAAATGTAGTTATTATTATATCTTTGTGTTTATGATAAATGTTTACATTCATGCTATAATAGTATTAACAAGGAAACATTAATACTTGTGTGATTTGTAAACTAAAATACAGTCCCTAGTAAAGCCTCTTTATAATACTAGCTTGTTGGTTAATAAATGATTGTGGTTTCCCTATCATGAACATTGAGATGTTATTAACAACAAGATCATATCATTAGGAGAATGATATGGTGGACATACTCCTGTAGATAAGCGTAGCATAAAGATCAAGTCATTTCAATAGTTCAATTGCTATATGCTTTCTGATACATAGTAACCTAATTCCTTCGACCATGAGATCATGCATATCACCTTTACCGGATGGATTCTTTGATGACATCAAACACCACACCGTAACTGGGTGGCTATAAAGGTGGCATTGAGTGTTCGGAAAGTATTGGTTGAGACACATGGATCAAGAGTGGGATTTGTCCATCCATATGACGGATAGATATACTCTAGGCCCTCTCGGTGAAATGTCATCCAATTAGCTTGCAAGCATGTGAATGGCTCACAAGGGATCACATATCACGGGAACGAGAAAAGAGTACTTATCAGTAACGAGGTTGAACTAGGTATGCAGAGATACCGACGATCATAACCTCGGATAAGTAAACTATCGTGAGATAAAGGGAAATTGGTATCGTATGTAAGTGGTTCATTCGACAAAGTAATCGTAGAAATATGTGGGAGCCATATGAATTTCCAGATTCCTCTATTGGTTATTGTTCGGAGAAGTGTCTCGATCATGTCCGCATAATTCACGAACCGTAGGGAGACACACTTAAGGATTCGACGTTGTTTGAGTAGTTATGGAATGATGAGTAAGAGACCGAATGTTGTTCGGAGTCTCGGATGGGATCCGGGATATCACGAGGAGATCCAGAATGGTCCGGAGAATAAGATTCATATAAGGAAAGTCCTGTTTCGGAGTTGGAGAATGGTTCTGGTGTTTTCATCGGGAATGTTCTAGAAGGTTCCGGAATGTCCGGCACTCCGGAGGGGAAGGGTACATGGAATGTGTCATTGCAAGTTGGAATGATTGCATCATGTACTAGGTGTCATCTCTGTACAAAATAAAGGGTTTAATCAAATCCTAGTTTGAAAAGTCAAACGCCAATTTGAAAAGTCAAACGGCTATTTTGGAAAGTGGAGGGAGAGGTGGAATCCGAGTTGGGGAGGAGTTCCTCCCCTCCACCGCCGGCCCACCTCCAAGCCGAGTTGGGGAGGGACTCCCCTCCCCTTGGCCGGCCCCTCCACCTATATAAGGAGGGGCAGGGCTCCCCTCCTAGACACCCAATACCTCCACCTCTAAACCCTAGCAGCCACCACCCACCATAGCCGCCGCCCCCTAGGGTTTCTCCCCTAGCCGCCGACTTGGGCACCTCCAAGCTCTAGACGCCGGCCCTAGCACCTCTTCCTCGGCGTGTCTAAACCCTAGATCGTCGAGGGATCTCTCATAGTCCACCATACTCGCTCCGGCTTAAGGCAAAGCCCTGCGAGATCTCCCCTCTACTTCCGGTATCACGCCGTTGTGCTGCCAGAATTGCGAGGAGAGTGCTACAACCTCCGCTGCCTGCTGGAACAAGGGATAGGAAGGTCTTCGTCGAGTACCGAACGTGTGACCGACTGCGGGAGCGCTGCCGGAACGTAGCGCCGGAAGGATCATCTACGCGATCTTGAGATCGGGAAGAGTACGACTACATCATCCACGAGAATCTGCTCTCGTTAAACGCTTTGGAATCTTCGAGGGTAAGTTATTCCATCGACTCGTTGCTACAATCTAATAGATAGATCTTGGCTTGTTTGTTTGTATGCGATAGAAAATTTTTGTTTTCCATGCTACGAACCCCTTCAGTGGTATCAGAGCCGTGTCTATATGTAGATCTATTGCACGAGTAGAACACAATGGTCATTGTGGGCGTTGATGCTTTTATTGTCGATTGCTTCTTGTGTACTTTGCATCTTGCGGGATGTTGGGATGAAGCGGCCCGGGCTAACCTTACATGACATCGTTCATGAGACTTGCTCCACGCTTGACATGCAACTTGTATTGCATAAGTGGCTTTGCGGGTGCCTGTTTCTCCTAGCATAGTTAAGATCCAATTTACAACGGGTGATTAACAATACTAGTATCAATGTTGTGGTTCATGTTCGTAACTTAGAACGACACTTATTGAAAGCCCCAAACCACGTAAAACATGCAAAGAAAGTAGAGGCGTCTAACTTTGTTTTGCAGGGGTGTGCAGTGATGTGATATGGCCATGATTGTGATTATATATGATGTATGCAATGTTCCTTATTGTAAGTCGGCAACCGGCAGGAGCCATATGGTTGTCTTTAATTTTTGTTAAGACCCGCGTGTCTATTCAAAGTAGTTGTAATAGTTGAAGCTGGTGGACGACAACCATGGAGATGCGTCATTGACCTTGATGCAATGCCGGTGATGATGGAGATCATGTTCGTGCTTGAAGATGGAGATCCGAAGAACAAAGAAGAAAGGCCATATCATATCACATATTATGAATTGCCTGTGATGTTAATCCTTTATGCATCTTGTATTGCTTAGTTAACAACGGTAGCATTATAAGATGATCCCTCACGCACATGAATTCAAGTTCTAAAGTGTTCATCCTTAGTATGCACCGTTGCTAAAGCTTGTTATTTCGAAGCACCACGTGATGATCGGGTGTGTTAGATTCCGCAAGTGTATACAACGTGAGCAAGCCAGATTTGCTCATGCGGAAACTAAGGTTTGATCTTGACGAGCCTAGCATGTACAAACATGGTCTCGGAACACGGATCACCGAAAGGTAAAGCATGAGTCATATAGTAGATATGATGAACATGTCGATTGTTCGCCATTGAAGCTACATCAACTCTCGTGATGATCGGTTTTGATGTGGTGGATTTGGTTTGTGTGATCACTAAAACAATGTGAGGGATGTTGTTTTGAGTGGGAGTTCACCTAGATTAATTTTATTAATTAGAACTCAATTTGTCATAAACTTAATCTAAACTATTGCAAATATGTTGTAGAACAATGGCAGCCCCTACCATCAATTTTAATGCGTTCCTAGAGAAAGAAAAGTTGAAAAACAATGGAAGCAACTTCGCAGATTGGTTCCGCAATTTGAGGATTGTCCTCACAGCTGGTAATTTGACCTATGTGCTGGATGCACCGCTGGGTGACCCGCCTGCAGCTGATGCTACCGATGAAGTAAATAACGTTTACCTCGCTCGGAAGACTCAGTACTCCACAGTTTAGTGTGCTATCTTGTATGGTTTAGAATCGGAGCTTCAGAAAAGGTATGAGAATTCAGACCCACATGATATTGTCCGTGAACTCAAATTGATCTTTGAGACTCACACGGCAATTGAGAAGCTATGAGGATTATGAAAAGTTCCTTAACTGCAAGATGGAAGAGGGCAGCTCCGTCAGTGAGCATGTGCTTAAGATGTCTGGGCACGCAAGCAAACTTCAAAGCTTGGGTATAGTGATTCCTAATGCTTTGGGGATTTATCGTGTCCTCCAATCACTACCACCAAGTTACAAGAACTTTGTGATGAACTACAATATGCAAAACATGAACAAGCAGTTGCCAGAACTCTTTGCCATGCTAAAATCTACAGAAGTGGAGATAAAGAAAGAGCACCAAGTGTTGTTGGTCAATAAGACCACCAAATTCAAGAAAGGCAAGTCTAAGCAAAAAGGACACTTCAAGAAGGGTGGTAAGAAAGTTACCACGCCGACGAAGAAGACCAAGGCTGGACCTAAGCCTGATACTGAGTGCTTTTACTGCAAGGGAGAAGGTCACTAGAAGCGGAATTGCCCAAAGTACTTGGCGGATTTGAAGAACGGCAACATCAAGAAGAAAGGTATATCTGATATACATGTTATTGATGTGTATCTCACTAGTATTCGTAGTAGTGCCTGGGTATTTGATACTGGTTCGGTTGCTCATATATGTAACTCGAAACAGGTGCTGCAGAATAAACGGAAGCTAGCGAAGAACGAGGTGACGATGCGCGTAGGAAACAGATCAAAGGTTGATGTGATCGCGGTCGGCACGCTACCCTTTCATCTACCATCGGGATTAGTTTTATTCTTAAATAATTGTTATTTGGTGCCTGCGTTAAGCATGAACATTATATCGGGATCTTGTTTATTGCGAGACGGTTACTTATTTAAATCCTAGAATAATGGTTATTCGATTTATATGAGTAATATGTTTTATGCACATGCACCTTTGATAGATGGTCTATTCTTGTTGAATCTCGATAGTGGAAATACACATATTAATAACATTGAGGCTAAACGTTTGAAATTGAGCGATAACTCGACCTATATGTGGCACTGTCGTCTTGGTCACATTGGAGTGAAACGTATGAAGAAACTCCATTCTGATGGACTTCTTGAATCACTTGATTTCGAATCACTTGAAAGATGCGAAGCATGTCTGATGGGTAAAATGACTAAGACTCCATTTTCTGGTATGATGGAGCGAGCTACGGACTTATTGGAAATCATACATACCGATGTGTGTGGTCCAATGAGTGTAGCATCGCGCGGTGGTTATCGTTATGTTCTTACCTTCACGGATGACTTGAGTAGATATGGGTATATCTATTTCATGAAACATAAGTCCGAAACTTTCGAGAAGTTTAAGGAATTTCAAAGTGAGGTAGAGAATCAACGTAACAAGAAGATTAAATTTCTACGTTCTGATCGTGGAGGTGAATATCTAAGTTACGAGTTTGGCGAGCATTTGAAGAAATGCGGAATACTTTCACAATTGACACCGCCGGGAACACCACAGCGTAATGGTGTGTCCGAACATCGTAATCGAACTCTCTTAGATATGGTTCGTTCTATGATGTCACTTACAGATTTACCGCTATCATTTTGGGGTTATGCATTAGAAACAGCCGCATTCACTTTAAATAGGGCACCATCTAAATCCGTTGAAACGACACCGTATGAATTATGGTTTGGGAAGAAACCTAAATTGTCGTTCCTTAAAGTTTGGGGTTGCGAAGCCTATGTAAAGAAGTTACAGCCGGACAAGCTTGAACCCAAAGCGGAAAAATGCGTCTTCATAGGATACCCAAAGGAAACTATTGGGTATACCTTCTATCATAGATCCGAAGGCAAAATCTTCATTGCCAAGAATGGATCCTTTCTAGAGAAGGAATTTCTCTCGAAAGAAGTGACTAGAAGGAAAGTAGAACTCGACGAGGTTGTCGAACCTTCTCTCGAAATTGCGAGTAGCATAGCACCGGAAGTAGTTCCTGTGGCGCCTGCACCAATAAGAGAGGAAGCTAATGATGATGATCATGAAACTTTGGTTGTAGTTGCTACAGAGCCTCGCAGGTCAACGAGAACTCGTACCGCTCCAGATTGGTATGATCCCGTTATGAGTGTCATGTTGGTGGACAACACCGATGACCCTGCGACATATGATGAAGCGATGATGAGCCCGGATTCCAACAAATGGCAAGAAGCCATGAAATCCGAGATTGGATCCATGTACGAAAACCAAGTATGGACTTTGGTGGACTTACCGGATAGCCGGAAGGCTGTCGAGAACAAATGGATTTTCAAGAAGAAAACAGATGCTGATGGTAATGTTACTGTCTATAAAGCTCGACTTGTCGCAAAAGGGTTTCGACAAATTCAAGGAGTTGACTACGATGAGACTTTCTCACCTGTAGCGAAGCTAAAATCTGTGAGGATTATGTTAGCAATCGCTGCATATTACGATTATGAAATATGGCAGATGGATGTCAAAACAGCGTTCCTCAATGGAGACATTGATGAAGAGTTGTATATGATGCAACCCAAAGGTTTTGTCGATCCTAAAGATGCTAACAAGGTATGCAAACTTCAACGGTCCATATATGGATTGAAGCAAGCATCCCGAAGTTGGAATCAATGTTTTGATAAGGTGATCAAAAGTTTTGGTTTTATACAAACTTATGGAGAAGCTTGTATTTACAAGAAAGTGAGTGGGAGCTCTGTAGCATTCTTAATACTATATGTAGATGACATATTGTTGATTGGGAATGATGTAGACCTTCTTAATAGTGTCAAGGAGTATTTGAATAATAGTTTTTCAATGAAGGATCTTGGCGAAACAACTTACATATTAGGCATAAAGATTTATAGAGATAGATCGAGACGCCTAATATCATTGTCACAAAGTACATATTTGGACAAAGTTCTAAAGAGGTTTGGAATGGAAGATAGCAAGAAAGGGTTCTTGCCCATGTTGCCCAATACGACCTTGAGTAAAACTCAAAGTCCGACAATGGCAGAAGATAGAGAAAGGATGAGTAAGACTCCCTATGCCTCAGCCATATGATCTCTAATGTATGCCATGCTATGTACTAGACCCGACATTGCATATGCTGTTAGTTTGACTAGCAGATATCAAAGTGATCCAGGAGTGGATCATTGGACAGCGGTCAAAAACATCCTTAAGTACTTGATAAGCACTAAGGATATGGTTCTTTCTTATAGAGGTGATGAACAGGTTGTTGTTAATGGTTACACCGACGCTAGTTGGAACACCGATCCGGATGATTCTAAATCACAATCTGGATACGTATTTATTTTGAATGGTGCACAGTTAGCTGGAGGAGTGCAAAGCAAAGCGTTGTGGCGAGATCTTCAACTGAATCGGAATACATGGCTGCTTCGGAGGCTTCACAAGAAGCGATATGGATGAAAGAGTTCATTACAGAGCTGGGTGTGGTTCCTAGTGCGCTGGACCCAATGTCTATATATTGTGATAACATGGGCGCCATAGCCAATGCGCAAGAACCAAGGTCACACAAGAAGCTGAAGCATATCAAGCTACGTTTTCACGCTATTCGAGAATATGTCCAAGATGGGGACATAAAGATTTGCAAAGTACACATAGATCTGAATGTGGCGGATCCGTTGACTAAACCTCTCCCGAGGGCAAAACATGACCAGCACCAAACTGCCATGGGTGTTCGGTATATTACCATGTAATCTAGATTAGATGACTCTAGTGCAAGTGGGAGACTATTGGAGATATGCCCTAGAGGCAATAATAAATGTAGTTATTATTATATATTTGTGTTTATGATAAATGTTTACATTCATGCTATAATAGTATTAACAAGGAAACATTAATACTTGTGTGATTTGTAAACTAAAATAGAGTCCCTAGTAAAGCCTCTTTATAATACTAGCTTGTTGGTTAATAAATTATTGTGTTTTCCCTATCATGAACATTGAGATGTTATTAACAACAAGATCATATCATTAGGAGAATGATATGGTGGACATACTCCTATAGATAAGCGTAGCATAAAGATCAAGTCATTTCAATAGTTCAATTGGTATATGCTTTCTGATACATAGTAACCTAATTCCTTCGACCATGAGATCATGCATATCACCTTTACCGGATGGATGCTTTGATGACATCAAACACCACACCGTAACTGGGTGGCTATAAAGGTGGCATTGAGTGTTCGGAAAGTATTGGTTGAGACACATGGATCAAGAGCGGGATTTGTCCATCCATATGACGGATAGATATACTCTGGGCCCTCTCGGTGAAATGTCATCCAATTAGCTTGCAAGCATGTGACTGGCTCACAAGGGATCACATATCACAGGAACGAGAAAAGAGTACTTATCAGTAACGAGGTTGAACTAGGTATGCAGAAATACTGGCGATCATAACCTCGGATAAGTAAACTATCGTGAGACAAAGGGAAATTGGTATCGTATGTAAGTGGTTCATTCGATCGCAAAGTAATCATAGAAATATGTGGGAGCCATATGAATTTCCAGATTCCTCTATTGGTTATTGTTCGGAGAAGTGTCTCGATCATGTCCGCATAATTCACGAACCGTAGGGAGACACACTTAAGGATTCGACGTTGTTTGAGTAGTTATGGAATGATGAGTAAGAGACCAAATGTTGTGAGGAGTCTCGGATGGGATCCGGGATATCACGAGGAGATCCGGAATGGTCCGGAGAATAAGATTCATATAAGGAAAGTCTTGTTTCGGAGTTGGAGAATGGTTCCGGTGTTTTCATCGGGAATGTTCTAGAAGGTTCCGGGATGTCCGGCACTCCGGAGGGGAAGGGTACATGGAATGTGTCATTGCAAGTTGGAATGATTGCATCATGTACTAGGTGTCATCGCTGTACAAAATAAAGGGTTTAATCAAATCCTAGTTTGAAAAGTCAAACGCCAATTTGAAAAGTCAAACGGCTATTTTGCAAAGTGGAGGGAGAGGTGGAAACCGAGTTGGGGAGGAGTTCCTCCCCTCCATCGCCGGCCCACCTCCAAGCCGAGTTGGGGAGGGACTCCGCTCCCCTTGTCCGGCCCCTCCACCTATATAAGGAGGGGCAGGGCTCCCCTCCTAGACACCCAATACCTCCACCTCTAAACCCTAGCAGCCGCCGCCCACCATAGCCGCCACCGCCCCCTAGGGTTTCTCCCCTAGCCGCCGACTTGGGCACCTCCAAGCCCTAGCCGCCAGCCCTAGCACCTCTTCCTCAGCGTGTCTAAACCCTAGATCGTCGAGGGCTCTCTCATAGTCCACCATACTCGCTCCGGCTTAAGGCGAAGCCCTGCGAGATCTCCCCTCTACTTCCGGTATCACGCCGTTGTGCTGCCGGAATCACGAGGAGAGTGCTACAACCTCCGTTGCCTGCTGGAACAAGGGAGAGGAAGGTCTTCGTCGAGTACCGAATGTGAGACCGACTGCGGGAGCGCTGCCGGAACGCAGCGCCGGAAGGATCGTCTACGTGATCTTGAGATCGGGAAGAGTACGACTACATCATCCACGAGAATCTGCTCTCGTTAAACGCTTTGGTATCTTCGAGGGTAAGTTATTCCATCGACTCGTTGCTACAATCTAATAGATAGATCTTGGCTTGTTTGTTTGTATGTGATAGAATTTTTTTGTTTTCCATGCTACGAACCCCTTCACATCCAACTGCATCTATGACTAAAAGTCCACCTTCAGGTTATCATCCGAACCCCCTCCGGTATTAAGTTGCAAGCAACATACGTCTGCTTTAAGCAAAGTGTGTAAGGTAAACAGTCCACATGTTCCATGAACAAGAGACCATTGTTTTCTCCCTAGTAGCAACAACACATCTACAACCAAAGAGATTATTGTCACTTCCCTTGGAAACTAGAGGCATGGACCCACTATCGAGCATAAATACCCCCTCTTGGAGTCACTAGCAACTACTTGGCCAAGATAACCACTAGCAACGGAGAGCATGCAAGATCACAAACAACTTAGACATGATAGAATCATAAAGACAAAACCATTAATCAAACCAACATAATAATCTCAATATCCATCGGATCCCCACAAACACAACATGCATGGTTACAAATAGATTAGATCTTGATCATGAACAGAGCTCACAAGATCTATACATGAAAGCACAAAGGAGGAGATACAACCATATAGCTACTACATGGACCCATAGTCCAAGATGGAAATACTCATGCATCATATAGGAGAGAAGGCCTCCGGGATGATCTCCCCTCCGGCAGGGTGCCGGGAAGAACTTCAGATCCCCTCGATCTAGGGACGATGGTGGTGGCGGCTACAGACGGTTTTGTGGATTTCTAATCGGGTACTCAGGGTTTCTGCATCGGGGGCTTCTTATAGGCTAAGGGGGAGACCGAGGCGGCCGCCATGGCGACCAAACCCTAGCCATGCGCGGGGTGGGTCCCACCCGCGCCTGAGGTGGCTCTATCCCCTCTAGCCGGCCCCTCGGGCTCTCCTCTAGACTTCTTGTTCCCCATGGAAAGTAATTGACTTTGTCCTTCGTCCTGTCCAATTCCGAGAATATTTCTTTACTAACTTTTCTGAAACCAAAAATAGCAGAAAACAGGCATCTGGCACTGTTGCAACTTGTTAATATGTTAGTATCAAAAAACATGTAAAAAAGCACCTCGGAGTGTGGACAAGTAAAGCAAAGTAGATAGAAAACAAGCATGGAAAAATTATAGATACGTTTCCAACGTATCAACGTCCCCAAGCTTAACTCCTGCTCGTCCTCGAGTAGGTAAGTGATAAAAGAATATTTTTTGAGGTGACATGCACCCTCTCAATAAAGATCCAACCATTTGCAAGCATTGAAAGCTAGGATCAAAGAACTCTAAACATGTGCATGAAAGATGGAGTTCTAACAATAGGACATAGTAACTATGCATGCAACATGATAAGCTACAAACAAAGATAATGAATAACATGCATTGAAAAACGTTTGTTTGTTTCACATGCATAAAACATAGCATAGTGGCAATCATCTTGTCCCTTAGAGAGTAGAAAATAGATGCATAGGACACCTGCAAAGTTCACAAGGGTGACTAGAAAAAATAGCACAAGAATAGGTAACATCATAATATGCATCAATTAATAAGCTTTGGAACACTGCACACAGAATGACAACTATGCTCTATTAATGGTGCCTAAAGGTAGAAGGTGGAGACTCAATAGTGGTGGAAGAAAGGCCTTTTGTAAAGGAAGCAGGGATTATAAGTTTTAAAAAGAGCTTCCAAAAATTATGGTACTTGTTAGCTTTCATCCCTCATTGCCCCTATCATAAGCATCTTGAAGTGGTTAAAGTTAAAGTGGCAAAGCTGGAGTATATGCTTGACGAAGTATAAGTTGGCAATCTCATGCCCTTGAATACGAGGGCCACACCTCATGCATACTCAAATTTGGGTCCAGGTAAGTTCTTGTCACTGTAAGTATTTGCATATCATTGAGAACCGCCAACGGGGTACCCCTTGCACATGGTACAGGAGCTTTCCCATAACCAAAATGACAAGGCAAGCAGACAATGAGCATCTCAGCAATCTTTTTATTTACCATATGCATAGCTTTTTATTGAGATGCTTTATAGATAGCTCATTATGCTGATGCTGCAAGTTTCCACCATGATTAGGCATGGCTTAGGCTAGCGGCCCAGGCGTTTCTCTAACATAGAATACAAACTCCATGGACTTACAAGTCCCCTCTTTATTTCACACCGGTGACATCCATAGACAAAAGACCATGATATCAAATGAGTACAACGAGGTAAAAGTGCAATGTTGAAAACGTTCCCTGTGACAACACAGTTCTGCTAATTCCAACTTATAAGTGCAAGCATATACAACAAAGTTGTCACAATGGTTCAAGTTTATTAGGGGCAAAGAATAAAATGTGCCATCAAGTTCGTGAGGGCTTTAATCACTAAGTTTTCACATAACAAAATAGTTTTTAATTGGAAGATAGTTGAAAACAAGAATATACTTGGAATGGTGTAACACACCATGCATAGGATTTTATAGTGGACACTTTGGAATAACTTGGTTTCTTGGGAGTTGGAGGCATGAGTAGAACTTAATCATACAAGTGGAGGCTAGCAAAAGACTGGGAGCAACCAACTAAGAGAGCAATAATGGCCAAAATCATGCATTGCAACAAAGCATACTAATCAAAGCAAAGAGTGGTACTACAAGTCAAGGACTAAATGATCATAGATGCTAATGGTGACTTGTGAGAGTCATAACATGGTGTAAGCATGTGCCAAGTCAACCTAAGCAAAGCATCAAAGGTTAATACCACAATAATATGCTTTTGCATGCTAAAACAACGCATAATTTCTTGAAGGCACACTAAGAAATCCCAATTGTTTGGAACAAGACATGCTAAAACAATAATTACTAATCATAATGCAAAAACAACACCTAGCATTTCATGCTAAAGTCTAAGTCATAGTCAATGCAAGCTCCTCTTGCACTTCAAGCAAGAACTTACTACTCCTTTCCAAACACCAAGCATACTTATTTGCAAAACAACACAGCGAGAACGGGGGTACAAACTACTAAAGAAAACTAAACAAACTAAGCAAAGCAAACGAAAACTAAGACGCTCAAAGAACAACACAACTGTGCATGAAACAATAAAAACGAAGTGTCTAGACAGACCTGAGCTTTTTAATGATGAAGAAGGGGATGCCTTGGGCATCCCCAAGCTTTGACGCTTGTAACTATTGGGTATTTCTTGGGGTAACACCATGGTGGCATCCCCAAACTTGAGCTTTTGTCCATTCTTCATCTCATTGCATCATTCTCTCTCTACACCTGAAAGTTTTCCTTCATGCAAAACTTCACACAATCTTCATAAGCAACATTAGTTTATTCAAAAGATATTAGACCTATGGCAAAGCTTTGGAACAGAAAGGATTTTAACTAAAAACACAAGCTACTGTATTAACTCCTTAAAAAACTCAATTTACCTGAAGAGAGTTCAAAAAGGAATCAATTAGAAGCAAATGCAAATAATGGCAGAAATCTGTCCAAACAAACCAGCAGATAGAAACCGATTTTTTCAAACATCTTATGTTGCTCAAATAAAAAATTCTTGAACTAAATAAAGTTAGATAACATACTGGGGGATTTATTCATAAATTTTGAGCTCAATCCGAGTTACAGAGCCTCCTCACGAGTTTTTTTGGTGGAGGACAGAAATCTGTTTCGGGACAGCAACTCCCCAAATCTTACTTCCCTCTCATTAGAGGTCATTCTTGGCACAAAAAGCAAACAAAAAGGATAAGGAGAGGTCATTACTGAAGTAATAACTTCCAAGACTCAAGGAAACTCTTGGATTATCTCCCAACAAGTACTTTTCTTTAACGCCTTTAAGTTAGGCACAAGATGCAAGAAGAATCAAGTATTTTCAAATGAAGAAGCATTAACATCAAATCTTGCTTTCAAAGGAGGAGCAAAAAGAAACTTCTCTCTCCTCATAGGGAAGTGTTCAATACCTTTCTTGAATGGAAAATGATATTTGATGGTGCCTTCTTTCATATCAATGATGGCACCAACTGTTCTAAGAAAAGGTCTTCCCAGAGTAATAGGACAAGAAGCATTGTATTCAACATCCAAAACATAGAAATCCACAGGGACATAAGCATTATTAACCATAATAAGAACATCATTAACACTCTCCATGAGTTTCTTCTTAGCATTATCACTGAGTGGGACATCCAAATAACAATCTTCTAATGGTGGCAAATCAAGCATTTCATAAATATTCCTAGGCATAATAGATACACTAGAACCAAGATCACATGAAGATTTGAGATCAAAGTCATTCACTTGCATATTAATAATGGGTTCCCAACTATCTTCTACTTTCCTAGGAATAGAAGCTTTGTGTTTATCTTCCTTAATCTTAACAAGAGCATCTGTAATATGTTTAGTGAAAGCAACATGCATATCACTAGCATCAGGACTTCTAGCAAGCTTTTGCAAGAACGTAATCACTTCAGAAATATTGCAACCATCAATATCAAAGTCAAACTTAGCATCACTAGTAGTAGGCTCACTAGGCTTAGGCATAGTAGGAGGAATATGGGCTACTTGTGATTTAGTGGTGATAGTGCACACACTAATATTTATATCAATTTCAACTTCCCTTTCCCACCTAGCATGAAGTTGAGCTATCAGCCTAACATTTTCATCAATAGTAACTTGTATGGCATGAGCAGTAGCAAAGGTATTTTCCATAGCTTCAGGTTTAGCAGCCATTTTATTAACCAAGGAAGTTTGAGCTTCAGACAAAGAGGATATATTTTTCTCAACAGTTAAAAGATTTTCCTCTATAGTCTTATTGAAAGTGGTTTGTTTACTAATAAAGTCCTTGAGCATGAATTCAAGTTCAGAGGGGGCACTTCTAGCATTATTGTAAGAGATTCCATAGGAATTGCCATTATTAGGAGGATAAGGCCTATAATTATTGTTGCTACCAAAATTGTTCCTATATGCATTGTTGTTGAAATTGTTGTTTCTAATGAAGTTCACATCAAATTGTTCTTCTTGAGCAACCAAAGAGTCTAAGGGAGCACTATTAGGATCTAGAGGATCTTTCCCATTAACAAGCATAGCCATAATAACATCAATCTTTTCACTCAAAGAGGAAGTTTCCTCAACATAATTTACCTTCTTACCATGTGGAGCTATCTCAACATGCCATTCAAAGTACTTAACCATCATATTATCAAGGAGCCTTGTTGCAGCACCCAAAGTGAGGCCCATAAAGGTAGCTCCAGCAGCAGAATCCAACAGGTTTCTTGAGGAGAAGTTCAAACCTGCATAAGAAGTCTGGATAATCATCCAAGCAGTGAGTCCATGAGTAGGGAAATTTTTAACCAAAGATTTCATTCTTTCCCAAGCTAGAACAACATGTTCACTATCAAGTTGTTTAAATTTCATAATGTCACTTCTCATAGATATAATCTTAGTAGGAGGATAGTATTTTCCAATAAAAGCATCTTTGCACTTAGTCCAAGAATCAATACTATTTTTAGGCAAAGAAAGTAACCATTCTTTAGCTTTTCCCCTCAAGCAGAAAGGAAAAAGCTTGAGATTAATAATATCTCCATCTACATCCTTATACTTTTGCATCTCACAAAGTTCAACAAAGATATTAAGATGGGCAGCAGGATCATCAGAACCAGCACCAGAAAATTGCTCTCTCATCACAAGATTCAACAAAGCAGGCTTAATTTCATAAAAGCTAGCATCAGGAGCAGGTGGAGTAATAGGAGTGCTAAGAAAATCATTGTTGTTGGTGCTAGTGAAGTCACACAACTTGGTGTTCTCAGCGGAATTCATTTTGGCAAAGGTGGGCAAGCCAAAAACAGCAGCAGTAGCTAGAGCAGGAACTAATTTTTGTGTGTTTTTGAATAAAGCAAGCAAACCAAACTAGACTAATTTTTTGGGTTTTTTGGGAAAGAGGCAAACAAAACCAAACAAAATAAACAAAGCAAACTAAAAACAAAGTAAAGAGAAAGGAAGTGAAGGACTCCCCTAGTGAAGACGTCCTTAGCCTCCCCGGCAACGGCGCCAGAAAAAGCTTGATGGCGCCCAACACTTGTCGTGGGACGCTTCGTTGGAAACCCCAAGAGCAAGGTATGAAGCAGCACAACAGCAAGTTTCCCTCACTAAGAAACCGAGGTTATTGAACCAGTAGGAGGAAGGAAACATCACACAGGTGTTTCAAGCAACGTGAAGACCTGCACAACACAAACTCAAGACTTTGCCCCAACGAATCAGTGAGGTTGTCAAGCTCACCGATTTGCTGTAACAAAGGATTAAATGTATGGTGTATAAGGTAATAGTGTTTTACATCAAGTAAATAGTAACAATGGAAGATGTATCAATGGTAAAGATTGGACCGGGGTCCATAGTTCACTAGAGGTGCTCTCCTTAAATAAACAACATGGCATGAAGGGTAAACAAATTACAGCGGGGCAATTGACAGGAACTGAGCAAGGCATAACAATGCAATTACTAGTCAGAAAGATCCTATGAGGTTGATTGGGCAATACAAAAATATCCATAGACCGCCATCCAACTGCATCTATGACTAGAAGTCCACCTTCAGGTTATCATCTGAACCCCCTCCAGTATTAAGTTGCAAGCAACAGACATCTGCTTTAAGCAAAGTTTGTATGGTAAACAGTCCATATGTTCCATGAACAAGAGACCGTTGTTTTCTCCCTAGTAGCAACAACACATCTACAACCGAAGAGATTATTGTCACTTCCCTTGGAAACTAGAGGCATGAACCCACTATCGAGCATAAATACCCCCTCTTGGAGTCACTAGCAACTACTTGGTTAAGATAACCACTAGCAACGGAGAGCATGCAAGATCACAAACAACACAAACATGATAGAATCATAAAGACAAAACCATTAATCAAACCAACATAATAATCTCAATATCCATCGGATCCCCGCAAACACAACATGCATGATTACAAATAGATTAGATCTTGATCATGAACAGAGCTCACAAGATCTATACATGAAAGCACAAAGGAGGAGATACAACCATCTAGCTACTACATGGACCCATAGTCCAAGGTGGAACTACTCACGCATCATACCGGAGAGAAGGCCTCCGGGATGATCTCCCCTCTGGCAGGGTGCCAGGAAGAACTTCATATCCCCCCGATCTATGGACTATGGTGGCGGCGGCTATAGATGGTTTTGTGGATTTCTGATCGGGTACTTAGGGTTTCTGCATCGGGGCTTCTTATAGGCGAAGGGGGAGACCGAGGCGGCCGCCAGGGCGACCAAACCCTAGCCAGGCACGGGGTGGGGCTCACCTGCACATGGGGTGGGTCTGGCCCCTCTAGCCGACCCCTCGGGCTCTCCTCTGGACTTCTTGTTCCCCACAGAAAGTAATTTTGTCCTTCGTCCCGTCCAATTCCGAGAATATTTCTTTACTAACTTTTCTAAAACCAAAAATATCAGAAAACAGGCATCTGGCACTGTTGCAACTTGTTAATATGTTAGTACCAGAAAACATATAAAAATCATCTCAAAGTATGGACAAGTAAAGCAAAGTAGATAAAAAACAAGCATGGAGCATCAAAAATTATAGATACGTTTCCAACGTATCACCCCCACACTAAATCCGGCGGTGGCGGTCCCTTTTCTCCCTGTCCCTCCATTTCCTTGCCCAACATGTCTAGCAAGGAAAAGGTGGTAGCTACGTCGGCGACCGATTCGGGTATGTCAAAGCCAGAGTCTCTGGTGCAACGCCAGAGAAGCAAAGCAATGGCGAATTCTCCAACCTAGGTTAGCGAGGATGTCAGCCAGAAGTCTGCTAACAAGGTAACTATGAGCAGCAGGTTAAAGAGAAAAGCTAGGCTAGCGGCGGAGTTTTCGGCTGCAGTGCGGGGCCATGGAACCCAGATCTCGAAGAAAACCACCCGGGAGAAGACCAAGAGGTGAATTTTTCTTATCTATGCCTTGTCTTACAAGTATATTAGTTACTACAAAGTAGAATCGAATGAACTGAAAGGTTCACTTTTTAATCAAATTAGGCCCAGTTTCGATATTACAGACCTATATGAGTTCACAGTTCATGTCCGCCAGTACAATTCAAAACTATATTGTGGTTGGGCAGGATGTGCGTCTGCTTCTGAACTGCAAGGAGGTTGTGTCTATTTTGTAGCTGATAGATATGCCTCATGCTAGAATTTCTCGGGGATCCAGACAGAGGACAAAATTGGCGTGGAGCAACATGAGTGATACCTATATGCAAATTGAGCACTCCCATGAGCTTTAGATGCTTTGGAATGTTGTGCAGCTGATCGTAAGGTAAAAGTTGAAGAAATGATTTATGATATGTATGTAGATACTAGAGATTTTGCTGCCAAAGCTTCCGCTGCTCGAGTTTGCGGACCACTAGGTGTTGATCAAGCTAAGTTTAGTATATATGTAGAGGTGGATTCATACACGACAAAACTTGATGCCAGAGTTAATAAGCCAGTTTGCTCATGTACTGTGGACATAGCCGTTGCTTCCACAAACATAAATCTTGATGAACCGAGAGAGATGATTGGTAAGGAAATTGGTATTAGCCCTAAGAAGATGGCACGACTGCGATGGTGGCATCATAAGAAGCAGTAATTGATACATGTTTTGGTTAAAGACCTGGTGCAGATTATATGACAAAAGAAGCAAACCAGGAAGGTGTTCTTCCTAGTTGTCATTTCTGATGTTGTTCAATAGGTTATAGTGGATGTACAGACCCTGTTGTGGCTGAATAGAACGAGGTGATCGATGTTGATACGATCTTATGAGAGCTTCTACCCAAGGCTTGTCATATGGACCACATGGTTCCCATACCTGTATTTGTTACAAAGATTGTTGTTGCTTTGAAACTATGTTTTTGTGGTTATGTTTGTTCAGAGATTGCAATCTATTGGTCTATGAGATGTTGAAATTTTCGGACATATCACTCACTAAAACCATCATTATTGTAATAAGAAATAAGTATATTGTAATTTTCATGATTATGTTTGTTGAGATGATGTACTATACTTGTTTCTAAAATTATGATTGTTGAGAGATTGTAATATAATGTTCTATGAGATGTTGGGATTTTCGGACATATCATTTGTGGCATCCCGCAAAACCACTACTAGAAAATCGCGTTGGTTTTGTGCATCGCATCATCATAATCGCATGTTTTGTCTCGGTGCATCACCATAACATCAGCATGCATCTATTTGTTTGAAACCATTTTGCTAAAAACCCTATTTTTGTTTTCTATATTAATCGCCCTGTCTTTATTCCAATCAACCCGGGTCTCCGGAATATTTTGTTTCGTCTGGCAATGGTTTACAAAAGCCCCGTTTTTAAATAATCTTCATTTATATTATTTTTAGTGGGGCAGTCGAACGGGCCGATTCGACCCGAACGACCACCCCAGTTTAATCAGTCCTCCTAAATCCCTAGTCTACCCAACCTAATCTACCCAGCCCCTCTCCACCTCATCCCAACCTATCTCTATGCGCCACATCACCCCTGGACAACCCCCACCCAATCCCTCCATGCCACCTCACCCCTCCAACTCCCTCTCCCTCCACCCATCTCACCCGCCGGCTCCACCCCACACACGCCACCCCATCCCTGCCCAACACGCATCCACACCCACCGCCCAGACCCCCTCTCTCTGCACCCGGACCCCACCGTCCCTGGGCCCCCTCTGCAGGCCCACAGCCCCCTCTCTCCCTCACCACCACGCAGCCCACCCTTCCCCCTTGGCCCACTGGACCCACCACGACCGACCCTCCCCAATCCCACGCGTCCCTGCTCCTTCTTCCTCCCCTCTCTCCTCACCTCGTCTCTCCCCCGACCTCGCCCGCACCGCCGCCTCGCGCCCATCCCGCGGCCTCCTACCCCGCCACCGGACCCTCCGTCTGTTGGAGATATGCCCAAGAGGCAATAATAAAGTGGTTATTATCATATCTTCACACTTATGATAAATGTTTACATACCATGCTATAATTGTATTAAACGGAAACATTAATACTTGTGTGATTTGTAAACTAAAACAAGAGTCCCTAGTAAAGCCTCTTGTTAAACTAGCTTGTTGGTTAATATATGATCATGGTTTCCTGATCATGAACATAGAGATGTTATTAACAACAGGGTCATATCATTAGGAGAATGATGTGATGGACATACTCCTATAGATAAGCGTAGCATAAAGATCAAGTCATTTCATTAGTTCAATTGCTATATGCTTTCTGATACATAGTAACCTAATTCCTTCGACCATGAGATCATGCATATCACCTTTACCGGATGGACGCTTTGATGTCATCAAACACCACACCGTAACAGGGTGGCTATAAAAGTGGCATTGAGTGTTCGGAAAGTATTGGTTGAGACACATGGATCAAGAGTGGGATTTGTCCATCCATATGACGGATAGATATACTCTGGGCCCTCTCGGTGGAATGTCATCCAATTAGCTTGCAAGCATGTGACTTGGTCACAAGGGATCACATATCACGGGAACGAGAAAAGAGTACTTATCGGTAACGAGGTTGAACTAGGTATGCAGAGATACCGACGATCATAACCTCGGATAAGTAAAGTATCATGAGACAAAGGGAAATTGGTATCGTATGTAAGTGGTTCATTCGATCGCAAAGTAATCGTAGAAATATGTGGGAGCCATATGAATTTCCAGATTCCTCTATTGGTTATTGTTCAGAGAAGTGTCTCGATCATGTCCGCATAATTCACGAACCGTAGGGAGACACACTTAAGGATTCGACGTTGTTTGAGTAGTTATGGTAATATGAGAAAGAGACCGAATGTTGTTCGGAGTCTCGGATGGGATCCGGGATATCATGAGGAGATCCGGAATGGTCCGGAGAATAAGATTCATATAAGGAAAGTCTCATTTCGGAGTTGCGGAATGATTCCGGTGATTTCGTCGGGAACATTCTAGAAGGTTCCGGAATGTCCGGCACTCCGGGGGGGAAGGGTACATGAATGTGTTATATCAAGTTGGTATGATTGCATCATGTACTAAGTGTCATCGCTGTACCAAATAGAGGATTTATTCAAATCCTAGTTTGAAAAGTCAAACGGCTAGTTTGAAAAGTCAAACGGCTAGTTTTGGTAAAGAGGAGAAGGAGGTTTATGTGAAACCGAGTTGGGGAGGGAGTCCTCCTCCCAAACCGGCGCACCACCTCTAGGCCGAGTTGGGGAGGGACTCCCCTCCCCTTGGCCGCACCTCCCACCTATAAAGGGAGGGGCAGGGCTGCCCCTCCAAGACACACAAGTTCCTATCTATTTCTCCCGGTTTAGAGCCGTTTTGGTTTAGAGCTTCTAATTGCTTTAGCCATCGGTTTAGAGCCTTCTAATTGGTTTAGAGCCTTCAAATTGGTGTGTCTAATTACTAGATCACTAATAGCCTCTAAATAGCTTCTCTCATAATCCACCATACTCGCACCGGCTTAAGGCGAAGCCCTGCGGGATTTCCCCTCTACTTCCGGTACCACGCCGTTGTGCTGCCGGAATCGCGAGGAGAGTGCTACAACCTCCGCTGCCTGCTGGAACAAGGGAGAGGAAGGTCTTCGTCGAGTACCGAACGTGTGACCGACTGCGGGAGCGCTGCCGGAACGTGGCGCCGGAAGGATCGTCTACACGATCTTGAGATCGGAAAGAGTACGACTACATCACCCACGAGAATCCGCTCTCGTTAAACGCTTTGGAATCTTCGAGGGTAAGTTATACCATCGACTCGTTGCTACAATCTAGTAGATAGATCTTGGCTTGTTTGTTTGTATGCGATAGAAAAATTTTGTTTTCCATGCTACGAACCCCTACAGTGGTATCAGAGCCGTGTCTATATGTAGATCTGTTGCACGAGTAGAACACAATGGTCATTGTGGGCGTTGATGCTTTTATTGTCGATTGCTTATTGTGTACTTTGCATCTTGCGGTATGTTGGGATGAAGCGGCCCGGGCTAACCTTACATGACATCGTTCATGAGACTTGCTCCACGCTTGACATGCAACTTGTATTGCATAAGTGGCTTTGCGGGTGCCTGTTTCTCCTAGCATAGTAAAGATCCAATACACAACGGGTGATTAACAATACTTGTGTCAACGTTGTGGTTCATGTTCGTAAGTTAGAACGACACTTATTGAAAGCCCCAAACCACGTAAAATATGCAAAGAAAGTAGAGGCGTCTAACTTTGTTTTGCAGGGGTGTGCAGTGATGTGATATGGCCATGATTGTGATTATATTTGATGTATGCAATGTTCCTTATTGTAAGTCGGCAATCGGCAGGAGCCATATGGTTGTCTTTAATTAATGTTAAGACCCGCGTGTCTATTCAAAGTAGTTGTAATAGTTGAAGCCGGTGGACGACAACCATGGAGTAGCGTCATTGACCTTGATGCAATGCCGGTGATGATGGAGATCATGTTCGTGCTTGAAGATGGAGATCGGAAGCACAAAGAAGAAAGGCCATATCATATCACATATATATTGAATTGCATGTGATGTTAATCCTTTATGCATCTTGTATTGCTTAGTAGACGACGGTAGCATTATAAGATGATCCCTCATGCACATGAATTTCAAGTCATAAAGTGTTCACCCTTAGTTAGCACCGTTGCTAAAGCTTGTTGTTTCGAAGCACCACGTGATGATCGGGTGTGTTAGATTCTACAAGTGTATACAACGTGGGCAAGCCAGATTTGCTCATGCGGAAGCTAAGGTTTGATCTTGACGAGCCTAGCATGTACAGACATGGCCTCAGGAACACGGATTACCGAAAGGTAGAGCATGAGTCATATAGTAGATATGATGAACATGTTGATTGTTCGCCATTGAAGCTATATCAACTCTCGTGATGATCGGTTTTGATGTGGTGGATTTGGTTCCTGTGATCACTAAAACAATGTGAGGGATATTGTTTTGAGTGGGAGTTCACCTAGATTAATTTAATTATTAATTAGAACTCAATTTATCATAAACTAAATCAAAGTGAAATTTGCATAGTTGTTGTAGTCATTGGCATCCGTTTACCACCTTGCGCTTAGTTATAATTGAGATGATAGAACTGTAGAATTCTGGTTAGTTACTTTACGAACTGGTATCGTATTGTTTTGAAGTGTTAATCTAAAGTTTAAAAGTCCTATTGCAAACTTTCAGTAAGTTCCGGTTACTCCATGAAGTTTAATAATTGGTATTAAAATCAAGAGTAACAATTCCAAGTGTTAGTATATAAGTATCATGTTTGTCTCCATGATTCTTGATATTCAAAGGATTCTCTTAATATCAAGGTTATCCAGGATCTGAAAGAGTTGTTTCAGAAACCATGATTTGTGGAAGATATTATGATATCTGAAACGAAGTTTTGGTTGCAACATGATAGAGTATAATATGACAAAAGTCATGTTCTCATATTTGATGAGAATTTGCAAAAGGTTGGAGACACTAGTTGTCCTAATCCTCCAAAAGGTTTTGGAGAGCAACATTATACTCGTGATTCACCGTTACAAGCTAAAAGTAACTTGATCATGGATAAATCCATGATAAGGGTGAATATTGATATAGGTAAAATGTTTACTACACCAAGAGATTACTAAAGAAAGGAATTTGAAAGAACACCAAACATTTGATGATGGTGATCTACTTCAAAGTGCAAGTCCAAAGACATTGGTATTTAACTATACACACTTTGGACTATGTGTCATATGTATGACTCCACTATTGATATTGATAGATTCTTTCAAACAGAAAAGGAAATACTGAAAGAGAATCTCATAAATATATGGCAGAAAAGAAAAGACTAGAATTGTTCAGTTTAAGTATATAGATGATATACATGTTATGGCTATATTCTTTGCTTATTAAACAATGTGGTTCTTAAGTATTTAATACTGAATTTGTTGGTATGAATCGTCATACAAAACAACAGAATTCATGAACTACAGTGGCCTAAGTAATTAGCAAAAGAATATGTGATGATGTTCATCGAGAACAAATAAAGGGTTATTGTGTTGCTCGTTAAACATCAAAGCTTGCCTTCAAGATTTGTTTTATCAGGTGTTATGAGAACAAAAGGGTTGTTCAAATAATTGCCGTAATCCATAAAAGATGGATGATTCACAAATCTCGTTGGAAAAATCACATCCATAAAGCTAATGCTAAAGATGTCGAAAGACAAATTGATTGAAAGATCACTTAGGAAGTGACATCGCCGTTTAAATTATATTATAAAGAAAACATGAAGAAACTCCATATGTATGGAATTTTGGAGTCTTTTGATTTTGATCAAATGACGCTTGTGAAACTTTCCTAGAGATAATTAAAACTTCGTTCATAGGCTGAAAGGGAACGAAAGACTAGCTTATTGGAATTTGTACATATTGTTGTACGAAGTCCATTATGTGTAGTCAAGAGCGATGGATTTCAACTTCATATGCTTTCTCCGAAAATGTGAGTGAATATATGAATATTTACTTAATAAGGATGAAGTATGAAACATTTGAAAAGTTCAAAGACTTTCAAGATGAAGTGCAAAATCATTGTAACAAAAATATAAACAATTTATGATAAAGATCATAAAGGAAGATATTTGAGTTACAGAGTTTAGCATAATACCTAAGATTTAAGGAATCGTTCCGTGGATTTGCATTTCCCGAAACACCATAAGAGTATGGAGCATTCGAGATATGTAATTAAACCTTGTTTGACATGGTGAGATCAAAGGTGTAATTCATAAAATTGCCATTGTATTTTAAAGATTAAAAGCTTTAGAGATTACCGTTTTTCCACTGAAAAGAGCTTCATCATAATCCGTTGAAATGACACCATATAAGGTTATGGTTTGGGATAAAACCCAAGTAGTCCTTTCTTAAACATTGGTATGCTATACATAAGAAAGATGTTTGCAACCAAAGTCGGATGAACCTGTCTTTGTTAAGTATTCCTCCATAACATCGGAGACAAAAGTGTTTGTCACTTAGAACGTCAAAGGAATTTTTCGTGAAAATTTAAGTGGGAGGACAATAAAACTTTGATAAGGTTAAAAGAACCTTAGCTATATGTGCAGAGTTGCGCAGCGCCGAAAAGTGTTCCGGAGGCAGCAACAATGCTCATGGCTCACGTACCTCAAAGGTTGTGGTCGTGGAGATCTAAGTTCCTATTGAAACAAGTAGGTCGGATAAACAATCGAATACCAAGATTTGAGAGTTAAATCATTATTTGACAATAATGATCCGACTACATACAAAGAAGCGATGATGAGCCCTGACTCCGTCAAATGGCTTGAAGCTATAAAATCCGTGATAGTTCCATACATGAGAAATCAAGTTTTGAACTTGAAGGACCCTCGAGAAAGGTGTAAGACCTTACAGTTGTGTTTGGATCTATAAAGAAATAGACATGGATGTTTTACATCTATGAAATAGTCGACATGTTGGGAAAGAGTTCACAACAATGTTCAAAGGTTGACTATGACAAGATTTGATCTTTCATAGTGATATTTGGTCTAGACGGATTAATGTAGCAACCACTACATATAATTTGTTATATGGTAGTTGAATAAACAAAACAAGTTCTTCTAATAGAATCGTTACCTAGGACATGTGTATAACACGGTCCATAGGGTTTTGTTAATTCAAAGGATGCTAAAAGCATATGCAAACTTCAATGGTTGAAGTGAGCATCGCGGAGTTGGAATCTTCACAATGATGAAATTGTTAAAAGAGTTTAAATTCATCAGAGACAATGAAGATGCTTGCATTTGCAAGAAATTAAGTGAGAGCGCTAAGACATATTTCTAATACATTATGTAGGAGACATATTGTTGATTGGAAGTGATGTATCTTTTTATTAACACAAGATAAGAATTTCATCTTGATGAAAGACTTAGGCAAAACCCAAATATTAGGCATGAATAGACGCTAATATGGTTGTGCCAGAAATACATAGACGAGATATTGAATGAGTTCAATATAGAAACTACAAGAAAGTTTCTTGTCGCACAGAAAGGATTGAATGAGTTCAATGTTGATGATATATTCAAGTGTATTGACATTTGGTAAAGTGAAACAAATAATCAAGTATAGATTGATACTTGATGTATGAAATCACAAAGATTATTTATATCAATCATACTGTGATATGTACAAATCCAGATATGTCCTATGCTCTAAATGTTATGAGCATATACCAGAATGATTCGTAAGATGATCATTGGACAATAGTAAGGATATTCTTATGATCTTTTGGAAGAACTAAGAGTATAATATTTGTAGAAGTGACAAATAGATGGTTAGTTCAGTGTAAAAGTACTACATTGATACTAGTTTTGTCACAAAGTACAAATTAAGTTTATCTCAATCTAAACTAAGGGTGGCACAATATAATGGAAAGTAAGTTCCATAATGGATTTGGATGAGTTCCAAAGTTAAGACATTGTGACAGATACTACAACAAAAGGCTAAGTATATGACTGCTACTTTAGCAGCAAAAGAGGGCATTTGTGTCAAGTAGTTTGTTATCAAACTAGGTGTAGTTCACAGCGGGATAATACTATGAAGATATATTGTTCAACAATATTATCAACATGTTTTAACCCCAAAGAACTAAAGGTCACACCAAAAGGACCAAATTTATACGAAGCCATCTCATTAGAGAATGAGTGATGCGTAGAGACGCAAAGACATGCAATTACACACGGACCTGGAAGTGTCAGATCCGGAGATCAGTTGACCACTAGCAATCGTGTACATACAACACCGGAAAGCCATAGGTGTTGAATACACAAAGGTTTGAAACTAGATTATTGACTCTAGTGCAAGTGGGAGACTGTTGGAGATATGCCCAAGAGGCAATAATAAAGTGGTTATTATCATATCTTCACACTTATGATAAATGTTTACATACCATGCTATAATTGTATTAAACGGAAACATTAATACTTGTGTGATTTGTAAACTAAAACAAGAGTCCCTAGTAAAGCCTCTTGTTAAACTAGCTTGTTGGTTAATATATGATCATGGTTTCCTGATCATGAACATAGAGATGTTATTAACAACAGGGTCATATCATTAGGAGAATGATGTGATGGACATACTCCTATAGATAAGCGTAGCATAAAGATCAAGTCATTTCATTAGTTCAATTGCTATATGCTTTCTGATACATAGTAACCTAATTCCTTCGACCATGAGATCATGCATATCACCTTTACCGGATGGACGCTTTGATGTCATCAAACACCACACCGTAACAGGGTGGCTATAAAAGTGGCATTGAGTGTTCGGAAAGTATTGGTTGAGACACATGGATCAAGAGTGGGATTTGTCCATCCATATGACGGATAGATATACTCTGGGCCCTCTCGGTGGAATGTCATCCAATTAGCTTGCAAGCATGTGACTTGGTCACAAGGGATCACATATCACGGGAACGAGAAAAGAGTACTTATCGGTAACGAGGTTGAACTAGGTATGCAGAGATACCGACGATCATAACCTCGGATAAGTAAAGTATCATGAGACAAAGGGAAATTGGTATCGTATGTAAGTGGTTCTTTCGATCGCAAAGTAATCGTAGAAATATGTGGGAGCCATATGAATTTCCAGATTCCTCTATTGGTTATTGTTCAGAGAAGTGTCTCGATCATGTCCGCATAATTCACGAACCGTAGGGAGACACACTTAAGGATTCGACGTTGTTTGAGTAGTTATGGTAATATGAGAAAGAGACCGAATGTTGTTCGGAGTCTCGGATGGGATCCGGGATATCATGAGGAGATCCGGAATGGTCCGGAGAATAAGATTCATATAAGGAAAGTCTCATTTCGGAGTTGCGGAATGATTCCGGTGATTTCGTCGGGAACATTCTAGAAGGTTCCGGAATGTCCGGCACTCCGGGGGGGGAAGGGTACATGAATGTGTTATATCAAGTTGGTATGATTGCATCATGTACTAAGTGTCATCGCTGTACCAAATAGAGGATTTATTCAAATCCTAGTTTGAAAAGTCAAACGGCTAGTTTGAAAAGTCAAACGGCTAGTTTTGGTAAAGAGGAGAAGGAGGTTTATGTGAAACCGAGTTGGGGAGGGAGTCCTCCTCCCAAACCGGCGCACCACCTCTAGGCCGAGTTGGGGAGGGACTCCCCTCCCCTTGGCCGCACCTCCCACCTATAAAGGGAGGGGCAGGGCTGCCCCTCCAAGACACACAAGTTCCTATCTATTTCTCCCGGTTTAGAGCCGTTTTGGTTTAGAGCTTCTAATTGCTTTAGCCATCGGTTTAGAGCCTTCTAATTGGTTTAGAGCCTTCAAATTGGTGTGTCTAATTACTAGATCACTAATAGCCTCTAAATAGCTTCTCTCATAATCCACCATACTCGCACCGGCTTAAGGCGAAGCCCTGCGGGATTTCCCCTCTACTTCCGGTACCACGCCGTTGTGCTGCCGGAATCGCGAGGAGAGTGCTACAACCTCCGCTGCCTGCTGGAACAAGGGAGAGGAAGGTCTTCGTCGAGTACCGAACGTGTGACCGACTGCGGGAGCGCTGCCGGAACATGGCGCCGGAAGGATCGTCTACACGATCTTGAGATCGGAAAGAGTACGACTACATCACCCACGAGAATCCGCTCTCGTTAAACGCTTTGGAATCTTCGAGGGTAAGTTATACCATCGACTCGTTGCTACAATCTAGTAGATAGATCTTGGCTTGTTTGTTTGTATGCGATAGAAAAATTTTGTTTTCCATGCTACGAACCCCTACACCGTCGTCCTCCTCGTCTCCACCCTGGCCGAGCTCGTCGGCAAGCTCCTCCTCCTTGCCCCGCAAGCCGCCGCCCTCCGCTGATCCTCCTCCGACCTTCCCTGGCGCCGCTGGTCTCGGCTCCCCATCGGCCGAGGCGAGCCTCTGCCCCGCGTCGGGTCGCCGGCCTCCCCTCCTACCGCTGCCTTCCCGCCTCCGTCTGCGACCCCGGACGCCGCCGCTGCTAGGACCCGAGCGCCGCCGCCGCCAGTCCTCTCCCTACCCCGTCGCCTCTCTCTACTCGATGCGCCGCCCGAGCTCCTCCTCGAGGCCGCTGCCGTCCGTGAAGCCGTCGCCCGCTCGGCCTCCGTCCCCGAGCGCTCCTCCTCCCCTGCTCGAGCCGCCGCTACCCCGCAGCACCGGCCGCCGCTCCTCCGTCGGGCCCTCCCCTGCGACCCCGAGCCGCCTGCACCAGCTCGCCGTCGCCCCGTTCTCTCGGCCGCCTCGACGCGCACCCCGCCAGCACCTCGTTGGCCTTGCCATCTCCCCTGAACCTCGCCGTCCCGCCGTCGGCCTCTGTCGGCGCCGCCGCGCAGACGGCCACCTCGTCGCTCCGTCCGCCACCATCACCACCGCAGGAGCTTCCCCCCGGCAGCCATGGCCACCCCTGCGCCAAGCTAGCCCCGCCTCCGCCTCTGCGTCCCACGAGTCGCAGTCAGGGACGGGCCTTTGGACCCTATGGCCCTCTAGCATGCTCTCTGTTGTGGACATCGATAAGTTCTCCGTCGCAAGATGATGCCACCCGAAGACGGTGCCATGCCTGAAGAACCACGGGCGAGAACCGTCCCCTTTACAAGATCTTCGTCTCGGAACACCAAGACCCGTTCCCGGAGTCCGATTGTTGAGCCCGAACCCGTGGTACCCCGAAACCCCCCAAGACCTACGCCGCGGAACAACAAGGCCTTCGGGGTGGAACCGGCAAGATCTACCGCCGGACGCCAAGCTCTCCTCCATGGGACGCCAAGACACCCGTCGAACCCCGAGGACCGGACGCCAAGGTCGCTTACACGGATACGCCAAGATCGCCCACACGGAGGCCGACCCATCGGTACGACAATACCATCGACAGACGCCGAAGACCGATTCCGCCGACGCCAAGCGCTGCAGCGACATCGAACCGTCAAGTCAAGTTTATCCGCGGACAAGACCGACATGAGGCCCCGACAAGATCTGCTTCATGGATTCGAGACCGATCCGGAACGACAAGTACTTCTTCCCGGAACGCCAAGTTCTACTTCAGTTATCCGAGAACGTATCCGTCGAACCCCAGATCCGAGCCCTGAGACCGACCCCGAACCCCGGAACCCCAAGATCGCCGAACCCTAATGTGTGACCCCTTTTCTCGAACCCTATTTTATAACTGATATAAACTTGATGCATTAAATCATTCATGTCCCATACATATTCATGTGGTTTGGGGACCTTATGCCGATTCACTGCATAATTAAATATGGAGTCGACATGCGGGATACTTTTGGTCTTATTCCGAACTCCATTTAAATTTATGCATCGAACCGTTGTCATATCTTGCCTTGTTTAAACGACATTTAAAATGGCGGGTATCTAAACAACTAGAACCATATATTTAATTGTCGGGACCCCGGTTCCGCTTAATATGACCTAATTGCATCGTGCCTTTGCCATGCCATGCATCATACATGCATCATGCCGATCTTTTGCCGTAGTATTAAATATTGCATCCGGTGTTTCTTCTAGTGTTTTGCTTCTTCGCGGATAAGGCCGTTGAGTTGATGTGAGCTTCGCCCCGATCTTCGGATGAACCCTTCGACAATGTTTTCAGGCGAGCATCTCCCCCTTTCTACCTATCTTACTTTTATAGTATTTACTTCCTCCTGTTGATCCATTGCTATCTGTGTTACGATGCTCTAGTTTTCATACCCGTGATATCCCTTGCAGCCTTATATTGCCTTGGACACACCCTATTACCTGTTGTTTGGTATATAGTTGGGCTTGCGCGTCATAGTCGCTTGCTCAAGTGCTGTTGCGGGTCGTCAAGTACCCCAGTTGTTGGAGTATTGCCGCTTGTTTGATGTTGGAGATGATCATGGCTTTATTTATCGTTCACTTTAATTCCTGTTTAACAACTAAAATTGAAGTAAGTAAGCAGAGGCATCGGTGGGTGATAGATAACATTTGGTTTCCGAACGCCCACTTGTGTCCCGTAGGACCCCGAGTACTTGATTCCTGTTCCTTGAATTTGCGCGCTATCCACATACGGGGAATTATGGGACCCCCTCAGCCAGAGCTTGATTCCGTCTTATTTCTTGGGGCCACAAACTAGTTTGAGGTTTTATTTACTATCCTGTACCTATACCATGCTTTACTGCTTTATTTAAGTTTGTGCGAGGAGCACACTGTACTGTTTAGGAAAGCGGAGTGTTTTCGCGGTGTCGACAAGCCCAGCCACACTTTCGGGTTCCCTGTCGTTCACAGCCACTGGCGCAAACCTTGAGTCCGTCTCGAAGTCAGCTAACTTCGTTGCGGGTTCTACTCGAGGGGTGGCCCCCTGAAATATTTCTGAATCTTGTGATTGCTTTGTCGTGAAGGCCTCGTTGGGTTTTGATTTGGTTTTTCTGAGGTTGATCGAGTGTGTGTTGCTATTTGTGCACCCCGGCCGGGTAAAACTTTCTGAAAGCCGTGTCCGCGATTATGGACGACTTGGAGCACAGTTTCTTGATCATAGACAACTATAACTAAAGTTTACTGTTATAAATTGACTTGTATCCGATATGACTAGTAATCAGCCTTACTATAATGGAATGGCTAAATAAAACTGCCAACAATTGCTTGTTTGGGTTGTCGCTGGCGACCATTGTATCTGACTAGTAAGTATTGCAACTAAAACGGAATGGCTAAATAAAAGTGCCAACAACTGCTGGGTTTTGGGATTCCTCAGGACAATTATATCTGACTAGTAATTGTTCGAACTACCACGGAATGTTAACTAAAACTGCCCACTACTTATGCTCTCAGGATGACTATCTGTACCTGACTAGTAATTGCTACAACGATAACCGAATAAGTAAAACTGCCAACCGTGTGAGTTCCTCGGTTGACTTCCTCGTTTGGTTACGAGGGGGAAACACCAGGATGGGTTTGTTTGGTGGTAGTATCAGGTTGGTTCCGAATAGGTCCCTCTTACCCCTCTCTGATTGCCGCCAGTTGTATCGAGTCTCTATAGGGTGTTTAGTGCATGCTGTCGCTGCCGCTTCAGTCCACCATACCTATGTAGGCGAGGACCGCCGAATTCTAGCCTCGCCGTGTACTGGCCTCAGTACTGACCGCTCTCTCTTTTTCCTTTGCCCTTTGTCGGCACCCCTTTTGTTAAGCAGGTTTTGAGATCGACGTCGTTAGCAGGGTTAACCTTCCGGCTTGGCCTGGGCAGGGTTATGGACGCCATTGGTTATTCTTCAGGGCTCTTAGCCCCATTTGCATCTTGTCCGTAGCCGGACGCTCTATCGTTTCAAGGTGATCTGGATCTTTGTACTGTATATCTGTACTCTTGACTCTTTGAGTCGCTGTTGTTTTTATATCTGCTCTGTGGGTCCCATCGAGGACTGTTGTGTAATGTTATTACTTCGTTTTCCACCCGCATGAAAGTGCCTGGTGGGCACCTTTGAATCGTTTCTATGCGGGTTCGGCGGGAATCGCTGAAACTTGCATAGGTCCGATTCTGAGGGTGTTACAGAGTGGTATCAGAGCCCAGCAGTTGCGATACCCCACAAGTCCAGCCTGTAGGATCACCTAGCTAACGGCCGAAGTAGAGTGTCAAAAACTATTTTGGGAAAAATCGGTAGGATAGTTCTGATTAGGTCTGATTTTACTCCTTACCCCTCTGCTGCTCTCCTCTCACCTCTGCGTGATTTGAATCTGCTCTCTTATCTTTTCCTCGAGTCCAGGATTTCTCGTGGTTGGGTTTCCGTCGCACCTTTAGGGTTTCGCCTCCTCCTTTGGGTAACGGTGCTTCTACCATCCGGTGTTCATGCTATCTGAGGGATCCGTCTTCATTGGTACCATTCTTTGTTCCTTGTTCGTGCCCTCCGGTGTTTTCCGACGCGATGACATCATCTACGCCGGATCCGATGCAGAGTCTGCATCAATCCTTTGTTTCTGAACCTTGATTGTCATGATCTTCAGTCTGATTCCGAGAATGGTTGCACGCTTTTCTACTGATTGTGCAGAGTAATAGTTTGGGTGCGTGCTGGATTGGCCCCCATGCCGACTACTCATTCTATTCGCTTGTGTACATTGAAGTTGATGAGAATGCATCGGTTCCCTCTTTCCATCGAAGCTAGAGGTGGCTTTATTTGTTGATACCTCTGCCTTCGACCTTTTATTCCCGGAGTGTTCTCTCCACGATCACGGACAACGACCTCTTGTTAGTGGTGTCGCGAGGATCTACACGAAGCGCGGAGGATCAGATCGTCGGCCTTCTTCCCTGTACTATGAGGCGGATCTCGAGGGCGAGATCCATTGTTAGTGGTGTTGAATTGTGGCATCCCGCAAAACCACTACTAGAAAATCGCGTTGGTTTTGTGCATCGCATCATCATAATCGCATGTTTTGTCTCGGTGCATCACCATAACATCAGCATGCATCTATTTGTTTGAAACCATTTTGCTAAAAACCCTATTTTTGTTTTCTATATTAATCGCCCCGTCTTTATTCCAATCAACCCGGGTCTCCGGAATATTTTGTTTCGTCTGGCAATGGTTTACAAAAGCCCCGTTTTTAAATAATCTTCATTTATATTATTTTTAGTGGGGCAGTCGAACGGGCCGATTCGACCCGAACGACCACCCCAGTTTAATCGGTCCTCCTAAATCCCTAGTCTACCCAACCTAATCTACCCAGCCCCTCTCCACCTCATCCCAACCTATCTCTATGCGCCACATCACCCCTGGACAACCCCCACCCAATCCCTCCATGGCACCTCACCCCTCCAACTCCCTCTCCCTCCACCCATCTCACCCGCCGGCTCCACCCCACACACGCCACCCCATCCCTGCCCAACACGCATCCACACCCACCGCCCAGACCCCCTCTCTCTGCACCCGGACCCCACCGTCCCTGGGCCCCCTCTGCAGGCCCACAGCCCCCTCTCTCCCTCACCACCACGCAGCCCACCCTTCCCCCTTGGCCCACTGGACCCACCACGACCGACCCTCCCCAATCCCACGCGTCCCCGCTCCTTCTTCCTCCCCTCTCTCCTCACCTCGTCTCTCCCCCGACCTCGCCCGCACCGCCGCCTCGCGCCCATCCCGCGGCCTCCTACCCCGCCACCGGACCCTCTGTCGTCCTCCTCGTCTCCACCCTGGCCGAGCTCGCCGGCAAGCTCCTCCTCCTCGCCCCGCAAGCCGCCGCCCTCCGCTGATCCTCCTCCGACCTTCCCTGGCGCCGCTGGTCTCGGCTCCCCATCGGCCGAGGCGAGCCTCTGCCCCGCGTCGGGTCGCCGGCCTCCCCTCCTACCGCTGCCTTCCCGCCTCCGTCTGCGACCCCGGACGCCGCCGCTGCTAGGACCCGAGCGCCGCCGCCGCCAGTCCTCTCCCTACCCCGTCGCCTCTCTCTGCTCGATGCGCCGCCCGAGCTCCTCCCCGAGGCCGTTGCCGTCCGTGAAGCCGTCGCCCGCTCGGCCTCCGTCCCCGAGCGCTCCTCCTCCCCTGCTCGAGCCGCCGCTACCCCGTAGCGCCGGCCGCCGCTCCTCCGTCGGGCCCTCCCCTGCGACCCCGAGCCGCCTGCACCAGCTCGCCGTCGCCCCGTTCTCTCGGCCGCCTCGACGCGCACCCCGCCAGCACCTCGTTGGCCTTGCCATCTCCCCTGAACCTCGCCGTCCCGCCGTCGGCCTCTGTCGGCGCCGCCGCGCACACGGCCACCTCGTCGCTCCGTCCGCCACCATCACCACCGCAGGAGCTTCCCCCCGGCAGCCATGGCCACCCCTGCGCCAAGCTAGCCCCGCCTCCGCCTCTGCGTCCCACGAGTCGCAGTCAGGGACGGGCCTTTGGACCCTATGGCCCTCTAGCATGCTCTCTGTTGTGGACATCGATAAGTTCTCCGTCGCAAGATGATGCCACCCGAAGACGGTGCCATGCCTGAAGAACCACGGGCGAGAACCGTCCCCTTTACAAGATCTTCGTCTCGGAACACCAAGACCCGTTCCCGGAGTCCGATTGTTGAGCCCGAACCCGTGGTACCCCGAAACCCCCCAAGACCTACGCCGCGGAACAACAAGGCCTTCGGGGTGGAACCGGCAAGATCTACCGCCGGACGCCAAGCTCTCCTCCATGGGACGCCAAGACACCCGTCGAACCCCGAGGACCGGACGCCAAGGTCGCTTACACGGATACGCCAAGATCGCCCACACGGAGGCCGACCCATCGGTACGACAATACCATCGACAGACGCCGAAGACCGATTCCGCCGACGCCAAGCGCTGCAGCGACATCGAACCGTCAAGTCAAGTTTATCCGCGGACAAGACCGACATGAGGCCCCGACAAGATCTGCTTCATGGATTCGAGACCGATCCGGAACGACAAGTACTTCTTCCCGGAACGCCAAGTTCTACTTCAGTTATCCGAGAACGTATCCGTCGAACCCCAGATCCGAGCCCTGAGACCGACCCCGAACCCCGGAACCCCAAGATCGCCGAACCCTAATGTGTGACCCCTTTTCTCGAACCCTATTTTATAACTGATATAAACTTGATGCATTAAATCATTCATGTCCCATACATATTCATGTGGTTTGGGGACCTTATGCCGATTCACTGCATAATTAAATATGGAGTCGACATGCGGGATACTTTTGGTCTTATTCCGAACTCCATTTAAATTTATGCATCGAACCGTTGTCATATCTTGCCTTGTTTAAACGACATTTAAAATGGCGGGTATCTAAACAACTAGAACCATATATTTAATTGTCGGGACCCCGGTTCCGCTTAATATGACCTAATTGCATCGTGCCTTTGCCATGCCATGCATCATACATGCATCATGCCGATCTTTTGCCGTAGTATTAAATATTGCATCCGGTGTTTCTTCTAGTGTTTTGCTTCTTCGCGGATAAGGCCGTTGAGTTGATGTGAGCTTCGCCCCGATCTTCGGATGAACCCTTCGACAATGTTTTCAGGCGAGCATCTCCCCCTTTCTACCTATCTTACTTTTATAGTATTTACTTCCTCCTGTTGATCCATTGCTATCTGTGTTACGATGCTCTAGTTTTCATACCCGTGATATCCCTTGCAGCCTTATATTGCCTTGGACACACCCTATTACCTGTTGTTTGGTATATAGTTGGGCTTGCGCGTCATAGTCGCTTGCTCAAGTGCTGTTGCGGGTCGTCAAGTACCCCAGTTGTTGGAGTATTGCCGCTTGTTTGATGTTGGAGATGATCATGGCTTTATTTATCGTTCACTTTAATTCCTGTTTAACAACTAAAATTGAAGTAAGTAAGCAGAGGCATCGGTGGGTGATAGATAACATTTGGTTTCCGAACGCCCACTTGTGTCCCGTAGGACCCCGAGTACTTGATTCCTGTTCCTTGAATTTGCGCGCTATCCACATACGGGGAATTATGGGACCCCCTCAGCCAGAGCTTGATTCCGTCTTATTTCTTGGGGCCACAAACTAGTTTGAGGTTTTATTTACTATCCTGTACCTATACCATGCTTTACTGCTTTATTTAAGTTTGTGCGAGGAGCACACTGTACTGTTTAGGAAAGCGGAGTGTTTTCGCGGTGTCGACAAGCCCAGCCACACTTTCGGGTTCCCTGTCGTTCACAGCCACTGGCGCAAACCTTGAGTCCGTCTCGAAGTCAGCTAACTTCGTTGCGGGTTCTACTCGAGGGGTGGCCCCCTGAAATATTTCTGAATCTTGTGATTGCTTTGTCGTGAAGGCCTCGTTGGGTTTTGATTTGGTTTTTCTGAGGTTGATCGAGTGTGTGTTGCTATTTGTGCACCCCGGCCGGGTAAAACTTTCTGAAAGCCGTGTCCGCGATTATGGACGACTTGGAGCACAGTTTCTTGATCATAGACAACTATAACTAAAGTTTACTGTTATAAATTGACTTGTATCCGATATGACTAGTAATCAGCCTTACTATAATGGAATGGCTAAATAAAACTGCCAACAATTGCTTGTTTGGGTTGTCGCTGGCGACCATTGTATCTGACTAGTAAGTATTGCAACTAAAACGGAATGGCTAAATAAAAGTGCCAACAACTGCTGGGTTTTGGGATTCCTCAGGACAATTATATCTGACTAGTAATTGTTCGAACTACCACGGAATGTTAACTAAAACTGCCCACTACTTATGCTCTCAGGATGACTATCTGTACCTGACTAGTAATTGCTACAACGATAACCGAATAAGTAAAACTGCCAACCGTGTGAGTTCCTCGGTTGACTTCCTCGTTTGGTTACGAGGGGGAAACACCAGGATGGGTTTGTTTGGTGGTAGTATCAGGTTGGTTCCGAATAGGTCCCTCTTACCCCTCTCTGATTGCCGCCAGTTGTATCGAGTCTCTATAGGGTGTTTAGTGCATGCTGCCGCTGCCGCTTCAGTCCACCATACCTATGTAGGCGAGGACCGCTGAATTCTAGCCTCGCCGTGTACTGGCCTCAGTACTGACCGCTCTCTCTTTTTCCTTTGCCCTTTGTCGGCACCCCTTTTGTTAAGCAGGTTTTGAGATCGACGTCGTTAGCAGGGTTAACCTTCCGGCTTGGCCTGGGCAGGGTTATGGACGCCATTGGTTATTCTTCAGGGCTCTTAGCCCCATTTGCATCTTGTCCGTAGCCGGACGCTCTATCGTTTCAAGGTGATCTGGATCTTTGTACTGTATATCTGTACTCTTGACTCTTTGAGTCGCTGTTGTTTTTATATCTGCTCTGTGGGTCCCATCGAGGACTGTTGTGTAATGTTATTACTTCGTTTTCCACCCGCATGAAAGTTCCTGGTGGGCACATTTGAATCGTTTCTATGCGGGTTCGGCGGGAATCGCTGAAACTTGCATAGGTCCGATTCTGAGGGTGTTACATCATTCATTAAACCATCACTGAACAAAGTGATACATAAGTACCTTGTAGTTGACATGATTATATTTCTTGAGATGATGTAATATACTCCTCTGTGAGATCAGTAAGTTAACTAATCGCTGGATAACTACCTGTTACTTAGAAGGCCATACTATCATGGATGAACAAGTGTAGGGTTTAGGAAAAAACTTACTAAGTAGGAGACAATGATCTATTGGG
Organism: Avena atlantica; assembly: GCA_910589765.1. Taxonomy (NCBI): domain Eukaryota; kingdom Viridiplantae; phylum Streptophyta; class Magnoliopsida; order Poales; family Poaceae; genus Avena; species Avena atlantica. Next base: position 521,584,676 of record OU342735.1, on the reverse strand, counting down.
CGGACAGGTCTAGGATTGAGGATTAAGGGTTAAGAAGTTAGTGCAATAAGTAGTGCATTAGACCCTAAACCATAAATCCTAATCCTATGGTGTGCGGTAGATTAAATTTTGTATGTTGCTATAAGTCAAACAAATTGGGATGAAGGAAGTACAAGTTTAATATTACAAATTGGAATGAAGAAAGAGAAAACCTATTAGTTAAGAGACAGTAATCCAGTCACGGGGCATGGTATCCATTAAACTATTGTAACATGTCGATTTATTCAATATTGCAGCATTGATGCACTTCACTTTCCCCACTCTTGCTCTATCCACCCACTGCCCTCCCCTCTCTCCTCACCATCGCCGACGCGTTGCCGTGACCGTGTTCGCCATGCCATACTGGAATGACGAGGACGACCAGTTGAGCAGCAAAAGCATTTTCTTCGACATTGAATCTTCCCTCCCTAGTGTGAGTTCCTCTGTTTTCTCGATCTGAGCTCCATTTGTGCATGCAATCATGCTTATTTCTAACTTTTTGTTTCCTTATAGGTACCACACTCACGATCTATGACCCTGATTGGTATGGCCTACATCTCGATTGAGAAGTACCATGTGACCATGGGCTAAGATTAAGGAAATACGTTGCATTCGAAGGCAGTAACAATGGGAGAAGGTTTTTGGGTTGTAAAAATCAGGTTTGCTTTCATTATGTACAATGGTGATATGAAGAAAATTGTATAATGTTATGTTCATAATTAGGTCATGTGTTTTTTAGGTTGGCTCGGTGTGTAAAGCAGCAGAGTGGATGGATCTTGAGTGGCCAGATGCACTTAAGAAATGTTTGACCTAGTTACGGGATATGTATGAGCTCGAAAGGTCGGAGAGATTTACTGATGCTTGTGATGCAGCTGAAAAAAGTACAAGCTCTCAGTAGGAAATAAGGAGATGGAACACGAAATCAAAAACTTGCAGTCAGAACTAAATGACACAATCAATGAGAGTTGGTGGTGGGAACTGTACGTAGGCTTCAGAAGGCAGAAAAGAATAGAGATTAGCTCCTGGAAGAGAAGAAGAAGCTAGATTACTCCTTCTAACAGCCCTTCGCTGGTGAATCCTGGACAATCCACACGCGGTGTTTTTCCCCACTCTTGATCTCGCGATGTGGATTGGGAGGACTCAGGAGGTGGTTAGGTGTAAGTACTCTTGGTTGGGGTCGATTGGGGGATTGGCCCCATCAATGAACCCAATGGTAAGATGTCAGCGCGGTGGCCTCTTGGCCCGTGACGTCCGTTGTCACCCCCGTGGATGCGAATGTCATTACGCCACTCCGTCGGTGACACCATCGTCAGTGCGGTGCCCACGGTTGCCGCTGAATCCAATTTGTTGGAGGCGATCGATGTGGACTCACAGATCCCCTAGATAGGCTCGAAGCGCTCCCAATGACTAATTCACCTTGGGCTTCCACATCGCCATATCGACGAGGGCGGGCTTGATCTCCATCGAGCTAACCTTGCCCTCCATAGCCTCCAGCTTGTCGGTGATGCCGTCAATTTTTGCCGTCTGCTCGCGGATCGCGGTGAGCACCGTCGCGATCTGATGCTTCATCTCTAGTTCGGCCATGATTTCCTTGACGGGACGAGTGCGCGGCGCCAAATCGGTGAAACTCTGATACCATAATGTCACCACCTCTCTTTCTATTGGATTCACACAAAGGAATTCAAGTCTGGTACAAGGGGATACAACAGGAATTGTGCAGGAAGATATAGTCTAAGTGGAAGAGAGATACATCAAAGCGGAAAGGAATAGAGCCATGTTCAGGTGTCTACTTTTAGATGCTTACTCATGACTCGATCCTCATCTTATAGCATCAGCAGGTCCACGCTACAGCCGGGTAGCACCAGTTATCCCCTCGGTTGCGCCATGGTCGCTAGCCTGGTCCATCTCCAGGTCCATAAGCTCAGAGCCCATGGCATTTACTCAAACAAATGTCACTACTATTTGAGATGACTGAGTACGGGTGCTTCTATTTCACGCTTATTGCGTGCGTTAGGGAGGAATCGCCTAGAGGGCGATCCTGGGTGGGTCGGCCCAGTTAGTTCGTTGCTTGTCTTCTTTTTTGTTCCCTTGTTCTCGTATGTTTATTTCGTTGGCCTATTTTTTTTATTAATCCTAAAATATTTGTTGAAAGTAAAGAATTATTCAGATTTGAAAAAAATGTTTTGGAGTCTTCATATGTTGAAAATATTCGGATTATAAAAAAATGTTCACATGGGGAAAATGTTCATATGCGAAAAATGTTCGACCTAGAAAATATTCAAATTTGAATAATGTTCAACTTTAAAAAATGTTCGAGTTTAAAAATTGTTCACATTTGAAATGTTCAAATTAAAAAATGTTCGGGCACTTAGAAAATAAAAAAACAAAAACCAGGAAAAAAAACGAAAGAAACCGGACCGTACAGCAAGAACAGTCAGTCCCAAAACATGAAAAAGGCGAAGAGTTGCTGCTGCCACTCTAAATTGGGTTGCGGCCAGCGGAGAATAGCAGTTGCCTTGCCACTGAGTACTGCCGGTTCGTTATCACGCGCTTGGTTTTCAACTTGCATGCGTCTATTCACTTGCGACTATACAGTAAATTAATTGCTTTACAATTTCCCAATCGCCAGTGAGCATTAATTGATCCATTGACTAAGCGGCGGCCCCTCGAGCGGAGCGGAAATGAGCTCAATATAATGACGCACGTGGCACGGAATCGACAGCTTCACCCTCGAGTCCAGTAGACACCGCCTCTACCGAACTCGTCGCTCGTCGGTGAGATGGCAACTCCGCTTAGCCACAAGCGCCAGCGCCAGCGTGAACCCACTACTCTCATGTCGCTCGGCGACGACATGCTCGCCGAGATCCTCCGCCGCCTCCCGTCCCTGCCCTCGCTTGCCAGGGCCGCCCTGGCCTGTCCGCGGTTGCGCAACGTCGCTTCCTCCTCTTCCGTGGCCAAGAACCGCTTCATCTCGCCGGCTCTGCTGCTGGGCTACTTCGTTTCGGTCGCAGGCGGCGACAGGCCGTCCTTCCACCGCGCGCTCCGCCTCTCCCACCGTGATGTCGCTGGCATCGTCCGTCGCGGCGATTTCAATCTCGAGGACTTCGAGGACTACGACTGGCGCCTCATGGACTCCCGGCAAGGCCTTCTTCTCCTCACCAGCGACAGTGGCATGGCGGCGTTCGACCCCGTCTCCAGCACACGACTTCGTGTTCCCCACCGCGTGAACATGGGCAATGGCGACGGCAACTCGTCGTTGTTCCATTGCTGCTTCCTCCCTTCTTCGGGCGATGTGACCTCGGTCCGCGTGCTCTGCCTGGAGAGCACCTGGGGAGGCAAGGTGCGCCCGCATGTGTACAGCTCTCGCACGGGCGAGTGGTGCTCCCACTCGCTGGCGCCTAAAGGCATCAAGGCACTCCGGAGAGGTGACCCGCGCTCGAACTACTGTCTGCCCATGCACGCCGGCCGGCGCATCTACTGGAGGACTACCAATGCGAAAGTGCTCACCTCGCTCGATGTCGGTTCCATGAAGTTCTCCGATGTACCTCTCCCGGATAATCATCTATACAACAAATTCTCGTCTTACGCTGTCGGGGACACGGAGGATGGCAAAACCTGCATGGTATACGTCTCAACCAATTCCAACAAGTTCGATGTGCAGGTTTGGTTCCTCAAGGAGGAAGACGGGTCTTCATGGGAGCAATGGAGGCTGGATGCTTGGGAAATAGATAAGTTGGCCCGTAAGATTAATATGAATCACAAAAATGTGGTGAAGGTCTACGATGTGACTGCCGGCGTCGTGCTGCTTTCAGCGGGCTACAAGAATAACGGCATCCGTTATCTTGCCTTTTGCCTCAAGGACACACTCTGGAAAGGCACTACCAAGACTGACACCAAGCGGCAGTCGTCACCAATCTTGGCAGACTTCTGCACCTCCAGTGGATGGGTGAACCCCTATTTCATGGCATGGCCGCCACACCCTAGCCTAAAGGTATGCCCTTGTTTTTCTATCATGTATGTCTATTCTTTGTTGTACTACTACATGCACATAATTTTCTTGCAAATCATACAACAAGTATATATTTTCTACTGCTAAATTATTTGAACCATTTTTAACATGTGTGTTGATAGGGCATGCCACTCTTTTTCTTCTTCTTCTTCTAATACTCCGTTATTCACAAAGAGAATTTTAATTTTTTTGGGGCATTAATTTTCCATTTCCAGGGTGTGGGTAGCACTGTGAATGCCTCCACAAGTGAAAGTGAGCAAGAAGCTGCAGCTGGTTCTAACAAGAAGACGAAGCAAGTCTGACGGATCAAGCAGCTGGTCAGTGAGAAGAATAAACAAGTCTAAAGCACTAAGAAGCAACACCTCGATCTCTGAATGGTTTATGTACTCAAGTCTTCAGTTAGTAGTCTGCGCTCTTTTGGTTCTATGATTATTCTTTCGCACTGCTAAATTTGTCGCTGATCCATTTGTATCGAACTGACATGATCCAACAACTTGTGTTCTTATTAGTGTAGCTCTACTTATGTCAAATCATGTGTCATGGTTTCTAGTGGTTTCAAGCGGTGAACTTCTGCGAACATTCTAAAGAAAACGAGTGCCAAATGATGCTCAGATTGTCTCACATACTCAGGTTTCCCTAGTTTAAATTAGTATTCTCAACAACCTTACAGGAATGAGATATTTGCAAGGATACTTCCATATATCGAACAAACTGTATTTTTCATTTGAAAATTAAATCTAGTTGGCAGCTTCAATGAAAGGATGTTTCATTAGAAAGGAAAGAAACTGCCCTCTTCCTGACCTCTCATCTCCATGATGGCGACTGAATGAATGCAGCCTACATGTACCGCCCCTGTCTTATGAATGTACAGAACAGAAAAAGAACATGTTGTATAAGGCTGGTCCTAGTACTGGTATCATAAGGTGTATCATGCATGTCAACTTGGCAAAAATCTGATGTGACATCACAATTAATAAAGAGAGAGGTGATTAGAGTATCATAGGTAGATACCGTATGATAGCACGTAAAACTAGAAATTATAATGGCAAGTAAATCTTATATACATATTTTACATAGAGATTCTATAAATCAATAAATATACCACTACTATGATACTACTACATGATACAATGCACTAAAGATATACTATCGTCATACACTAGTATCATATGCATGATACTAGTATTATGATACTCCCACTAGGACCAGCCTAAGTGTACATTTTAATAAGTCTGATATCCCCCTCGCACCCCCCCCCCCCCCACCTACCCCCTCCAAAAATATCTTCCCTTTCCCCTTCTCCCACTCTCGCTGCCGCAGAAGGATGCCACCGGCTTAGGCCGCACGAGGACAATTGCGGCGGAGAGTCTCGTGCGTCTCCTGCCTTGGGTTGTCCTTGTGGCTCTCTACACAATTGCAGCCTTGGGTCATCCTTGTGGCTCTCTACACAATTGAAGGGGATCTTACACGTCGAGGCGGTGACCCTGGGAGGCGGCGTTGGCTCGGTGGCGGGCGACAACGTGGGTCAAGGCTGTCTCCAGAAATTTGGACCCCGGTGCGAAGTATGAAATGGGACCCTAAATTTTTGAAGGAAACATACTCCCTCCGTCGCGGTTTGGAGGGTTTTTTTAAAGAGATTGTTGAGACCTAGGTGGACGCTGATTGGGTCCAGATTTGTGCCAAAAACATGCAAATTCGTTGGGAGAAAATAGGCTCATTAATTATCCGGCTCCCTATTAAATCTAATTACTCAATCAAAACGAAGAGTTTAGGCACATGCATTGGTAGAGTTGCATGCAAGAATTAATTTTTTGGCTGCATGGAGTAGGAAATGGGAAGAAAAAGAGGAAGCATTAATTTTGTGATTAAGTCTAACGCGCCAAGGAGGAAAGAAGTTTTGAAAACACATGATTTTTGTAAAACTCCTTCTAAACCGTGACGGAGGGAGTAGTACTAATATAAATAGAGAACATTTTCACTTAAATATATGTTTAATACTACGTGCTATTTCACATTGTATTAAAAACTATATCAAGTAACGCAAAGGCGTAAGGAAAGCACCACCGAAACAATAAACTGATCTTAGGCTATACAAAAAGGCATGAGCCGTCTGGTCTGGTATTTGACTGTGAAGAGAAAGAAAGCACGGCTATCTCAGAAATTTCTGGGTCATGTACGAAACTCTAACTAGGGGCCTATGCTTAAGTAATTAAGTGCCAAAATAAACTGGTTTGCAGAACAAATGTATACTCATCAATATAACTATTTACTGGTAAAAATAGCCTAAATTAAATAGTAGGGCTTGGGGATGTGTACTATTTCTAGGCCATGTGTACTATTGGCAAAAAAGAGTGCAAATGTATACTCATCAATATAACTATTAGGTGTTAAAAAGATCCTAAAAATAGTAGGGCTTGGGACTGTAGTGTTTCCTTATGGCTTGAACGCACCTGAAGCCGACGCCCTGACTTGTGCCGTGGCCGTGGTCTGATCTCTGCACATGGAGATGGCCTGGCCACTAGGCATTGTTTTGCAAGCCCGTGTAAGAGCGCGCCTTGGACGGCCACCGTCAAGGAAGATGGTCAAACGACGCTATCTTAGAATATATGAGCTCTAAGCTCCCTAGAATTGAAGGACCAAGGTTGCTCCTAGAGATGTCGGCAGGTTTTAGACTGTCCCTTTGCGCGTTCATGCAAAGGGCCCATTGCTAGTTGTACAAGATAAGGGCCCATTCCTTTGCCCGGAGGAAAACGACCATTAGCCGACTCAATGGCAACCAGAGGGGGAGTGGCTACCCTTCAGCCCTGAAGCTCGACAGGCGAACAACAACATGTAGTCGATGAAGAACTGTCGAGGAAGAACTCCCAATCACGCAGAGGAGCTGCCCAGCTGCAGATGTATTTGACGGCGATGCAGCCGTCGTGGTGATGCTCCTTGAGGACGCAACAGCGGCGTCACCTCTCCACCACCTCCAGATCCGCAGGACGAGTAGCCAAACCATCCCCTCCCCTCGCCTTCACAGCCGGCCGGAGGGAGAAGCTTAGCTTCCCACTGACACATCGAGATATTGCCCCGCCAGAGACCTTCATCCAACCAACGCACAACACCTAGCGTCCTCCCCTCGCCACCAAGGCCGGCCGGAGAAAGCTTGCTGATGACGCTGCTCGAAATCGGATCAAGGTAACCAGTGGTTTTATTGGAAGAAGCGGTGGTTCTCCTCACCATCTCCCACTCCGGCCAGAGAAGCAAGAAGATAAGGGAGAGCAACCCAAGCGCTTAGATCTGACCGCGAGGATCCAAGCAGCCGCTCTAGACACTAGGCACGAAGCCCACTACCGGCAAGCAACCAAAGAAACTACTCCTACTGCTACATTGTACATGCCGGCAGCCGCTCCCCTCCCAACTCCGGCCGGCCAGGCCGCCGAAGGAGGAGGGGAGAAGTCTTGGAAGGGCGGCGGCGCCTCTCAAATCCTAGAAGCGGCCGGAGGGGAAAAGAGTCTGGAGTTGGTAGATAGATACAACTTGACACAAACCTAAATGATAGACATCTTACCTGGTACGATACAGTAGTTCTCTTTCATATTTGTTACATCCACATACTCTTTCCAATGAACGTGTCAACTTCCATATTTGGTACATACGCATACTCCTTCCATTGAATGTGTCAACCATGATTAGCTGAATTACATGACTATTAACCTCTAGTAAAATCTTGTCCGTAAATTTAAGATCTAATACGACACATTTTATAAATAGATACATGCGAATCTATTCAAATACAAGTCACTTATTTTGATGTAATTTAACGTGGTGTCTCCTAAAAACCCCTTTTTGAATTATGTGACTAATAACCTCTAGTAAAATATTGTCCTTAAATTTATGATCTAATAATCAAAATTAGTTTAATTTATGTGGTTTAACATAGTGTCTCTCCTGAAAACACGTTATATTTCTTTTATTAGTATATATTAGATAGATAGATAGATAGATACAAATTTAAAATAGATGGTTTTTGGAAAAAAAGACACTCTCAATTGGGAACCATGAATATGTGAGACACTATAGCTATGAGTTTTCTTCAGAATGTTGGCAGAAATTGGCCGGTTGAAATCACTAGAAAGTAAAACCATGACACATGATTTGACACAAGTGAAGCTTGAGTAACATGACCACAAGTTCCTGGCATGTCAGTCTGCATACATGCGGATCAACGACAAGCTTAGCATCGTATAAGCAAAGAACCAAATTAAAGAGCACGGAGTAATAAGAACTGAAGACTTGAGTACATAAATCATTCAGAGGTGTAGCATGTTCGTGCTTTAAACTTGTTTATTCTTCTCACGGACCAGCTGCGCCTTGATCTGTCACACTTTATTCTTCTTGTCGAAACCAGCAGCTTCTTTCTCACTCTAACTTGTGGAGGCATTCTCAGCGCTTCCTGGAGCTAGCCTGCAAATGGAAAATTAATGGCAAAACAATTAGGATGCACATATATATACTCCTATGTGCATGCATATGCGTGCATCAGATAATTAGGATGCATGACAGGAAAAAACAGGGCACCTTTAGGGTAGGGCGTGGCCATGCCATGAAATAGGGGTGCACCAATCCAGTTGAGGTGCAGAACTCTGCCAAGATGAGTGACTGCCCCTTATTAAGCTTGGTGTCGGTCTTGGTGGTACCTTGGCGCAATAATATATCTTTGACGCGGAAGGCAAGGTAGCGGAGGCCGTTGTTCTTGTGGCCCAAGGAGAGCAGCACGACGCCGGCAGTAATATTGTAGACCGTCAGCCCGCGGCGGGAGGGAATCTCGGGACCGGCCAACCGATCTATTTCCGAAGCATCCACCCTCCATTGCCGCTCCCATGAGAAGCAGCAGGACCCATCTTCCTCCTTGAGGAACCAAACTCGCATCTCTAGCTTTTCGCAATAGGTGCTTGGTGAGACAGACAAGATGCAGGTTGTGCCGTCCTCCATGTCCCCTAGGGCGTACGACCACGAGTGGATTCGTTCATCCGGGAGGGGGACATGGGAGAACTCCATGGAGCCGACATCGAGCGAGGTGAGCATTTCTGCAGCCGAAATGGTCCTCCAGTAGATCCGGCCGCCGGCGTGCATGGGCTGGTAGAGGTTCGACGGCGTGTTGCCACTCCGCGGTGCCTTGATGCCTTTTGGCGCCTGCTGCGAGTGGGAGCACCACTTGCCCGTGGTGGAGCTGAACACGTGAGGGCGCACCCTACCGCCGTCGGTGCTCTCCAGGCAGAGCACGCGGAATGAGGTCCAATCGCCGCCGCCACAAGCCGGGAGGAAGCAGCAATGGAACGACGCCTACGACCGCCTGCCGATCTTGTGATGGCGTATGCGCAGTCGTGAACCGGAGACGGGGTCAAACACGGCCAAGGAATCTCTGCTGGTGAGTAGTAGGAGGCCCTGGCGGCAGTCCATGAGGCGCCAGTCGTAGTCCTTGAAATCCGCGAGGTAGAAATCTCCGCGACGAACGATGCGAGCCACGACGGGGTCGGAGCGGCGGAGCGCGCGGTGGAATGACGGGATGTCGCTGCGATCCCCCGAAATGAAGTAGCCCAGCAGTGGGGCCGGCGAGGTGAAGCGGTCCTTGGCGACGGTAGTACAGGCAACGCTGAGCAACCGCGGACAGGAAAATGCGGCCGAGGCGACCGAGGGCAACGACTGGAGGCGGCGGAGGATCTCGGCGAGCATGTCGTCGCCGAGCGACACGAGGGTAGTGGGCTCTCGCTGGCGATGGCGCTTGGGGCTGCGCGTGGTAATTTCCATCTCACCGCAGAGTTAGTGGCGTCGTGCGGTGGCTTAGCTAGGCGCTTGGGGCTGTCGATCGATTGCTGGCGCCGTGCGTGCGTCATTATATGGAGCTAGTACTAGTAATTTCTTCGTCTCTCCGCGCTCCGCTCGAGGGGCCCATTAGTTAATGCTTATGGCGATTAGGAAATCGTAAATTAATTCACTGCTGCTTGCATGCAAATTAATTAGCTCAACGCTCGAAAAGACGCATGCATATAGTTTTGGGTTCTGGTGCCGCCCCATCGTCTCTTGGGCATACATCCAAAATTAATATTGTTTCCACAATACTCTCTTCGTCTCAAATTACTCTTCGTTTTAGGTTTGGTCAAAGCCAAACATGTTAAAACTTGACTAAATATTTTTGACAGAATAGTAATATTTATAATATCAATTGTATATAATATAAAAGTATGTTTTATGATGAGTCTAACTGCTATATTTATTACATATTTTACATATTGATATTATTTTATATATTCGTAGTCAAAGTTTATAAAGTTTGACTTTGACTAAACCTAAAACGCCAAGTAATTTGTGACAGAGGGAGTATATTAATACTACTCCCTCCGTCACGGTTTGGAGGGCGTCTTACAAAAGCCATGTGTTTTCAAAACTTCTCTACTTTTAGGCGTGTTAGACTTAATTACAGAATTAATGTCCTATTTTTTTCCTCTTTACTTTCTACTCCATGCAGCCAAGAAATTAATTCTTGCATGCAACTCCACCAATGCATGCGTCTAAACTCCTCGTTTACATTGAGTAATTATGTTTAATAGGGCATCGAATAATTAATAAGCGCATGTTTTTGGCATAAATCTGGCCCAATCAGCGCCCACCTAGATTCCAACAATCTCTCTAAAACGCCCTCAAAAAATAAATGATGAACATATTCTATTTCTTTGCAAAGATTATATTCCAAAGGTTTTGGAATCCCCCTGTCTCTAAGATTATCTCTAGTCAGAATCTTATTTTGAGAAAATAACCAAAGGAAAATCTGGATCCTGGGTGGAATAAGTAGTTTCCAGACAGCAGGGAGATAAACCTGAGAGATACCTCTAAAATTAACCAGAGAGTACATAGAACTTGAGGAATATTTACCCTTAGATTCATACTGCCAAATTAACTGATCATCTTCTTCAGAGAATCTAATTGACTGAACAATACCCAAAAGCTCATGCCATTGCAGCATTAAATCCTCAGTAAAGGTTCTTCTAAAGTCACATCTAAGATGTGTACCATCCCATAACTCAGCTAACGTTTTAGTCTCCTGATTAGAGATCAAATAAATTTCCCAGAATTGGGTAGCTAAATTAGAATTTCCAAACCAGATATCTTTCCAAAATCTAATAGTTTTACCATTCCCTACATGCCATTTATATCCAATCTCAACCGCCCTAGATGCCCACATGACCCCTTTCCAAAAGGTAGATATTCATGATATTGTATTACATCATACTCATATCCTACCTCAAATTTCTCTCGGCTGGATCTAGAAAGAAGGGTGCGGCCGTCGCCAAATCCTCTCCCTCTCCCTCGGCAAAAGAAACTTTGACATACCCGTCGGAACTTGCCGGACGGCGCGTGATGGTAACCACGCGGGTGAGAGGAGGTGCCCTCCCACTCCCACAACTACTCCGGATGGTGTCAGGAGAAACGATGTGACGTCGCATCGATCTCAGGGAGCGGAGGAAGGATGAGGGAGGAGGCCACGTCAGGAGATGAGGAGCTAGGGCAGGTGGGCTGCGTAAGAAGATGGCAATGACAATGAGCGGAAGGAGCAGCGGAAGGCGATGGAAGAGGCGGCGCTAGGAGGTTTCTTTGTTTGTTGAGGGAGGGGGATGAATTGGGTCTTGGCAGCCAGTCGGAGGGGGTGGTGTGCGGGCCGAGTACACAGTCCGTCAAGATTATTCGCTAACTGCACCCAAGGGAAATATTAGGCTAGCAGGAACGGTTAGATCGGCTGAGGTGGGATTGATCGTGCGGGTCTAATAGGTTTCTTTATGTTTTACGTGGTACGTGTAGAGAAAATCAAGTTTGCTCTTTTGTAAGTAGTAGTAGATTAAAACAAACTTTGGTGCATATAAAACTTTTAGTATTGTCCGGATATGCTCATACATACATACGCTGATGCTTGTATTTAGTAGCTCTTTTCCTTTATTATTTTAGGAAGTGTAATCGGTAATCGCACACTTGACAAAGTGCGCGGCTTTGGAGTATTTCTAGTTTGTGTGTAGCTAAGCATCTGAGCAGCTTGTATTAATCTGCACTGCAGTGTGGCGAGCGGCTACATCGACCCTCGCAATAGATCATGGAGAACGGGACTGGCCTGTCCGGTGCAGACAATCCTCCTTGGTGTGGCCCAGCCTAGCCTTTTGGCCCATCCGGCTGCAATCCTTGCGCGTCCCGGCAGGTCTCCCCCCGGCAAGAGCAAGACCGAGCGGGTCTCTGTTCGCTCAACCCTCGCCGCCACACCTCCTAGTCCTAGCACGCGCACGACACAACCCCGCTCCCCTCCTCACATCCCTGCCTCCTCTCTTCTCCAGCTCCAGCGCGCTCATCCCCGGCCATCTCGCCTCCCACCTCTCCCCGGCCCACGGCGCTGCTAGTCCCACCGCCGACCACCGACTGCTCCGCCGCCTCCTTGACCTGTACCACGGCGGTGAGATGGCGACCCCGCGCAGCCACAAGCGCCAGCATGAACCCACTACCCTCATGTCGCTCGGCGATGACATGCTCGCTGAGATCCTCTGCCGCCTCCCGTCACTGCCCTCGCTCGCCAGGGCCGCCTTTGCCTGTCCGCGGTTACGCATCGTCGCCGCTTCTATCGTCAACCGTTTCATCTCGCCGGCTCCGCTGCTTGGCTACTTCATCTCGGTCGTTGGCGGCGACATGCCGTCCTTCCACCGCGCGCTCCTCCTCTCCGACCGCGACGTCGCTGCCATAGTCCGTCGCGGCGATTTCCACCTCGCCGATTTCGAGGACTACAACTGGCGCCTTATGGACTGCCGCCACGGCCTCCTACTCCTCACCAGCAGCCGTTCCATGGCCGTGTTCGACCCTGTCACCAGCTCACGGTTACGCATACCGCACTTCACGAGCAATGTCGGCGGCAAGTCGTCGTTCCATTGCTTCCTCCTATCTTGCGCTGATGCGACCTCGTTCCGTGTGCTCTGCCTGGAGAGCACGAGCAGCTGCCGGGTGCGCCCGCACCTGTACAGCTCGTGCACGGGCGAGTGGTGCTCCCACTCGCCGGCGCCTAGATGCATTAAGTCGCCGCGTAGAGTCGACCCGCACTCGAACCACAACCTTCCCATGTACGCCGGCGGGCGCATCTATTGGAGGACCCATGCGGCTCTAGGAACTCTCACCACGCTCGATGTTGGATCCATGGAGTTCTCCCATGTAGCCCTCCCGAATGACGTACATGACCCGTCGTCGTATGCGGTAGGGGACACGGAGGATGGCACAACCTCCATCGTATCCGTCTCAACCAAGTATCACCAGAAGCTCGACCTGCGGGTTTGGTTCCTCAAGGAGGAAAAAGGGTCATCGTCATGGGAGCGGCAATGGAGGGTGGATGCTTCGGAGTTGGATATCTTGGCTGGTCCCGTGGCTCCTAGCAAAATGCTCAAGGTCTACAATGTGACCAATGGCGTCGTGCTGCTCTCCATGGGCTCCAAGAATAACGGCATCCGGTACCTTGCCTTTCGCCTCAAGGACACACTCTGCGAACGGGAAAGCACCACCAAACGGCTATCACCAATATTGGCAGACTTCTGCACCTCCACTGGATGGTTGTACCCCTGTTTCATGGCATGGCCACGCCCCAGCCTAAAGGTGCCCTAATTTTTATATATCATGCATCTTAATTAAGTCTTGGTTTGGTTGTACTACCGCAAGGACGTACATATATTTCTTGCACCTAGAACCATGCATTTTGAACAATTTTAATTTCTTGACACTTGCAATTTCAGGCGCCGGGTAGCATTGAGAATGCCTCCACATGTGAAAGCAATCAAGAAGCTGCTGGTGATTCTAACAAGAAACAAGTCTAATCAATCAAGAAGATGGTGTCTGCGAGAAGAATAAACCAAATCTAAAGCAATAAGAAGCAACACCTCTGAATGTTTTATGTTACTCAAGTGTTTTGGTTAGCCTGTGCTATTTTGGTTCTATGCTTATACACTCGCACTTCTAAGTTTTCCGTTGATCCATGTAGTCGGAATATTAATTGTTCCATATAAAGTTTAGATCTTGCACAGTAAACTGAGGTTCAGGTCAATCACCGAGGCAAGTACTAGTAACTACCGATTCATCACTTAGAGCATGCCCAGCGTTTGGACATGGGCCTAAGAAATTTTGTCAGAAAAGCCTGTTGTCCTGAACTGGTACTAGCAGAGCAATTTTTTTGTAGCAGCCAACTGACGAGCTAAAGAACAAAATGATCACTTTTTTATGTGCATGTACTGTTATCAGAGAGAGAAATTAGAGGCTGGCAATGGGCCCAGCTAAGAATCAAATTTCTTAGATCTTGAGTCTTGTACTAGACTCACTCTTAAGAATCTTTTGCTAGACACCTCTTCCATGGCGTTTAGTCCTATGTCTAGTACTCAAAAGGCATCATTAGACACCTCATTTTATCTACGTTGCACATGCTCTTATGCCCAGTCCAGTTTATGTGGGAATATATATGCTTTACCTGTACCGACATCTTCCTGGAGTGTTTGTCACCCTGGTTCACTACTTCCTAATAACTACATAAGCGTTTGTTGACTGACTAGTTCACTTTAAAAAAATTATAAATACAGTAGCACCTATCTTGAAAGGTGAAGCTGCCGTAGCTGTTAAGTGTATGAATAACTTGCTTTAGTATTTAAAACTGAAGCACATCCTATTATACAAATACTACTGTATGAGTTGAGTACTAATGAAATTACTCTGCTTTTTTTACATGGAACATTGGTATTCCATTAAAACACAGCGGTAGAATCACCGGTCATCGGACAGATTACATTAGTACGATAGCTCGCTGTCCACGTAGGCTTAATACAAGGTCGAGGTGCATACACCACATTGGCCTCAATAAAACACACAAGCAGATGATATTTTAAATCTCTAATCAGAGCACCCGTCGGAGCAAAATCATAGTCGCTTGTCGTCACGGCGCAAGTCTATTTCAAAAATAACGCATCCAACACCCTAGCTGACCAGCAGCTTGAATAGCATGTGACAGTGTTGTCTGTTCGGCCTGGAAGTCATCCTTCGTCATTCTTAATGGACCAACAATTGGAAAACAGATGTTGCCAGTACGGGAGTATCTTCACCGAACGGTCACCGAGGACTAGGGAGTACCCTGATTCCAAGGGCAAAAATGTAATCTACGATAATTAATTCACGATCAAAATTTAAACGAGATTCAGCTCTACTTTACTCCTTCAATTGGATCGCAGCTGGATGGATCCACTTGATTCCGGTGACTCCATTGCAATGGCGAAATCACCCATGTTTTGTTTCCGCTGGAATTAACGGCCAAACAACTACTGATTCGAGTCCCTAATCCATGTTGTGATGCGTTCAGTGAGAATATTTGAATATTTGATTTATATAATCCCGTCTCTAGTTTCACCGTTCTGTTGATTGAACCATGAAGGATTGGGAACTGTACACCAGATTGATATTTCCCTTCCAGATTTGCTTCGTTCAGGTAATAGCTTTCATGGCGGCAGAGGTGGAAATTGTACTACTCCCTCCGTTTCGGTTTACAAGTCCTGTACGTAGTTCTATGTCGTCAAATTGAGCAACTTAGTATGATGTATATATTATAAAAAATATATCACCGGAAACTTTAGACTTTGTAATTTCCAATGATATAATTTTTATATTATATAATTCAAATTATATAGATCAAATTGATAACCTAAATATACGCGTAGGACTTGTAAACCGAAACGGAGGGAGTATTAGATTAGACAGAAGGGGTCTTCTAAACGCTAGGAAAGTCTACAATACCCTTAGAAAATGAGTGGTCAGATTTAATTGGTACTCCAATCTATTATCGCGGAGTACAGGGTACTGTAATAACTCTCTCCAATTAAACAACTTTTTCATGTAAGCTCCCATGTAGATCCAATTTCTGATGAAAAAACTGTTTGTTATGTACATAGAAGGATCCTTGCAAATATATATCTCCTCCATGGGCTGTCTAGAATACCACTTCAAACTTGGGAAACATGAGTATGTGAAACAACATGAGCATCGTTTGGCACAGGTTTTCTTCAAAATCTTGGCAGAAGTTCACAGCTTGGAACCACAAGAAACCATGACATAAGTTGAGCTTGACTAACATGATCACAAGTTCTTTGTTCATGCATATAATTTGGATACATGTAGCAACGACAAGCTTAGCACATAACCAAAAGAGCACAAGCTAACTGAAGACCCACAGATGTGTACAAACACAGACCAAAAGAGCACAACAGGCTAACAGAAGACGACATCAAACACTCAGAGGTGTAAAGTACAGAACAAAAAGAACACAGGCTAACTGAAGACTTGGAATATATCAAACACTCAGAGAAGTTGCTTCTTAGTGCTAGACTTGGTTTATTCTTCTAACAGACACCAGCTTCTTCGTACGTCAGACTTGTTTTTTACTGTTCGAACCAGCAGCAGCCTCTTGCTCACTTTCGCATATGGAGGCATTCTCAGTGCTACCTGCAGCCTGAAAATGGAAAATGTCAAAAATATGAAGATGGTTCAAATGCACTGTTCTACGTAGCGTGCCCCCGATTCAGAAATGCCAATCGTTTCGTTGAGGCCTTGTGCTCGTTTGTTGGCACACTGACCAATATATGAAGGCATACATGGTCTTTTCTGATTACTTGTCTCGTGTTGGAAGATGGAACACCAAATACAAATTAAAGAAAACTTAGTTCATCAGTGGGGGGGATTTTCCAATAATTGTAAGTAACCTTTCAAGTTGAAAAAGTGTTGCAGACTGCAGCTATTGTTTTGAGATCTAGTAGATGCCAACTAGCTAGATTTTACTTTTCTTACTCACTATAGTCACTAGGATAGCAGCTTGTGAAAAATCTAGTAGATACCAGCTAGCTAGATTTTACTTTTCTTACTCACTATAGTCACTAGGATAGCAGCTTGTGAAAAATGGAGTATCAGAACAAGAAAAGGTACCCAATCAACAAACAGGTTAAGGATAATTCAAATAATTAAGCAGTACAAAAGATATATGATTAGTAAGAAATACATGTACATGCAGTAGTACAACCAAGAATTAAGAGTTAAGATGCATGCACGGTAAGAAATAAAGGGCACCTTTAGCCTAGGGCGTGGCCATGCCATGAAATAGGGCTGCACCCATCCAGAAGAGGTGAAGAAGTCAGCCAGCTTGGTGATGCCTTCCCGGAGGGCATCCTTGAGGCTAAAGGCAATGTACCGGAGGGCTTTATGCTTGTAGCCAGTGGAGAGCAGTACAATGCCGGCAGTCACATTGCAGACCTTCGCCACGCTGATGCAATCATCAGCCAACAGATGAGAAGCATCCACCCTCCATTCTTGCCCCCATGACGACCCCACGAGGAACCAAACCCGTATGTAGAGGCGATAGGAGGTTCTGGTTGAGACGTCGACGATGCAGGTTGTGCCATCATCCGTGTCTCCTAGGGCGTACGAGGAATAGCGGCCAAGTTTATCCGGGATGGGTACATGGGAGAACTCCATGGAGCCAACATCGAACGAGGTGAACATTTCTGCGTTGGTAGTCCTCCAATAGATGCGCTCGCCGGCGAGCATGGGCATGTAGTGTTGGAACATGTGCTGGTCACCTCTCCGCGGTGGCCTGAAGCCTTTGGATGCCAGCGAGTGGGAGAACCACTCGCCCGTACACGAGTTGTACACGTGTGGGCGCACCCTTCCGCCGCCCGTGCTCTGCAGGCAGAGCACGCGGAATGAGGTCGCATCGCCGCAAACCGGGAGGAAGCAATGGAATGACGACTTGCCGCCGGCGTTGCCCATGTTCATGCAGTAGGGTATGTGCAGTCTTGAGCTGGAGACGGGGTCGAACACAGCCATGGAACGGTCACTGGTGAGGAGTAGGAGGCCGTGTCGGCAGTCCATAAGCCGCCACTCATAGTCCTCCAAACCTGCAAGATGGAAATCGCCGCAACGGACGATGGCAGCAACATCGCTGTTGGCACGGAGGAGCGCCCGATGGAAAGAAGGGATGTCACCGTCGACGACCGAGATGAAGTAGCCCAGAAGTGGAGCCGGCGAGATGATGCGGTTGGTAACAGAGGAGAAGGCGACGTTGCCCAACCGCGGACAGGCAAAGGCGGCCCTGGCGAGCGAGGGCAGCGACGGGAGGCGACGGAGGATCTCAGCGAGCATGTCATCGCCGAGCGACATGAGGGTAGTGGGTTCGGACTGGCGCGGGCGCTTGTGGCTCCGCGGAGTTCCCATCTCACCGCAAAGTCAGTGGTGGTGGCTACTGGGTACTGGCCTGGCTAGGCGCTCGGATGGACGCGGCTGGAGGGAGGCGAGGTACTGGGCGACGGGGCGGCACGCTGGACGTGGCCGGGGGCGGCAGTCGGTCTTGAGGAAGTGGAGGATGTCGGCGTCAAGCCGGCGGCGTGGTACAGTTCAAGCCGGCGGCGGAGCGAGCGGTGGACGGCAAGAGGCGACAAGAGGCGAGATGGCCGTGGTTGAGCGATAGGAGAGGAGGCGGCGGGGCGGTTTCGCGAGCGAGCAGAGGCGCGTGCGGCGGCGGGGTGAGGGACAGGGGACAGGGGACGACCAGCGTGCGCGATCGTCGCGTACTCGCGTTAGGGTAGCAGCCGGCTGGGCCTTGCTGGGCCAAAACGCTAGGCTATATAGGACAGCCGGCCACGTTTTATAAAACCTATTTTCAATGTTGCAGAACATTTTCTATTTTAGAAAAAGAAAATAAAAGAAGGTTTGGTAAAATAAAAATGGCCAAAAATTTTGGGTTTTTTTTGAAATGTTTACATCAATTTTAAAATATCAATAAAACATTATGATTTGGTTATGACTTTAAACGAGAAGAGGGAGGAGGGCTTTAGAAAACAATAGGAGAATTTAGCAAAACAGAAATAAGCTTCAGTGAAATCATTTGAGTGTTTAACCGAACATGTCAAAGTTATGCAATGTGATGATGCATTATGTCCTAGTGGATGGGGGTAGCTACGCCACTTTCTAGCAAATCCACGTTGTCATGTAACTTGTTTTTGTCACAATATGTACACGGACAAAAGCATCTTTCTAGGTTCTAAATTAACAATTTGACTCTCGAAATATATTAGAGTGTCATATAAGTCAAAACAATTTACGCTAGGTGCCAAATAAAAAAGTGAAAAAGATCCGGTATCAAAAAATAAATTATATTAAAAACTAGTGTCAAATAAGGAATTTTAGTTTTTTAATAGGAGTCGATCGAGAAGGACCGAAAGCTTCCATTAAATAACAATGGTGGTTGTACATTTTATAAAAAAAAGGGGACTTCAAGAAGAAAAGAATTATAAACAAGCTCCTACATTTTATGCTAAGGACGTCAACAATAAATCTGAAAAAGTAACCGAAGCCTGCATGTCCTTTTTTTTTTAACAGAGACAGGGTGCCGACGCATCCTAGTATATTGCAGCTCAGAAAACATTGTACATCATAAATTACAAACCCTAGATGCCGAATCTTCTTGATTCTAGCGATCACTGGGCAATAGAGGCTGTTATGAGCCATGAACAGATAGGCTCAGATCCTAATGATCTTCTTGTCTGTTGTGCACAGTTGTGGGATACCCCGTTAATTTCTCTAGAAATGTGGAAAATGGAGCCTAACAGGGGATGTACAAGATTCTGGTATTCGATTGCTTGCCTTCTAATCTCCCAAGTCATATTGTTGTCAGAAGCCCCTTGTGCCACCGCCGCCTTTGCCAAGCTTAAGTTATCGGTGAAGAATGTTGGTCTTACTGGTTTCATTGCATCAGCAAAGTTTGCAGCTAGGACCAGGACATTTGCTTCGGCCTGCAGAGGATTTGACACATCTTTTTTGACGCCATGATGAAGACATTTGGTCTTCCTCCATCCTGTAAAGATTGAGCATAATAAATGCCCACTCCAGTCGTAGCAGTAGGAGATCCAGGTTGTTTCTTTCAGGTCGCATCAACATAAATCTTTGGACCTGCAAAATGAAAATATGTAAGCACTGATATTCCCATGTTGCTCTTTGAAGTTTGCTTGGATTGTATCAGTTCTTCAGTCTCCAAGTTCTTTAGCAGAGCTACAGTGTGTATTGGCACCTGTTGAGGGGTGTTCTTCTTTCTGCAAAAAAGCTGGTCGTTTCTAGCTTTTCAGATACACCAAAGAATTGGATGTTTCTGGTTGAGCATGTTTATGAGAATTTGAGAGATGTCCAATGTCTTGCTTACTAGGCTTCACCACAGAAGCAGACTACAAACCACTTGGGATGGTTTATAGAGAGCCCGCTACGTCGTAGTTGCAGAGCCTCCATAACGGCATCATGGCCTAGAGGTTGAAGAGGGCCTTTAGAAGATGACCGGAAGCAACCGTTGTCGATGCTAGAGGAGGAAGAGGTCGTCGTTCGGCCATAGCATATGTTGACGAGCCTATCGCCAATGTGAAGAAACTCCTAAGAGCATCTCTAGTAGATCTCGTAAACCGGGCCAAAACTGTAAAACTTCAGGTTTTGGCTTGGTTTAGGCCGTCGACCAGAGTCTGTATCCCTGGTCTAGCACGTAAATGAAAAACCGAGGGTCATGAATTCGACCGCTATATATACCGGTCGATGCGGCGGATGCAGGTTGAAACTCTATCTACGCACTGTCGCATCGACGGATCTGCTACCACTGGTAGCCTATCTCCAACGACGAATTACTCCATAGCCACTACGCATTTACCGATCCACTAAAGCAGATGTCTCGTCGTGGCGGATGTGGTAGGGGGCATCCAGATTGGCTCCAGGAGCTCCTCGCCGCGTCCCAGCGGAAGCACCTGCGCCTGTTCCACGGAGGAGCACGCTGCATGGGTCCTCTCCGAGGGGGCGAAGAAGCGCGATGTGCGGAAGTGGATGAACTGGGGATTTACATCACCGCCATCGCACTCCGCGTCCCAGCGGAACCTCCCACGCTTGTTGCGCGGAGGAGCACACCTTGTCGGTCCGCTCCTAAGGGCGAAGAAATGCGTCATGCGGAAATGGACCAACTAGGACTTGACACTGTCGCCATCGCTCGCTGCATACGCATATGGCAGGAAGGCAGGCTCGTATTCCTCCTCCCGCTAATGTCGTCGCTCCCCTACTCCCTCTGAGGATGATTTAGGCGACGAAGAGGGGCATGCGCCCTCGGCCAAGGTCTCCGAGGATGCTGACGTCATTGACACTTATGAAGCCGAGGCGGCGGCCCTCATGAAGCTTAGCCGCGTCTCGATGCTGGAAACGGTGGAGGCGAAGAAGCGTGAGGAGGAAGACGAGCTTTGGGCCGTCCACTAGTTAGTCCGCGCATATGAGGCTTTCCAGCAGGAGGCCCTCCTCCCTCCATGTTGAGACCGGGCTCATCAAACTTGACTAGGATGCCACCATCACCGCGTTATGTCCACCGCCGCGCCTACAAGCCCCGACGAGGTATCCCGGGGGCCATTTTTGGTAAATTAGGCTTAGCGGTCTCCTAGATTTAGGTATAATCGTGTTGCTTTTGCAATGTATAGTTGAAATGTACTGATGAACTTGATCTTGGTATGAACTCAATGTTCAATTTTCCCATGAAATTTGATTTCCAGTTTTTCGGTTCGTATTTACCGGATCTAATCTGCACGAGCTCGAAACGAGACCGAATCTAAACGAGACCGGATGTGGTAGACCGAATATTCCAGCGGACCTGCGCATTAGGTCATCCCATAGGCACGATCCAAGCGGTCTGATCGTGTTCGAACTGGTCCGACCAGATGAGAGAATCAGCCGTACCTTCTAGTGGGGCGATCTATCCGGACGAACATGTCCGGCGTGACCTATTTGCTCACTAAATTTGCATCAGGCGGGCGGACAGAGCGCATGCCCAAAACCGATGGCACTGGGCCGCTTGGCAGCGACCGAGACGCGTGCCATCGACTTGGACACGCTCGCAGGCAGACTGGCCGACAGCAGCAGCCTTGGCCATCAATGCTGACGCAGACTGATTGACGAGACGAGACACCACTTGAGTTCCCATGCCGACACTGATGGCGAAGACGCGAGAACCTGCGCCAGTGGTTACTTAAACTAGTGGCTACTTAAACTGGCCCAGCGCCTCGTCAGGGTCGCACTTTCCATCCCAGCCATTGCCAAGAAAGCTCCTCCACCGCCACCACCTACGATGAAGATGATTTCATGGCTCATGAAGATGAAGAACGACGCCGAGGGCAGCGACTCTAGGTCGCGCCAGCGTCGAGGGCGTGTTCGCCCACTCCACCGCCCATGTCGTGATTCCTCCGCGGTGTGCCGCCGCCAAGGCCGCATGACTTCATCAGTCCCGCGACACGTGACGACGTTCTCCACGACGACGATGATGAGCGCCATCGCGACCGCCGCTACATTCATGTGGTGGAGTGCAAGCGGCGCTAACGGGAGGGGGACCGCATCGAGCACCATGATATTTCCCTCCCCAGCTCCGCCAAGAATTCCGGCGGAAGAGCGCCTACCAGAGCAAGGTGTACTATAAGAACTTCCTGGCGTGGGAAAAAACGCGAGACGCTCGTCTAAGTTCTCATGCGAGCTCCAACCCTAGGAGTTCTACAAGGGCGTCCCCAGCTCCCCCTCCGACCATGACGATGATGACGACTAGGACGACGATGGCGAGGGCGGCGGCCACGTCATGAAGCAGGAGGCGATGGTCGTGGCGCCGTCCAGCTGATGGCGATAGTCGCGGAGGCCAACGCATCCTTGCCTCCTCCCCCGCCGCTGCCGGCGTGGGTGCCATCGGTAGCTCCACGACTCGGGATGGAGCTGACCGATCTGGTGCGTTCGTCGCTGCCATCGCCTCAGCACGAGTCGCTAGCGTGGCCCAGCCAGATGATTGACCAGCCGCCCTAGAACCTCTAGGCGTCACCGTCGTACATCAATCTCGTCTCCCACGTCGAGGAGTAGATGGCCACGACGCCAACGCAGGCCAAGGGCCATAGCTAGTGTTTTTTCTTTTATTTCCACTGTAATTTATCTATGAATCTATGTAAATTCTGATCAAATTTACGCGCTTCTATATTTAGTTTAAAATTGAAAAAAAAAATGTCTATGGCTAACATCGAACAAGGATAGGTTGGATCGGGCCGTTGGACCAGATAAGCTGGACAGTGACCCGGATTTCTTCGCGGGCCGTCAGGACGGTTTACTTCGTCGGCCATTGGTTACTACAAGAAAATTAATTAATGCTGTCGATCGCAGTAGTATGTTCACTCGCTAGTGGCTACTAGTAGTACAAACGCCGATTAGAGGAGAGCAGCACGTCAATCGACGACGAGCGAGGTTCCGTCCAAGGGGAAGAGAACACGAGGTGAGACGCCGGATTAGATGTCGATAATTTTCTATCGTATTTCTTAACGGCATGCTCGACATGCTCGAGCTCTAACCAACAAACCAGCAAAAGAAACGATCTTTCGCGGTAAGAGAGAGTAGTTTTTATAATACCCCTCCGATCAAGTACTCCCTCTAACACATATTAGTTTTCTCATATTTGTGAATCTAGACACTATTTAGTATATAGGTTTATCTAAATTTTAACAAATTCAAGTCAACTAATATGAATCGAAGAGAATAATATAATTTCTTTTTGAGGGGATCCAAGTACTAATATATTGTCATGGTATTATTAACAGGGGTGGGTCGTATTATACCGTATACTATATAGTATGACGATTTGAGTTGATGATTTGCCTCCGGCCTCTGGGTCTCCCAAAGGCTTCCTTTAGTTTGTTCGCCGGGAAATGGCTAATTAATCATATCCTAACACTTGGAATGGTGAACAGATAGACACACGGCGGGCGATCGCGAAATATTCCGTAGACCGTTGCGTGACGTGGCCTGTCCCATTGTCCGAAAATTAAAGCACATAAAGAGTGATGGGGACGCGGTTGCAGCAACGGGCGGCAAATATGATTCCGCGTTTTTGGCCCGCCGCAAGTCTCGTCCGTGGGTACGACTAGACAAAGTACACGGAAATACAAATATAGTACAATTATATGCTCATAGGCAAAGTACAAATATACTTAAAATCGAAATACACAAAAGTACAATTCTACTTAGAACCAAATACGCGAAAGTACATCTATACTAAGAGTCGAAGTACGCGAAACAACTATACCAAGAGGCAAAGTACACGAAAGTACAAGTATATGCAGATCCAAAGTACGCGAAAGTATAATTATGCTCACAGGCAAAGTACAACGAAAGTATAACTGTACTCAAAGTTGAAATATACGAAAGTATAGCTCTACTCAGAGCCAAAGTACGCGAAAGTACAAACATAATAAGAGTTGAAGTCCGCCAAAACAACAACTTTGTACTAAAAGCCAAAATTCATAGAAGTACAAGTTTAGTCGAAGTACATGAAAGTAGAGCCAAGTACATGAAACTACTACTATACTAAGAGACAAAGTACAGATAAGTACAAGTGTATTCGCTCTCAACGTACGTGAAAGTACAAGTGTGTAACCTAAGTTCAAAGTACACTAAGAACCCAAAGTACAAAATACAGAAATGAAGTAGTCTAAAGTACAAAGCGCACGGTTTGAAAAGTAAAAAAAAAAGTTGTTCAAGACCTATCAACATGAGATCTAGTTTTAAAGCTCTCGGCATGAGAAGCTCAACAGTGAAAATGGTTCGTAATTTGGACAAGCGGTTTTCAAAATATTCTTTTGAATTATCGGATTTTGAAAATAAAAGAGAAATATGTACTCTCACGCTCCTGCATCACCATCTCTCTTATCCTAATTCTATTTTTCTTCTCGTTGCAACACTTGTCAAACATGAAGAGACTCACTAGTGGAAATGATGGAAGGAGAAGCCGTCACTTGGCACGATGACGATGTGCGGGGCAAACCTTTGCGAAGGTCGGCCGTTTTTTAAGATTTCCACTTGTCCGCATCTTCAGGCTCTGCTACTTAAACCTGGGCGTGGAAAACCCGACCTAGTCGGCCCGAGAAAGCCCGAAGGGACCGGCCTGGATAACAGATCTAAGGACCGTGTGTAACTTGGGTCAGGCTTGGGTCTAGAAAAATAAGAAAATTGGGAAGGTTAGTCGGGCAGCCCAAAGACCCCGAGGTTTTTAGCAGGTTCTTGCCTGGCTTGGGCCTAAATTTTTGGCCAACTAGTCGGGTTAGGCTGGTCTTGGGCCTGAGTTTTGTGCGTCGGGCTTTTTCTAGCCGAGACCAAAGCCTGGCCCGGAAAATGCCCAACTATACATACAATGGATTTATCAACAACTCTATTTTAGATAAATCCATTGGCCAAAGCATGCTTCCTCGGAGGTTGGAAGCTCAAAGTCAAGTATTTGATGGAAAATAAATAAAGAGAAACCTTCTATTTTCTTTAGCAAGGGATGCACTCAAGCTAGAAGAGATGGAGTGATGAGTAAGTTGGGATCACTAAAGAGTCTTTATCTGACCGCTACCTTGAAATGCCTACAGAGGTTGGAAGGGCAGAGTTTGGTACGTTCAACTATCTGAAGGATAAGGTGTGGAGTAAAGCAAAGGGATGGTTGGGGAAAATTTCTTTGGGCAGGAGGAAATAATGTTCTTATAAAATTAGTGGCACAAGCTATACTGGTCTTCTCTATGGCATGTTTCAAGCTGCCGAAGGGTCTTTGTGAGCATATTGATCCAATCTTTAGAAAAAATTGGTGGGGCAGTAAGTAAGGCAAGAGGAAAGTGGCTTGGGTGTCCTAGGAGGTGATGACAAGGCCAGAATATATGGGGGTCTTATGCCTTCCACATCTTATGATTTTTCGGTGCCCAAAACGTTTTTTAGGCATCGGGCACCGATGCCCAACGCTACACAGCCGGTGTCGCAGTAAAATTTCAGAAAATCGGAGCAACTAGGTGCTCCGATGCCTAAACTCTTTGGCCAATAAAATATTGCAGTTGAATCGGGGCAACGAACACGGTCGTCTCTCTCGTTGGCAAGTACGAGCAGAAGGTCAACCAAAACGAGGAAGAGGAAGGTTGTAGACGGCGAAAAAGCCATGCCTTGCCCCGTTGCCCAGCATGCGGTGCCGTGCCGCCAATGGCCGGCACAAGCTACGCGCGCCGCCCCGAGACTTCCACGTCTCTTTCTCCGTCGTATTTCCTCCCTGATGTATGCAAAATCGAGAAGAAAGATGGGGAATTAGACGGATTTGTTGTGAGGAGAAAGACAATTTCTCTAATCTTGTGAATTGGGAAGAAGAGCTGGGGAATTAGACGGATGTGTTGTGAGGAGAAAGAGGATTTTTTGGAAGACGAGGATACAAGGGTCAGTCGAGTTTTATATGCTAATATGGGTCCCACTTCTTTTTTACAGGCATCGGGAGACCGGAGCCTAAAAAATTTCTCTAAGCATTGTTGATGCGGTGGCAAACTTTTCAGACGGTAGACAACCACCACGCTGTGGAAGGCCTTAGACTTCAGAGATCTAGAGCGGTTTAATCTAGCTCTTTGGCACGTCAGGCTCAGAGGCTTTTACAAACACGAGATTCTTTGAGTGCAAAGATTTTAAAAATGATCCACTACCCTAGTTGTACGATTTTGGGGGCTGAATTGGGGTCAGCACCTTCCCAAATTTGGCGTTCAATTATGGAGGGTAGAGATGTGATAGCAAGGGGACCAGTCAAGCGTATTGGTGATGCCAGAACAAAGAGATATATGGCAGGATAATTGGTTGTCGAGAGACACCATGTTGTGACTGATTGTATGTTTAACGGAGGATGAGCCACCCCCAAAAGTTAGTGAATTAATTGACCCATCTTCGGCAACATGGAGAGAGGAGCTGGTTCGTGAGGTATTTCTCCCAATGTATGTGGCGACTATCTTAAATAAGATCCTGTTAGTACAATGAATCAGCATGATGTTTGGGTCTGGAACTAGGATCCAAAATGTGTTTTCACCGTTAGGCTAGCTTACCGTATGATGATCACTACAAAAGTTTGTCGCGGGGACTACTTTGATGCTAATGCTAGATCATGTAATGTAGAAACTGAAGTTGAGACACCAAATATAGTGAGTACCACCCACCCGCGTTCCCCTCCCTCCCTTCCTCTTCTGAGCGGCAAAAAACCAAAGCCGGGCTGCCCCCGAGCTCTCCCCGCCGGCGATGACGGCCGGAGATGGCGAAGGGGTGGTGTCAGAGTAGCTAGGTTGGGTAGTGGCTGCGGCCTTTTGATGGGTGTAGGCTATATGCCCATAGGAAGAAGAGATGGCAGGGATCTGAGCAGCCAGATCCGGTGCTTCGGGTTGTTCGCCGGTGTGCTACTGGTCCTTGGTGGATGGGTGGCGGCGGCGGTGACCGTCTCTTTGTTGAATAAATCTGCTTGCGGTGCTTCCTTCGAGTGGTTGCTTCAAGATTTGACCCCTTCTCTGGCCGGCCGTGGTGGCGGGGGGAGTTGGGCGTTATCTGGCGGGCGACAACGAGATGAACCACCTCCGAGTTACTCCTGGGCACTGGCGAGCGGCGTCGCGAGGTCGCCTGGCCTCCTTCTTCTTCATGCTCTAGTGGTTGGAGCCTGCGGTGGGAGGGGTAGATTCGGCGGCTCGGGCATAAAGCTCGTGGGCCTCTTTGTTGCGTCTACGTTGACATGTTCTTCGCCCTTCTCTCGGTCTGCCGTGGTGGCGTGGGATAGAAGGGGGAAAAGCTTGAAGCTGAACGACTGCTTTGCTTCTTCTCCGTCTTGGGGAGTGTCACGAGCAAGAAACCTCCAAGATCTCTCGTCGATTCCGTCATCTGGAGGTCGCCAGAGAATGTTGGCAGAGGCGCCCAAGGGATTGATTGCGTTTTATCTTTTAGTCCTAGGGCGCCTTTTGTAATTAGGAGGCCCTTATCTTTTATTTCTAGGGTTTCTAGTGTGCCTGTTGCTAAGGGCTTCCCTGTAAAATGTACCAGCCACCTGGTTACTAATGCAGCTTCTAGGGTCTTCTAGACCCATTTACTGTTCAAAAAAAATGTAATGTAGAAGCTGAGAAGAAAGAATGGGCACTAGTAGAAAGCAGGCTATCCGTTCGCGCCCCCTAACAGCATTAGTCTCAGTTACGCCACGAACCGAGACTAATGCTAGCACGCGTCCCGGTTCGAGTGGGCACGGTGGCCGGAGGCATGCGTCCCGGTTCGTGAGGGGTCATGCGTCCCGATTTGTAACACAAACCGGGACTAAAGGTTGGGCACCAGACACGTGGCCTGCCACACACCTTTAGTCCCGGTTTGAGTTACAAACAGGGACGTATGATCCCGTCCTCTATAAATACGACGCTCCAGCCCTCTGCCTCCCCTCTGTTTTTTCTTGGTGGAATGTGTGAGAGGTGTGCTAGTTTATTTTTTTCCTATGCTTGCATTCAAGGTGTTTGATGAAATGTTTGAGTGAATGATCCCGTTCAATTTCTCATAGAAAAAAAATATAGGAGGTGCCCGAGACACACTTGAGCTTTCTCCTCTTTATTTCCCTCGATCGAGGTTAGCAATCTTATCTTTTCTCTGTCATTGATACAATGCATGTGTCGATGTGAATTGGTCATTTTACTATTTATGATGTTCCGTTTTTGATAAACTTAATTATATGATGCAGATGAGCGGTCGGGAATGGATGTACGGTGATCGGCGTGTACTCGGGTACATTAAAGGTGTGGATAAATTTATCGATGTGGCTATGACAAACAAAGAGAATGGTTTTATTCGTTGTCCATGTGTTCAATGTCGGAACAACAAGGAGTACTCTTCCTCGAAAATCATTCGCGTCCACCTGGTTATGAAAGGTTTCATTCCCAACTATAATTGTTGGACCAAGCACGGGGAAAGAGTGGTTATGACGGAAGACAATGAAGAAGAAGATAATGATAACAACTATCATCATATGTTTTCTGAATACAGTGATACTGCAATGGAAGACAATGAAGAGGAAGGAGGTGAAGAACGGGCATCAGATGAGCCCCCAGATGAACTTGGTAGGGTCATTTCTGATGCAAAGCGAGACTGTGAAATAGAAAATGAGAAGTTAAAGTTGGAGGGCATGTTAGAAGATCACAAGAAATTGTTGTACCCAAATTGCAAAGATGGCAGCACAAAGCTCGGCACCACACTAGAATTGCTGCTATAGAAGGCAGAGTGTGGTATAACTGACTTATCATTTAAAAATATGCTGAAAATAAAACATAACGAACTTCCCAAGAGTACGTACGAATCAAAGAAGACTCTCCGCCCTCTAGGATTAGATATGCAAAAGATACATGCATGCATTAATGACTGCATCCTCTACCGCGGTAAGGAGTATGCGAATTTAGATAAATGTTCGGTATGCAATGCATTGCGGTATAAGATCAGACGAGATGACCATGGTGATGTTGAGGGAGAGCCCCTCTGGAAGAGGGTTCCTGCTAAGGTTATGTGGTATGCTCCTATAATAGCAAGGTTGAAACGCATGTTCAGAAAAAAAGACCATGCCAGGTTGTTGCGATGGCACAAAGAAGACTGTAAGAAAGACGAGAAGTTGAGACACCCTACTGATGGGTCACAGTGGAGAAAAATCGAGAGAGACTTCCCGGACTTTACAGGCGACGCAGGAAACTTATGGTTTGGTCTAAGTACGGATGGCATGAATCCTTTTGGGGAGCAGAGCTGTAGTCACAACACCTGGCCCGTGACTCTATGTATCTACAACCTTCCTCCTTGGTTGTGCATGAAGCGTAAGTTCATTATGATGTCAGTGCTCATCCAAGGCCCGAAGCAATCGGGAAACGACATTGATATGTACCTAAGGCCATTAGTTGAAGAACTCTTACAGCTATGGGGAAAACCAGGTGTACATGCGTGGGATAAGAACAAACAGGAGCCATTTGACCTACGAGGGTTGCTTTTCGTAACCATCAATGATTGGCCTGCTCTTAGTAACCTTTCAGGACAGACAAACAAGGGATATAAGGCATGCACGCACTATTTAGATAAGACTGGAGGTACATATTTGCATAAATGCAAGAAGGTTGTGTATCTGGCGAATCGATGATTTCTTCCGACCAATCATCCCATAAGAAAGAAAGGCAAGCATTTCAAAGGTGAGGCAGATCACCGAAAGAAGCCTGAACTCCCTGCTGGTGATGATGTATTTGGTATGGTTAAGGACATAGAAGTAATCTTTGGAAAGGGTCCCGACGGTCAATCAGTTTCGAACGACGTCGCTATAGGACACGCACCCATGTGGAAGAAGAAATCTATATTTTGGGAGCTGCCATATTGGAAAGTCCTACGTGTCCGCTCTTCAATCGACGTGATGCACGTGACGAAGAATCTTTGCGTGAACCTGCTAGGATTCCTAGGCGTGTATGGGAAGACAAAAGATACACCAGAAGCATAGGAGGACCAGCAAATTATGAAAGACCCAAAGAACATGCATACACAGAACAAGACGAATAAAGGGCGTCACTTAAGTCGTGCCAGCTATGTTCTTACCAAAGCAGAGAAGGAAATCTTTTTTGAATTCCTTTACAGTATCAAGGTGCCGTCTGACTTCTCATCTAATATAAAGGGGATAATAAATATGGCAGAGAAAAAGTTCCAAAACCTGAAGTTTCATGACTGTCACGTGATTATGACGCAGTTGCTTCCGATTGCATTGAGGGGTCTTCTACCGGAAAATGTTCGAGTACCCATTGTAAAGCTGTGTGCATTATTTAATGCAATATCTCAGAAGGTAATCAATCCAGATATTCTGCCAAGGTTACAGAAGGATGTGGTACAATGTCTTGTTAGTTTTGAGTTGGTGTTCCCACCATCCTTCTTCAATATTATGACGCATCTCATGGTTCACCTAGTGGAAGAGATTGCCATTCTTGGTCCTGTATTTCTGCACAATATGTTCCCCTTTGAGAGTTTCATGGGAGTCTTAAAGAAATATGTTCATAACCGTGCTAGAACAGAAGGAAGCATCTCCAAGGGATATGGAACAGAGGAGGTCATTGAGTTTTGTGTTGACTTTATTTCTGACCTTAAGCCGATTGGTGTTCCTGACTCGCGGCATGAGGGAAGACTAAGTGGAAAAGGCACGCTGGGAAAGAAAACAATGATATGTAGGGACGGGGATTCTTTCACTAAAGCACACTACATAGTTCTACATAATTCCACCTTGGCAGCTCTGTATATCGAGGAACACAAGAATATTGTACGCTCCAAAAACCCGGGGAAGCCTGACTCATGGATTACAGATGAACACATGAAGTCTTTCGGCAGTTGGATGCGGACACATCTATTGAATGACACGCTACTGTTTTTTGTAATAGGTTGATAGCAGCGACGTCTGTAGCGACGACGAGTCCATGGACACCAAGATTCGTCAGGTGCTAAGGAAGATGAAGTCCGGCCAGTTCAACGGCTTCTTCACTGGCGACGTCTATAGGTGCCCCTTCTGCACCAGGAGCCTCACCACCGACATCAACTCCCTCGTGATGCATGCCAAGGATGTGAAGAACTGCGGCCCGTCAAAGAACGCCAACGCCTTCAGAGCCCAGCACAAGGCGCTCGGTTTTCACCTCCGCAACCTCCAGAAGGTGGCCATCAAGGAGGGTCGCATGCCCCCGACCAAGCCCAAGGCGTCCAAGGTCAAGGGACTAGGCAGCCGTAAGTGGAGGAAGCGCCACAGGGAGGAGGCGGAGGTCATGAGGAGCCACTGATCCTGTGCTGATGATGTTGCTGCTGTAAAGCAGCTTCTTTTGGTTTGTTGTCTGTGTTGAACTTGTAAGCTGCTGCTGCTGAACAGCCTAATTGTCGAACCTGGTTTAAGTATCGTACTATATAATCCTTTATTAGCTGCTTTATCTAATCTGCTCTGTTCATCTACATATTTATGGTGCTGGTTAGATTTGCTGCCAGATTGGGAAAATACGAGGGCCAAAAGGAACCATGAATGAAGAGAGAAGCTGCTCTAGATTCGCTGCCTTTTTGGGTAAAAATAAAAACTGTTAGCCACATAAAGGGGACAAGACACTCTTAAAAAGGATCATAAAAATAACAAAAAATAAACCTTCCAATTTAGGATGCCGCGTAACTACCATACGCGCCCCACATGGTCCCACACCATATCCCCCAAACGCGTTCCCAACAAGTCGGCCCCACACCATGGGGGTCCTACTACGGGACCCGACTGAACATGGTCCCACCTGTCATCACGTAACGAGGGTGGGTCCTACTTGTCAGCACATAACGACGAGGGTCCACTACGGGACCCACCTGAATGCAGCCCCACTTGTTAGGACGTAACAACGAGGCACTAACGGGACCCAACGGAGAGCGAGTTTCAGACCGATGTGAGAGTTCCATTATAGGAGCTGGACAAAAGTGAGGAAAAACTAAGCGGCTGGGGAAAAGTGAGTACGACTAATGAACCAGGGGCACGAAGAAATCCCTATTTTTCACCATCTATAAATCAACATAAATTATTTTATAGCATTATTAAACTACTTAAGATTTTCTCATCATAAAATGTACTTCTTTAGAGGTAAGATCAAGTAAGATTTTGTGAAGCTATTTCTTTAAGCAATAACATTAATTCTCATGCTCACTTAAATACTTCAAACCATAACAAATTCTAGAGATCATCTAATTATGCTATCATCAATAAGATAAATCTTGTCTTTAGGGTTATAATAGAAAATCATGTTTTAAACTCATCATTCACTCACATTGGGAGTGAATGATCTCACTTCTTTGATTATGCTTAGGAAAAACCTAGAACTTTAGAATTCCAAAAACATTATGTCTTAAATCCATTTATATTTTTATAGTTAACTTTGGACTAATATTCAACAAACTAAAAGTATAGTAACTCAAGATCATTTGTACTTTATCAATACCCATAGTACAAATACTTGTAATCTTCAGAATTGATTAACTCAGCATAAACAACATTTTCTTCAAAAGTTATTCTTTTTGCCACTTCAAACAAAAACATTATATTCTTTCTTTTAAGCCTTAACAACTTAAAACATAAGCTTTTATAAGAGTTACATGATATTAATCAAACACAATATATGTTATTATTGTATTTACGTTTGTATCTTGTATGTTAAGTATTAAATTATTCAATGATACATTTGCTAGTGAACTAAACTTGAAGATAAACCAAATCTTGAATAAATCACCTAAGTTCAACTCATTCACAATATTAGGGAATTACTTTGGCGTTTTACAAAATGCATAGAATTACTTATGCACAATTTCATATTTCTTCTTTAAAGGTTAGTCCTTACCGGACCAATGATGATGTTTATAGTTGTTGGAGTTTATATTGTCCTGAAGACCGTGATTGCATAACATTGTAATCACAAAGGAAAGTTCACACTTGCTCATGTACTTTGGTTATTGTCTATCAAGTATTTGCAATCTATTATTGTTATCACCTTCTTTTAAAAAAGGATGGCATAAAACATTATTTTCATAATTAACTGGAACTATTGGTTACTGATCCAGGGTGGTCAGTTAATTTATTATGACTAGCAATGGAATCACCATTTCTCAGGGATGTATCATCTAGGACTTAATAACCAATGTCGCCAGTGATTCTAGAGCTGTATAATACGCCTTAAACATGAACTGGAGTGGGACAGAGAAGTCAGGCGGATCTTCTTCCTTTTGTTTTTCAATTGTAACATCCCAGTATTAGAGCTTAGAAATAAGCTGAACACCGAAGTGTGCATTGCATTCATGCATAGAAAATCCGAATAATTTTCGCACTTTTGAATAAATCTTATCAAAGTGATTGAAGCTTCTCTCAACTTCATGGAATTGAAGTAGATCATCAAGGTGACTGCGATAAGTTTCAATATGACCTTTGCTAAAACCTTATTTTGGGTAAACATGATTTGATCTAAGGGTAGATCAAATGTAATAAAATTAAACCCTAATACATTACTTAATGATTTATATTTGATCTTTAAGTGATCATATCCTAGTATTCAATATGCAACTCATGAATACCAAGTTATAACCATAGTATAAGTAATAGGAATGCAACAACTAAATCTTGATCTATCTTAATCTCATCTATTTCTACCATGAGTATCATGGTAATACCTAACCTTAATTCTGTAGTAAGATTGAGTAGGAAAGAAACCAAGTCAATATCATTCACCATATACCTTTCTGTCCATATCAATCTTTACCATTCCTATTGGACTCATATTCCAATATCTATTGTTCATCAATGTTAAGTAATCAACTATTGATTCATCAATTCTTAATCTATCAATCCTTGTCCTTATCATAGCATTCACTTAAGTCCTTAGAGAATGAAGTAAGAAGAGGTAGATTGTAATGCTAGTATTAGATATCATCTATAGGATGGGAGTGATTGAAGGAAATCAAATCAGTATGGTAACAAAGAAGGTTACAAGGATGAATCCTGAAGATAGATACCCAGGAGTAATCCTATTGGATTAAGTAAGCATAGTCCATGAATAGCATCCCTTAATCTAATAGAGATACTAAGAAGATAATTTTAATACAACTGTAATGTTGTATGGATGGAAGCCTTGTTTAGCCAACTGGAAACCTGAATCATAAAGGATTTTAATGATCATGTCTTACTCACCAATATTGAATGCTTATATCATTTATAAGTGACATTGGTGGATAAAGCATGATTGGACCATAGTATAGATATATTATCCTAGATTAGTCATTACAAGTCACATTAATATAATGTGAGGTTGGAATATTAGATATTGGAGTTAAATAGAGACAAGATAGTATGATTAAAATGCTGTTAGAACAACATTGGATTAAAGAAGTAGTATTCTCCTCTTTGGAAATACTAAGAACTTGAGGTGAATTAGGATTTGAGGTATACATCCATTGGAGTAATATTAGTGATGGTGATAAAGGAAGTATATGAGTGGAGTTAGAGGTAACCATTTATTGGATTGGAGGTTATCCGCAGTAGAATAGTTAATATACCCAAGTATAGATATGAAAAGATTAGGAAATGCTTTAGAATTAAGCTTATTAAATTTACAAATGGATTTAGAAGAATAAAAGGTGGATACGAATATTCTGTAAAGCAAAGCTCATCATGTGATGATGGACATAGAGAAGTAATATATCTAGGAAAGGAATTCCTTAATCAGAAGTCCAGAATTATGAAGTATGGAATATAGAAATTCTTGGTAAACATTAAAACCTAATTCTATAACCAAACCTATTATCCATTTCATCTGATTGATCTATTATCTTACTTACACAAAGCCTCATAAAAATATTTTACTATATCAAATCACCTGAGCACATCTTTGTCATTTTCAACCATCATAACCATATGTGCTTAGGAGTATCTTTATCAATTCTTTCTCATAAGTCATTCTAATGAATCACCCCACTGTTTGTAAAAGGTAACATCATTCTGATCATAAACATAAAGACAATGTGTTTAGCCATTAATCTTTATTCATATCAACAAAAGAATATAAGTATATTGAGAACCTTAAACCCTAGTTAAGCAATTGTAATTTAAACCCTAACTTCTATGTTAGCTATAACAAAACTTATACATTGCTATTTCCTAAATTTATGAGAATGATATTAACCATATGAAATCCTTAGGATATCATGCATTAAATAATAAAATGGGATCATTATATAAAATTCTCCCTCCACACTATGAGTTAACTAAAATTAAGTTTTATAAACAAATAAGTAAATATTTTAAAATAAATCCATGGCTTATTATGGAAAGAAAGCTAATAACAAAGCCTCTTACCAAATATTAGAAGGACCTATATAAACAAAATAAAGAAATACAACATTAATTAATAAAAGATCATAAAATGACTTTAATGCCATTCATTGTGGTTGCAACTATTTAACAAATAAGTTCTCTAAAAATAAATTTGAAACAAATGTGTAATGCACAAATCTAAAAATAAAACAGAAAAGAGAAAAGGAAACAGTAAAGAAAAAACTATAACCAGGCCGAAGCCCATTACCCCTCTTTCTTATCCATCGCCCACGGGCAACCACAGCCACCCAACCAAAGCCCAGTAGCAGCCCAAGACCAGCCCAATCTATCTTTCTCTCTGGTTGACAAGTGGGACCGAGGAGCAAATTAGAAGAACTGCCACTACTGGAAAAACCATCTTCGGTTCGATCAGAACAAGCCCAGCAGTCCTGGCCCGTCACGAACCGTGACTAGTGCTAGCACTAGTCCCGGTCCGTGAGGCCTCCAACGGCTAGAAATGGACATAAGCATTAGTCCCGGGCCGGACCAGAGCATTAGTCCCGGCCCGTAATACGGCCCGGGACTAATAAGCTAGAGCGTGGCAACAACTCTTTTCGGGGACTATTAGTCCCGGGTCATATCACGGCCCGGGACTAATTGTCCATCACCATATATATAGCTCCCTGGCCAGCTGCCCTAAAGCATATGGTGGCCATTTTTCTCAAAGAAAGCAAGAGAGTTCATGCCATTTTTTTCTCAAGATTTGTCAAGATTTAGTTTGCAACACCTAAATCCAAAGCTTTAAAAGGTTAGAACTTCATTCTTTCATCTCTTATTGCTACTTTAGCTCTATATAATGCTCTAGAAGTATAGAGATATGGATCAAATGCATGCATGCTCTAGAAGTAGCTAGAAGGATTTTGATATATATGTGTAACAAATTTTGATTAGGCACATAGTTACTAAAAATTGAAATGTGTAATTTTAGAGTTTCAGAGCTTAGAATGGAATGAGGTTTTCACTGATGGAACAATAATAAAAAACTCCACATTTATCATGTTGATTGTTTTCTCCAATTCACAAATTAGTGCATGTAAATTTTTCAAAATTCAAAATTAATGCTCTAGAAGCTCTCAATATAACTTGTAATAATTTTATCATGTTGTGTAATGGTTTTTGATATACTTTTACTATAATGCAGATGGTCCGGGAATGGATGTACGGTACTGACCGACGCTCTGGCGAGTTCATTAATGGCGTGCATGAATTCATCTGTGTTGCTGATGCAAACAAGCACAATGGTTTTGTATTCTGTCCATGTAATGGATGTAGGAATCAGAAGGATTACTCTGACTCAAAAACCCTTCACAGCCACCTGTTGAAGTCCGGCTTCATGCCCAGTTATAATTGTTGGACCAAGCACGGAGAGAGAGGGGTAATAATGGAAGACAATGAAGAAGAGGAGGAGGATGACAACTATCATGGTTTCCCTGAGTACGGAGATACTTCCATGGGGGATGCTAAAGGGGAGGATGAAGAAGAGACACATGATGAACCCGCTGATGATCTTGGTCGGACCATTGCCGATGCACGAAGAGATTGTGAAACTGAAAAGGATAGGGAGAAGTTCAATCACATGCTAGAGGATCACAAAAAGTTGTTGTACCCAAATTGCAAAAATGGTCTGAAAAAGCTGGGCAGCACACTGGAATTGCTGCGATGGAAGGCTGAGTGTGCTATACCTGACTCCTCATTTGAAAAGTTGCTGAAAATTATGAAGAATATGCTTCCAAAAGATAATGTATTGCCCGCCAATACATACGAAGCAAAAAAGGTTGTCTGCCCTCTAGGTTTAGAGGTTCAGAAGATACATGCATGCCCTAATGACTGCATCCTCTACCGCGGTGAGGAGTATGAGAATTTAGATGCATGCCCGGTATGCACTTCACTTCGGTATAAGATTAGACGAGATGACCCTGGTGACGTTGAGGGCGAGCCCCCCCAGAAGAGGGTTCCTGCGAAGGTGATGTGGTATGCTCCTATAATACCACGGTTGAAACGCTTATTCAGAAACAAAGAGCATGCCAAGTTGTTGCGATGGCATAAATAGGAACGTAAGTCAGACGGGATGTTGAGACACCCCGCTGATGGGTCGCAATGGAGAAAAATCGATAGAAAGTACCCGGACTTTGCAGATGACGCAAGGAGTTTAAGGTTTGGTCTAAGTACAGATGGCATCAATCCCTTTGGGGAGCAGAGCTCCAGTCACAGCGCCTGGCCCGTGACTTTATGCATCTATAACCTTCCTCCTTGGTTGTGCATGAAGCGGAAGTTCATTATGATGCCAGTGTTGATCCAAGGTCCGAAGCAACCCGGAAACGACATTGATGTGTACCTAAGGCCATTAGTGGAAGAACTTTTACAGTTGTGGCACGAACCCGGGATACGCGTGTGGGATGAGCACAAGCAGGAAGAATTTAACCTCCGAGCATTGCTTTTCGTAACAATCAATGATTGGCCTGCTCTTAGTAACCTTTTAGGACAGTCAAACAAGGGATACAATGCATGCACACACTGTTTAGATGAGACTGCAAGTATATATTTGGAACATTGTAAGAAGAATGTATACAATGAGCATCGTCGATTTCTTTTGGCCAAGCATCCCTTAAGAAAGAAAGGCAAGCATTTCAACGGTCTGGCATGTCACCAGACGAAGCCTAAGGAGCGTACTGGTGCTGATATATTTGATATGGTCAAAGATTTGGATCAACTGGTAACCTTTGGAAAGGGTCCTGGAGGAAAATCTATTCCGAAAGACGCTGAAGGACACGCACCCATGTGGAAGAAGAAATCTATATTTTGGGAGCTACCATATTGGAAATTCTTAGAGGTCTGCTCTGCAATCGATGTGATGCATGTGACGAAGAATCTTTGCGTGAACATGCTAGGCTTCTTGGGCGAGTATGGGAAGACAAAAGATACACCAGAAGCACGAAAGGACCATCAACGTATGAAAGACCCAGATGGCCTGCATCCAGAATGGTTTCAAGGTCATGCCAGCTACGCTCTTACCAAACAAGAGAAGGAAATATTTTTTGAATGCCTAAGCAGTATTAAGGTCCCGTCTGGCTTCTCGTCGAATATAAAGGGGATAATAAATATGGCAGAATGAAAGTTCCAAAACCTAAAGTCTCATGACTGCCACGTGATTATGACGCAAATGCTTCCGATTGCATTGAGGGGGCTTCTACCAGATAATGTTCGAGTACCCATTGTGAAGCTATGTGCATTTCTCAATGCAATCTCTCAGAAGATAATCAATCCTGAAGATCTACCACGGTTACAGAATGATGTGGTCCAATGTCTTGTCAGTTTTGAGTTGGTGTTCCCACCATCCTTCTTCAATATTATGACGCACCTGCTGGTTCACCTAGTCAAAGAGATTTCCATTCTCGGTCCTGTATTTCTACACAATATGTTTCCCTTTGAGAGGTTCATGGGAATCTTAAAGAAATATGTTCGTAACCGTGCTAGGCTAGAAGGAAGCATCTCCAAGGGCTATGGAACAGAGGAGGTCATTGAATTTTGTGTTGACTTCGTTCCTGACCTTAAGACGATTGGTCTTCCTCAATCGCAGTATGAGGGGAGACTGAGTGGAAAGGGTACTCTAGGAAGGAAAATAATAATATGTAGAGACGGACATTCTTACACTGAAGCACATTACACCGTTCTACAGAATTCTATCTTGGCAGCCCCATATATCGAGGAACACAAGAAAATCTTACGCTCCAACTGAAGGGTTTCGCGGCATAGTAAATCAAAATTTTCTACGGAGCGAACAGAGGGAAAGCCAAGATCTAATCTAGGAGATGCAAACAACGAGAGAGATTGGATTAGATCTTCATACCCTTGAAGATTCGCACAGCGGAACGTTCGTCAGAACGTGGGTGATGTAGTCGTACTCGCTTCTCCTCCTCGCGATCCGATCCGATCTAGAACCACAAGTGGCGGTGCCTCCGTGAGATGCACACGTGCAGCACCTCGACGTCTCCTCCTTCCTCGGACCAGCGAGTATGGTGGAGAGATAGATTGGATCTACAACACGACGGCGTGGTGTATATGGTGGAGAATTTCTGCTGCAGGGCTTCGCCTACAAACAGTCGGGAGGGAGAGAGGAAGGTAACAAGGCTGCTAGGGCTTGGAGGAAGGTGTGTGGGGGGAGGGGGCGCACCACCCCTCTATATATAGAGGGGGGCGGCCAGCCCTTGCCCCTCCTCCAAGCCTATCTCTAGTTTAAACAATTTAAACTCTCCCTTATCTAGAAATCCTATCTCTAGTTTAAACGATTTAAACTCTCCCTTATCTAGAAATTCTATCCCGAGATTTAAACGAGTCAAATCTCTCTAGAATCGGCTGGGCCCTATGGGGCCTTGTGCCCCTGGCCCAATGCGGCCAGGACACTCCCTCATAGGCCCATGCCCCCTCCCGGAAGGTGGGGCCATGTTGGTCCCCTCCCGGAAGGTTCTAGAAGCTTCCGGTACAATACCGATTAACCCGGAACAATTCCGAACTCCAAAAACTGCACTGCCTTATATGAATCTTATTCTCCGGACCATTCCGGAACCTCTCGTGATATCCCGGATCCCATCCGAGACTCCGAACAAAAATTCATAAACCAATTATCCAATCTATCCTAGCGTCAAGACACGTTAAGTGTGTGACCCTGCGGGTTCGAGAATATGCAGACATGATCTTCTATCAATAATCAACAGCGGGGTCTGGGCACCCATATTGACTCCCACACATTCATCGATGATCATATCGGATGAACCACGATGCCAGGATTCAATCAATCCCATATATATATTCCCTTCGTCTCGCGATATTTTACTTGCCCGAGATTCGATCGTCGGTACCGTCATACCTAGTTCAATCTCGTTCACAGCAAGTACTTTACTCGTTCCGTAATCCGATATCACTTTTTGATTAACTCCTTAACCACATGCTTGCAAGCGGTGTTGATATCGATTACCGAGTGGGCCCGAAGTATATCTCTCCGACTTGGGAGGGACAAATTCCATCTCGATACATACAACCCAACAGATACTTTCCGATCACCTGAGAGACACCTTTATGATCACCCTCTCATAGGATGACGTTTGATGACCTCAAAGCTTTCTTCCGGTACCAGGGAGTTGCATTATCTCATGGTCTAAGGAATACAATATTTGACATAGGAAAAGCTTCGCAAAGATGAACACGATGAAACGATCTAATTGCTTCGC
This sequence comes from Avena atlantica, assembly GCA_910589765.1. Classification (NCBI taxonomy): domain Eukaryota; kingdom Viridiplantae; phylum Streptophyta; class Magnoliopsida; order Poales; family Poaceae; genus Avena; species Avena atlantica. The sequence continues at coordinate 521,543,599 of OU342735.1, read as the reverse complement.
TTAGTTTGGGTCTGTCCATCATATCATTCTCCCAATGATATGATCTCATTATCAATTGACAACTCATGTCTATGGTTAGGAAACCTTAACCATCATTGATCAATGAGCTAGTCCATAGAGGCGTACTAGGGACACGGTGTTGTTTACAAACCACACAAGTATTAAAGTTTCCGCTTAATACAATTCTAGCATGGAACACAAACTTTATCATGAACAAGAATTATAATAATAACATCTTTATTATTGCCTCTAGGGCATAATTCCAACAGTCTCCCACTTGCACTAGAGTCAATAATCTAGTTTACATCTGGCAACAATCTCACACCCATGGCATTGAGGTGTTGATCATGTTTTACACGTGGAAGAGGTTTAGTCAGTGGATCTGCGACATTCAGGTCCGTATGTACTTTGCTAATCTTCAGATCTCCATCTGCTATATAATCTCGGATTATATGAAACTTGCGGTTGATATGCTTGGTCTTTGGATGATATCTTGGTTCCTTAGCGAGTGCTATGGCGCCAGTGTTGTCACACAATATCTCCAGTGGGTCCAATGCACTTGGAACCACGCCAAGCTCAGTGATGAAGTTTCTGATCCAAACTCCTTCACTTGACGCTTCTGCAACAGCCATGTATTCCGCTTCCACTGTAGATCCCGCGATCATGCTTTGCTTGCAGCTTCTCCAGCTCACAGCTCCTCCATTCAAAATATAAACGTATCTTGTCTGAGATTTGGAATCATCCTTGTCGGTGTCGAAACTAGCATCGACGTAACCTTTTACGACAAGCTGTTCATCACCCCCATAGACTAAGAACATTTCTTTAGTTCTATTTAGGTACTTTAGGATGTTCTTCACGGCTGTCCAGTGTTCCACTCCTGGATCACTTTGATATCTGCTCGTCAAACTAAGAGCATTGGACACATCCGGTCTAGTACACATCATGGCATACATGATGGAACCTATGGCCGAGGCATAAGGCACTTTGCTCATAGCTTCCCTATCATTTACCGTAGCTAGACACTGAGCCTTGCTCAATATCTTACCTGACAACATAGGCACTGAACCTTTCTTTGCCTTATCCATTCTAAACCTTTTCAGAACTTTGTCTAGGTATGTACTCTGGCTTAAAGCTATCAGGCGTCTTTGTCTATCTCTATAGATCTTGATGCCCAATATATAAGCAGCTTCACCTAGGTCTTTCATTGAAAAACACTTGTTCAAATAACTCTTCACATCGTTAAGCATGTTGATGTCATTTCCGATAATCAATATGTCATCCACATACAGTACCAGAAACGTCACCGAGCTCCCACTCACTTTCTTGTAGATGCAAGCTTCGTAGCAATTTGGAACAAATCCAAAGCTCTTGATCACTTGATCAAAACGAAGGTTCCAACTCCGAGATGCTTGCTTCAGTCCATAAATGGAACGCTGAAGTTTGCATACTTTACTAGCATCCTTAGGATCGACAAAACCTTCGGGTTGCATCATATACAACTCTTCATCAATGTTGCCATTGAGGAAAGCAGTCTTGACATCCATCTGCCATATTTCATAATCATGAAACGCAGCAATTGCTAATAAAATCCAAATGGACTTAAACATCGCTACGGGAGAGAAAGTCTCATCGTAGTCAACACCTTGAACTTGTCGAAAACCTTTTGCGACAAGCCGTGCTTTATAGACGGTAACATTACCATCCGCGTCCGTTTTCTTCTTGAAAATCCATTTGCACTCAACGGCCTTTCGGTCGCTAGGAGGGTCCACCAAAGTCCATACTTGGTTTTCGCTCATGGATCCCAATTCGGATTTCATGGCTTCCAGCCATTTCTCAGAGTCTGGGCTCATCATCGCTTCCTCATAGTTCGTAGGTTCACTGTCTTCTACCAACAAGACAGTCAAGACAGGGTTGCCGTACCACTCAGGAGGGGCACGCAACCTTGTCGACCTGCGACGTTCAGTAGCAGCATCGTCCGAAGCTTCATGATCCTTGTCATTAGCTTCTTCTATTGTTGGTGCAGGCGGCACTGGAACAATTTCAGGTGCTGCGCTACTCTCCAATTCAAGAGAAGGTTCAATAACCTCGTCTAGCTCTACTTTCCTCCCACTCACTTCTTTCGAGAGAAACTCCTTCTCAAGAAAGGAACCGTTCTTTGCGACAAACACTTTGCCTTCGGTTCTGTGATAGAAGGTATACCCAATAGTTTCCTTAGGGTATCCTATGAAGACGCATTTCTCCGCTTTGGGTTCGAGCTTGTCCGGCATCAATTTCTTGACGTAAGCTTCGCATCCCCAAACTTTAAGAAACGACAACTTAGGTTTAGCACCAAAACACAGTTCATACGGTGTCGTCTCAACGGATTTAGATGAAGCCCTATTTAAAGTGAATGCAGCGGTTTCTAATGCATAACCCCAAAATGATAACGGCAAATCAGTAAGAGACATCATCGATCGGACCATATCTAATAGGGTTCGATTCCGGCGTTCAGACACACCATTGCGCTGTGGTGTTCCGGGTGGCGTGAGTTGTGAAACGATTCCACTTGCTTTAAGATGCGTGAGAAAATCATAACTCAAATATTTGCCCCCACGATCGGATCGTAGAAACTTAATCTTTCTGTTACGATGGTTCTCCACTTCATTCTGGAATTCTTTGAACTTTTCAAACGTTTCAGATTTATGTTTCATTAAATAGATATACCCATATCTACTTAAGTCATCGGTAAAAGTGAGGAAATAGCGATATCCACCGCGCGTCGAAACACTCATTGGTCCGCATACATCGGTATGTATGATTTCCAACAAGTCCGTTGCTCGCTCCATCATACCGGAGAACGGGGTTTTGATCATCTTGCCCATGAGGCATGGTTCGCATGTGTCAAATGATTCAAAATCAAGAGACTCCAAAAGTCCATCAGAATGGAGTTTCTTCATGCGCTTTACTCCAATATGACCTAGACGACAGTGCCACAAATAAGTAGTATTATCACTATCTACTTTGCATCTCTTAGCCTCAATGTTATGGATGTGTGTTTCATCCCTTTCGAGATTTAGAAGAAATAAACCATTCACAAGAGGTGCATGACCATAAAAGATGTTACTCATATAAATAGAACAACCATTATTCTCCGATTTAAATGAATAACCGTCTTGCAATATACACGATCCGGAAATGATGTTCATGCTCAACGCAGGCACATAATAACATTTATTAAGGTTTAAAACTAATCCCGAAGGTAGCGTGCCGACGGCCATCACATCAACTCTTGATCCGTTGCCAACGCGCATCGTCACCTCATCCCTCGCAAGCCGCCGTCTATTCCGTAGCTCTTGTTTCGAGTTACAAATATTAGCAACTGAACCGGTATCAAATACCCAGGCACTACAACGAGGGCTAGTAAGGAAAACATCAATAACATGTATATCAAATATACCTTTGATGGTGCCAGCCTTCTTGTCCGCTAAGTACTTCGGACAATTGCGCTTCCAGTGACCCTTGTCCTTGCAATAGAAGCACTCAGTGTCCAGCTTGGGACCAGACCTGAGCTTCTTCTCAGCAGGGGCATTGCGCTTGCCGCCACCCTTCTTGAAGGGCTTCTTTGCTCCCTTACCTTTCTTAAAGGAGGGCTTGTTGACCATCAACACATGATTATCCTTCTTGATGTCCACTTCCGCAGCCTTCAGCTTTGCGAAGAGCTCGGTGATCGTATCAGTGGAACCAATCTGATTATGAGTCACTACAAAACTTTTGTAGCTGGGAGGGAGTGATTGCAGAACCCTGTCAATCTTGAGCTCCTCTGGAATCGTGCATTCCAGTTGCTCAAGGCGTTGAGTGTAGCCCGACATCTTTATGGCGTGCTCACTAACGGAACTCCCTTCCTCCATCTTGAAGTTAAAGAACTTCTCAGAGATCTCATATCTCTCAGAACGGGCTTGAGTCTGAAACATGGTTTTCAGCTCCTCGAGAATCTCAAAGGGCCCGGGATAGGTTTCAAAACGATTTTGAAGCTCCGGTTCCATAGCAAACAACATGGTGCTCCTAATCACACCATAATCATCTTTGCGCGACTGATAGACAGCTTTCTCATCAGCCGGCGCAGTTGCAGCAGGGGGGGTCACCTAACGCTTTCCCAAGGACATAGTCCTTTTGTCCGCCAGCCAGAATGATTCTTAGATTGCAGAAACAATTGGTGAAGTTAGACCCATTGTTCCTAAGCTTTTCTTTCTCAGCAAAAACGTTGAAATTGAAGTTGGATTTGGCCATGTGATCTACAGTATTGGCAAGTACAATTTAGACTATGTTCATGATAAATAGTTCAACTTAATCAAATTACTAGATGAACTCCCACTAAATTCAACATCCCTCAAGTTGTTTAGTGAACACGATCCAAATTCACCACACCTAATCCGATCATCACGAGAAGAGATGTGGTTTCAATGGTGGACAACGAAGTGTCGATCATATCATTCATATGACTCATGCTTAACCTTTCGGTTCTCGGCCATGTCTGTACATGCTAGGCTCGTCAAGTTAGACCCAAGTATTTCCGCGTGTGCAAAAACTGGCTTGCACCCGTTGTATGTGAGCGTAGAGTCTATAGCAGCCGATCATCACGTGATGCTTGGACACGACGAACTTTCGCAACGGTGCATACTTGGGGAGAACACAATTTTTATCTTGATCTTTAAGTGAGGAATCATATTATAATGCTACCGTCGCGATCTAAGCATAATAAGATACATAAAAGGATAAACATCACATGCATATAACTTTATGTGACATGGTATAGCCAATCTTCGCGCAATGATCTCCATCTTGTGCGTTCCGGCATGATCTCCATCACTCCACCATGATTGCCTCCACCACGAATAGCAACTACAACTATTGCTAACTACTTAGCGATAAAGTAAAGCTATTACATGGCGTATAAGAAGTTGACTCGCAGGTCATACACAATTATAAAGACAACCATATGGCTCCTGCCGGTTGTGTACTCATCGACATGCAAGTCGTGAAACATTACAAAACATGATCATCACATACAATATACACATCACATCTTGGGCCATACCATATCACAGAAAACACTCCCTGCAAAAACAAGTTAGACGCCTCTACTTTGTTGTTGCATGTTTTACGTGGCTTCTGGGAGTAGATGCTAAGAACGATTCTTACCTACGGAAAGCCACAACGGTGATATTATGGTTGCCAAACTCCGGTGTTAATCCCATGACAACTATAGTGAGAGAAATTGACATCCACCAGCCGCATGTGTGGAACAAGCCACACGTCAAGTGCGGAGCCGGTCTCGCGAACGACGTCGCGTAAGGTTGGCCTGGACCGCTTCAATCTCACTATCCCGCGTCATAAGAAGAACACAAACAAGAGGCTTGCAACAGAAAACATCAACGCCCGCAACAACCATGTTGCGTTCTACTCGTGAAACACATCTACGCATAGATCTAGCTCTGATACCACTGAAGGGTTTCGCGGCATAGTAAATCAAAATTTTCTACGGAGCGAACAGAGGGAAAGCCAAGATCTAATCTAGGAGATGCAAACAACGAGAGAGATTGGATTAGATCTTCATACCCTTGAAGATTCGCACAGCGGAACGTTCGTCGGAACGTGGGTGATGTAGTCGTATTCGCTTCTCCTCCTCGCGATCCGATCCGATCTAGCACCACAAGTGGCGGTGCCTCCATGAGATGCACACGTGCAGCACCTCGACGTCTCCTCCTTCCTCGGACCAACGAGTATGGTGGAGAGATAGATTGGATCTACAACACGACGGCGTGGTGTATATGGTGGAGAATTTCTGCTGCAGGGCTTCGCCTACAAACAGTCGGGAGGGAGAGAGGAAGGTAGCAAGGCTGCTAGGGCTTGGAGGAAGGTGTGTGGGGGGAGGGGGCGCACCACCCCTCTATATATAGAGGGAGGCGGCCAGCCCTTGCCCCTCCTCCAAGCCTATCTCTAGTTTAAACAATTTAAACTCTCCCTTATCTAGAAATCCTATCTCTAGTTTAAACGATTTAAACTCTCCCTTATCTAGAAATTCTATCCCGAGATTTAAACGAGTCAAATCTCTCTAGAATCGGCTGGGCCCTATGGGGCCTTGTGCCCCTGGCCCAATGCGGCCAGGACACTCCCTCATAGGCCCATGCCCCCTCCCGGAAGGTGGGGCCACGTTGGTCCCCTCCCGGAAGGTTCTAGAAGCTTCCGGTACAATACCGATTAACCCGGAACAATTCCGAACTCCAAAAACTGCACTGCCTTATATGAATCTTATTCTCCTAAACATTCCGGAACCTCTCGTGATATCCCGGATCCCATCCGAGACTCCGAACAAAAATTCATAAACCAATTATCCAATCTATCCTAGCGTCAAGACACGTTAAGTGTGTGACCCTGCGGGTTCGAGAATATGCAGACATGATCTTCTATCAATAATCAACAGCGGGGTCTGGGCACCCATATTGACTCCCACACATTCATCGATGATCATATCGGATGAACCACGATGCCAGGATTCAATCAATCCCATATATATATTCCCTTCGTCTCGCGATATTTTACTTGCCCGAGATTCGATCGTCGGTACCGTCATACCTAGTTCAATCTCGTTCACAGCAAGTACTTTACTCGTTCCGTAATCCGATATCACTTTTTGATTAACTCCTTAACCACATGCTTGCAAGCGGTGTTGATATCGATTACCGAGTGGGCCCGAAGTATATCTCTCCGACTTGGGAGGGACAAATTCCATCTCGATACATACAACCCAACAGATACTTTCCGATCACCTGAGAGACACCTTTATGATCACCCTCTCATAGGATGACGTTTGATGACCTCAAAGCTTTCTTCCGGTACCAGGGAGTTGCATTATCTCATGGTCTAAGGAATACAATATTTGACATAGGAAAAGCTTCGCAAAGATGAACACGATGAAACGATCTAATTGCTTCGCTTAGTTTGGGTCTGTCCATCATATCATTCTCCCAATGATATGATCTCATTATCAATTGACAACTCATGTCTATGGTTAGGAAACCTTAACCATCATTGATCAATGAGCTAGTCCATAGAGGCGTACTAGGGACACGGTGTTGTTTACAAACCACACAAGTATTAAAGTTTCCGCTTAATACAATTCTAGCATGGAACATAAACTTTATCATGAACAAGAATTATAATAATAACATCTTTATTATTGCCTCTAGGGCATAATTCCAACACCAACAACCCTAGAAAGTATGACTCTTGGATTAGAGATGAACACATGAAGAGGTTCAGCGGTTGGTTGCAACATCTCATCAAAAACAACACTCTTGGAGATTAGCTATACTTGTTGTCTAGGTCACCATCTTCGACTATATCGACTTTCCAAGGGTACGAGATAAATGGGTATACATTTTACACGATAGCCCAAGATAAAAAGAGCACCAACCAAAACAGTGGTGTCCGCTTTGATGCAACAGACAACAAGGGGTCAAAGACCACATATTATGGTTACATAGAGGAGATATGGGAACTTGACTATGGACCTACTTTTAAGGTCCCCTTGTTTCGGTGCAAATGGGTCAAGCTGACGGGAGGAGGGGTTGAGGTAGACAAGAAATACGAAATGACATCGTTGGATCTCAACAATCTTGGGTACTTAGACGAACCATTCGTCCTAGCCAATGATGTGGCCCAGGTTTTCTATGTGAAGGACATGTCTACCAAACCTAGAAAACGAAAAAATAAGAAAAATAAGACATCAGACGATGAGCCAAAGCGCCACATAGTTATTTCAGGAAAAAGAAACATTGTGGGAGTGGAGGACAAGAAAGACATGTCAGAAGATTGTGATAAGTTCCATGAAATTCCGCCCTTCGCGGTGAAGGATGACCCAACCATCATGTTAATGAATGAAGATGCTCCATGGATACGACGGGATCAGAAAGGAACACACGCGAAGAAATGATATGTAATAATTGTAACATTTTATGAGTGAAGATGTTCCATGCATGTGTCCATTTTTATAGTGTTGTCTGCAAACAATCTTGAGTGTGTTAGTCCCGTTTTGTGGCTGGACCGGGACTAAAGGAGGGCCTTTAGTACCGATTCATACTTACCATTAAGATCTGATCTCCAAACGCGTGATGTCACATATTAGGGAGTGCCTCTATGACCAGTTTCTCGGAGATGCCGGAGGACTGGGCTCCGTCGGCATCTCCCTGAAACTGGCCGTAGTGGTGTCCCTGCTCTCGAAAACCATCTTGCATCTTGTAACTTCTCTAACTAGATCAATACGCCTAGGAGCTAACTAATTTCACATATTAGGGAGTGCCTCTATGACCAGTTTCTCGGAGATGCCAGAGGACTGGGCTCCGTCGGCATCTCCCTGAAACTGGCCATAGTGGTGTCCCTGCTCTCTAAAACCATCTTGGAGATGCCTCAAACTGGCTGGAGGACTGGACTCACAAGGATGCCTATTTATATTACAAGTAGCTCGGCATAATGTCGACACTCACGACATAATGTTGACACTCACCCCTATTATTAGTGTTGACTCATCTTTAGTCCCGGTTGGTGTCTCCAACCAGGACTAAAGGTTCATCTTTAGTCTCGGTTGGTGACACCATCCGGGACAAGGTACAAGCCGCACGACATAATGTCGACACTCACCCCTATTATTAGTGTTGCCTGGCCCAGTCTGCCGCAATCCCTTCAGTCGCGGTTGGTTTCTCCAACCGGGACTAAAGATGAACCCTCTCTTTATATAGGCATTTCCCTCTATTTATTAGGTAACACTCAAGACATTTATTAATATTAAAAACCGGGACAAACCGGGACTAGCTAACACTCAGGACTAAAGCCGTCCCCTTTATCATAATCATGCCTAGTCCTATAGTACGCAGCTTCAGGATCTTCATCGTCATCGTCATCATCATCGTCATCGTCACCTGCCACTCCGGGGATCCTCAGCCCATCCATGGCATATACCAGGGGCCATTCCAGCCTCGGATTCACGGCGGGCGGGAGAGGGGTCTCCTGGAAGACGATGCCGCTACCACCGGGACGGTGTGGGGCCTGTGGCGGGTGGACTCGTGGGCACCGTATGCGAGGATGGTCTCCCCCGGCGATGTAGCGCATCACTCCGATGATAGTACGGTTCACCCACCACAGACGACGACCGACTTCGTTGTGGTTCACCGGTGGCGGGCCATCACCCTCGTACCTGGCGAGCTCCCTTTCTCGCCTATTAGCGAAGAAGGCATTCCAGGTGTCGTAGTTGTCGGGATCCCACTGGGGATCCATCCGCTGCTCCGGCGTGAGCTCGTTGTATAAGTGGTTTGTGATGGCCGCCTGGCGTGCGGAACCTTGAGGGACAGGAGGGACAGGAACCCCTCCAGCACTCAGCATCCAGCCGGCGGGCGTCCGGTAGCCCGGAGGACAAGGGTAGTTGGAGGCGCACAGCGCCTCGGTCTCCTCGAGGGTCAGAATGGCCCAGTAGGTGTTGTCCATTGTTCTAAGAGAGGAAGGTGTGGATGTGTGGATAGCCATGTCACGATCACCCTAAATATAGAGGGAAAGGGCGGGAAAACTTGGCGTGAAGCTTTGGGAAATTGCGAGAAATATCTTTAGTCCCGGTTAGTGACTACATCCGGGACTAAAAGCTCTCGTAGAAAGGAAAGGGTGGGAAAACTTGGCGGGAAGAGGTGCGAAATGGCGGAAAATATCTTTAGTCCCGGTTTTTGACTACATCCGGGACTAAATGGATATTATATTAAGATTCATTATATTTTTATGATAATAATAGACATATTATTTGTTTTATTTGGATTATTACAATAAAAGATATGATTTTTCAAAGTTTTTATATTTGATTTGAATTAAAAAAAGAAAATTTACAAATGAAATAAAATAAATGATGCAAACAGATAAATGGATATTATATTAAAATTCTTTATATTTTTCTGATAATAATAGACATATTATTTGTTTTATTTGGATTATTAGAATAAAAGATATGATTTTCCAAAGTTTTTATATTAGTTTTGAATTAAAAAAGAAAATTTACAAATGAAATAATTTATAAATGATGCAAACAGAGAAATGGATATTATATTAAGATTATTTATATTTTTCTAATAATAATAGACATATTATTTGTTTTATTTGGATTATTACAATAAAAGATATGATTTTTCAAAGTTTTTATATTAGTTTTGAATTAAAAAAGAAAATTTACAAATTAAATAATTTATAAATGATGCAAACAGATAAATGGATATTATATTAAAATTCTTTATATTTTTCTGATAATAATAGACATATTATTTGTTTTATTTGGATTATTACAATAAAAGATATGATTTTTCAAAGTTTTTATATTAGTTTTGAATTAAAAAAGAAAATTTACAGACGAAATAATTTATAAATGATGCAAACAGATAAATGGATATTATATGAAAATTCTTTATATTTTTCTGATAATAATAGACATATTATTTGTTTTATTTGGATTATTACAATAAAAGATATGATTTTTCAAAGTTTTTATATTAGTTTTGAATTAAAAAGAAAAAGAAAAAAAAAACAGTCGCGGGTCGTGGCTGGACCCGGGACTAAAGGGTCAGTGCGCGCACGAAAACGAAGCGGCCGAAAAATACCTTTAGTCCCGGGTCGTGGCTTAGCCCGCGACTAAAGGGGGGGTCTTTAGTCGCGGGTTAAGCCACGGCCCGCGACTAAAGACCCTTTAGTCGCGGGAGGTGGCTTAGCCCGGGACTAAAGGGGTGGGGGTATAAGTAACTTGCGCCCACCCCTGGCCTCCCCCACCCAGCACGTGGCGAAATCGACGAGGAGATGCGCGCAGACGATGGCGAGAGCTCGATCGACGCAGGGGAGGTGCTGCCGGATTCCATCGCGCCGCCGCCCTCGTGTCCGGCCACCACCCCGCCGTGCCGCCACGTGCCGTACCGCAGAGCCTCACCGAAGGAATTGAAGCCCCGCACCCCCAGTCGAGCTCCCCGTTCGCTCCTTCCCCGTCTCCGGCCGCCGCGTCCGTCGTCGATTCCGGCCACCCTCGACCTCCCTCGGCCTCGCTGACCTCAGGCACCCTCCTGCTTCCTTCCTCTTCCCAGGCCAGTTCGCCGTCCCGCGCCGCCGTCAATCGCCGTCCCGCGTGCGCCGCCGTCAACTGGCTCGTGAAAATAATCAACCCGCCCCCCCCCCCCGGTCCCTCTTGCTTGCGTGGCATGCTGAGGTGGCCAGTACCCCGGCCCACTGGTCAGTCATAGTGGCTAGGCTTAGTAGCGGTACAAAAAGTTTAACCCCCTCTGCTGATGTCATAATGATGAAATAAAACTTTTTAGTAATTCCAGAATTTGATTAATATTGTAAATTCAATAACTTTTAATTTATAAGTCAGAAAAATACAAATAATATATAAAAATGTTCAGAAAATTGAAACCTATCTATTTAACCTATAATCATGAATTGTTCAACAACTTAAATGACAAGTATAATTAGAATAACAAATGCACCCCTCTCATATGTTCTGGAGTTTTCCCGAGTTAGGGTTTTCACCCCTCGGAACCCTGATTAATTTGCCGAGCATGTTTTAGGGTTTCAATTCAATGAAATTCAACTTGTCATATCATCATACTTGCTTGAGCATTGCATCTATGCCATGTGTTGATTGTTTCCCCTTTATTTTTTTCTGGTGTTTGGTGCTTCTCGGTAGAATACGATATCGAGATCGAGATCGAAGCCCTTTAGGATTAGGGTTATTTTTTTGTTTAAGTTATTATAATTAGGATTATATTGTTTTAGTTATTAGGTTTATTGTTTTTTATAACCTGTTTAACTCTCTTTTTGTTATAGATAATTAAGTCATGGATCCATCCAAAGATCCTGGTCGCATCGGTGAAGGTTTTCTTCAGGGCATGATAAGAGGTGAAATTCCTCTTATTAAGGCCACGGCCGAAGATATTTTGCTCGAGGAAGAGATATCCTCATATCTGAATCCATCCGGTGATGGACTAGAGGAAAACCAAGGGGAAGACCAGATGGACGAAGGGCAAACAAATAACAACAATAATGATGGCCCCTCGACAGGATCCGGCGAGGTACATATATATATATATATATAAAGTCTCGTGTTACCTCTATTGATTAACTGATCTAGATATATATTAATCACTCTCTCTTCTTATTTTAGACCACCGGATCGAAGCAATCGACAGCTCGAACGAAACGAGGGCCAAACAAAAAGTTGGATAGTAATCAGAGGTTCACCATCGAAGAAATAGATGATGATGGTGAACCGATTTCTCCAGAGAAGCACCGGAGGATGTTTATAAATCAATGCGGGGTGCTTGTTAGGGACAACCTGCCGATCAGCATCCAAGAATGGAATAAGTCAAAGAAACCCGGTGAAGAATCCAACAACTATGTCACCGATGATGCCAAAGATGACCTTTGGCAGAAGCTCATAGCGCATTTCATACTACCTCTAGAGTATGAGGAATTTGAGTTAGATGGTATTACCCCAAGGCCGGGTGGGCTTGAAAATAGAGCGTAAGTCAAGGAGTGGGCACTAAGCAAGATGGTTGAACTGTACCGGAACCACAAGAAAAATGTATACGCGAAATATGTCACGAAAAAGAAAACTCCAGACTTCAGAGGAGTAAACGAGAAGTTGAGAGAACAGTGGCCCGATTTTGTACAGTACAAGCAATCTGATAAAGCAAAGGCAAAGTCTGCAAAGAACGCGTTAAATGCTGCCAACAAGAAATACCATCATAAAATGGGGACAGGTGGCTACAAGAGTGCCATCCCTAAGTGGGAAACTATGGAGAAGGATATGAGGGCTAGAGGCGTCACTCCTGGTACAGATGGATGGCCCGAGAGGTCAAAGCACTGGTGGTACGGGCACGGGGGATCCTTGGACCCAGAAACAGGGAAGACATTATTTCATGATAAAATTCTAAAACCCTCCAAAGACCTTATTCAAGCAATGAACGATGCTCAATTGGGATTGTTCCGTCCCGAGAGAGAGATAATGACGAGATGACACGCGCCCTAGGGAATCCTGAAAAGGGAGGACGAACACGAGGCAAAGGCGTCGGTGTCTCGTGGAAGAAAGGGTTTCCTCTGTACGATTCCAGTTACAGAAGCCGTTAGAGAAAGAAGGACCGGGAGGCAAACCGGATCTCCAGGGTAGAGCAGGACCTAGATGATCTGAAGAACCTCATGCATGAAATTAGCCAAAGGCCGTCGTCGTCGACTCACCCGCGGTCTGATGATCCTGCATTGGATCTTAGCCAATGGAGAAGCAGTGTGGCTTCCACGGAGGTCCGTGCTGATGATCAAGCACTGCTGGATGATGCACCGGCTCCTCACTACCCCGTGGATGATGTCAGAGAGATGGCACAATGTGAGATACATCAGCCAATGAACAACCTGTCCTTTAAGGTGGCGATCGGCACTGCTTTACCTTGTCTACCTGGAGCACTCCACCATTCACTTCTGATTCCACCAGGCTATGCTCATGTCACGGTGGATGACATAGTGGATGATTTTGCGGACCTAGAGATTGAAATCGCTACGCCTGAAGGCCTTACGAAACTAGGAGATGTCAAGCGCAACATAATTTTATGGAATAAGAAGTACATCAAGTTTCCAGGCTCGACGCCAAGGCCACCGACTCCAAGGAATCCAAATCCACCCCGCATCGAATATCGTCAACCTCCAAGTACACCCCAACCCGATTATCGCCAACCTCCAAGTCCACCCCAACCCGATTATCTCCAACCTCCAAGTCCACCCCGCCCCGCTGACGATCGCCGCAGCAGGAGTACATCAACTCGATCTCCGCCTCCGCCTCCGTGCAATACTACTACCTCGTCGAAGAAACGGAAGTTCGACGGTCCCCCGTGCCCCACATCGAAGAAAGGTCAAACGCCGAAGATAGTCGATATCCCGCCGGCTCTTCCAAAGAGACCTTATGACAAGACCGACGAGGAAACTAACGCGGATGTGGCTGCCCAAGTTAAGGCGCATTTTGCACCCAAAAAGCCTGAGCCAAAGCCGGTATATAACGTAAAAACAAAAAAGTGGGCTAAGTCCTTTCTTGAGCAACCATCCCAGATATCGATGAATCTGGAATCAGACTATGATCAGGAGATTATTAAGCAAGCATAGAAGAAAAAAATCACAAGTGCAAAAAGCGGGAAGCAAGTTGCCCAGCTCGGAGCACAGAAGAATCAATCGGTCGCCCCGCTCAAAGTCATTTCAGACCTCGACAAGGCCTTCAGAGCTGAAATGGATATGGACATGCAAATAATGGACCCTAGAGCCCGCAATAATGCTGCACTTATGGGAATCACTGCATTGTAGCATCCCAGTTTTCTAACACCTGTAATGCTACTTGTTCTAGTAATAAAAGGGCCACTTCCTACATATAATTGTTGCATCATCATCATGTCATGTTCATGTCATCATGCCACCTTGCATCTGAGCATCATACAAAAACCCTTTTGTTTTGGTTCTTATCTCATATGCATTAATATTTGTATTTGCCTCTTGATATTGTATTTGGTTCTTGATATATTGTTAAATGCCCAAGTTGAGTTGGGGGAATATCTCTTATTGACTCCACCACTTTTTCTTCACCACCTTATAATTCCACCATCCAACTAATATGAGCTTGGCATTTTAATTGAGTTTACCTCTAGCTCATGTGGGTTGGATGGATCTCTCTCCACTTATTTTGCTTGCCCTTACTCCAACTTTGGGAGGATGCAAATAAACAAATGCCATGGAAGTTATTTTGTTTTCGCAAGAGTAAACAAGGCATTAAATATTTTGCATGGGCCATGCAACCATCACCCTTGTTTTCTTTTCTTCCTTTTGCTTGTTCTTGTGGACCTTGTTTTTGATCTTGCTTGGTCTTGTTTAATGCATGTAGGCACCATGATCTACCCCATCCTAGCTAAACCCTAATCTACACCTAACCTAAACCAAACCCTAAACCCTACCCCCTCTAAACCCCATCCCTATCCATGCATGCACATGTGACCATGTGGGCATGCCAATCCCTAAACCTCCTCTCTCTCTTTTCATCTCAAAACCCTAACCCAACCACCCCTTCTAGCCTAGCTGGCCCCACCGGCCTCCCTCTCCCTTGGTCACCCCCACCTGCCCTAGCTAACCTAGACCGAACCCACCCCCTCTCCTAGCCTCTCTCCCTGGCCACACCGAGGCTAACAAGCTAACCTGAGCCACTCCCTCTCCTCTCTCTCCCCTCCAACCCACGAGCTCCTTTCCCCTGATCCCTCTCTACCTCTCTCGGCTACAAGACAAAGGGAGAGAAGAGAGTACCCCTTCCGTGTCCACCCCATGTGCTCACCCTCCCCTCGATCTTATCTACCACCCCGCACTCGCCTGCCGGACCTGTGGTTTTACCACCTTATAATAGTTGTAGCATCCCAGTTGTCTAACACCTGTAATGCTACTTGTTCTAGTAATAAAAGGGCCACTTCCTACATATAATTGTTGCATCATCATCATGTCATGTTCATGTCATCATGCCACCTTGCATTTGAGCATCATACAAAAACCCTTTTGTTTTAGTTCTTATCTCATATGCATTAATATTTGTATTTGCCTCTTGATATTGTATTTGGTTCTTGATATATTGTTAAATGCCCAAGTTGAGTTGGGGGCATATCTCTTATTGACTCCACCACTTTTTCTTCACCACCTTATAATTCCACCATCCAACTAATATGAGCTTGGCATTTTAATTGAGTTTACCTCTAGCTCATGTGGGTTGGATGGATCTCTCTCCACTTCTTTTGCTTGCCCTTACTCCAACTTTGGGAGGATGCAAATAAACAAATGCCATGGAAGTTATTTTGTTTTCACAAGAGTAAACAAGGCATTAAATATTTTGCATGGGCCATGCAACCATCACCCTTGTTTTCTTTTCTTCCTTTTGCTTGTTCTTGTGGACCTTGTTTTTGATCTTGCTTGGTCTTGTTTAATGCGTGTAGGCACCATGATCTACCCCATCCTAGCTAAACCCTAATCTACACCTAATCTAAACCAAACCCTAAACCCTACCCCCTCTAAACCCCATCCCTATCCATGCATGCACATGTGACCATGTGGGCATGCCAAGCCCTAAACCTCCCCTCTCTCTTTTCATCTCAAAACCCTAACCCAACCACCCCTTCTAGCCTAGCTGGCCCCACCGGCCACCCTCTCCCTTGGTCACCCGCACCTGCCCTAGCTAACCTAGACCGAACCCACCCCCTCTCCTATCCTCTCTCCCTGGCCACACCGAGGCTAACAAGCTAACCCGAGCCACTCCCTCTCCTCTCTCCCCTCCAACCCACGAGCTCCTTTCCCCTGATCCCTCTCTACCTCTCTCGGCTACAAGACAAAGGGAGAGAAGAGAGTACCCCTTCCGTGTCCACCCCATGTGCTCACCCTCCCCTCGATCTTATCTACCACCCCGCACTCGCCTGCCGGACCTGTGGTTTTACCACCTTATAATAGTTGTAGCATCCCAGTTGTCTAACACCTGTAATGCTACTTGTTCTAGTAATAAAAGGGCCACTTCCTACATATAATTGTTGCATCATCATCATGTCATGTTCATGTCATCATGCCACCTTGCATTTGAGCATCATACAAAAACCCTTTTGTTTTGGTTCTTATCTCATATGCATTAATATTTGTATTTGCCTCTTGATATTGTATTTGGTTCTTGATATATTGTTAAATGCCCAAGTTGAGTTGGGGGCATATCTCTTATTGACTCCACCACTTTTTCTTCACCACCTTATAATTCCACCATCCAACTAATATGAGCTTGGCATTTTAATTGAGTTTACCTCTAGCTCATGTGGGTTGGATGGATCTCTCTCCACTTCCTTTGCTTGCCCTTACTCCAACTTTGGGAGGATGCAAATAAACAAATGCCATGGAAGTTATTTTGTTTTCACAAGAGTAAACAAGGCATTAAATATTTTGCATGGGCCATGCAACCATCACCCTTGTTTTCTTTTCTTCCTTTTGCTTGTTCTTGTGGACCTTGTTTTTGATCTTGCTTGGTCTTGTTTAATGCATGTAGGCACCATGATCTACCCCATCCTAGCTAAACCCTAATCTACACCTAATCTAAACCAAACCCTAAACCCTACCCCCTCTAAACCCCATCCCTATCCATGCATGCACATGTGACCATGTGGGCATGCCAAGCCCTAAACCTCCCCTCTCTCTTTTCATCTCAAAACCCTAACCCAACCACCCCTTCTAGCCTAGCTGGCCCCACCGGCCACCCTCTCCCTTGGTAACCCCCACCTTCCCTAGCTAACCTAGACCGAACCCACCCCCTCTCCTAGCCTATCTCCCTGGCCACACCGAGGCTAACAAGCTAACCCGAGCCACTCCCTCTCCTCTCTCTCCCCTCCAACCCACGAGCTCCTTTCCCCTGATCCCTCTCTACCTCTCTCGGCTACAAGACAAAGGGAGAGAAGAGAGTACCCCTTCCGTGTCCACCCCATGTGCTCACCCTCCCCTCGATCTTATCTACCACCCCGCATTCGCCTGCCAATTACGTCGCCCGTACAAGTCCCGATGAATTGGGAGTGGTTGGGATGGCCGAGAGGTCTACCCGTGAGTGGCTTTTGGGGCCCCACCGTACTATTTCAACCACTACCGTTCATCCAGGCTTGTATCTAGGAGCGTAATTCACCGAGGTAGTTACAATTGGTATCAGAGCCATCCCGACCTTCAGGGTCTTAGCCAAACGGTCGTTGTCAGTCTAGCAAATATTTTGGTAGTTATGTATACTAGGGAAAAACAAAACGCGAGAGTAGGACTGCTTCCACTTTTCTTCTTACCCACCCACCCACCCTTTTCTGGTAAGGAAGTGCAACGTTTTCAATCCTCTTCTTAAAATTCAAACTAGGATTCACGTGTTCTGGGTTCCGTAGTACCATAGGTTGTGTGTGTGTGTGTAATCCCTTGTCTATCTGTTGCATCCAAGTTGTTATCTAATCAGCCTTTGGTTATCAACTGTTGGTACATTCCATACCGACAGGCTTTTGCAAACCGACGCAATCTGTCTTACTCTTTGTATCCGACGTTATCTTGTTTGGGGTGTTCGTTCCGTAGTTACTAATCTTTAGGTTCAACGTGAGAAGAAGGGGTTAGGATATGTGTTCCACTTGTTCATGTGCGGAGTAATGATTTGAGTGCGGGATGGAGTCGCGACCATACCACTACTCTTATCATTCGCTTTTGTATATTGAATCGGTAGAGTCACTAATCTTGATTCGTTAAGTAATTTTGCGCATCTATTGGTATTTTAATGCCGAAATTTGTGGAAAATTTTTCTTTGATATATTTGTGTACCACACTCCTTTTCAGTCGTGTGCGATATGCTTAATATCTTCTAGGTGCTTTGAACTTTGTTGATATTTTAATATCATCTCAGTAAATTGTATCCTTTAATCTTGGTTAATTCCATCTTGGTACTATTTTGGATTATTATCATTCTCCATTATAGTACTGACTTATGTTTTATATCAATCACAGGATGGCTCCACCACGCCGTACTGATGAGGACATACCACCTGAACTGGGCTCCGCACTGTCAAACATCGCTAATGCTTTGGCAGCAATGCAGCAGAATCAGCAGCGCTTTGAGGAGAGTGTCAGGAGGAACGAGTTTGCTCCACTACCTCCACCTCCCAAGCGAGGAGACATCAAAAGCTTCCTGAAATTCAACCCTCGTCAGTTTGATGTTTCTGATCGACCACTGGACGCGGATGATTGGTTGCGTGAGATGTCAAGGTTGCTCGAGACTGCTGATGTTCCTGAGCAGGAGTGGGTGAAGTGTGCTACTCACCTTCTGAAGGGAGATGCAGCTCTCTGGTGGGAGAATTACTTGAAGGCAAGCTGCACGGGTTTTCAGCCTACTTGGGAAAGGTTCACTGCAGCTTTCAAAGAGCAGTTTCTCTCAGAGATTGTAATGGAAAGGATGAAGGAAGCTTTTCTCAACCTTAAGCAGGGAAATGATAACGTCAAGACCTACATCAGGAACTTCATGAATCTTTCTCGTTATGGTGGCGATGAGGTATCTGATGACAAGAAGAAGCAGAAGAGGTTCAGGCAAGGGCTCAATGCATCGATCAAGTATGCAATCACACATGCAAGGCCGGCATCTTTTCTGGAACTCCAACACACAGCTCTGCAAGAGGAAGCAAGTCGGCAAGTGTTTGAGGAGTCCAAGAAACACAACCGGGATGCATCAAGCTCTTCAGTTATGGCAGCTCCTTCTAAGCGGCGTGTCTGGGTTCCTAACACCCCACCGTCGCTCCCGGCTCCACCAAGACCTGCAAGTTACGCGTCAAGGCCACTAAACTCCATCACTGCTGCTCCCAGGGGCTACAACCACCACTACCCTGGAGCGCCTGGCGGAGTCCCTGGCTACGTTGCTCCACGTCCACCTGGTGCCTGCTTCACGTGTGGAGATCCTGGACATCTCAACTGGAACTGTCCGTTGAAGAACAAAGCTCTCCCTCCACCCCCGCCAAGATCTGCAGCAAGATCTCCTATGGTTCGTGCACCACCTCCTCGGGCTCTCAACATCAACACCAAGCCCGGGTCTGCGGTTGTTCGTGCCAACTGTGTCAACGCCACTCAAGCTGAGCATGCACCTGGAGTTGTGATGGGTATGCTTTCCGTTAACTCAGTCCCTGCACGAGTTTTGTTTGATTCTGGTGCATCGCATTCTTTTGTTTCTCACAAGTTTGCAAATGAGAATGAGTTAGTCTTGGTCCCTCTCCTTAAGCGGTTGGTGGTACAATCTCCTGGTTCAAACATGAGGGATGTTCATATCAGCCATGGCAATCAAATTGAGATGGGTGGCTCCTTGTTCTCGGCTTCCTTAATTGTTCTGGGCAATTCTGACATTGATGTCATCTTGGGCATGGATTGGTTAACAGCAAATGCAGCTGTGATTGATTGTGCTGAACGCTCGGTTTCTCTGAAGATTCCTGAAGGCCATATAGTCTTTTCTCCAAGTCTGACTCCTGCTGTCCAGCTCTTCTCTTTGGCGGCTCTGAATGATGATGCTATGGAAGCTATTCAGAGTGTACCGGTGGTCTGTGAGTTCCCAGATGTCTTTCCTGAAGAGTTGCCGGGTATGCCTCCGGATCGTGAGGTTGAGTTTGTAATTGAGCTTGAACCTGGAACGGCTCCTATCTCCAAGCGGCCTTATAAAATGGGTCCTTCTGAGTTGGCTGAACTCAAACGACAACTTGATGAACAAGAGAAGTTGGGTTTCATTCAACACAGTACTTCTTCTTGGGGTAGCCCAACAATCTTTGTGAAGAAGCGTGACAGAACTGATAGACTTTGTGTTGACTATCGGGCTCTCAATGCTAAAACCATCAAGAACAAATATCCCCTTCCGCAGATTAATGATCTCTTTGATCAGCTAGCTGGAGCTGTGGTGTTCTCTAAGCTTGACTTGAGAAGTGGTTATCACCAAATCAAGATTCGCAAGGAAGATGTACCCAAAACGGCGTTCACCACCCGCTATGGCCTGTATGAGTACACAGTCATGTCTTTCGGTCTCACCAACGCACCTGCTACCTTCTCGAGGCTGATGAACTCGGTTTTCATGGAGTACCTTGATAAGTTCGTTGTGGTCTATCTGGATGACATTCTGGTCTATTCCAAGTCCAAGGAAGAGCGTGAAGAACACCTGCGGTGTGTCCTAAACAAGCTTCGTGAGAACCGCTTGTATGCAAAGTTCTCAAAGTGTGAGTTTTGGCTGCCTGACGTAACCTATCTTGGTCATGTCATCTCTGCCAAGGGCATTGCAGTCAACCCGGAAACTGTGAAGACAATTGTTGAATGGCTTCCTCCTGTTAATGTCAAAGAAGTGCGGAGTTTTCTTGGTTTGGCTAGCTATTGCCGTCGCTTCGTTCAGAACTTTTCGAAGATAGCGAAGCCTCTTACCGATCTCCTCAAGAAAGGCAAGAAGTACCTGTGGACTCCTGCATGTCAAGCAAGTTTTGAGACACTCAAAGAGAAGCTCACTTCCACACCAGTCTTGGTTCCTCCGGATACATCTAAGCCTTTCCAGATATTCTGTGACGCCTCTTTGCAAGGATTGGGTGCGGTCCTTATGCAAGAGAAACAGGTGGTTGCTTATGCCTCTCGTCAGTTGAAGACGCATGAGATCAACTACCCCACACATGACCTCGAGCTCGCAGCAGTTGTCTTTGCTTTGAAGCTATGGAGGCACTACTTGCTTGGTGACCGTTGTGAGATCTTTTCTGACCACAAGAGTTTGAAGTATATCTTCACTCAGCCTGATCTCAACCTTCGGCAGAGGAGATGGATTGAGGCAATCAATGACTTTGATTTGACCATCAACTACACACCGGGCAAAGCTAATGTCATGGCCGATGCTCTTAGCCGCAAAGCTTATGTCAACAACCTCATGATGGAAGAACAACAGCCTCTCTTGTGCGAGGAATTCCGTCAGCTCAACCTGGAAGTTGTGGAACAAGGGCATCTCCTAAACCTTCTGGCTACTCCTCTCTTGGAAGAAAAGATTCGCTCTCGTCAGCTTGGTGATCCGCACACCAAAAAGATCATCTCTAAACTTGAGCTTCCGAAGTATGAGTCCTTCCACGTTGATGATCAAGGCACGCTTTTCTTTGAACACCAGATGTTTGTACCAAACTACCCGGGTTTGAGAGAGCAAGTTCTCAAGGAGGCGCATGATTCGGTTCTTTCTATCCATCCTGGCAGCACAAAGATGTACATGGACTTGAAAACACAATATTGGTGGCCTGGGTTGAAACGATATTGTGCCAAGTATGTCTCGGAGTGTGATGTCTGCCGCAGAGTGAAAGCTGTCCATCAGAAACCTTTCGGTCTTCTACAGCCATTGAAACCTCCGGAATGGAAATGGGAGAAAGTAGAGATGGACTTCATCACTGGATTTCCAAGGTCGCAGAAGGGCAACAATGCAATCTTTGTTGTCATCGACAGGCTTTCTAAAGTGGCTCATTTCTTCCCCGTCAAGGAAACAATTTCTGGAATTCAGTTGGCTGAGCTCTATATCAACAGAATTGTCTCTCTGTATGGGGTTCCGCTTGAGATCAGTTCAGACCGTGGAAGCATCTTCACTTCAAAGTTCTGGGAGAGTTTCCAAAATGCTCTGGGAACAAAGTTGAACTTCAGCACTGCTTACCACCCTCAGTCGCAAGGACAAGTTGAAAGGATCAATCAGATTCTGTAGGATATGCTTCGTGCTTGCGTCATCTCTTTTGGCATGAAGTGGGAGGAATGTCTTCCTTATGCTGAATTCTCTTACAACAACAGCTTCCAGAAGAGTCTGAAGATGGCACCATTTGAGGCTCTCTATGGTCGCAAGTGCAGAACTCCGATTGGGTGGTCAGGAGCAGGAGAAAGAATTTGGTTTGGCCCTGACATTGTAACTCAAGCAGAGGAGAAGGTGCATATCATTCTTGAGAACCTGAAGATTGCTCAAAGTCGCCAGAAGAGCAATTATGACAGGAAGCACACGGACATGGTGTATGCCCCTGGTGATCTCGTTTACCTTCGTGTCACTCCCATGAGAGGAACACACCGTTTTGGTATCAAAGGAAATCTAGCTCCTAGATACATCGGTCCTTTCAAGATTCGTGGTAGAAGAGGAGAAGTTTCTTATGCCCTGGAGCTCCCGGAAAAACTCAAAGTCCATGATGTTTTCCACATCTCTCAGCTCAAGAAGTGCTTCAAAGATCCCGGCAGGACCGTGGATCATGAGCTAATCGATCTCCAAGAAGACCTGTCTTATCAAGAACACCCCACAAAAATCCTTGAGACCGCAGAAAGAAGGACTCGCAACAAGTCCATCAAGTTCTGCAAGGTGCAGTGGTCACACCATTCTGTTGATGAAGCCACTTGGGAACGCGAAGATGAACTCCGTGCCAACTATCCTACCCTCTTTGTGTCTTCTTCTTCTTCCTAGAATCTCGGGGCGAGATTCCTGTTTAGTGGGGGAGAGTTGTAGCATCCCAGTTGTCTAACACCTGTAATGCTACTTGTTCTAGTAATAAAAGGGCCACTTCCTACATATAATTGTTGCATCATCATCATGTCATGTTCATGTCATCATGCCACCTTGCATTTGAGCATCATACAAAAACCCTTTTGTTTTGGTTCTTATCTCATATGCATTAATATTTGTATTTGCATCTTGATATTGTATTTGGTTCTTGATATATTGTTAAATGCCCAAGTTGAGTTGGGGGCATATCTCTTATTGACTCCACCACTTTTTCTTCACCACCTTATAATTCCACCATCCAACTAATATGAGCTTGGCATTTTAATTGAGTTTACCTCTAGCTCATGTGGGTTGGATGGATCTCTCTCCACTTCTTTTGCTTGCCCTTACTCCAACTTTGGGAGGATGCAAATAAACAAATGCCATGGAAGTTATTTTGTTTTCACAAGAGTAAACAAGGCATTAAATATTTTGCATGGGCCATGCAACCATCACCCTTGTTTTCTTTTCTTCCTTTTGCTTGTTCTTGTGGACCTTGTTTTTGATCTTTCTTGGTCTTGTTTAATGCATGTAGGCACCATGATCTACCCCATCCTAGCTAAACCCTAATCTACACCTAATCTAAACCAAACCCTAAACCCTACCCCCTCTAAACCCCATCCCTATCCATGCATGCACATGTGACCATGTGGGCATGCCAAGCCCTAAACCTCCCCTCTCTCTTTTCATCTCAAAACCCTAACCCAACCACCCCTTCTAGCCTAGCTGGCCCCACCGGCCACCCTCTCCCTTGGTCACCCCCACCTGCCCTAGCTAACCTAGACCGAACCCACCCCCTCTCCTAGCCTCTCTCCCTGGCCACACCGAGGCTAACAAGCTAACCCGAGCCACTCCCTCTCCTCTCTCTCCCCTCCAACCCACGAGCTCCTTTCCCCTGATCCCTCTCTACCTCTCTCGGCTACAAGACAAAGGGAGAGAAGAGAGTACCCCTTCCGTGTCCACCCCATGTGCTCACCCTCCCCTCGATCTTATCTACCACCCCGCATTCGCCTGCCGATTATGTCGCCCGTACAGGTCCCGATGAATTGGGAGTGGTTGGGACGGCCGAGAGGTCTACCCGTGAGTGGCTTTTGGGGCCCCACCGTACTATTTCAACCACTACCGTTCATCCAGGCTTGTATCTAGGAGCGTAATTCACTGAGGTAGTTACATGTATCGCAGGCCAAAGCACTTGCTAACGAAGCAAATATGTCTCTTGGTCAATATTTAGGCTATGAAGATACGCCAGTGGGTCAGATAGTACGGCGGTATGTCCAAGGGGAGCCTCTAGTCACTAATGAGGAGCTTGCGCGTCTATCCACACATATGCAAAATCTGCATGAATGGTACATGTCGCAAGCAGAAAAAAAGCATCATAAAGATTGGTTTCCTGTGGACGTTAGAAAGGAGCATCACTTCAAACCATACTCGATACAGGTTCAAATGACCGAACTGTTTCAGTTATACAACCAGCGCGCCCTCGACAAATCTATCATTGGTTGCTATTGTCTGTAAGTTATTTATTTCTATAATTAAGTTTGTAGCTTTAGCTCGTTCATTGCATTTAATATATTATCCTAACTATATATCCTTTTGTATGATGATATTATATTCCGCAGAATGAAGATGCTTGAATGCAAAAGAGCTAGAAGATACGACGTTGGGTTCATTGACCCATATATCATTAATGAATATACGTTAAAGAATCACCCCAAAGACGTGGAGGAAGACCTGTCCAGGTTCTTAACCGAGCATAATTTTGTTAAGGAAATACTATTTCCTTACAACTTCAAGTGAGTGTTTATATCTTGTACACGTTTTATTTTTGCTTACTGGATGAGCTATGCATGTATGCTTATATAAATATCCGCAGATTCCACTGGATCTTGCTAAACATTCAAGTTGACAAGTCCCTAGTTGAAGTCCACGACTCATTAAGTTGGGACCAAGAGAAGTGGAGCGACATGAAAGCAATGCTCCATAAGTAATTTCAATCATTATCGCATTATATCGTCCTCTTTCATTCATTTCCTGATATCAAGTAACTAATAACTCCTTTGTTCATTTTCTTTGCCGAGCAGGTGTTGGACACGGTTCAGATAGGAAATACCAGGTCCATTCAAAGAGGAGCTAACTTATAAAATGGCGAAGAGTTTACAGCAGCCACCGGGAACTCATTTATGTGGATACTACGTCTGCGAGTACATCCGCGAGTTGACCAGTGATCGGAAAGTTGACTCACATTATATTTATGATTTGCGAGAGAAACTAGAGCCAAACCAGCGCATAAGAGCAATTCAAGAGGAGCTGGTGGGATTTATGATGAAGGAAGTCCTTCATGTACATGGAGAGCATTATGCGGATGACGTGGAACTCGATTTGCCTTAGTCATCTCCATGTAGCTCATATGATATATATATTCATCAATGACCATGTAATTTCAAAACATTTCTTCCTTCTGATATGATTGATTATATATATCCTTGCAAGGGATCGATCTTATATAAATGCATCGACGTGTAGTGTGTATGTAGTAGTGTATAATATGTCTACTGAAATATATGTTTGTTATAGTGAAACACAAAACGAAAAAGGAACAAAATGGCAAAAAAAAAGGAAATACACAATCTCTGTCGCGGCAGAGAAATGTGGTGTTTCTCTGTCGCGGCAGGAAACCTTTTAGTCCCGGGTGGTGTTACCGCCCGGGACTAAAGGGTTTCCGCCCCCCGCGCCACTGAAACAGCCACGTGGCTGTTATCAGTCGCGGGCCGTTGCGAGCCGGGACTGGAGGGGGGGCCTCTAGTCCCGTTTTCACAGTCCCGGGCCCAAAACCGGGACTAGAGCCCGTTGCAGCCCGGGACTGGAGGCCCTTTTTCCACCAGTGTGCTAGGGGGTTTTCCGCGAAAAGTCTGTCGTCGTCTTCCTCCCCAACATCACAAGCAGCTAGCTGTCGGCATCGCCGCCGTCCGCGGCCGCGCCATGACGCCTAGCTGCGCCAAGATCCACGCCACCACTCATGGTCGTTTACAAGTAGCCCTGGACGCCGCCGGAGAACCCCAATCCCCTTCTTCCTCTTTGATTTCTCTCAGTAGCCGAAAACCTAGCTCACCGGTGTTCGTCGTTCCGGACACGTCTGACCACCCCTTGACTCGCCGAAACCACCTTTGGAAGCTCCGTCGTGCCCTCGTCCCATAGGACCAAACACGGGAGCTAGCACACCGTAAATCATGCGGAATCGAGCGTCGTCTTCCGTCAGCCGTTGGGGTCATTTTCGTCGATTCGTCGTCGTCACGCCTCCCCACGCCTTCTCGACCTCTCCATCGTCATCAGGGTGAGGTCCTGGATCTGCCAGTACCCTTCAATCATTTTATCTCGTTGTAAATCATCATCGCGTCGTGCACCACCGTCGGCCACCGCAGTAAGTCGTCGCCGGAGCAACTCTGGTGACCATTTCTGAGCGGCGCAACCACTGGGAAACTTGGCGTGGGGCACTGACTCGAACGCAACCAACCCTGTGTGCTCGCGTGCTCTCAATCCGAAGATCGAATCACGATCTGAGGATCATCCAAGGATGATGTCAGCGTGACATCACGCTGATGTCATAATTCTATTTAGAAATTGTGTTAATATTTTCTGTAATAAATAAAAACCTTAGATATGACATGGCATAGGTCCCACCAGTCAGTGACTGGGGGTAGGATAGGTTCTGGTGAGAAAAACCTTCCATTTCATGCTGACATCAGCATTACCTAATAAACACATTTAGTTATTTAATTAAAAAAATCATAAAATGATTCAATCTTATAAAATCAATAACTTTTGTTTTGTAAATCAGAAAAACATGTTTAATATATGATTTTTTTAGAAAAATAAATCTACAACTTAAAACTATTATCAAATATTATTATGATGATTATTTAAGTAAATATTATTTAATAAAGGTTTTATAAGTAATAAAACTTTGATAATTCATATGTTAATAATGGTAAATGTTAATAATATAAATAAAATACCAAAAATCTTAGAAAAATAAGAATTATAATTTAAAACTATAATCATACACTATTATTTCACTTAATTAAATATTTATTGTTTATTAAGTGTTTATAAAGTAATAAACCTTATTAAAATCATATCTTATTATTTATAAATCACAAAAATAAATGTAATATACCAAAATGATCACAAAAATAATACCTACATGTTAAAAATGTGATAGTCCACTTTTGAGTTAAATAAAAAGGTTAAACACTTTCATAACTTGAATTTAAACCTATTTCCTTAATTAATAATTCATATAAAGGTAAATAAAAATTTGTTAATAATTCTAAAAATTAGTCAATTGAGTCTAATAAAGAGTATTAGTCCTAAATATTGGTGGTGTGCATTCAAAATGAATTAACACAATTTAAATACAATTTTATTAAATCATCTCTCAACTATTAATGTAGATTATTTTATAAAAGGATCCTTATCCAATCTAAAATCTACAAGAATAATTGTAATAAGATAAAACCCATTCCTTTATATTAACCACAAGTTTATTAACAAATCAAAACACTATAAGTAAGTTGATAAGTAGTAAATAATATTGTTTACTTATTCACAAACCTTAACCACACCCTTATAGGGAGGTAAATCCCTTTATACGTTTATAATGTAAAGAAACAATTACCAACTAAAAGTAATACCCTTCTTAAGTAACCTTAAAAGAAACATTATGAAGTAAACAAGGTATAAGCATAATAAGCATTACACCTAAAGTCCATCTATATTTAAAGTCAACCTTAGTCTACAAGACATTCAATTTAATACTAAAACCTTGTTATGTGTTTTATAGTTTACTTTGGTCTGTTTCAATTAAGACCTAGTGCATCTCAATACCAAACTAACCAAGTTAAAAACGAAGATAAATAAGTCTCAAATACTAATGATGTCATTATTCAAATGGAGTAATTCTTTCTTACTCAAGGACTATAACTAGTAAGAAAACCTAATAATGTTAGCTTAAGGTTAAATAATTTTGCTTAGTTAAATAAAGAAATCTTTTCTTCAAATGTTATTCTTCTTGCCACTTCAGTCAACAATTAACAATCAATAGTAATCACATTACATTAAGCTTTACTTATATACTTAGGATTGTTAACACTTAAGTTCTTTATAAATGTCAGTACTTGTAAAGTAAAATTTGAAGGTAAGGCCATTCTTCTATAAGTAGTCTTTGAGTAGCCTTCCACAATTGTGTATCTCATTGTTTTATTACATGTTGTTTCACACACACTCACAAGCCTTAATAAGAAGCACAAGTGTGAAACATAATCTAAAAGGGCAACACATTCCAAGGAAAACCTTTCCAGTATCCAAACCCTAGAACAACGTTACCTCGGGATTCGAGTTTACGAAACTGCATTACATTATTTATTCATAATAGCATATTGCTTCTTTAAACATTAGTCCTTACCGGACCAATGATGTTGATTTCATATATTAGATCTTTAATATTGTCTTGAAGACCGTGAGTGCATAATCTTGCAATGACAAAAGGCAAGTTCACACTTGCTCATGTCCTTTGATTATTTTCTGTAAAGTATTTTGCAAATACAGTGTTGTCATCACCTGCATTTGAAAAAGGATAGAAAACACTATTTTCAAAATAATGTGATTATAGGTTATTTACCATGAGGTAATAACCTACTATATGAGTTCCGGTGGTAAAGGGACATATTATCTAGGACTTAACAACCAATGTCGCCAGTGATTCTTGCGCCGCATATTACGCGTTGACCATGAGATTTGGAATGGGACGGAGAAGTCGGTTGTATCTTTTCCCTCTCGCATGGATCCGGATATGCGGGTTGTGGTTGTTATCACTTGTAGCGTGCATATTATATGGTAATTCGTAGAGGATATGCAGCATATGGGTGGGAGCCCTCAACGTCCCACGATAGTTCCGGTATCTGAACGGTCTGTACTGCCAATTGCCGTAATTCAATATGTGGGCTGGCGTACACCAAGGAGACATGCGGGGTCGCGGAGAAGGCAGTGATTGGCTTGGATCTTAGTCTAGGCCTCACACCAAGGAAGTGTGAACGAACCTGCAATTCGGATGTGCAACAAAGCTAAGATCTCTCATGGGTAAAGTAACGCACCTCTGCAGAGTGTAAAAACTGCAACTTGTTACTCCCTGTTCCGGTAAGGAGCTGCGAACACGGCGGGAAAGGAACTCCGTGAAAGTTCTGGTAAACCCGTGAAGGCTGATGGACATAGTTTTTCAGAATAAAAGCAACCTTTGAAGAAATGTTTACGAAAACTTGCATTGCCTACGACCTATGGTCTGTGGCTATATATTTAGTGCATCAAACACTCCTTTTCTAGTGAACTTGCTAAGTACGCTCGTACTCAACGTATCTTCTTAACCCTTGCTAGATTCTGAAGTCATTAAGACGACGTCTACATCAAGTATGCTCCAGAAATCATCATCAAACTAGTACAATGCCCGTGCGTTGCTACGGCTATGATAAAACTTAAACATATTATGACATTGAGATCATGCCACTTTGTGCCCTTGTCAAAGTCCTTCAAGGTGCTTCTCAAGTCCCTGCAATTATTAAATAAGAAAAGGTTATTAGATATTGTGGCGAACATAATGTTAATAGGAAATCAAAGTCAATAGACACTTACCACAAATCGATGTCACTTCTACTCATTCCAGCATCGAGTGAGTCCAATACTTGGATCAAACATTTTTTCGCATTGATGACCGCTAAGTACCAGTGGATCTTACTAATATTTATTGGTATAAAGACATGAAGTAAATACATTATATTATAAAATTAAAAAACACACTTGTTCAAAACAAATTTAATGAGATGCATATCTAGGGAGTTAACTCTGGCCATATCATGCTTCAAATAAAGATGCAACCATTTTATGACACAGTAATGTTGTGATTTGTCTAGTTTTAAGACTGCATAAACAAAAGTGTTGTCTAGATAGACGTTTCCGTCCGTTCTATCCAATAGATGATCATATGCACTCATACAACATTCAACACCTACAATTGCACATGTAAAATAAAGTTAAGTTCAATATAATTATTCAGATATTAATGGATAAGGAGTGTGCATTCTGCTGTTGACTTGCGCCATCGGACAAGAAGGCATCGTTACGTGTAAGACATGCCAAGTCGTCATTAGACAATTTTGTGTCATCGATGCCACGAACTTAGTTTTTTCAGGTGCGGACATGATTGATTCGATAGCAGCAAGATCTTCAGTGGTATAGACATAGTATGTTACGATATATAATTGTGTAAGATCAGTTAAGTAAAAAGTAATCTAGCAAAAATATAAAAAAACTGGAGCAAAACTGATTACCTCTAGGATAACCTTTGTGTTTTCTCTCTTCGGTTTATTATGTCGCACATCGGGGCTTAAGCGGTGGTTTCTTTGGGTACATTGACAACCTGCAAAAGTTTATTCAACGGACAACTGTGTGCTTTTATATACTTAGGCATTTAGATGGTTTGAAACAACACGTTTAAGCTTACCCCGTTCCTCAAAAGCAAAAGTTAAGCATTAGTAATAAAGAAATAAAAAGGTCATGTTTCTATAGTCTCAAGAAGTTTATTTTGTATGGTAAAATAACATAAGTCTAAGGAAGTAACCTTGAATTCCAAAATATTACAAAATAGAACCGATGCAAATTCTCTAGAATCGTCACTTATACTATTGATATACAAACATCTATACGGACATGATTGACTCGAATGTGACTAAAGAATCATCTTCCTATTATTGGAACAGAACAAACATCACTTATACTACCGCTACCGGGCAAAGCCACAAAATAGTCAAAATAAATTTTAAGTATGGTGGTAACATGCATATAAAAAAGGCAATTACCTCCTTCGATTGTTCTGTCATTTCCACAAACATTGGATCATCGTCTATGTCAGTAGGTTCTTTCAGAGCGTCGATAATGTCTATGTCTATTTCTGTCCCGTCCATGATCTTCAAACGTGGAACATATATATCAAAGAAAAATTAAGTATAAATTTGAAAGTGTCATATGGTAGAAAAAAGACTATCACCTCCTTTGACCGTGTAAAACTTGATGAGTATTCTATCTCTTTCACCAACATCGTGTCGTTGTCTATGTCTGTAGGTTTGTTCCGAGCGACGCAAATAGTTGTATCCATTTCGTGCATGATCTACAAACATGAAACATATATCAGACATAAAAATATAAATATTGTAATATAGATCATGCAGTTAAAGATGAAAAGACTATTACCTCGTTGCACCTCTTTTGATTGCGTCAAACTCGTCAAAACTTTGTTCCCTTCCAACATCGTCGTGTCGGGGTCTATTGTCTCCATAAGTTTACTTGATCTAAACAAGTACATAATAAAAAATATAAATATAAACAGAATTTGTATATAGTTAAAATAATAAAATGGAAGACATTTTCTAGAGATATGTCTTAATAGGATGGAAGAAATATTTAAAACGAAATTTTACATATACTTAGAATAATATTAGAATAATAAAATGGGATCTAACTAAAACGAGGTAGCTCAATGTCTCCCCTGGCCCCTGGCCTGAAGGGCAATGGCACGACCTCCATCTGAAGGAGTAGTACCAGCAAAACCGTGATAGAACTCATGCGGCTTGGGCTGAACTGATATATGATGCAGGACTACGTTGTTGTCCACTGCCGCGTCATCATTCGCTCTATCCGTGTGCCCAGCTGCGGCCATGACCCAGAATCTAACTATGCATATCTATTTCTCAAAAAAAAAAACTATGCATTTATGCTGTACCAATACAGACGCACGGTACGCAACGCAACCTCACTCTCTCTACTCACTCGTCAGTGCCCCCAATTCATCTCCCCCATGGCCATCACCGCCCCAGCCCCTGGTCACGCCCCGCCGCCTGCCCTTCCCTCCCACTGCTCACCCCTCTTCTCCCCCATGGATATCACCGGTGGCTGTTCTCACCGTCCCCCTAGTCACGCCCTGCCGCCTGCCGCCCTCCCACTTCACCCCTCTCGTCTCCACAGCGAAAAATCTCGCCGCCTCGTCCATTCCGGCCGCCAGCCCTGCGCTGCGGCATCAAAGTCTTCCGAACCCGCGCCCCATCCTCGGCGTGCTCCTCCCGCGCTCCGACTTCGTGCGCCGTCTCGCGGCAGGATCTGCGTGGCCGGCGGCTTCCACGTCGTCGACGGGTTCGCCGAGAGCACCACCGCAGCCCCGGCCACGCCAGGCATCCCCACCATGCTGCACTCGTCCGTGCTGGAGCGGAGCTCGGCCGAGGTTTTCAACTGCCAGAGAGGGGTGTGGGAGGTCATCCTAGGCATGTGGCAGCTGGGCGTGCCTCCAAACCAGATCGTGGCGGTGGCCGGGCGGCTCTCCTTCGATTGTGTCGTCAAAGAACGGGGCGATGGCACATATGAATCCACGCCGCCGTGCCCTCCAGTGAGGCCCTCGTTGCTGCCAACCGGCGCTAGCTGCGCTTGCTCTCTCATGCTTCCGCAGTCGCCGATGTGCCATGCGGCGCCGCAGATGTCGATCCTATGGTTCCCGAGCGTGAAGGATTCTAGGATACGGCGTCGAAGGGCACGTGATTGAGGGCAGCAGAGGCTTGGCGAGGAATTTGGCTGCGTGTGGCCTCGGATCATACCTTGTTGCCAATGAGGATTCGTCGCGGTTTTGGATTGGATCTGCCGGTTAAGGTTGAGTAGTAGCGAGAAAAATAATAGGTAATCTTCTCTATTTATATTGATAGTTGTTGGGTCAAGATATTTTGTGCTTATTTTGATAGGGGATTATTCTATATTAATTAACAGATCTAAGAACTTTATATTAATTAACAAGATCTTCAATTATGGATATAGTCAAAGAGCTTCCATATGATGTGTATACAACCAAATACATAATGCTAAATACTGAAGTGAAGTGCACTTGCTATCATAGCAGACAATTTTATGTGTTAAGCTAGCTCAATTGTGCATCACTTGTTTGCCGTGGTTCAATTTTTGACTTTAGAACTACTATGTCATGTAGTTTCATACGGTAGACCATAGTGAGACTGAACCTTGAACCAATTTGGTTAGTTGGATCATTGTAGGTAAGGTGGAAACCAAATTTCTTTGGCACCGGCAGGTCAATAAAAACTCCCGGTCCTGATTTCTTTAATCCAAGATCAGTATTGTTGCAAATTATTCTAGCTTTTTTTTCAATTCAGCTTGCCTTTCCATAATATAGCAGGATCCTGCTATTTTTTCATTGTGCTTCACCGTGTATGAAACATACAAGTGAAAGATTTCTTCTGTTGATTACTTAGATCAACAACAACAATTCTCCAATATCCACTAACTTTAGAGGACATGAAATAATACAAGCATTTCATTAAGTCTCCAATATCCACCAACGTACACATGTCCGTGCTTCGGAATAGCAATTTAAAATTGTCAACAGGAGGTTGGCAATGCAAATCTCGTTTTGCAAACATGTAGCACTTCTATAGCTGTTGATTACCACTTTGTCAACAAATTGAAGACTTTGATGCACTGAACTTCTTCAGTTGTGAGAAAATGATATCTACACACTTTTAGTCTATTCTTCCATGATGAAGAAGCAAGTAAATATAGATGTTGCTTATCATGTAAGATGAAATTTCATCCCAGCTTTAAGGAACTCTGTATGAAAGTAATACCTGAAAGTCTCTTCCCAGCTTTATGACAATATTCATGTATGTAAATAAGTAATAACTTAAGTTTGGTAGAGAATAAGAGTGCATATAGTACTTTCCTGCGTAAATGAAAAATGTGATTCATGTCAGTACTTGTTCAAGAAAGAACTATAGTCTGTGAAGGAGTAATAAAAATTTTGATCACCATTCCCTTAGTTATATATGTGGGCATATTTATTTATGTGCCCGCGAGATGATATTTGGTCGATGGTAAAAACAACAGATGAAGATACGTTTATCTTAGTCTCTAACTTTTGTTTCAATCCTGAAATGGAGCTTTGAACAATAATCTTGCCAGAAGATCTTTTTTTCCAAATCAACTAAGCTTATCTTTTGGGCATGGTAAAACAATTATATGAATCAGCCTTTAGTGATCCATGTGCAAAAGCATCACTTGGTTTTAAGTAGATGGATTGAGCAGAACAAACAACGAGAGCATTATGTATAGATCTGTGGCTGGATTATAATTAGTTTCATCTATCTGGTCCATTTCTAGCATAGCAGAACCTAATAAAATACACAATGTAATCAGTTGTTGACCATCAGAAGATACACTTACACATTATATCTTCGTTTTAACTTGTGATGATGGTGTTGGACAAGTCTCTCGAAGGACTATGTCGGAGAATCCATCTGCACGGAAAAACATAGGAGTGTTAATCAAAATGATCCCTTTTTTTGGTCTGGCAAGAAACAGCGGAGTGTGTTGTTTGGACTGGCAAATTTACTATATATGGGTAGCCTCTCCCATTTGCTGATCAAATTACCATGTCTTCCTGCATTATCCAAAAGTAAGGTTTGGTAATTGTGTTCACATTTCGTTCCTGGTGCTATTATCTACATGGCGAAAGAGTGCAAAATTGTTTCAGTTTTGTAGGTGTTGATAGTTGAAATGACGAGAAATTCATGTGCTTTTGAATTTATTAACTGCTTGTTCTGAGAGATGAGTGAGAGCATCTACAAAAACTTCTCATCATCCTAAACCCTTCGTGCAGATGGATCTAGCAAATAAATATTTCTTGTGATATTTTCAAGCACATAGAATCTACTGAATTAGTATCATTGTTACTGGAGCTACTATTAAGCATTAGAAAAAATCAGTAATTATGCTGCCGTTTTGCTAAACTGCAATATGGAAGTCCTAACTGAATACTCTCGTTTGCCTCTTTGCCTGCAGTTTGTATGTTGTCTGCCTGAAGAAAATGAAAGTGAATAGCTGCTCCAAATATGGCCTGCAAGCACTGTAACTTTCAGCTTCCGTGTCCAGTGTGAGCTGCTCTCCACGCGACGGTTTCCCGATACCTCCTCTCCCCTCCAAGGGGTCGCTGGCCTCTTCCTCCCCCCGTCGGAACCATTGACTATTTCTTGGAGGTCAGTACTGTAGGCGGACCTCGATTGCTTGGCGGTCGAATCAGTGCTGGGAGGCTCGCAGAAGAACTTGCCCCCGAGAGATTCACCGCCAACCTCCCTCCACGTATGTTCTAAAGAATATTACTATCTAAGGCTTCTAGTTATGGCCTAACAAAAATAATTACCTAGGGGGGGTACATTATGTTTACCTGAACCTCCCAATTCCTTCATGGAGAATTTTCCCCATCTTGAGTAACAGAATCCTTCCAAGATGATGAAGCTTTCTCTCTTTGCATCTCAAATCTGCCTAACAATTTCTGGACATATTGATATATTCTCGTGTAAGTATAAAGGTAAGAAATTTCTAAACAGTCAGTGATTCCCATTCAATTCAATTGGTAGGAACATATGCATGAAGCTATGAAGGAATTTCTAAATATGACGTGTACCTGCAGTGTACAGTGGATCACGGTGGCGTGTGGAAGCACTAATCGGATCGGATCGGCTACGAGACGCTGTGGCAGCCACGGGCACGGACGAGACAATCATCTAAAGATGGAATGTACTTGCAGTGTACCGTGGTGGAAGGATTGTGCCGCAGCACCGACTGGGTCGGCTATGGCCGGCTGCGCTGTGGAAAAGAAAATACAGGCGGCGGCTATCTTGAACTTCCTTGGATCCACCTTGGCGTCGACTCGCTCGAGGATCCGGCGTGCCGCTGCCATCCGCTCGTGTTATCGCGGGAGGAGAGGAACCGAGAAATCAGGAGAGTCTGGTAGGACGAGACGTGCGGGAGCTGGGTTTGGGGGACAAACCGTGCATTAGGCGGTGGCAAGGCCGTAATTAATCTCATGATGTTGAGGTGCTCGTCATTGCAGCGACGTGTAGCGTTGGATCCACGTGAATTAACGGCCAAGATCAATTGTTCCTGTCTAGGAGGAAACAGAGGAAATTCGTCTTTTTTAGATAGTAGAGATAGAGAAGCTCAAGCTCTTCAATGAAGTAAAGGAAGTCAACATATACATCATCTCAAGTGAAGACGAAGTTACTGATTAGATAAGAATAGAGTTTCTAACTATAGAACCTACTTCTGTAGCATATTGCAATAGCAGCAATACCAGACCATTAATTACAATACTAGTCATAATAGTATAATAGTCTTGAGTTGTTTATTTCTGATTCTTCTTTGTAAGAAGTTTCTTTCTCTCTCTTTAACCTAGAGTGTTCTCTGGATCTTGTGTAAAGAGTTGAGTTGTAACCTATAGTCATGTCTTGGACCTGTTGTGTTTCTGTTGTACTACTCCGAGGGATGTAATACTAGTGAACGGTGTTTCATTGGTGTTATGTCAACGACTATAGTGTACTACATCATGCAATGGTATGCTGGGTCATCGCATCAATGGACGACCTTAATGTGATGCTGAGATTCCTTGCGCGGATCCATCAACACGGGTGGGCACCCTTAGGGCCCCGCTGCTTTGGTGTCTAGATTATCTATGTGAGGCTGCCGGAGGTAGGTCAACCATTTTAATGGGTCCTTCCAGGGGCACAACTAACTCACAGAGTCTTTAAGGGCCTATCAGAGTTGTAGTGGCTTGAAAGGGGGCTTAACAGAGATGCGGAGGCCTAAAGGATCATGTTGGCATATGGGGTCATGGAGAAGGGTAGTGATCGGCTTGGATCTTAGACTAGGCCCCACACCAAAGGAAGTGTGGACGGAAATGCAACTCGGATGTGCAACAAGGCTAAGGTCTCATATGGATGAAGTAACACACCTTTGCAGAGTGTAAGAATTGTAACATGTTACTCCCTATTTTCGGAAGGAGCTGCGAACGCGGCAGGAAATGAACTCCATAAAGTTCTGGAAAACCTGTGAAGGCTGACAGACTTAGTTTTTTAATATAAAAACAATCTTTAAAGAAATGTTTACGAAAACCTGCATAACCTACAACCTTTGGTCTGTGGTTGTAGATAGTGCATCAAACACTCCTTTTTAGTGAACCTGCTAAGTACGGTTGTACTCAACCGTACCTTCTGAACCCTTGCTAGATTCTAAGGCCGATAAAGACGTCGTCGACACCAAATGATTCTTAAAGGAATCATCACCAAAAGATCAAGTTCTTCAACGAAGTCAATGGAGTCAACCTATACATCAACTAAAGTGAAGGCGAAGTTTCTGATTAGATAGGAGTGTAATCTCAATCCATAGAACCTATTTCTGTAGAGCATTTTGGTAGCCACAATCACAAGTCAATTAGTATTAGAAGTTGACTTATTCTTAGTATAGTTTATAAGATGTCATTTTGGTTCTTCTTTGTAAGAATTTTCTTCCTCTATAACTTAAGTTGGTCTCTGGATATTTTATAAAGAGTTAAGTTGTAATCTATAGTCATGCTTGGACACGCGATGTTTCTGTTTTATCACTCTGACAGAGATAATATTAGTGAAATGGTGTTTCATTGGTGTTATGTAAATGACTATAATATACTACATCATGCAGTGATATGCTCGGACACCACAGATATGTGCCTCCAAGGGGGAGCGATACGGGGTGACGTAGTAGATGATATGCTCTCACATGACGTGGTACTCTCTTGTGCTGCTTGTACAAGAGATCGATCAGGCGGTAGCAACATTAATTTCCTTGGAGGAAGATGTGAGCAGGAATGCGCATATGCAATGTGTGCTAGACCTGTGAGCAATTTAGCAAAGGTTATAGAAAAAAATTCACATAACATTAGGTTACCAAAGGTTGTAGGTTATGCAATGTGTGCTAGACCTGTGAGCAATGTGTTGTGCAATGTGTGCTAGACCTGTGAGAATCAAATTTTAGAAAAAAAAATCGATAAAAAGTATATATTAATATCGTAAAGATACCAATTACACTCACCTCTACAACAATGCATTTCCCTAGCGGCTTTTACGGATACACACAGCCTAAAAAAGAAAAAGAATTATAATAAAAAAATCCTGCTACAATAATCTATTAAGTCCTGCTACAGTGAGCTATTTCCTTTAGCAGCAGTAGTAAAAACCATCAAGACAGGACCAGAAGTATAAATCCTCTAAAAGCGACGCCTCCAAGAAGGAATGGTGCACAAGCTCCGTCGTCACCAGATCATAGATCTTAACTTTCACTCTGGAAGAAGTCCTTACTCACAAAACAATGCCTTCAATAAGGTCATTGGCAGGCAGAACCAATTAAAGTTAAACCTTGGATTTTTATCCTGAAAGGTAAGACTTAGAACTTCTTATATGCGGTCATCCCGACTTATGATGCCGCTGCTCCAAGTCACAGATCACCAAACTAATTCCTCATCACCACAGAGACTCTGAATCACCATTTCTACCTGTCGATTCCTCCTCAGACACAAATCCATTCATCGCCCACGGCCGCAAATTGATTCCTCTTCACCAAGAAACCAGCTTTGGCCAGGCACCGCACCAGGCAACGGGCTCCTTCTTGCTGATACCTCTGCCATGTACTACAATGAAACGTCTCTTTGTTTATTCTATCATTTGGTGTTTGGTTATCAATATATATAGCGTTTTACAAACCGCTCAATAATCTGGAATGCGAGGGGTCACGTCCGCCCCAATCATAAAGCCCCAATCATAAACAACACGAGGGTAGCGATCTTCCATCGTTGCCCCTGCGCGCCCCAAGTCCAAGCCCAACCTCCGCATCTCCTCTTCCCTACTGGCACCATCAATTGTAAGAACATCGAGCTCCTCCTTGACATCGTCATCCACCGACTGCAGCCGAATCGTCGGTTCGGTGAGGAACTTCTTGGCCTGCTCCAGGTACTTGTCCATGAGTGGCGTCGCAAACAACCGCATGACCTCAATAATATCGCCACCAGGCCGAACCAAACGCTGCCGCTCGTGAGAAGACTCCAACGACAACATATAGGGAAGGCCTTGCTTCCTGTAGGTTTCTTGAGTCTTCAAAAGCTCAAAGAGCTCCTGCAGCTCGGTCCTCAGCGAAGAGTTGGGCTGCTCCGCCTCCAGCATGTTCTGTGCCTTCACTAGATTGTCCCGCGCACCATCCAGCATCCTGTGCTTCGCCTTGCTTCTCGCCATCTTAATCCACTCCACTATCTGCAAACGGGCCACCTCTGCCTGCAACCCCGCCATCTTCTCCTCCTCCTCTAACAACTCCCCACCAGCGCGCCACACGATGAGCGTCTTAGTAGGCGCAACAAACTTTACCCTCCCAGCTGAGCTGCACTAAAATAAGCTCTCATCATCACAATCACATGTAATTACCCGAGCCCATTATTAGAAGATTAATGAGATAAACAATGTGCTAGTTGATACCTGTTGTGTGAGTATGTGATATCGAGGATATCTGCACTGCGCTCGCTATGGATTGCGGGAAGGAGGACGTCAACAATGACCTTGCGCACTTCTTTGCTGTAGAGGTTGCCAAAGCTGACGGTCACCGAACCAGCGGGACTATTGACATGCTGCACCTGTGGGTAACTCCCGGCTGTCACCTTTACTATCTTAGACTCGCCGTCAACAGCTGCCACTGTCAGCTCGAGGTTCTGAACCGCCACAGTAAGCAGGCCAGCGAGGCACTGGGAGAGGGCCATGGTTAGGCCGCCAGTCTCCTGGTCCAGGACATGGTAGAACGTCCCGCCCATGCTCTTGTCCGCGATAGTGTTGAGTGCCATAGGGTCTCTGTCTACGCCGCCGAAACCAAAACCAAAGGTGTAGACAGGAACATTGCCAACATCGACTGGAATAGCATCAGCATCTCTCTGACTGCCGTCAGATATGAGGATGATGCTATTGACGCGGCCAACGCGGACCTCTCGATCAGCGAGGGCATCGATCCCCATTTGGAGGCCTTTCATGATCCCTTTCCTGATGCTACTTCTGTTGACGCTCTGGGGCACAAGCTTGTTAATGAGGTCCTGCAACTCCCTCTGTGAGGCCTCAGTAATCTGCCGCAGCGGGTAGAGCAACGTGATGGCACCAGAGTCGAATGTAATGACAGAAAGACGGTCCATGGGGCTGAGCTTCTGTACCACAAACCGCAAGGCGGTCTTCAGTTCGTGTATCTTCTTGCCCTGTGTGCGCGTTAGGTCCACCAAGGCTACCAGGTCCAGTCCTGGCCGGTCACCGGTGTAGTCACCGCCAGTGAGCTCCAGCATCACCTTTTTCTTATGCTCCAACAATGGAGCCGTTCGGTTGTTCTTGATCACAAGTTGCATGGTCCCAGGGCCGATCCGCCTTGCCCTCGCCCCTGTATACCACCATTGCAAATCAGCTCGCATTCGTTGATTAATGCCAGCTAAGCACGACAGAAAAACAGAAAAAAATCCCACAAACTGCAAACTTGTATCTATGAATCATCTGCAAACTATGCACATGCTTTGATTGAGTTAATAAACCTGAATTTAGAGAAGCATTGATGGGTTCCTCATCATTGATCTGTGTGGTGGTAAGCTCTTCAGATGAATTATCTGCAAATTAAGCAAACACCTTAAGACAATGAACCTCATTTTGGATGATCAACAATCGCCTGATATTATAATTGCATGGCAAAGCCAGATGGTAAAAGATAGCTGTAATGGATTCTGAATGATTAATGTATCAAAATCATTTGCTTGAAATGCCATGCAAAACTAGTTGGCTCGTATACATAATTGCATACTTACCTGGGCTAGGGTTTTGTTTCTTGGCCTGCTCTCTTTTGAAGTCTACGGCCTACAGACAAAAATTCACGAGCTCATATATTAAGGCGTGTACATAATTGCTAGTCCGTCTCAGTTCGGGACTGTCTACACTAACTAATTCCCTCTTTCGCATTGCTGAACTGACCCACACCACATTACTGCATTCGCTTGCCAATCTGGATGAGATAATTGGAAACTCCCTAGGGAGATAAATCGTGCTAAGAAAGCGTACACAGGGATAAATTATGCCTAAGAAAAAGGGATAGAGAGAGTAACCTCTTTGCTGCAGGGTTCTCCAGAAGCAACCGTCAAGTGAATCTCATCAACATGGTGACCCACTGCATGTTTATCAAACATGTCTTGAACAATACCCATAGATGTAAAGCCTTCACTTACTTTAGCGCTCCGCACGACGAATTCCTCGGTGTATTGCTTATTACCAGCTCCGTACTGTAGTGATGCCTTATGATTCCGTTTATTATCTGCAGACAATGTTATATACACGCTACATTTGGATTGTGGCTTCACAATGTCCTTGTTTGGTACTATGGAGTATGGCAACGGGCCGGTCGTTTGAATATCGAAGGCAATAGAATAATTTGTACTGTTTTTTAGCTCAACTGAACAAGATAGAATCTGCTTGTTCATGCTATACACAAATTGCAGCTCCAGCGGCTCTACTCCAAGCATGTCATCCTCCCAAAAAGGCAGGTTAACCTGCACGTGCGTGAGAAAACAAAATCAAAATGCATTACATTAAGGTGCATACATGTAGCACTTTGGATGGAAAAACATAAGACCATGGATTTCATTAGCTGACGAGAACAAAATATAATTAATTTCCATTGCACGTGGAGATATATATATATATATATATATATATATATATATATATATATATAACAGTAAAAAAATAGCGAGTGTATGCTCAAAAGAAAACTTTACAAGGCGGCATTTTTCCGGCTCTCCGATTGCATATCACAGCTCCACGCTCATGTCTGTGAAGTCAGCATAAACTACATCTTAGGAGCGGCCAAGGTAAAGTGACATGCCATGACACATTAGTTGGCTTCTACATTTTTTTCGATAAAGGGCACTATATTGAACTCAAAAGTTCAGATCAAGGCTATACAAGCCACAAGAGTTGGCTTCTACAAATAATCACCATTGGTGCATGTATGGTTAGGGTCCTTAATATTCTTGGATGCATATATTTTATATATATATATATATATAATACCTGGTCAACCATCTGATTAGTTGTACTTTCCATTTCAACAAAAAAATCCATTATTTCTGACACAGAAGGTCGTGAATAAGGGTCAGTCTTCTGGCAGAGTGACCCTATTTTGATGCATTTAGTTACTTGTTGGTGGTATTCCTGTGGAATTTCCTTCATAGATTTATTCCATCTGTGCCTCCACCTTCTTAGTATCTATAGTTCAACAAACAATGATAAGCGTGTTGAAATATTTCATCTAAACATTATGCATACATATACATGAATTAGTACACAAAACATCTAAATTCTGCCACAAGACTTAAAAACAAAATCGCAATTGAATCGTATCACTCCAAGGAATAGACATCTACTTGATAAGCTAGCTAGGACAAAGTGGAGAAAGCACTTAGCACGGAGATACCCACCATGGAGCAAGCATGACGGACGTTGCACACTCGACTCACTAGGTCACCCACTCAGGTTCTGGTTTCGCTCGGGTTTTTGGTTTTTTTCAGTTTTTTCATTGCTTTAACTAAAAAAATCAACTAGAACAGTCATAAATCTTACAAAAAAAGAATAAACAGTGCATCAAGGTAAAGTTCGATGATGTAGTCCATGCTACTGACTGCTCCGAAATCAAAGAGCATGCCTATTTTCATATAGGTAAGTAGGTAATGGATGAGTGCATAGGTCAAAGAATATATTAGCAGACAACAATCATCGTAGCGCTTGCTACCGACTGCTTCAGTGGACAAAGCATACAACTAGAAAATAAAGTCAAAATAATTATTCGAAATATATCAGAACAGGGTC
This sequence comes from Avena atlantica, assembly GCA_910589765.1. Taxonomy (NCBI): domain Eukaryota; kingdom Viridiplantae; phylum Streptophyta; class Magnoliopsida; order Poales; family Poaceae; genus Avena; species Avena atlantica. The sequence continues at coordinate 521,500,624 of OU342735.1, read as the reverse complement.
TAGTTTTGATGTTCTGTTCATGAGAATACAATGTTAAAAGTGTTGATAATTTTATGACTTGGTTACCAAGTTCTTGCAGTTATATTTTTGTCTTAAGTAAAACACTAAAGAAACCAGGCAACCTAGGAGCGCTATTGTTTCCAGAAAATAAATGAACAGTATTTTGTTACTGTGGTTGATGCACAGAACTGATAAATAGCCCCATTCAAAGCCAGTTGTTGGCCCCATTTGTACATTTAGAATGCACATTGGTTGAGTTCAATGACACCTCACTGGTCATAGGGCATTGCTAGCAATTGTGATCTTGCAATATAATTTCTTAGATGGAGCAAGCAAAACGACAGGATGTAAAAGGAACATCACACATCGAACTGAAAAATGTTTCGAGTAAAAATGGCTCAAAGAGAGAGAGCTGGAATCGATTTTGTTGATATACGACTTTAACTAAAAATGGCATTCAACATGCGGTAGTATTCAAAGTAAGTACGAGCAGTCAAGAAAAAATGGGACATGCAAAGGTAATGTTTTGAAATAATGAAAGGAATATCTCCTACTAATAAATCCTCCCAAAATCGAGTATTTAGATCATTCCCAACTATGTTCCTACAAAAAACTTATATCTGACTCCCAAAATACTACTCCTTTCTTTACCTCTCTATCAACAATTTCATGTTACAGTATTTCATTGAAATCATTTGTTACCACAAAACATCTTCATTTTCTAATCTCCACAACCATTTACTAGGACATACGTACATTCATTATAATCTAAATCTACAATCCCCAAACCCCCTTGATCAATAGGCTAGCATACCGTTTGCCAATTAACTAAATTCCTTCCATCTTTAGGTAAGGAAAACATTGACATCATGTTAAAAGGAACATTCCTTAAGCTATCTTTTATTAAAATCAACTTACCACCATTACTCCATTAGACATGAGTTTTCCTGATTTACCTTCTAGTTTCTCCTCTATCCTTTTCCAATCTACATTCCCAAGTTTAGTATTATGGACAGGTACTCCTTGATACTTCATAGGTAAGCTACCTTCAACACAAGTAAAAATATCTTTGTACATTTCACTATCAACTTTTGCCCGTCTGCAAAAAATCGCCTCTACGGAATTTATCTTCAAACCAGAAAAATGTTCAAAAGAAGAATTTTTAAATTCCTAGCACTATCAACATCAGATTCAAACAAAAACACTATCATCTGCATATTGAAGCATTGTTAGACCACCTTCCACTGAATCATCCACTACTACTCTAAACAGACCATTTTCCCTTCCTCATTTCACTAGAACCTGCGGCACATCTACAACTATATTGAGCAAGATTGGTGAGAGGGGATCCCCCGGTCTCAGCCCTTTCTTGGCTCTAGAATATGGACCCACTTGAGCATTTACCATAACAGCTACACAATGGGACTTGATGGGACTGCACACTGAAGTTCATGGAACTGTGATTGAACACCAGTTACCGTGCATCAGTTGTAGGGAGTATGCGATGCCCAATCTCCAGATTAACGTTTTTCCTCGACTTCTAGGTACCTTTGGTTTTTTAGTTTAAGCCGATTTTTGAAAAGTAGGTCAAATTTGAACTAAACTATGTTTTACTTTGGTCCTAAAAATCGTTTGAGGCTACCCAATTAGCATTCTATGCAGTATCCGCAAAAATTGATGAAAGTATATTTTTGTGAAGCAGCTAAAAAAAATATGGGGGCAGGGGGATTTAGAAGCTGTGCATTGTGAGATAAACCCATCTAACATTATTGTTATCATCAGGGATACCCTTGTGTCCTGTCACCAGTTCGATGATTATGACGCCCAAACTATATATGTCTGACTTGACAGACATCCTACCACAACCAAACATGTTTTCCGGAGCAGTATACCCTCTGCATTAAATATGAATATGAAAAAATTAAACATTACTGCATAAACAGTATATAAAAGGGTGGATGTGTACATTGGTTGTGCAGATTTGTAGCTTACAGTGATGCAAAATGGGTTGTCGTCATAGTTTGCGAGTTCTCCGTGGGCCTTGATAGGCCAAAATCCGTAATCTTTGGCATCATCTGTTTATCCAGTAGTATATTGCCAGGCTTTAGATCCATGTGAAGAATACATTTTTCCATGTGTAGGTAATGCAAACCCGCGCATATTCCTTCAATTATCTGAAAACGTTTATCCCAGTCAAGTCCTCTTAATTCATCTGTTGAAGAAATAAGGAGTGCATGAAATCTACAATATATTGATTTAATTTGCATGCCGTCACTCGAAAAAACAGATAATAAAGTAAAAATTTGAAGATCTGCATGGACCACATGGAACAATAGTGTACCAGTAATTTTTGTATTAAGGCTTCCATTACTGATAAATTCAAAACAGAGCAATCTTTCTCTGATCTCGGCAAAAATATATCCTTTGGATTCTGGGTTTTTCATTGGTATCTCCACTGTATGAGAACATACGCCAAGAAACCGGACTACATTTGGATGGTTGACCTCCATCAAGCTGTCAACCTCACGACGAAAGAATTTCTGATCAACTGTCATGCTGCTCCTGGTCCTCTTCACAGCGACATTCCAGTTTCCAATGACTCCCTGTTTAATATATGTCCCGAACATTTAATTACGTAAAGTATAGCACAGAGCCACAGACTACAATAGAAGGAAACTGGGTACACAACACACACCAGGCAAATGAATGAGCTTTGATACTCAAGTCGATATCTCTGGATGTTAAGAAAATACTAGCAAATTTTCACTATAAGAATGATTCAGTTACCTTATAAACCGTCCCAAATCCACCTTCACCAATTATTCTATGTACTGAAAATCCATCTGTGATTTCTCGTAAAGTTTCTAAAGGCAGAATCGTCGGCTTCATGCTTCCCTCAAGTATTTGCTCCAGGACATTTTGTTCCATTCTCCTATCTACAGAAAGCACACGCACAATCAAAATTCATTTGTCAGTAGCAACCGGATCATCAACAATGAAAACAGGGGAATACATACTTGATATTTAGCCGTGTACACAGGTAGTCTGTCTACTGATCAAGCACAAAAGGGAAACATGCAGATTGCTGTCCAGTCATGCAATCAAAACCCTGCGTCGAGCAACAGAGATGCAAATCATGTTCTAGGATCTACGTAGCAGACCAAAGGGACTAGATAAATACATGCCGAGGATCCAATTCAAAGCGAATGAGTTCAACAGCACAGTACAGAAATGCTAGCTACACATGTTGAGCAGAGCTCAAAGTTCCAATACATCTTTGAACATCCATTAACAGATTAAGAGGAGCAGAGAACAGAGCAAAATGATTCACCAATCTGAGTCAACGCATATGTCAGCAGTGGATCCAGCGCTAAGGTCAGGGAAGACATGGTTGAAAACTCTATATAAGCTTCGCATGTAAGACTATTGCAACGGCAGTAGATGTTGGTTTCTTGGTAGAGATTGAGCGACAGTGTACTCATCAAGATAAGCCACTTGCACTCTCCGTCCCGCAAAGTCATTTCTAGCCGCTCCACGCCCTAGCGGTGTCCTCTTCCACCAATCAGCTCACGCCAGCTCCTCTCGTACCTCACACGTATTCCCCTGAATTTGGTTCTTTCCCAGCTTTTATTGCGTTGTATCCTATTCCTGGGCCACTTCCTAGGCCCACCCCGTTTCTCATCTATTCGCTTTTCTCTCACGTCTAGGGCCCACCAACATGGTTGGGTCTATGGGAGATTTAAGGGAACTCCAGCGGAACGACCCATTCTGGACACCCAAATCGTCCGATTTGGTCCAAATGGGTCGGCCCGCAGAAAGAAATTGGGTCGTGGTCTGGCCTGCCAGGCCAGTGCCCCTAGTGACGCGACCCATTCGGTCCGCGATAGCTAAATTTTGGCCTGCCACTGTGGCCACCGGTGCCGAGGCCAGTGTGTTTCCAACAACTTCCCGCCGCGACACTCTTTCCTGCCCTCGTTTCCCGCCGCTTCTGGCAACTTCCCGCCTGTTCTGGCCAGTTCCCGACGTCTAAAAGGAGAGACCAGCGGCGGTGAGGAATGGACGCGTGCACAACGCCCACCACCATGTCTGGCCTCCGTCTTCCCACCACTAGCGCTCACAAACCCGCCGGAGGAGAGCCGGAGACGTTGCCGGCGCAGGAACAGCGGGTGTCCTCGCCTCCATCCAATCGGTGCGCGAGAGAGCAGCAGCGTGAGAGCTCCCGGAAGTCAGCACGGCCGTATCATCACCATATCACCAGCCAACCTTTCGGGCGGAACATCCTAGTCAACGTCATGTTGCCAGAGCACCTCCGGTGACAGGAACTCACTGAGGCTCACTCAGAGTGCATCGAAGCGGTGCACGCCAACCCTAACGATGCAGCGGCGCATCAACATCCATGGCCTAGTTTTTATATTTGAAAATCTTGGCTACATCCATGGATTGCATACATAGTTTGGGGACAATTTTCTTAGTAGGAAACCATAGCGTTTTCATCTCGTCCTTGCCTAGCCATCGGAGTCGAAGTGGTAGTGGCGGCGGCACATGGTCTTGTCGAAGACCTTGACAAAGAGCATGTCACGGCCGTCGAACTTGACGACGAGAAAGTGCCCAACTTCAATGGCGTGCGCGTCGGCGAACTCCCTCCAGCCATTGTGGAGGTACATCTGGCCGAGGCAGTCGAACATCAACTCCACGGACTATAGGACGATCGAGCAGTTGGGCACCCGCAACACGAGCTAGTGGGGCTTCTGCCATCGATCACCAACGCAAACTTGTGGGGGAGGCGCAGCCTATCCGAGGTCTTGCCCAAGTGAATGGTGACGCCAAACTCCAACACGGAGAGGTCGATGGCGATGGGTTCGGGCAATGATGTTGGCGATGGCGATGGTGACGGTGGTGGTGAATCGTTCTAGCCTCGTCCCCCCATGTCTTCCTCGCCAACCTCGGCCAAGCCCTGGGCCACGCCCTCCCCTCAATCCAATGCCGCCGGCCATGGCTGTCTGTGATGCCTGTGGTGGTGGTGGGAATGGAAGATGGTAGTAGATGGAAGTGTGGAAGAAGATGGCCGCGGGTGGCCTGTTAAAAAGGCCAAGGCATTGGATGCCGACGCAAAGGCCGAAACACCGGTATTGATGAAGGCCAGCAGCTAGCGCGGGTGTTGGGTGGCGCAGCCAGCTTTGGGGTCAGCCTATCTCCATTAACGGCTAGAAGAAGGCCATTGGGTCACTGTCATGCGGGCCCTCAGTCCAGGCGGGGGAAATGGGAGGACATGCGCGATGTCCGTGCAGACACATCGGCTCCCCAAATTTGGTGGACTGATGGGTCACGTTGGTCCATATGGGTCTCATCGCTTGATCATGCGCGCCCGGACGCCCGGTCCTCCTGTCCGCGTGGTTCGGACGCGACAGGACCGGTTGGGTCGTGTCGCTGGAGATTCCCAAACTGCTCTCGCCCATTCTTTTGACAACTGAGACGAACTTTGCCGCCAAGAAAAAGTGTGTAAAATTTTGGTTCCTATTAAAATCCTTGTGAATTCCTGATATCATATATGTTTTCAATCATATTTCAAATATCATATCGATTAGAAAATAAGTTCACAAATAATCCAATGAAATATATCTTTAACACTTAACTTGCACAGTTTTCATAGAAATTACTCCCTCCGTTCCATAATATGAGATGTTTTAGATTTTGTGAAACGAGTGTATGTAGACTTCTTTTAGTGTGTAGTTCACTCCGAACCAACACACTAAAAGATGTCTAGATGCATTATTTTCACAAAAGCTAAAACATCTTATATTTTGAAACAGAGGGAGTATATTTATATTCCCACATATCAACAAGATATGTTTCAAGTACTCAATAACATATATTTCATATATCACTTAAAATTGGTCATACCTAATACGATCCAATTACGTTTTATAATTCATTTTTAATCGCGAATATCAGCATTGTATCAAAAAATTATAGCATACACTATTGATATCTGAGAGATCAATTTTACAATCCATACTTGTCGGTTGATACATCACCAAAATTGGTAGAAATCACATGACAGCATATTAGATTCATATTTGAGAAGGGTATGGTATGCATATCTAATATATTTGGACCAACTGATCCAATCATGTTTTAGAAATCTAAATCCCCTTTTATGCAGAAATCAGTTTCCATAAGTTGTTCACAAATCTCATTAACAATCAATTTGATTTAACATTAATCTTCATTGTACCAAGAAATGTTTCACTATTTTATATAGAGAAACAGATGAATCAAATTCTTTTCAAACATTTGAGCAAATAGAAAAAATGTCGTTCAGAACTTCAGGTTCACGATCCAGGGTTTTTTTTTGTTGGTGGATTTTTAAAAGGATTTCTCAACTTGGGCACTACAAATAAGTACTCTCTCCGACCCATATTAGTAGACTTGGATTTGTCAAAATTTAGATAAAGCTATATACTAAAAATTGTCTAGATTCAATCAACAAATTTAAGTCAACTAATATGGGTCAGAGGGAGTATCAGAAAAATAAAACTAAATTAGGGAATTGGATGCAGTAGATTTGATAAAGAATAGAAGACTAAAATTCAGATCAAACCAAAAATAGCCACCACCGAAACAACTCTCCAGAACTGCATCCTCGTCGGATTGAACAAAAGAAGGGGGAGGCAGAGGAGCCAGAGTTCGAGAGCGACCTCGCGCTTATGCACGGCGCCGCCACTCCGGCCGCAGCCTTGCCTCCGTTCCCGACAAGTCGAACCCCCCGCAGTCCCCGGTCGGCAGGTCGCTCTCCGCCCCGCCGCCGCGTTTTCTGGATAGAGATGGAGAGAGAGTGACAAGGGACTCACGGTGGGGTGACCTGATATTGTTACTTTTTTTTTATTGTGAGATTGTTACTCGTTAGAGTGGGTCCCGTAAGCACGTATTGTTAGGCTATTCATAGTCATAGCACGAGTAATTTGAGTAGAAATATAATCCTTCATGTATTGTTAACTAAGCATTTAGATGATGCATATGTTATTTTTCACTATAAAGATACTAATAACATTCTTTATCAAATAACATTAAGTTACTCCTCGATATGACCAGACTTAAAAAGGGAATAAACAACAAGAAAGCGCAAAATGCTCGTTCGCCAGCGGGAATCGTGAGCAGCTGCGACTGGAATGAAAGGACTGCACTACCAGTGCCTTATTCATCGGTTGCAGGTGGGACATACCATATGATCCAATCCTTAGAGGCACTGGAGCAACTTTAACAGGGCGTGGCTTTAGCGACGGCCGCATTTTGAAACACCTTGGCTACGTTGTGATCTCATAATTTGAATATATTTGAGGTTAAAACTTCGAGAGAATTGGTAAACACAAATATAACGTTAAATTCATGTTGTATAGCATAATAGTTCAATCAAACATTAAACTTAGAACAAGGTTTCATAGGTTCAAACATAAACATAATAGATAAATGCAATGTAGAGGCAATATAGCCATGATCACTCCTCACCGCCATTGTTGATGTTGATTGGATCTTCTTGTTGCACATTGGCATTTGCATTGGTAGTATCAACGGCCTCATCATCATTGCCTCCACCCATGTCAACACCAATGCCACCACCATTGCCTCCACCATGACCTCCTACATTGCCTCCTCCCATGGTAGCTCCCATGCCAAAACCAAATTCTCCTCCCATGCTAGCTCCCATGGCACTCATGAAGCCACCCATGCCACTCATTCCACCCATGCCACCCATGAAGCTTCCCATGCCACCCATGTATCCTCCCATTGCGACATTTTTGTTGAGCATGTCTTGTGCGGGCATGAACGATGGCGGCGGTGGCAAATTCTCGGCGACCAGTGGAGACAATGGCAGAACGAAAGGAGGAGGTGGCATCTCCCCATCCGCATGCGGCCTCCCACGGCTCTGGACTGTCTTCTGCTTCTTTGATGCGGTGGCAGTAGGGGGAGGCCGATTCGATGCAGCAGAAGAGGCGGCAACCGACTTCCTCCCCTTTGTTGGCGCCTTTCGGTGACGCACTGGGTCGAATTCGGTGCGGCTCCGGTCGGCCTAGGCGGCGCGAAGTTCTAGCGATGGAGTAGGGTTTGGCGAACCGGCGAAGGAGGCAAGCGAGGCGGCGAGAGCCGTGGAATCGACTGCGGGGGGCGTGGGAAGGATGATCGGGCTCCGGCGGGGCCGTCCATGGCATCCTGGTCGCCGGCGACGGGCGCGAAAGATCGAAGACCGGGGCGACACGCGAGGGGCGGGAAAAATCCGAGCGACAGTTGGGGAGCGCGTGTGTGGGCCGAGAAATGCGGCAGCGCCCGAGGTGTGGCAAATTTGCAATGCTAGGGCGACGTGCGGCAAAAAAAAATTATGGCGCCAACCGGCGATGCAGCGGCTGTTAGAGCGCCTTTTTGGGCTCAAAGTGCTGCATTTGACAGGTTATTTGGGTGTTGTTGCGTTTTGCAACACCTGTTAGAGTTGCTCTTATGGCATCTAGCTATCCAATGCAAAGCCACGACCTAAACCGTCCACATGGGTTGGCCCACGGATGGAATTTGGGTTGCGATCCGACAAAGCTTAGAGACGTGCTCAGCGGTTCGACGCATTTTATCGACTCTGCCCGCTGTAAATGGTTGAAGATGCTCTAAGTGGTTGTTTGGATACGGAAGATTAGCTCCAAGTTTTTGTAAAACGAGTTTTAAGATGATTTTTAGGAAACCAGTTTTGCCAAAATTTTAGTTAAGAATAGGCACACCGAAATTCATGTTTGGGTTAGAAAATTGTAAAACTGGTTTTTAGATGGAGGCAGAGACACGAGACTGACATGACAATTAATGGCGATAGCGATGCACATAGACATGAGAGAATTAACAGCGACAAAGCTTCGCAGAGCAGCGGAAAGACTCTCAAGGTGGCCACCGCCGTGAACACCAGCGCGCCGGCAGCAACGCTAATGCATATGTCGTTGACACCTACGATTGCATCCCAGAGCACCGGCAAGCCTGGATGTGATGGCGACCCCGGAGAAAATCACGATGCAACTTTATTAGTTTGTGGCAGTGCGTCCGGGGAGATGGTGTCTCAGAACTCATCGTCCTCCTCAAGCAACGCCATGTTCCCGGCGTCAGCGTGAGCTCTACGTCCGGTGGCAGCGCGTTCGACGATGGTGGCGCTGCTGCATAACTCATCTTCCTCCCCATGTTCCTCGTCCGCATGAGCTCTTCGTCCGACTCGGTCCCTTCCCCACCAGGAGGCCCACACAGATTGTCCATGTCAGCCCGCTCTGCCCGCGATTCAACCTGCGAGGAAAACAGATCGTCCCGTCGATCGAACGCCCTCCTAGCGGCCGCCACAACAAACTCAACCAATACCGGCGGCGCCGACTTCCTTCTCGCAGGCAGGGGCCCCCTCCACGGGCGAACCAGAGGTCCCCGGCGCAAAGACAGCCCCACCGCCGACGACCCATCACCCCGGCGATCCTACGGCGAGGTAGACCGGCAAGGTTTCATCGAGCTCCGCGGGGGCGACGAAGACACACGTTCCTAGAACCGAGATGCCGGCCTAGTGAACCCTATCTCCTCCAAAAACTCCTGCTTCAACTCTGCATCGGTCCACCTCCGTCGGCGACAAACCGTGGTCCAACCCAGCTCGCCGGTAGGATCCTCAAGGGCGTCGAGCCTCTCTCTCGCAGCCAGGGCCTCACCGCCATCAGAGTCAGAATCGGAGCCCAGACACCGGAATCTCGAACCCGAGCTCGATGACGGTGAATGCTCAGCCTCCTCCGGTGACCCGAGCGCCCCGGGCGCCAGCGTGAACCTCCTCCCACGTCGCCTCATCTCCTGAGCTCGCATCCTCCTCAAATTACTCATCAGTAACAGGATTATCAGCACCTTTCCTATCCACGATATGCAGATCAAACTCTTGCAAAAGCAACACCCACCTTATAAGCCTAGGCTTAGCGTCCTTTTTCGTCATAAGGTATTTAATAGCTGCATGATCAATATGAATAGTAACCTTAGAATCAACAATATAAGGTCTAAACTTATCACAAGCAAAGATTACATCTAAGAACTTCTTTTCAGTAGTAGCGTAATTCTTTTGAGCAACATCCAGAGTCTTGCTAGCATAATGAATGACATTTAATTTCTTGTCAACATGTTGTCCCAAGACAGCACCCACAGCAAAATCACTAGCATCACACATAATTTCAAAAGGTAAACTCCAATCAGGTGGTTGGACTATAGGAGCAGTTGTTAGAGCTTTCTTCAAAGTTTCAAAAGCTTCCTTACAATCATCATAAAAAATGTACATCTTTTTGAAGAAGATTAGTAAGGGGCTTTGAAATTTTGGAGAAATCTTTAATAAACCTCCTATAGAAACCAGCATGACCAAGGATACTACGAATACCTTTAATATCTCTAGGACAAGGCATCTTCTCAATTGCTTTAATCTTGGCTCTGTCAACTTCAATGCCTCTTTCAGAGATCTTGTGTCCAAGAACAATCCCTTCATTAACCATGAAATGGCATTTCTCCAAGTTAAGAACAAGGTTGGTTTCCTCACATCTCTGCAAAACTTTGTCAAGGTTGTGCAAACAGTTATCAAAAGAAGTTCCATAGATGGAAAAATCGTCTATGAAAACCTCCACAATTTATTCACAAAAACCATAAAAGATAGCAGACATACATCTCTAAAAGGTAACAGCAGCATTACATAAACCAAAAGGCATACGCCTATACGCATAAGTACCATAAGGACAAGTGAAAGTGGTTTTCTCTTGGTCCTGTGCTTTCACAGCAATTTGAGAAAACCCAGAATAACCATCAAGAAAGCAAAAGTGAGTCTTTTTGGACAACCTCTCAAGCATCTGATCAATAAAGGGCAAAGGATAATGATCTTTCTTAGTAACTTTATTAATCTTTCTAAAATCAATGCACATTCTATACCCAGCCACTACTCTTTGGGGTATAAGCTCATTATCCTCATTAGGCACAACAGTTATCCCCCTTTCTTGGGAACACAATGAACAAGGCTAACTCATTTACTATCAGCAATAGGATAAATAATACCAGCATCAAGGAGTTTTAATACCTCATTTCTTACCACATCCTTCATCTTAGGATTTATACGACGTTGGTGCTCAACAAATGGTTTTGCATCAGGCTCTATATTAATAGCATGATGACATATTGTAGGAGAAATCCCCTTTAAATCATCAAGAGTAGAGCCCATAGCTCCTCGGTGTTTCTTCAATATCTCCAATAACCTTTCTTCTTCCTTTCCTGAAAGTTTAGAACTAATCATAACAGGATATATCTTCTTATCATCAAGATAAGCATATTTAAGATCATCAGGTAAAGGTTTTAATTCGAAAACAGGGTCCCCTTTAGGTGGAAGTGTGGTACCCAAATCTTCCACAAGTAAATTATGCTTAAGTAACTCAGGCTGACGAAGGAAAGCCTCATTAGTCTCATTTCTTTCCTTCATGAAGGCATCACTTTCATGATCTTCCATGAACTGCTGCAAGGCATTGTTAGGAGCAAGAGAAATAGAAAAAAGTTGTTCAACTCTGAAATCCTCATTAGGCAGTTCATTTTCATAAGGAGTTTTGGCAAATTTGAAAAAATTAAACTCATAAGACTCTCCAGCAAACTTATTCAAACCTTTTTCCTTCCTACAATCTATGATAGCCCCACAAGTATTCAGAAAGGGTCTACCAAAGATAATAGGATAGGTTTTACTAGCTTCTTTACCAAGTACTAGAAAATCAGCAGGATATTTAATCTTACCACAAAGGACCTTCACATCTCTTACAATGCCAATGGGGCAAAATGCTCTCTATTAGCAAGGTGAATAACCACATCAATGTCCTCAAGCTCACAAGGACCAATCTCATGCATAATTTCCCTGTAAAGCTCATAAGGAATAGCACTGGAACTAGCACCAATATCACATAAACCATAATAGCTATGACTACCAGTTTTAACAGAAAGCACAGGGACACTAGCTTTTCTAACTTTCTTAGGATGAGAAACAATATTAGTAGCGTCTTCGCAGAAGACAATATGCTGATCCTCTATATTCCTAGTGACAAGATCTTTCACAATAGCAACCACAGGCTCAATATCACTAAGCTCATCGGACCCTACAATTTTCTTTGCGCTTTTGCTGACCACATTAGCCATAATAGAATGTTCTCTTACCTTGGAGGGAAAAGGGACCTTCTCAACATAAGGTTCAGGCAAAATAGGATCAACAGTGCAAACCTCTGTGCGAGCAGGAACATGGATGACAATGTCTTTATAACGAGCATGGTACTTGTCCCACTCTTTCTTGGGAATTCCAATATAAGAGGCAAAGGCATTAAAACATTTTACAAGAACTTGAGGATCAAGACCAAACTCATTGCTAATATCACGGAAGCTGTCAGTCCCCATAAAAGATTTAATGCATTCATAACCATAGTTTATACCTGACTTTCTTCCTTTGTCATTCTCCCAAGCTTCAGCGTTCTCTTGAATACGGTCTAGAAGATCCAATTTAGCTTCTTCCTTCATACATGTGAATGATCCAACACAAAAAGCATCTAGTAAATCTTTATCATGAAGAGAAAGCCTAGCATAGAAGTTATTGAGAATAATATTGTTAGGGAGTTCATGAATAGGACATTTAAGCATTAGTAACTTCAATCTCCCCAAGCTTGAGTTGTACTCTCTCCATCAAGAGGCCAAAAAATTATATATAAGATTTCTATCCTTATGAATCTCACTGGGAGGGTAAAATTTAGAGTAAAAGAGAGATGACATCTCCTCCCATTCTATGGATTGTCCATTCTTCAGCAGCTTATACCATTCTTCATCTCTCTCTTTCAAGGATGTGGAGAGTAACTTCTTCTTCACCTGTTCAGTTGTGATACCTGCACACTTAAACAACCCACATAATTCATGGATAAAAAGCAAGTGATCACCAGGATGGACAGTTCCATCCCCAAAATAATAATTATCCATAACTCGATTAACAATACTTGTAGGTATCTTAAAAGGATCTATCTCAATAGGAGGTGGTTCATCTACTACCCTAGCAGTGGTAGTAGTTTTCTCAAACAGAAAACCAAGTGGGTTATCCATATTGGAAACAAAGTAACAAGCAGTAACAAGAGCAATACTCACAGTGAAAGTTTCCCTTACCAGTTCCACCCTTCAATAGCACTTCACTCCCCGGCAACAGCGCCAGAAAATAGTCTTGATGACCCACAAGTATAGGGGGTTTATTGTAGTACTTTCGATAAATAGGAGTGTCGATCCCAACGAGGAGCAGAAAGTGTTGAACAGTGGTATTGAGCAGGAAATCTCTGTGAATACTTAGCAAAAGGATTTTTAGTGGTTTTCTAACAAGGCAACAAAACAAAGAGCAAGTAACAGAAGTAACGAACAAACGGACCAAGTGGCCCAATCCTTTCTTAGCAAAGGACAAGCCGGTGGAAATACTTATAAGGATCAAACGTTCTCGAGGACACATGGGAATTCTGTCAAGTGCTTTCGCTTCAAATAGTGAGTACTCTTCTCTGGTGTTGTAAGTATTGTGTGGGTGAACCTATGCTAACATACCGCCCTTCCTAGGACTAATACATACTTGTGATTAAACCCTCTGCAAACATCCGTAACTACAGGAAAGTAATTAAGATATAAATCTAACCATAGCCTTAAACTCTGAGATCCTACGACCCCTTGTGCAAAGGTGTCCTAATGGGGGTTCAGGTTTCCGTCACTCCGGCAACCCCACAATTTGTTGGAGATATGCCCTAGAGGCAATAATAAATATAGTTATTATTATATCTTTGTGTTTATGATAAATGTTTACATTCATGCTATAATAGTATTAACAAGGAAACATTAATACTTGTGTGATTTGTAAACTTAATTTGAAGTCCCTAGTATAGCCTCTATACTTCACTAGCTTGTTGGTTGATTAATGATTGTGGTTTCCCTATCATGAACATTGAGATGTTATCAACAACAAGATCATATCGTTAGGAGAATGATATGGTGGACATACTCCTATTGATAAGCGTAGCATAAAGATCAAGTCATTTCAATAGTTCAATTGCTATATGCTTTCTGATACATAGTAACCTAATTCCTTCGACCATGAGATCATGCATATCACCTTTACCGGATGGATGCTTTGATGACATCAAACACCACACCGTAACTGGGTGGCTATAAAGGTGGCATTGAGTGTTCGAAAAGTATTGGTTGAAACACATGGATCAAGAGTGGGATTGTCCATCCATATGACGGATAGATATACTCTGGGCCCTCTCGGTGGAATGTCATCCAATTAGCTTGCAAGCATGTGACTGGGTCACAAGGGATCACATATCACGGGAACGAGAAAAGAGTACTTATCGGTAACGAGGTTGAACTAGGTATGTAGAGATACCGACGATCATAACCTCGGATAAGTAAACTATCGTGAGACAAAGGGAAATTGGTATCGTATGTAAGTGGTTCATTCGATCGCAAAGTAATCGTAGAAATATGTGGGAGCCATATGAATTTCCAGATTCCTCTATTGGTTATTGTTCGGAGAAGTGTCTCGATCATGTTCGCATAATTCACGAATCGTAGGGAGACACACTTAAGGATTCGACGTTGTTTGAGTAGTTATGGTATTATGAGAAAGAGACCGAATGTTGTTCGGAGTCTCGGATGGGATCCGGGATATCACGAGGTGATCCGGAATGGTCCGGAGAATAAGATTCATATAAGGAAAGTCCCGTTTCGGAGTTCAGGAATGATTCCGGTGTTTTCATCGGGAATGTTCTAGAAGGTTCCGGATTGTCCGGCACTCCGAAGGGGGAGGGTACATGAATGTGTCATTGAATGATTGCATCATGTCCTAAGTGTTCTTGTTGTTCCAAAACTGAAAAGTCAAACTGCCAGTTTGAAAGTCAAACGGCTAAAACAGGAAACTATGGAAAACAGGAAACTGTGGGAAACAGGAAACTGTGGGAAACAAGCAAGAGGGGGTTGAAACCAACTTGGAGGAGGAGTCACTCTCCTCCAAGCCGGCGGCCAGCCCTAGGCCGAGTTGGGGAGGGAATCCCCTCCCTCCCTGGCGCGCCTAGCCCCTCCACCTATAAAAGGAGGGGCAGGGCCTCCTCCTTGAGACACACAAGTTCCTATCTCTTCTAAATCTCTGGTTTAGAGCCGTTTTGGTTTAGAGCTTATAATTGCTTTAGCCTGCGGTTTAGAGCCTTCTAATTGGTGTGTCTAATCTCTAGACCACTAATATCTCTCTCTCATAATCCACCATACTCGCTCCGGCTTAAGGTGAAGCCCTGCGGGATTTCCCCTCTACTTCCGCTACCACGCCGTTGTGCTGCCGGAATCGCGAGAAGAGTGCTACAACCTCCGCTGCCTGCTGGAACAAGGGAGAGGAAGGTCTTCGTCGAGTACCGAACGTGTGACCGATTGCGGAAGCGCTGCCGGAACGCAGCGCCGGAAGGATCGTCCACACGATCTTGAGATCGGAAAGAGTACGACTACATCACCCACGAGAATCCGCTCTCGTTAAACACTTTGGAATCTTCGAGGGTAAGTTATTCCATCGACTCGTTGCTACAATCTAGTAGATAGATCTTGGCTTGTTTGTTTGTATGCGATAGAAAATTTTTGTTTTCCATGCTACGAACCCCTACAGTGGTATCAGAGCCGTGTCTATATGTAGATCTGTTGCACGAGTAGAACACAATGGTCATTGTGGGCGTTGATGCTTTTATTGTCGATTGCTTTTTGTGTACTTTGCATCTTGCGGTATGTTGGGATGAAGCGGCCCGGGCTAACCTTACATGACATCGTTCATGAGACTTGCTCCACGCTTAACATGCAACTTGTATTGCATAAGTGGCTTTGCGGGTGCCTGTTTCTCCTAGCATAGTTAAGATCCAATTTACAACGGGTAATCAACAATGCTAGTATCAATGTTGTGGTTCTTGTTCGTAAGTTAGAACGACACTTATTGAAAGCCCCAAACCACGTAAAATATGCAAAGAAAGTAGAGGCTTCTAACTTTGTTTTGCAGGGGTGTGCAGTGATGTGATATGGCCATGATTATGATTATATTTGATATATGCAATGTTCCTTATTGTAAGTTGGCAACCGGTAGGAGCCATATGGTTGTCTTTAATTTATGTTAAGACCCGCGTGTCTATTCAAAGTAGTTGTAATAGTTGAAGCCGGTGGACGACAACCATGGTGAAGCGTCATTGACCTTGATGCAGTGCCGGTGATGATGGAGATCATGTTCGTGCTTAAAGATGGAGATCGGAAGCACAAAGAAGAAAGGCCATATCATATCACATATTATGAATTGCATGTGATGTTAATCCTTTATGCATCTTGTATTGCTTAGTAGACGACGGTAGCATTATAAGATGATCCCTCATGCACATGAATTTCAAATCATAAAGTGTTCACCCTTAGTTAGCACCGTTGCTAAAGCTTGTTGTTTCGAAGCACCACGTGATGATCGGGTGTGTTAGATTCTGCAAGTGTATACAACGTGAGCAAGTCAGATTTGCTCATGCAGAAACTAAGGTTTGATCTTGACGAGCCTAGCATGTACAGACATGGTCTCGGAACATGGATCACCGAAAGGTAAAGCATGAATCATATAGTAGATATGATGAACATGACGATTGTTCGCCATTGAAACTATATCAACTCTCGTGATGATCGGTGTTGATGTAGTGGATTTGGTTCGTGTGATCACTAAAACAATGTGAGGGATGTTGTTTTGAGTGGGAGTTCACCTAGTTTAATTTCATTAATTAATTTGAACTCAATTTGTCATAAACTTAGTCTAAACTATTGCAAATATGTTGTAGATCAATGGCAGCCCCTACCATCAATTTTAATGCTTTCCTAGAGAAAGAAAAGTTGAAAAACAATGGAAGCAACTTCGCGGATTGGTTCCGAAATTTGAGGATTGTCCTCACAGCTGGTAATTTGACCTATGTGCTGGATGCACCGCTGGGTGACCCACCTGCAGCTGATGCTCCCGATGAAGTAAAGAATGTTTACCTCGCTCGGAAGAATCAGTACTCCATAGTTTAGTGTGCTATCTTGTATGGTTTAGAATCGGAGCTTCAGAAAAGGTTTGAAGAGTCAGACCCATATGATATTGTCGAGGATCTCAAATTGATTTTTGAGACTCATGCGGCAATTGAAAGCTATGAGGCTTCTGAAAAGTTCTTTAACTGCAAGATGGAAGAGGGCAGCTCCGTCAGTGAGCATGTGCTTAAGATGTCTGGGCACGCAAACAAACTTCAAAGCTTGGGTATAGTGATTCATAATGCTTTGGGGATTTACCGTGTTCTCCAGTCACTACCACCAAGTTACAGGAACTTTGTGATGAACTACAACATGTAGAACATGAACAAAGAGTTGCCAGAACTGTTTGATATGTTAAAGTCTGCAGAAGTGGAGATCAAGAAAGAGCACCAAGTGTTGATGGTCAATAAGACCACCAAATTCAAGAAAGGCAAGTCTAAGAAAAAGGGACACTTCAAGAAGGGTGGTAAGAAAGTTACCACGCCGGCGAAGAAAACCAAGGCTGGACCCAAGCCTGAAACTGAGTGCTTTTACTGCAAGGGAGAAGGTCACTGGAAGCGGAATTGCCCAAAGTACTTGGCGGATCTGAAGAACGGCAACATCAAGAAGAAAGGTATATCTGATATACATGTTATTTATGTGTATCTCACTAGTACTCGTAGTAGTGCCTGGGTATTTGATACTGGTTCGGTTGCTCATATTTGTAACTCGAAACAGGTGCTGCAGAATAAACGGAAGCTAGCGAAGAAAGAGGTGACGATGCGCTTGGGAAACGGATCAAAGGTTGATGTGATCGCGGTCGGCACGCTACCCCTTCATCTACCATCAGGATTAGTTTTATACTTAAATAATTGTTATTTGGTGCCTGCGTTGAGCATGAACATTATATCGGGATCTTGTTTATTGCGAGACGGTTACTTGTTTAAGTCAGAGAATAATGGTTGTTCGATTTATATGAGTAATATGTTTTATGCACATGCACCTTTGATAGATGGTCTATTCTTATTGAATCTCGATAGTGGAAATACACATATCAACAACATTGAGGCTAAACGTTTGAAATCAAGCGATAATTTGACCTATATGTGGCACTGTCGTCTTGGTCACATTGGAGTGAAGCGTATGAAGAAACTCCATTCCGATGGACTTCTTGAATCACTTGATTTTGAATCACTTGAAAGATGCGAAGCATGTCTGATGGGAAAAATGACTAAGACTCCATTTTCTGGTATGATGGAGCGAGCTACGGACTTATTGGAAATCATACATACCGATGTGTGTGGTCCAATGAGTGTAGCATCGCGCGGTGGTTATCGTTATGTTCTTACCTTCATAGATGACTTGAGTAGATATGGGTATATCTATTTCATGAAACATAAGTCCAAAACTTTCGAGAAGTTTAAGGAGTTTCAAAGTGAGGTAGAGAATCAACGTAACAAGAAGATTAAATTTCTACGTTCTGATCGTGGAGGTGAATATCTAAGTTACGAGTTTGGCGAGCATTTAAAGAAGTGCGGAATACTTTCACAATTGACACCGCCGGGAACACCACAGCGTAATGGTGTGTCCGAACGTCGTAATCGAACTCTCTTAGATATGGTTCGTTCTATGATGTCACTTACAGATTTACCGCTATCATTTTGGGGTTATGCATTAGAAACAGCCGCATTCACTTTAAATAGGGCACCGTCTAAATCCGTTGAAACGACACCGTATGAATTATGGTTTGGGAAGAAACCTAAATTGTCGTTCCTTAAAGTTTGGGGATGCGAAGCCTATGTAAAGAAGTTACAGCCGGACAAGCTTGAACCCAAAGCGGAGAAATGCGTCTTCATAGGATACCCGAAGGAAACTATTGGGTATACCTTCTATCATAGATCCGAAGGCAAAATCTTCGTTGCCAAGAATGGATCCTTTCTAGAGAAGGAATTTCTCTCGAAAGAAGTGACTGGAAGGAAAGTAGAACTCGACGAGGTTGTCGAACCTTCTCTCGAAATTGCGAGTAGCGCAGCACCGGAAGAAGTTCCTGTGGTGCCTGCACCAATTAGAGAGGAAGCTAATGATGATGATCATGAAACTTCGGTTGAAGTTGCTACAGAGCCTCGGAGGTCAACGAGAACTCGTACCACTCCAGATTGGTATGATCCCGTTATGAGTGTCATGTTGGTGGACAACACCGATGACCCCGAGACATATGAGGAAGCGGTGATGAGCCCAGATTCCAATAAATGGCAAGAGGCCATGAAATCCGAGATTGGATCCATGTACGAAAACCAAGTA
The DNA here is from genome assembly GCA_910589765.1 of Avena atlantica. NCBI lineage: Eukaryota > Viridiplantae > Streptophyta > Magnoliopsida > Poales > Poaceae > Avena > Avena atlantica. The sequence continues at coordinate 521,481,223 of OU342735.1, read as the reverse complement.
TGGACTTTGGTGGACTTACCGGATGGCCGGAAGGCTGTCGAGAACAAATGTATTTTCAAGAAGAAAACAAATGCTGATGGTAATGTTACTGTCTATAAAGCTCGACTTGTCGCAAAAGGGTTTCGACAAATTCAAGGAGTTGACTACGATGAGACTTTCTCACCAGTAGCGAAGCTAAAGTCTGTGAGGATTATGTTAGCAATCGCTGCATATTATGATTATGAGATATGGCAGATGGATGTCAAAACAACATTCCTCAATGGAGATATTGATGAAGAGTTGTATATGATGCAACCCAAAGGTTTTTTCGATCCTAAAGATGCTAACAAGGTATGCAAACTTCAACGGTCCATCTATGGATTGAAGCAAGCATCCCGAAGTTGGAATCAACGTTTTGATAAGGTGATCAAAAGTTTTGGTTTTATACAAACTTATGGAGAAGCTTGTATTTACAAGAAAGTGAGTGGGAGCTCTGTAGCATTCTTAATACTATATGTGGATGACATATTGTTGATTGGGAATGATGTAGACCTTCTTAATAGTGTCAAGGAATATTTGAATAATAGTTTTTCAATGAAGGATCTTGGCGAAGCAGCTTACATATTAGGCATAAAGATTTATAGAGATAGATCGAAACGCCAAATATCATTGTCACAGAGTACATATTTGGACAAAGTTCTAAAGAGATTTGGAATGGAAGAAAGCAAGAAAGGGTTCTTGCCCATGTTGCCCAATACGACCTTGAGTAAAACTCAAAGTCCGACATCGGCAGAAGATAGAGAAAGGATGAGTAAGACTCCCTATGCCTCAGCCATAGGATCTCTAATGTATGCCATGCTATGTACCAGACCCGACATTGCATATGCTGTTAGTTTAACTAGCAGATATCAAAGTGATCCAGGAGTGGATCATTGGACAGCGGTCAAAAACATCCTTAAGTACTTGAGAATAACTAAGGATATGGTTCTTTCTTATGGAGGTGATGAACAGCTCGTTGTTAATGGTTACACCGATGCTAGTTGGAACACCGATCCGGATGATTCTAAATCACAATCTAGATACGTATTTATTTTGAATGGTGCAGTAGTTAGCTGGAGGAGTGCAAAGCAAAGCGTTGTGGCGAGATCTTCAACTGAATCAGAATACATGGCTGCTTCGGAGGCTTCACAAGAAGCGATATGGATGAATGAGTTCATTACAGAGCTGGGTGTGGTTCCAAGTGCGCTGGACCCAATGTCTATCTACTGTGATAACATGGGCGCCATAGCCAATGCGCAAGAACCAAGGTCACACAAGAAGCTGAAGCATATCAAGCTGCGTTTTCACGCTATTCGAGAACATATCCAGGATGGGGATATAAAGATTTGCAAAGTACACACAGATCTGAATGTGGCGGATCCGTTGACTAAACCTCTCCCGAGGGCAAAACATGACCAACACCAAACTGCCATGGGTGTTCGGTATATTACCATGTAATCTAGATTAAATGACTCTAGTGCAAGTGGGAGACTGTTGGAGATATGCCCTAGAGGCAATAATAAATATAGTTATTATTATATCTTTGTGTTTATGATAAATGTTTACATTCATGCTATAATAGTATTAACAAGGAAACATTAATACTTGTGTGATTTGTAAACTTAATTTGAAGTCCCTAGTATAGCCTCTATACTTCACTAGCTTGTTGGTTGATTAATGATTATGGTTTCCCTATCATGAACATTGAGATGTTATCAACAACAAGATCATATCGTTAGGAGAATGATATGGTGGACATACTCCTATTGATAAGCGTAGCATAAAGATCAAGTCATTTCAATAGTTCAATTGCTATATGCTTTCTGATACATAGTAACCTAATTCCTTCGACCATGAGATCATGCATATCACCTTTACCGGATGGATGCTTTGATGACATCAAACACCACACCGTAACTGGGTGGCTATAAAGGTGGCATTGAGTGTTCGGAAAGTATTGGTTGAAACACATGGATCAAGAATGGGATTTGTCCATCCATATGACGGATAGATATACTCTGGGCCCTCTCGGTGGAATGTCATCCAATTAGCTTGCAAGCATGTGACTGGGTCACAAGGGATCACATATCACGGGAATGAGAAAAGAGTACTTATCGGTAACGAGGTTGAACTAGGTATGCAGAGATACCGACGATCATAACCTCGGATAAGTAAACTATCGTGAGACAAAGGGAAATTGGTATCGTATGTAAGTGGTTCATTCGATCGCAAAGTAATCGTAGAAATATGTGGGAGCCATATGAATTTCCAGATTCCTCTATTGGTTATTGTTCGGAGAAGTGTCTCGATCATGTCCGCATAATTCACGAACCGTAGGGAGACACACTTAAGGATTCGACGTTGTTTGAGTAGTTATGGTATTATGAGAAAGAGACCGAATGTTGTTCGGAGTCTCGGATGGGATCCGGGATATCACGAGGTGATCCGGAATGGTCCGGAGAATAAGATTCATATAAGGAAAGTCCCGTTTCGGAGTTCGGGAATGATTCCGGTGTTTTCATCGGGAATGTTCTAGAAGGTTCCGGATTGTCCGGCACTCCGAAGGGGGAGGGTACATGAATGTGTCATTGAATGATTGCATCATGTACTAAGTGTTCTTGCTGTTCCAAAACTGAAAAGTCAAACTGCCAGTTTGAAAGTCAAACGGCTAAAACAGGAAACTATGGAAAACAGGAAACTATGGAAAACAGGAAACTGTGGGAAACAGGAAACTGTGGGAAACAAGCAAGAGGAGGTTGAAACCAACTTGGAGGAGGAGTCACTCTCCTCCAAGCCGGCGCCAGCCCTAGGCCGAGTTGGGGAGGGACTCCCCTCCCTCCCTGGCGCGCCTAGCCCCTCCACCTATAAAAGGAGGGTCAGGGCCTCCTCCTTGAGACACACAAGTTCCTATCTCTTCTAAATCTCTGGTTTAGAGCCGTTTTGGTTTAGAGCTTCTAATTGCTTTAGCCTGCGGTTTAGAGCCTTCTAATTGGTGTGTCTAATCTCTAGACCACTAATAGCTCTCTCTCATAATCCACCATACTCGCTCCGGCTTAAGGCGAAGCCCTGCGGGATTTCCCCTCTACTTCCGGTACCACGCCGTTGTGCTGTCGGAATCGCGAGGAGAGTGCTACAACCTCCGCTGCCTGCTGGAACAAGGGAGAGGAAGGTCTTCGTCGAGTACCGAACGTGTGACCGACTGCGGAAGCGCTGCCGGAACGCAGCGCCGGAAGGATCGTCCACACGATCTTGAGATCGGAAAGAGTACGAATACATCACCCACGAGAACCCGCTCTCGTTAAACACTTTGGAATCTTCGAGGGTAAGTTATTCCATCGACTCGTTGCTACAATCTAGTAGATAGATCTTGGCTTGTTTGTTTGTATGCGATAGAAATTTTTTGTCTTCCATGCTACGAACCCCTACACAATTAGTATCCAAATACACAATGCATTCCCCTAGGCCCATAAATGGTGAAGTATCATGTAGTCGATGTTCACATGACACCACTAGAAGAATAGCAGCACAACTTAAATACTAAACCATTAAATAATAACTCATCATACATTCACTACTAACAACATGACTTATCCCATGTCCTCAAGAACTAAACGAACTACTCACAAGACATCATATGGATCAAGATCAAAGATGATATGGTAATGGATAACAATCTGAACATAAACAATAATCCAATGATTCCACTCACAAGCATCAACTACAATAGTAATCAACACCGGGAAAGTTTTCCCTAAAAACTAAAGCAATATCCAACACAATTGTTACAGCGGGATGGAGTGGTGATGATGGTGCTGGTGGAGATGATGGTGTGGATGATGATGATCCCGATGAAGCCTAGCTTGATGATGGTGTTGATGGCGACGGTCTCCCCTCTCCGGGAAGGAATTCCTTCGGCAGAAATATGCCTGTCAGAGAGATCTTTCTATCTCGGTGTTTTCCGCCCCCTAGAGGCGGCGGAGATCTATATGTGGTCGCTCCCCGAGCCTTAGGGTTTCAAAGGGAAGATATAGGCGAAGAGGCGGAATCGGAAGACGGACAGGTGGGCCACACCTGCCCTAGGCGCGGGGTCATGTGGGCCCGCGCCTAGGGGTGTGGACCCCCTGAGGCCCATCTCCGTCCCTCCTTCTGGCTTCCTTCGTCTTCTGGTAAAATAATATGTTTCCATATTTTTCTGGTATTTTTCTGATCTTCGCGAAATTGCACCGAAATGCCTTCTTTTCCATCAGAATCCAGACTCCAGCAGTTTATCCTCCAAGAATCATCCAACATGCATAAACAAATGAAAAGTCATAAGTAATACCTCATAATAAAACAAATATCAATGAATAGAGGTAAATTATGATATAGAATGGTGATGTAAATTGGGCGTATCAACCGTCAGTACGCTCCTTAGGGTGAAAAATCCCACTGCGACTGCGCTTATGTGGGTGCAGGACAACATGAGCCGTCGATGTCGAGGACACAACCATCAAGGGGCTGGGCGATAGCGATGAAGAGGGCCTAGCCGGCGAGGGGCTGGGCATCGGCGAGGCAGAGCTGGGTGACGCGTTGTGTTTTTTCGTGGTTTCTGGTGAGTGTGAATGTCGGATCCTCCTGCCGTCTTTGCTTAGGGAAAGTATTTGACGAGGCGGTCCCGATGGCGCATGGTACGAGCGGACGGTACGGGTGGGCCCTATCCGTATCGCAGGTCGTTACCGGCACGGGATGCCTCTCGTTGTATGGTATTTTCCTAGGAGCGAAGGTAAATCCATAAAATGATATTTATCACTTAAAAATGTCATATTATATAGTATAATATGATATATCTAATTGATATGTTCATAATAGACTTAATGAATTTGAAACCTATTAAAATAAAGACAAAAAAGTGCGCGCGAACGCCATGAAATACAAAAATCCCTATTCTATTTATGAAAAAACAATAGGTAAAAATACTTAAATTTTGGACTCATCGGGCCTCCTCCCTCCGTATTGAGACCGAGCTCATCAAACTTGACCGGGACGCCACCATCATCGCGTCATATCCGCCGTCGCGCCCACAAGCCTCGGCGAGGTATCCCGGGGGCCATTTTTGGTAAATTCGGTCGCGTAGATTTAGGTTTAATCGTGTTGCTTTTGCAATGTATAGTTGAAATGTACTGATGAACTTGATCTTGAGATGAACTCGATGTTCAATTTTCCCGTGAAATTTGATTTCCAGTTTTTCGGTCCGTATTTACTGGATCTAATCTGCACGAGCTTGAAACGAGACCGAATCTAAATTTTTGGTGCCCTGTACTAGCATTTTACGGGTTGAGAAATACGGGACCCGCTAAAGATGCTCTGAGAGAAGCTTACTTTTCTCCTGTTGCTAAATCGATGACAAGCGGCCGCCGTTGCGGGATCCTTTCATGTTCTCGCATCCACTACGAGCAACAACAACAAACTATGAGTAGTCGGGCCACCCTTCGTCCCGCTATAAACCACCAGATCTGGTGGACAATCGAGCATATTAACACATGATCTTTTCTCCTCCCCTCCTGCGGCTACCGTCACACACAGGTTAAGGAAGATCACCTCCAAGGACCAGCTCGCCGGCACTAGAGACCGCAGCACAAGGCCGACCAAAACCCTAACTACTACCTCTAAAACTACAAACCAAGCCCGTTACTAGTATTGTCTACATTGCCAACGCCCCTTCGCCATCTCCGGTTAGCATCGCCACCGGGGAGGGCTCCGGTTTGCCCGGTAGATTGTCATAGGCGACGTTGTGCGTGATTAAGTCTCTTGGTTAGACTATCTCTATTCCATAAATATATAGGATAGATGCATGTGTTTTCCAACATTTATCCTGGACTACGAATTATACTAGCTATATAAACATTATTTGATTATAAAAATTGATACCACAATAAAGTATTTTTTAATATGAACCCAATGGCATAATTTTTTGTCACATGTTCATGCATGTTAGGCCTTAAGTTGCTTCTAGCTTGTACCCACCCCTATGTTACAAATATCTTCGGAAATTGGTTAGACGGTATAGACCACAAGTTTAGAATTCTTCTTGGGGTGGGAGCGCTTAAGTTACTAGGTCACTTTAGACATATAGAGATGTTTAACAAAAAATCTTCTCTCTTATATGTTATTTATCGGTGCACCGGTACTCTCTGTTCATATGATCATCTCTACAACGTGTGGAGAATAGAGACCTGTTTATGGAGGTGTCTAATCTTTTTTTTTTGAACAAGGGTGTCTAATCTGTTGAATGACACTACGAGGGACTTCTTTACCCGATGCGGATGAAAACATGATCCTCGGATTGGCCCTTCATGTAGAGAGTCGTTTTACCATTTCTCATTATAATATGTATTTCACCTAGTTTTATTTTATATTTTTTTCACCCTCCGACATTTATATTAAAAAAAAAGAGTAAGTGTCAGGTGTCCCAGATATATTGTCTGATGATTAAGCGTCTAAGCCATGTGGAGTATAACTTATTGGATCTTGAATACTTTGCTAAGAAAGATTGGGGCCAAACCCTACTCCGTGACCAGCAGAACGAGGCCTAGTATCGCTCGAAGATGGCCATATATAATCACTGAGGCTAGGTGGCGCGAACCAACGGGAACGCGTGGCTGCTCACGTGTGTGGTACAGTAATTGGAATCAAGATCACGGCGGGGATCGCACAGCATTTTCATAATCCGGAGTAGTAGGACACGGTGGGGGACCGAATATTCCAGCGGACCTGCGCATTAGGTCATCCCATAGACACGATCCAAGCGATCTGATCGTGTTCGAACTGGTCCGACCAGATGAGAGAATCAGCCTTACCTTCTAGTGGGGCGATCTATTCGGACGAACCTGTTCGGTGCGATCCATTTGCTCACTAAATTTGCATCAGGCAGGCGGACAGAGCGCATGCCCAAAACCGATGGCACTGGGCCGCTTGGCAGCGACCGAGACGCGTGCCATTAAGGATGGCAATTTTTATCCACGCATTCGGATATCCATGGATATCCGATCCGGTGGGTAAGGGTATGAAGGACTAAGTACGCCCACGGATTTCATGGGACGGATATCCGCTAATTCATGGGGCGGGTATGGGTAGTGCTTTCGCTCCATGGATATCCGATGGATACCCGGCAGAAACATGGGACCCACATGTTAGCGAGACATTTTTTTACATATACCATATTACTCACTAAAAGTCCTAATGAACCAACTTTCAAGACCTAGGCCCAAAGGCCCACCTAAGTACTAACCCTAGACAATTACTCTTATTATCTCAATCCCTACCTATTACATTTCCCTAATAACTCCCTACATACGGACGAGGCAACCTGATGGGGATACGCCTACTGGGGTATACTCAGCGGGACGTTTCCGACTGGCCCAAGGGCTGGCGAGTGGGCCTGCATAACGGCGAGTGGATCAAAGCCCAGCAAGGTACTGGGCGACTGGAAGTTGAAGGCCCAGGCGAGTAGATAGGCCCAGTCGGACTAGGTTAAACGATTACCAAAGCTGTAACCGAATCGGTTGAGATATGTAAACCCTAGGGGAGGTGAGCCTATATAAACCTCCCTATGGGGTGAGTAGAGACACGTTCCCTCATAGACCCAAGCAACTCGCCGCCTAGTCGCCGAGTTCGCCCATTGTAAACACCTCCATAATACAATCTAGCAGGAGTAGGTCTTTACCCTCCGGGGGGCCGAACCTGGGTAAAACCCTGTGTCTTTGCCCTCATCTCGCACCGCAGATGGCTGGCCGCCCTTGCCCCTCGTTCTACTACTCGCTGCCGATTGCAGCATCTGCCGTGGCCATTCCCACGACAGTGGCGCCCACCGTGGGGCCTGGCCGGTCTGGCCGGTGTTCTGCGGCGAGATCCAATCTGCCCATCAACGAGACGGTCGCCACCGGCCGTATGATAGCGATCGGCGAGATGCTCCAGATCTTGCCGAGCAGCTACGTCCCGGCGGCGCGACCCGTCACGCACAGCGTAATCCTGCCAATTGGCACGATCAGCCTCTTCGTCGGCCTCACCGACGTCATCACCTCGGAGGACTCGGCTCGCATCCGCGAGTCGCCACCACGCGATCGGCTCTCTGAGAGCCAGGTTCGCACGATCCACCGCCTCGCCTCCGAGTACAACTCGGCCCACAGCAACGTGGCCGGGAACTCAGCGGCCGCAGAAGATGCGGCCCTCACCGACGACGCCGACTCGGCGACCCCGGCGTCACTCGCCGGATCCATCACCGCGGCCTCGTCCGCGGGCTCCATCGCCCAGGTCTCCAACGCGGGAGATTTCGAGGACCCCTCCATCCTCGGGATCTTCGAATTCGACTCCGGGTCGGAAAACTCCGCCGACCTCCACGACGGAACCGGTCGCCATGCCGCGACCTACATGGCCACCGGCGCCGATCCGCCGGAGGATCCTTTCTCCACCCCAATCCCTCCTAACGCCACGGCAACGGAGGTCGAGGAACTCCGCCTGAAATTGGCGGAGGCAGTACGCAAAGAGCAGGCCGAGCGCGAAAAATTTCGCCTCGAGAAAGTGACGGCGCAGGAACTGTCACGCTACCACCAGCAGCGGATCAGGTCACGCCTGAACCCCACCGTTCAGGGGCGCGCCCTGAACTTCGACGACGAAAACGACCCGGCTCGCATAGCCGAGCGCGCGATCTGCGAGAACGCGCCACCAGGAGGAAGCGCCCGGCCCCCGCCAGGATCGACGGCGATGGGTGCCCCACCACCACCCAACCGCACCCCTCCCAGGGACCAGCCGCGGATAGTCGTCTCCTCACGGGAGCGAGACACGAACGGCCTCCCACTGTTCTCCACCCCGATGTACAACCTCGTGGCAGGCCGAGCAGCAGCCGATAGCATCACGGCCACCGGCGACGGCGCCTTACAAATCCAGTACGTCAAGGCCCTGCTCGCGAAGGCCATGGAGCAGCAAAGAGCGGGCGCCGACTCGCAAGGGCGGGTATATTCGCGCTCCTCGGGAAGCAGGGCGGCCTCAAGCGGCCGCCCAGCGGCGGCAAACACCCTCAACTGCCCGCCACCAGAGCCATTGCAGCTCCAACGCCGACCCGTGAACGCGGCACTCTCCACCAACGACCCCAGGCCGGCGACCAACTTCGTCGCCGCTAACGGACAACCCATTGACGCCCGCACTCACATCATCAACAACCAAAACTGGCGCGCACGCCAGCCCGACGACTTGCGGCACACCCTAACTAATCGCCGCGATGGCGAGCCCATGGGGTCGCTCAGTCGACTAGGGCCTAAGTGCTTCGGACCAATGATCCGAGGCGAAAAGTACCCGCCAAACTTCAAGGCGCCAAAGGAGATAGAAAAATACGACTCCTCGTACGACCCCGCAGTCTGGCTTGACACATACCTCATGGCAATGGGGATCGCGGGTCACACTGACCTACTCGCCGCCCGTTACCTCCCACTAATGATGGAGGGGACGTGCAGGCAATGGATCAACACGCTCCCCCAGGACAGTATCGACTCCTGGGAGGAAATGCGAGACGCCTTCGTCAGGCACTTCGAGTGCTCCTACACTCGCGCCACCACCATCGAGGACCTGGAACGATGCGTCCAGGGACCCCGCGAGTCGACCCGCAACTGGGTCCAACGGTGGCAAGAGCCCTGGTACAACGCGGTCGGCATCCACCCGGACACCGTGATCCATTGCTTCAAGACCTCGTGCCGCTACGAGCCTCTAGTCGCCAAGCTCAAGCGACACGCCCGCACACTCGACAACATCCCCGACCTCCTCGAGATCGCCAAACGGTACGCCGAGGAGGATCCCAACCAAGAAATCGACGACGAGTCAGGAGGGCAACGCCGCACGGGCGGCAACGACGGCGGACGCCGAACCGACCTACGCTACAGCGGCACCCGCCTCACAGGCAAGCGCCGCAACGACGGGCGAGTCGACTTCGTCGCCAATGCTGGGCACGCACAACGCGAGCCCAAGAGCTACCGCCGCGACGGAGGGCAACGACGTGAGGGCGGCAATTACAAGAACAAGCCAAGATTCGATCCCGCGGCCCTCCTTAACCAACCATGTGCGTTTCACAGCAGGGAAGGAAAGCCCGCCACGCACACCACCGCCGACTGCCACACCCTCAGGGAAATCGAGAAGGCACGGCACGCGCGGGAAGACACCGACAACGACCCGCCAAATGGCGGAAAATTCGGCAAAGTAGCCGGCTCGCTCCACACCTTCACAGGCTTCAACACGAAGCGCGAGAAGAAGGTCATCGCCCGCGCCGTCGCCGTCAACGCGGTGGCCCAAACAGACGTCCCCCAGTTCCTGAACTGGTCGGAACAACCCATCACCTGGAGCCGGCAAGACCACTCGCCACGCATCGAGTACCCAGGACGAGTCGCCTTGGTGGTCAAGCCCAAGGTTGGCGACTACTGGCTCCCCAAGACACTGATGGACGGCGGCAGCTCCATCAACATCCTCTACCTCGACACCTTCAGGCGGTTGCGGCTCCCGCAGTCGATGATCGAGACAACCCACACCACGTTCCACGGCATCGTCCCCGGTCGGAAGGCGTACCCGATCGGCAAAGTCACGCTACCCGTCACCTTCGGCACTCCGGCAAACTTCCGCACCGAGCGGATCGTCTTCGAGCTGGTGCCCTTCGACAGCCCTTACCACTGCGTCCTGGGGCGCCAGGCGTTCGCCAAATTCATGGCAGTGCCCCACTACGCGTACAACGCGATGAAGCTCCCCGGACCGTGCGGCGTCATCACCATCAACGGCGACCCCGACATGGCCGCCGAATGCGAGGCCAAAGGAGCCGAACTCGCCGACGATGTCATCGCGGCAGAAACTAATCACGCCGACGAGCTTGCCAAATACGCGAGCGGGGTCAACAATGACGACCCCACAATACTCAAGAAGCCCAACTCAGAGGGCACAAACACCTCAACCTTTGAGGCCACGACGCACACCCGCACCGTCGAGCTGGTCCCAGGCGACCCCAGCCAGACGGTGACGATCGGGACAGGCATGAGCCCAGCATAGGAAGGCGCGCTCATCGAGTTCCTTCGTGAGAATAGGGACATCTTCGCATGGAAACCATCCGACATGCCTGGTGTCCCTAGGGAGCTCGCTGAGCACAAACTAAACGCCGACCCCAAAGTGCGACCTGTCAAGCAGTCGCTACGGCCCTTCAATGAAGAACGCCGTCGAGCAATCGCCGAGGAAGTGCAGCGCCTGCTCGCTGCCGGCTTCATCCGGCCAATCAAATACTCCAAGTGGCTGGCAAACCCAGTCCTGGTCGAGAAGAAAAACGGGACCTGGAGAATGTGTATCGACTACACAAACCTGAACAGCGCCTGCCCAAAGGAGCAGTTCGTCCTCCCGCGGATCGATCAGATAATCGATTCAACCGCGGGTTCGGAGTCGCTATGTTTCCTCGACGCCTACTCCGGGTACAACCAGATCAAAATGGCTGTCGAGGATGAGGAGAAGACGACGTTCATCACGCCATTCGGAGCCTTCTGCTACACCGCCATGACCTTCGGCCTCAAGAACGCCGGGGCAACCTACCAGCGGTGCATGCAAGAATGCCTAGCGAGCCAAATTGGCCGCAACATCCACGTCTACATCGACGACGTGGTCGTGAAATCCGCTCGCCAAGGCGACCTACTCGCCGACCTAGCGGAGACCTTCGCCAATCTGCGGAGGTACAAGATAAAGCTCAACCCAGGCAAGTGCACCTTCGGTGTACCCGCCGGGCAACTACTGGGGTACGTCGTCTCCAAACGAGGGATCGAGGCAAACCCAACGAAGATCGACACGATCGCCCGGCTCGGCAAACCCGAGTGCCTGCGTGACGTCCAGAAGCTGGCCGGGCGTGTAGCGGCTCTCAGTCGCTTCATCCCCCGCCTGGGCGAAAAGGCGATGCCCCTATACCGCCTGATGCGCAAGAATCCCACCTTCCAGTGGGACAAGGAGGCGGACGACGCGCTCCGCGACCTCAAAAAGGTGCTACTCGCCGCACCACTACTCGCCGCACCCGCTGACAAAGAGCCTATGCTGGTTTACGTCGCGGCGTCCGAGCGTGTCGTCAGTGCCGTAATGGTTGTCGAACGACCAGAGGAAGGAAAGGAGCGCCCGGTCCAGCGGCCGGTGTACTACATCAGCGAGGTCCTCACCGAGTCGCGCCAGCGATACCCACAGTACCAAAAGCTAGTATACGCGGTCTTCAGGGCTCAGCGGCGCCTGCCGCACTACTTTCAGGAGCACCCGATCACGGTCGTCTCCTCAGCACCACTACAAGACATCATCCGCAATCGCGAGGCGACCGGGCGGGTCGCCAAGTGGGCCGTCGAGATCGGTGTCCACAACATTAAATACGAGCCACGAAGGGCGATTAAGTCACAGGCACTGGCAGACTTCATCGCCGACTGGGAGGAGGCCCAGCAGCCAGAGAAGCCGCCGTACCTCCATTACTGGAGCCTGCACTTCGACGGGTCCAAGAACGCGGACGGTGCAGGAGCGGGGATAGTGCTGACTTCACCAAAGGGCGACAAGCTCCGCTACATCCTCCGCCTCGAATTCACGCCCTGCACCAACAACATGGCTGAATGCGAGGCCCTACTCCACGGCATGCGAGCCGCAAAGGAGATGAGCGTCAATCGCCTTCGATGCTACGGAGACTCCGACCTCGTTGCGGGACAAGTCGCCGGCACCTGCGACGCCATCTCCCCTACCATGGCGGCGTATCGCCAAGAGGTGGATAAGTTGGGCGGCCACTTCACCGGCTACTCTGTCGAGTGGATCGACAGGCGGAAAAACGAGGAGGCCGACGCCCTCTCTCGCATCGGGTCGGCTCGACTCGCACCACCCGCCGGCGTGTTCCTCGACACAATCTCCAAACCATCAGTCTCTCCCCCGAAGGAGATCGACATCGGAGTCCCACTCCAACCAGAGGCAGCCTTGGTCGCACTCATCACCGAGCCAGACGACTGGACCAAGCCCTACATCGCCTACCTGGAGACCGGCACCCTGCCCGCAGACGAGACAAGCGCTCGAATGATTGCTCGCCGATGCAAGTCTTACACTATCATCGACGGCGAGCTACACAAGCGCAGCGTCACCGGCGTGTTCCAACGTTGCGTCCAACCGGCTGAAGGACGCAAAATCCTACACGACATCCACTCAGGCGACTGCGGCCACCACGCCGCCGCGCGCTCCCTGGTCGCCAAGGCTATGCGACACGGCTTCTACTGGCCCACCGCACACGCCGACGCTGTCGATATCGTCCAGCGATGCGCCGGGTGCCAGAAGTACGCCAACCAGACGCACGTACCAAGTTCGGCGCTCAAAACAATCCCCATCACCTGGCCATTCGCTGTGTGGGGCATGGACATGGTAGGCCCCTTCAAGAAGGCCCCCTCTGGCTACACCCACTTGCTAGTCGCCGTCGACAAATTCACGAAGTGGGTGGAGGCCAAGCCAGTCCGGAAATGCGACGGGAAGACCGCCACCAAGTTCCTACGCGAGCTCATATACCGCTACGGGTTCCCCAACAGCATCATCACGGACAACGGCACAAACTTCGCCAAGGGAGCAATGGCCGAATTCTGCGAAGAGCACCACATCCGGCTCGACCTCGCGTCAGTCGCACACCCGGAATCCAACGGCCAGGCGGAACGAGCCAACCAAAGCATCCTCCACGGCCTGAAGCCGCGACTCCAAGTACCACTCGAGCGCACCGCTGGATGCTGGGTCGAAGAGCTACCCTCCGTCATCTGGGGAATCCGCACCTCGGTCAACAGGTCGACGGGATTCACTCCCTTCTTCATGGTCTACGGCGCCGAAGCAGTCATGTCCACCGACCTCGAACACGACTCGCCACGGGTCGTCCACTATACGGAGGCCGCAAACGAGCTGGCCCGCCAAGATGGGCTCGACCAACTCGACGAAGCACGCGACCTCGCTCGATCGCGTACCGCCATTTATCAGCAAGGGCTCCGCCGCTACCACAGCCGACGGGTGAAAACCCGCACCTTCCAGGAAGGCGACCTGGTGTTACGCCTCATCCAGGACAAGAAGGGCATGCACAAGCTCTCCCCTCCGTGGGAAGGCCCGTTCGCTATCGGGCGCGTACTCGGCAACGACGCCTACTACCTCATCGACGTCCGCGGGGACGGCGAACTCGACGTCAAGCGGCCATGGAATGTAAATCTCCTCCGGAAGTTCTACTCCTAGAACCCCACACATGTACTCTCCAGTCGCTATGAAATAAAAGAAACGGTTACTGCAAATTGCGTCTACTCTCCATGCCTTGTGCCACTCGCACTCGTAATAAACAGCGTCATGCTAAAATGCAGAAGTCAACCTTTGGTACAGCGACCGGCACGGCTAAGTAGTGCGATGTAAGAGCACTGAGTCATTTCAGGTCTTGCGTCGTCCACGAAAAACGCCAATCCGGAGCCCCATTGGAGTCGCCTAGCTCGACTGGTTTTGCGAACCAAGACAACTGCCCTCGCTTCTCACGGCGACCTTGGTCCTCCGCATCCTCGGCGTAGCGACTCGAACGGCTAAGTACCACGCTCGGGGACTGAATACCAGTTCGTCGCGATCGGTCAGGGAAAACTCCAAGTAAGAGAGCATGCCCAGGACTCGCCACGCGACTGACCCTCCGGGCCAGGCAGGAGTGACGCGCTCACACCAACGCGCTCAGTCCTCAACCACCCTCGAGTCGCGCCTTGAACTACCAAGTACCACGCTCGGGGACTCGGCCACCCGACCCCGTTCGCGTACGGGGAAACGGTAAAGTACAGAGCACTCACGGGAGTCGCCTTGCGACTGGCTCTCCGAGCTCGGGCGAGTCGACTAAATTAACAAAACACATGATAACAACAAACATCATATACGAGGTGAACCCCACAAAAGGGCGGACGCGCTCGGGGACTCATCCAAAATCAATCCAAAACACACAAGCAAATAGCAAAATGGACACAACGTCCCATTCAATCGCATATCGCATTGTCTTATATTACAAATTATGCCCGCATGGCAGAACTGCTGCTAACACATCTAGAAAAACTACCCTATTCTGCAGGCTTCGACGACGACGCGCCAGAATCCCGGCGCCTACGGATGAACGCGGTGTACGGGTTTGACGGATACGTCGTCAGCTCACCCGCCATCGCCGAGCGGAAAGGTTGCTCAACCTTGAAGTCACGATGCGGCGGCTCGGGGTCGTTAGGCGCGACGACCGTTTCCTGGTAGGGAAGGAGGTCGCCCATCGCCCAGACACGCTCCGAGTACGCGGCGGCACGTTCCTGCAACTTGAGAACCTCGGACAGATCCACCGCGCCAGTCGACGAAGGATACCCACTCGTCACATCGTCGAGGTCGAAATCCTCGGGGAAGTGGGCGAGTCCAAGGCTCAGCGCTGTCGACGCTCCATGCCGAAACGCCGACCGCGTCATGAACTCTACGACCGCGGGCGCCTTCTCCAAATACTCCCACACCTCAACGAGGTCACTGGGAATAACCACCGTGGGCGACATCTCTTGAAGGTAGGCGCGGATGCACGTTGCCGACAGCGTCGCCGAGTCGACGAGCATGCTTACGCACTCCCTCGCATCAAGAGAGCTCGCTTCTTCTTGGCTACCAATAACACGACCTGCGAGAAGGAGACAATTATGAGTACCACGGAAACCACAAACAATACAACTGAAAGACAGGGAAGACGCACTCACCAAGCAATGGGCGGGCGAGTCCCGTGATGAAGCACTGAAGCGACGTATAATCGTCCTGAAGCCCAACAACGAGGGCTTCCGACACCTTGCGGTCTTCCTCCACGGCCGCAATGGCGGCCTTAGCTCGCCCGTTCGCCGAGCTTGCTTCTTCTTTTGCCTCCCGCAGTTCGCGCTCGAGGTCGGCGACCCTCTGCTCAGCAGCACTTAACGCAGATCGCACCGCCACCAGCTCACCAGCAGGGACAAGCTCCTGGCGAGCCACCTCCGCCTGCGCAGCAACAGCCTGAAGCTCCTTGTTTGCTTCTTGGATAGTGGCCAGCTCCTTCTCAGCACGCTGTTTCGCAGCCAATCGCTCCGCCGACTCCAGCTGCAGACCCTGCACATCATCAAAGTCAGCAAACACGAAAAATACTCAGTACCCACCCGCTAAAATTTAGCGAGCGCGCACTCGGGGACTGGCGATCACGAAAATTATTCAGTGCCCACCCGCTAAAATTTAGCGCGTGCGCACTCGGGGACTGGATGCGAAAGTAAAAAACGAGAAACTACAAGAATCAAGCCGCTACTAAGCACCGACCTGATCCTCGGGGACTGGAGGTACCTGGATGGCTGCACCAAGCATGCCATGGAGTTGTATTGCATCGACAGACGCAAGCAGCGCCGGCGTGTGCCCGCGACGTTGGTCGACTTCAGCGTCGGCGGTCCCTGGAGCGAGGCTCAGGGGCGCAGCCCCGCTTGCCGTGGCCGCCTTGGTTACAAAGCGGGGGAAGGTAGCGATCAAGGCACCCGCCCCAAAGGAAGTCGCTTCCTCTGGTCTAGGCAAGGAAACGCCATCCTTCGTAGACGCGGTTGCTTCCACTGCGGGTCCGGCCGGTGCGGCCGCCGTGTCGACAGAGACAGTGACGATGTCGTCACCCTTGGCCTTCTTGCTGCCTTCCGCTGAGACGGCGACCTCGTCCACTTTCCTCTTACGGGAAGGATCCTCCTCGCTAGCGGCGGAGGGTACCTTAGCCACGGTCGGGTGGCCCATCTTTTTCACTCCGGTCCTGCATATCAAATCAAATCAATAAAAGACAATCGAAGTACTTATAGAAAATAGAGAAGGCCGAATGCACTCACTTGGCGACTGGAATGAAACGCAGCCCGGTACGAAGGCCGGCCGGTTTTTCCAGTTCGGGGCCCAGTTGGCGACTAAGCCCCAGTTCCAGGACGTCGTGGGCCCAAGACACGGACGGCTTCTTCGTCGTTGAGGTCGCGGCTGGCGCCTCTGGGACGCCTTCGGCGGGGGCCTCCTCGCGAATTGGAGCCGCTGCGGCCGGTGCCTCTTTGCGGGGCGAGACCGCCACGTTCGGGACCTCCTTGCGAGGCGAAGTCGCCACGGCCGGAGCCTTTCCTAACCCAGAGACCGGCGCGAATGGCGGGGGCATTGAGGCCAGCGGCACTTCCACAGATGGCGCATCTAGCGCGGTTGTTGCCGGGGCCGCGCCGTCACCGGCCGAGCTGTGAGCATCAGAACTGCTCGTTGAGTGCGGCGGCGAGGCCGTCTTCGGCGGCTTCGTTTTCCTCCTCGGGGGGGGCCCTCGCCTCCTTTTCCTTCTTCTTCTTCTTCGAAGGAGTGACCTGGCGGCGCGAGGTCGTCTCTGGGAGCTCGTCGTCGTCGTGACGCTCGAGGCTCCTGCTCGCGTCGATTTCGCGCTGACGTTGCCCACGGGTCTTTCGGACCAGTGGGGCAATTTCCTCTTCGGACTCTTCCTCTTCGTCCTTGTTGCCCCTGGCAGGTGGCGATTCGCTTCTATCCTGGGCAGATGGCCCCGGGCTCTCGTCATCGGCGGGTGGGAGCCACCCTTCCACCACTTGGAACAGCTGCGATGAATTCGAAACAGAGTTAGAATTACCGCGACTGCATACGCTGCGACTGCGAACAAGACAAAGAAATTACCGTCGGAGCCAGACGCTTCGCGGTGTAGGGGGGACCCCGGCCTGCGCATCCGCGTATACTGCCTGGGTGATCTTCTTCAACGCCGAGAGGTAGTCCTCCAGCTTCCACTCGTCGAGGCAGGCTTTCGTCGAGTCTCCCCGGCCCGTGTACTGGTACATGTAATGATCGCGTTGGGCGAGCGGGACGAGCCGCCGCCCAAGCCAACAATTGTACAAGTTTATTGTCTGGAGCCCCTTCTTCTTCAGACCACGGATGGTCTGGAGCATCTCATCGACGATCATCCGCTGGTCGTCGGGAAGCTTGCCGACCTGGAGATGGCGTGGCTCGGAACGGTTGGCCGAGTACCGCGGGATCGCCGCCTCGTCCTCCGGAGTCGCCTCGGTCACGTAGAACCATGACTTTTTCCAGTCGCTTGCTGCTTTGGCCGGCAGCATCAGGTCGAAGAAGGAAGCTTTGGACTTGAGTTGGAATGTCAGGCCGGCCGCGGCTAGCATTGGGCCGCCCGCCTCCTCGCGGCTGATCCGTCCGTGGAACAGATCTTGCCACAAGGGAAAGTAGGGCTGGCAGCCCAAGTAGCACTCGCAGAACTCCACGAAGATGGCGAGCTGCTCGATGCTGTGGGGACCCAGATCTGAGGGCTGGATCCCGTAGTAGGCGCAAAAACGCCGGAAGAACAAAGACGTGGGAACCCTAACCCCCGCTCGAGATGACTGGTGAAACAGACAAACTCTCTCTCTCGCGGGGTCGGGGTCATTTCTCCGGCTGCGGGGATACGCCAACAGCCGGCTCGAAGGATTCCGGCCTCCTCGAAAGAGGCCAGCTGCGCCCTTGTGCACTTGGATCTGCCCCAAGGTTCGGTGGAGAGGGCCATGGCCGAGAGGTTGGTTGGAGATCGGAGGATTTCGGGTCGATTGGATCGCGGAAGCAAAGGAAGGAAGATGTGCGCACTCGGAAGAAATGGTGGGCGGTTGGCTCTGCGATAGCCTACCATTCCTCTTATAAAGCGGGAGTTGCCCGCCAAATTAGGGGGCCGTTACCGCGCGATGATTACGCCAAAAGTTACCGTTGAGTTACCTTAACGGCTAGTTTGACCACGCCTGACGGTCCAACTCCAGCCACTCGGCTCGCTAAGTCACTCGCCGAGATCGTGTCCTGTTGGCTCGACTCGCCCAAGACGCGACTCGGTTCGCCGGATTCTTTCCTTCATGCAGGAGCCCGCCGACGATTCGACTGGATGCCTACTTGAAGCCGTATACTCCGACTGCCAGCAGCCACTCCCACCTAATCAACGACGGCCTCGGGGACTACTGATAGGGATACGCCTACTGGGGTATACTCAGCGGGACGTTTCCGACTGGCCCAAGGGCTGGCGAGTGGGCCTGCATAACGGCGAGTGGATCAAAGCCCAGCAAGGTACTGGGCGACTGGAAGTTGAAGGCCCAGGCGAGTAGATAGGCCCAGTCGGACTAGGTTAAACGATTACCAAAGCTGTAACCGAATCGGTTGAGATATGTAAACCCTAGGGGAGGTGAGCCTATATAAACCTCCCTATGGGGTGAGTAGAGACACGTTCCCTCATAGACCCAAGCAACTCGCCGCCTAGTCGCCGAGTTCGCCCATTGTAAACACCTCCATAATACAATCTACCAGGAGTAGGTCTTTACCCTCCGGGGGGCCGAACCTGGGTAAAACCCTGTGTCTTTGCCCTCATCTCGCACCGCAGATGGCTGGCCGCCCTTGCCCCTCGTTCTACTACTCGCTGCCGATTGCAGCATCTGCCGTGGCCATTCTGTAACTACCTCGGTGAACTACGCTCCTAGATACAAGCCTGGATGAATGGTAGTGGTTGAAATAGTACGGTGGGGCCCCAAAAGCCACTCACTGATAGTCCTTTCAGACGTCCCAACCACTACCCTCTCAACGGGACCTGTACGGGCGGCGTAGTCGGCAGGCGAAGGGATCAACTACGTACACAAGTGGGTATGTACGCAAGCCACCATACAAGAGTACATCAGAGCCATACCAT
Source organism: Avena atlantica (assembly GCA_910589765.1). Lineage (NCBI taxonomy): Eukaryota > Viridiplantae > Streptophyta > Magnoliopsida > Poales > Poaceae > Avena > Avena atlantica. Next base: position 521,461,488 of record OU342735.1, on the reverse strand, counting down.
CTAGAAAGAAAGGAAATATAACAACGCCATACGGCAAGATTCAAATGACCTAAATAGATCTATATTTTAGGATACTTCCTCATACAACACACATCAGAGAATCATGCGGAAGCGGCAAACAAAATCCGAGTACGGATAAGAAGCAAATCGGCATAAGATGCCATAGAAAATAAGCACATCCCAACTACAGGTCTCACGGATCCCCGATCCCGGAATCTCTACACCGAACGATCGTTGCCCACATCATCAGCTTCTTCCACCCAGTATCCGTCCTGAGAAGGTACCTGTTCATCTGAATCAAGAATTTATCGTGTGAGACCCTAAGGGTACTCAGCAAGTCTTAATGCCTCTAAAGGGGACACAACCTGGGGTGACGCAATTGCAGCGAAAGGTAAACCCTAGCAATTCTACAGATAAACGCTAACCATCCGCCTAACCAATGATAGACGGATGTCCGTGGATTAAGTACAACAGTTATAATGGTAATCTCATCCGATCCATCCTCCTCCCTGCTTACCCACAAGGAAGCGGACGAACAACCCCCATCCGTTGGCAATTTTATTAACCATTCCATGAGTGTTGCACTATTTACTAGTCAAGTTACTTAGTCAGATTAAGGCGGTACTTTAGTTATGCTTGTCTATGATCGAGAAACTGTGCTCCAAGTCGTCCATATCCGTGGACACGGCTTTCAGAAAGTTTTACCCGGCCGGGGTGCACCAATAGCAACACACACTCGATCAACCTCGGAAAAACCAAATCAAAACCCAACGAGGCCTTCACGACAAAGCAATCACAAGATTCAGAAATATTTCAGGGGGCCACCCCTTAAGTAGATCCCGCAACGGAGTAAGCAAGCTCCGAGACGGCCTCAAGGTCTGGGTAGACGGCTGTGAGCGACTAGGAACCCCAAACGGGGCTTGTCGACACCGCGTAAACGTGTCCCAATCTTAAACAGTACAGTGTGCAGTACCTCGCACAATCGTAAATAAAGCAGTAAAACATGGCATAAGTACAGGAGAGTAATAAAGCCCCAAACTAGTTTGTGGCCCCAAGAAATAAGACGGAATCAAGCTCTGGCTCAGGGGGTCCCATATACCTCCCGGATGTGGATAGCGCGATAAATCAAGGAACAGGAATCAAGTACTCGGGGTCTTACGGGACACAAGTGAGCAGGAAAAACCAAATAGCAGATGTTGCTCACCGGTGCCACTTTCTTTAGTTATCCCATACTACTCAGGTTAAGTTGTTTAGGTACCTCGTTATCCAACAGACTCTCACATACCCTACACATGCTGTTCTACGACTCGCATGGCTCAAACAACTCCTATAGTAGTGGCTCATGGGATGGAGGAACAAGCTTGGTGGGGTTTGAAAGTAAAGGCTATGCATACTTGGGATTCATTTTTAATGCAATCGCGACTCGATGATGCAAGAATAAGATAGAGGCAATAGGTACTGTATGTATGCAAGCATGGGGAAGTGCTTGCCTGTTATCTCAGTTGAAGCGAGGGACGGATCTGGGTAGTGCTCCTGGTTCTCTTGATACAACCCCTGCTCAGTGTCTATCCGAGAAAAACCAAACAAACAAGGCCAACATGAATATAGAGCACAAGCATTTGAATAAGATGCGTCAAGCAAACAATCATGCCATGATGAATGATGCACAATTTACATGGCAAGTAAGGTAGCATGGCATGGGTGAGGTGTGGAGGACAAGCAAATAACATTTAAGTGGGTTTTAATCACATTTCATTGCCATAACATTTGTTGTTCACTATATAATTATATGATGCATGCTGCAATTGAAGTCATGGATAGCATAAACAGAAAGGTCTCGTCGAGCTGATCAATTTAGACTACTTATTTGCTAAATTTGGAATTTGAAAACAAAAGTTATGAATTATTGAAAATCCAGTGGCATTTGATGTAATTAACATGAACTTGGAATTTTACTTGTGCAAAATACAAAATGGATGGCATATTTGGAATCCCCTCATTTTTCTGATATTCAAACATATATCATTTGCCAAAATTGGATTAAGTATGACAAAGTTATTAAAAATCTGAATTAGATTTGAATTTGAATTGATTTAAAATAAATTTGAATTTTTAAAACAGATCTGAAACGTTTTCCACTTTTCCTACTTGCTTCTGAGTCACTGACAGGTGGGGCTAGCGGGTCCTGCGGCCCACGCGCCAGTGTCTGGGAAAGAACTGGACCGCGGGTTCATAAAGGAAAAACACCAGAACCTTTTTGCAACACAAACACAGACGCTGACAACGGGCCCTGAGGACCGCGGGTTGACGCGCAGAGGGGGCCAGGGGGTTATTTGCGAAAAGCACACGCTGGCCAGGGGAGGACTGCGGGTTGCCTCCAGGTAACCACGAGTCCTTTTTTACAAAACGGACAACGTCGCTGACTGGTGGGCCTCGGGGACTGCGGGTTGAGGCAAAAGACCAGGCAGGGGGTGTTGTGCAAAACGGCGCCCGTGGCCACTGTGCTTCTTCTCACGCGCGCATCTGACGCGTGCGGCGCGCGGCGCGCGCAGGTGGGACTCGAACCTGGGTCGTTGCGGGCGCGCGCGGACGCGGAGCCGCTGCGGTGGTTGCGGGGTGGTGTTAGAGGGTCGCTCGCGTGCTAGCTAGGGTGTTGGCGCGCGCTGGCGCAGACGACGGCGACGACTACACCGTGCACCGAGGGTGCTCGACGCCGTGACCCGTGCAACCAGGAAGCGAGCAAGGACGGGACGATGTCTAGGAGTACCAGGGACTCACCGCGGGCTCGGTGGCGTGGTCAGATCGAGCAGGGAAACGGTAGATCAGCGGCGAGGCAGCAGCTCTGCCGGCTAGGGTTTCCGGCTCGGGCTCGGCAGGTTCCGGCGATCTGGTCCGTCTCCTCCTTGCTCCGTGTGTCGTGGCGACGTCGGGGACCTCCTGAGCTACCTCGGCATCCTCGGCTCCGCGCTGGCCTCCTGGAACGTGCTCGCGAGCGAGGGTCCGACGGTGGCCGGCGTCGGGGTTCTGCGGAGGAGAAGGGGGCAGGGAAAGCGAGGCGGCCTCAGGGATGGGATCTGGAGAGGCCAGAGAGGGGAGGAAGGGGATAAGGACGCCAGGGGGAGGAGGGCTAGCGTGGGGGAGGAGTTAGCTGGCAGGATGGCGTCGGCCACTTTAGGCACCTCCCTCACGTGCTCAGCAAGGGACCAGGCCAGGGCAAGGCACGAGCGTGGGCACCAGGGACTGGCAGGTGGGGTAGCTAGGCTAGGGCACAGGCAGGTGGGGTAGGGCGCTGGGCAGGAGAGGAAAAGAGGGGAGAGGGGGATGGTCGGGCTAGGGCTAGGGTGAGGGGGTGCCATGCCGTGTGGGGTAGCTAGGGGGTCGCTGGGGTGGGGCCTGCATGGAAGGGAGAAGGGTCGAGCTAGGTGGGGATTAGGGTTTTTGCTAAAAGAGGGTAGAAAGATGGAGGGGGTACTAATCTTGGTTATGCAAGCCCCATACAAGCCCTAGCAAGATCATACAAGAAAAGAGGGAGAGGGAAGAAAGATGGCCATAAGGTGATGGGGTTCTACTATAGTTCATGCATGATCCAAAAATAATGGCCAAGCATGTTCCAAGAGAGAGGGGGGTGGTTTGGGGTTGTGCATGCCACATAGCACATGTGTGTGCATGGGGCATGGGGAGGGGACCTTGCTAAAGGGGAAAAAGAGAGGGAGAGAGCTAGGGTTTTAGACTCACAAAACAAGATCAAGCAATGAAGAGGGGATCCATTTAGAAAACAAGCAAGAACCAAATTCTAGGAAAAAGGTGGCTATTGCATGGCCCATGCAAGATAATTAATGCCACAATTAATCCTTGTGAAAACAATGACATTAGCAAGGCATTATTCACATGCATTCCCAAAAGGTGGGCAAGGCCAAGCAAAGACTATGGTTGGATCCAACCAACAACATGGACTAGAGATAACTCAATAAAATGCCAAGCCCATATTATTGGATGGTGGAATTTATAAGGTGGTGAAAGAAAAGGTGGTGGAGTCAAAAGAGAGATGCCCCCAACTCAACTTGGGCATTTAACAATTTATTAAGAACCAAATACGATATCAAGAGGCAACTACAATTAATCATGCACATGAGATAAGAACCAAACAAGAAAGGGTTTTATATGATGCTCAAATGCAAGGTGGTATGATGGTATGAGCATGATATGATGATGATGCAACAATTATATGTTGGAAGAGGCCCATTTTATTATTATGACATGTAGCATTACAGGGGTTAGACAACTGGGATGCTACAACTCTCCCCCACTAAACAGGAATCTCGCCCCGAGATTCTAGGAAGAAGAAGAAGAAGACACAAAGAGAGAAGGATGGTTGGCACGGAGTTCATCTTCACGCTCCCATGTTGCTTCATCAACAGAATGGTGTGACCACTGCACCTTGCAAAACATGATGGACTTGTTGCGAGTCCTTCGTTCTGCGGTCTCAAGGATTTTGGTGGAATTAACCAAGATTAAAGGATACAATTTACTGAGATGATATTTAAATATCAACAAAGTTCATAGCACCTAAAAGATATTAAGCATATCGCACACGACTGAAAAGAAGTGTGGTACACAAACATATCAAAGAAAGAAAAATTTCCACAAATTTTGGCATTAGAATACCAATAGATGCGCAAAATTACTTAACGAATCAAGATTAGTGACTCTACCGATCCAATATACAAAAGCGAATGAGAAGAGTAGTGGTATGGTCGTGACTCCATCCCGCACTCAAATCATTACTCCGCACATGAACAAGTGGAACACATATCCTAACCCCTTCTTCGCACGACGAAACCTAAAGATTGGTAACTACGGAAACGAACACCCCAAACAAGATAGCGTCGGATGCAAGAGGAAGATGGATTGCGTAGGTTTGCAAAAGCCTGTCGGTATGGAATGTACCAACAGTTGATAACCAAAGGCAGATAAGATAACAACTTGGATGCAACAGATAGACAAGGGATTACACACACACACACACACACAACCTATGGTACTACGGAAACCCCGAACACGTGAATCCTAGTTTGAATTTTGAGAAGAGGATTGAAAACGTTGCACTTCCTTACCAGAAAAGGGTGGGTGGGAGGGTAAGAAGAAAAGTGGAAGCAGTCCTACTCTCGCGTTTTGTTTTTCCCTAATATACATAACTACCAAAATATTTGCTAGACTGACAACGACCGTTTGGCTGAAACCCTGAAGGTCGGGATGGCTCTGATACCAATTGTAACTACCTCGGTGAACTACGCTCCTAGATACAAGCCTGGATGAGTGGTAGTGGTTGAAATAGTACGGTGGGGCCCCAAAAGCCACTCACTGGTAGTCCTTTCAGACGTCCCAACCACTACCCTCTCAACGGGACCTGTACGGGCGGCGTAGTCGGCAGGCGAAGGGATCAACTACGTACACAAGTGGGTATGTACGCAAGCCACCATACAAGAGTACATCAGAGCCATACCATCTAGAAAGAAAGGAAATATACCAACGCCATACGGCAAGATTCAAATGACCTAAATAGATCTATATTTTAGGATACTTCCTCATACAACACACATCAGAGAATCATGCGGAAGCGGCAAACAAAATCCGAGTACGGATAAGAAGCAAATCGGCATAAGATGCCATAGAAAATAAGCACATCCCAACTACAGGTCTCACGGATCCCCGATCCCGGAATCTCTACACCGAACGATCGTTGCCCACATCATCAGCTTCTTCCACCCAGTATCCGTCCTGAGAAGGTACCTGTTCATCTGAATCAAGAATTTATCGTGTGAGACCCTAAGGGTACTCAGCAAGTCTTAATGCCTCTAAAGGGGACACAACCTGGGGTGACGCAATTGCAGCGAAAGGTAAACCCTAGCAATTCTACAGATAAACGCTAACCATCCGCCTAACCAATGATAGACGGATGTCCGTGGATTAAGTACAACAGTTATAATGGTAATCTCATCCGATCCATCCTCCTCCCTGCTTACCCACAAGGAAGCGGACGAACAACCCCCATCCGTTGGCAATTTTATTAACCATTCCATGAGTGTTGCACTATTTACTAGTCAAGTTACTTAGTCAGATTAAGGCGGTACTTTAGTTATGCTTGTCTATGATCGAGAAACTGTGCTCCAAGTCGTCCATATCCGTGGACACGGCTTTCAGAAAGTTTTACCCGGCCGGGGTGCACCAATAGCAACACACACTCGATCAACCTCGGAAAAACCAAATCAAAACCCAACGAGGCCTTCACGACAAAGCAATCACAAGATTCAGAAATATTTCAGGGGGCCACCCCTTAAGTAGATCCCGCAACGGAGTAAGCAAGCTCCGAGACGGCCTCAAGGTCTGGGTAGACGGCTGTGAGCGACTGGGAACCCCAAACGGGGCTTGTCGACACCGCGTAAACGTGTCCCGATCTTAAACAGTACAGTGTGCAGTACCTCGCACAATCGTAAATAAAGCAGTAAAACATGGCATAAGTACAGGAGAGTAATAAAGCCCCAAACTAGTTTGTGGCCCCAAGAAATAAGACGGAATCAAGCTCTGGCTCAGGGGGGTCCCATATACCTCCCGGATGTGGATAGCGCGATAAATCAAGGAACATGAATCAAGTACTCGGGGTCTTACGGGACACAAGTGAGCAGGAAAAACCAAATAGCAGATGTTGCTCACCGGTGCCACTTTCTTTAGTTATCCCATACTACTCAGGTTAAGTTGTTTAGGTACCTCGTTATCCAACAGACTCTCACATACCCTACACATGCTGTTCTACGACTCGCATGGCTCAAACAACTCCTATAGTAGTGGCTCATGGGATGGAGGAACAAGCTTGGTGGGGTTTGAAAGTAAAGGCTATGCATACTTGGGATTCATTTTTAATGCAATCGCGACTCGATGATGCAAGAATAAGATAGAGGCAATAGGTACTGTATGTATGCAAGCATGGGGAAGTGCTTGCCTGTTATCTCAGTTGAAGCGAGGGACGGATCTGGGTAGTGCTCCTGGTTCTCTTGATACAACCCCTGCTCAGTGTCTATCCGAGAAAAACCAAACAAACAAGGCCAACATGAATATAGAGCACAAGCATTTGAATAAGATGCGTCAAGCAAACAATCATGCCATGATGAATGATGCACAATTTACATGGCAAGTAAGGTAGCATGGCATGGGTGAGGTGTGGAGGACAAGCAAATAACATTTAAGTGGGTTTTAATCACATTTCATTGCCATAACATTTGTTGTTCACTATATAATTATATGATGCATGCTGCAATTGAAGTCATGGATAGCATAAACAGAAAGGTCTCGTCGAGCTGATCAATTTAGACTACTTATTTGCTAAATTTGGAATTTGAAAACAAAAGTTATGAATTATTGAAAATCCAGTGGCATTTGATGTAATTAACATGAACTTGGAATTTTACTTGTGCAAAATACAAAATGGATGGCATATTTGGAATCCCCTCATTTTTCTGATATTCAAACATATATCATTTGCCAAAATTGGATTAAGTATGACAAAGTTATTAAAAATCTGAATTAGATTTGAATTTGAATTGATTTAAAATAAATTTGAATTTTTAAAACAGATCTGAAACGTTTTCCACTTTTCCTACTTGCTTCTGAGTCACTGACAGGTGGGGCTAGCGGGTCCTGCGGCCCACGCGCCAGTGTCTGGGAAAGAACTGGACCACGGGTTCATAAAGGAAAAACACCAGAACCTTTTTGCAACACAAACACAGACGCTGACAACGGGCCCTGAGGACCGCGGGTTGACGCGCAGAGGGGGCCAGGGGGTTATTTGCGAAAAGCACACGCTGGCCAGGGGAGGACTGCGGGTTGCCTCCAGGTAACCACGAGTCCTTTTTTACAAAACGGACAACGTCGCTGACTGGTGGGCCTCGGGGACTGCGGGTTGAGGCAAAAGACCAGGCAGGGGGTGTTGTGCAAAACGGCGCCCGTGGCCACTGTGCTTCTTCTCACGCGCGCATCTGACGCGCGCGGCGCGCGGCGCGCGCAGGTGGGACTCGAACCTGGGTCGTTGCGGGCGCGCGCGGACGCGGAGCCGCTGCGGTGGTTGCGGGGTGGTGTTAGAGGGTCGCTCGCGTGCTAGCTAGGGTGTTGGCGCGCGCTGGCGCAGACGACGGCGACGACTACACCGTGCACCGAGGGTGCTCGACGCCGTGACCCGTGCAACCAGGAAGCGAGCAAGGACGGGACGATGTCTAGGAGTACCAGGGACTCACCGCGGGCTCGGTGGCGTGGTCAGATCGAGCAGGGAAACGGTAGATCAGCGGCGAGGCAGCAGCTCTGCCGGCTAGGGTTTCCGGCTCGGGCTCGGCAGGTTCCGGCGATCTGGTCCGTCTCCTCCTTGCTCCGTGTGCCGTGGCGACGTCGGGGACCTCCTGAGCTACCTCGGCATCCTCGGCTCCGCGCTGGCCTCCTGGAACGTGCTCGCGAGCGAGGGTCCGACGGTGGCCGGCGTCGGGGTTCTGCGGAGGAGAAGGGGGCAGGGAAAGCGAGGCGGCCTCAGGGATGGGATCTGGAGAGGCCAGAGAGGGGAGGAAGGGGATAAGGACGCCAGGGGGGAGGAGGGCTAGCGTGGGGGAGGAGTTAGCTGGCAGGATGGCGTCGGCCACTTTAGGCACCTCCCTCACGTGCTCAGCAAGGGACCAGGCCAGGGCAAGGCACGAGCGTGGGCACCAGGGACTGGCAGGTGGGGTAGCTAGGCTAGGGCACAGGCAGGTGGGGTAGGGCGCTGGGCAGGAGAGGAAAAGAGGGGAGAGGGGGATGGTCGGGCTAGGGCTAGGGTGAGGGGGTGCCATGCCGTGTGGGGTAGCTAGGGGGTCGCTGGGGTGGGGCCTGCATGGAAGGGAGAAGGGTCGAGCTAGGTGGGGATTAGGGTTTTTGCTAAAAGAGGGTAGAAAGATGGAGGGGGTACTAATCTTGGTTATGCAAGCCCCATACAAGCCCTAGCAAGATCATACAAGAAAAGAGGGAGAGGGAAGAAAGATGGCCATAAGGTGATGGGGTTCTACTATAGTTCATGCATGATCCAAAAATAATGGCCAAGCATGTTCCAAGAGAGAGGGGGGTGGTTTGGGGTTGTGCATGCCACATAGCACATGTGTGTGCATGGGGCATGGGGAGGGGACCTTGCTAAAGGGGAAAAAGAGAGGGAGAGAGCTAGGGTTTTAGACTCACAAAACAAGATCAAGCAATGAAGAGGGGATCCATTTAGAAAACAAGCAAGAACCAAATTCTAGGAAAAAGGTGGCTATTGCATGGCCCATGCAAGATAATTAATGCCACAATTAATCCTTGTGAAAACAATGACATTAGCAAGGCATTATTCACATGCATTCCCAAAAGGTGGGCAAGGCCAAGCAAAGACTATGGTTGGATCCAACCAACAACATGGACTAGAGATAACTCAATAAAATGCCAAGCCCATATTATTGGATGGTGGAATTTATAAGGTGGTGAAAGAAAAGGTGGTGGAGTCAAAAGAGAGATGCCCCCAACTCAACTTGGGCATTTAACAATTTATTAAGAACCAAATACGATATCAAGAGGCAACTACAATTAATCATGCACATGAGATAAGAACCAAACAAGAAAGGGTTTTATATGATGCTCAAATGCAAGGTGGTATGATGGTATGAGCATGATATGATGATGATGCAACAATTATATGTTGGAAGAGGCCCATTTTATTATTATGACATGTAGCATTACAGGGGTTAGACAACTGGGATGCTACACATTCCCACGACACAACCGTCAGGGGAAGCGGCGGAGCGCCAGTCATGTATCCCCTCCTAGGATCCTGGCAGGCCAGGACACAACCTAGCGGACCGGCGATGCCTCCGCTCTCCCTACCACACCTATTCCTCCTCCACTAGGAATCGCCGGTGACTGCCTTTCCTGCATTCCTTCTCGTCTACAAGAATTGTCGGCGTTGTCTTGTCCTCGGCGACCTCCCCGACGGTAAGAATTCCCCTAATTCCCTACATCCTTGTACTAGCTGACCTTCCCCTTTTACCCTCACCCATACCTCAATTTTCTAATTGAAGGGCTTGCCGCTGCTACTGCTGAGTAGACGTCTTGGCGCAAGTGGGAAAGAATGGACACGTGTTATGCTAAAATGCTGTCAAAATTTGCTATAATATCGAAGTTATGTTGAATGTTGTTATGATTATATATATAGTGTGTAAACCAATGGATATCCATTCCAACGGGTTTGGATCTAGGGCGACATCCATGCCCATGGATATCTTTGTGGGCGGGCTAGAGTGAGGTTGATGGATTTGGATTTGGATTTGGATTTGGTTTTGATATATCCGTCCAAACCCGCTCCATTGCCATCCTTACGTGCCATCGACTTGGACACGCTCGCAGGCAGACTGGCCGACAGCAGCAGCCTTGGCCATCAATGCCGACGCAGACTGATTGACGAGACGAGACACCACTTGAGTTCCCATGCCGACACTGATGGCGAAGACGCGAGAACCTGCGCGCGCATGGCCAGTGGTTACTTAAACTAGTGGCTACTTAAACTGGCCCAGCGCCCCGTCAGGGTCGCACTCCCCATCCCAGCCATTGCCAAGAAAGCTCCTCCACCGCCACCACCTACCATGAAGATGATTTCATGGCTCATGAAGATGAAGAACGACGCCGAGGGCAGCAACTCTAGGTCGCGCCAGCGTCGAGGGCGCGTTCGCCCACTCCACCACCCATGTCATGATTCCTCCGCGGTGTGCCGCCGCCAAGGCCGCATGACTTCATCAGTCCCACGACACGTGACGACGTTCTCCACAACGACGATGACGAGCGCCATCGCGACCGCCGCTACATTCATGTGGTGGAGTGCAAGCGGCGCTAACGGGAGGGGGACCGCATCGAGCACCATGATGTTTCCCTCCCCAGCTCCGCCAGGAATTCCGGCGGAAGAGCGCCTACCAGAGCAATGTGTACTATAAGAACTTCCTGGCGTGGGAAAAAACGCGATACGCTCGTCTAAGTTCTCATGCGATCTCCAACCCTAGGAGTTCTACAAGGGCGTCCCCAGCTCCCCCTCCGACCATGACGATGATGACGACTAGGACGACGATGGCGAGGGCGGCGGCCACGTCATGAAGCAGGAGGCGATGGTCGTGGCGCCGTCCAGCTAATGGCGATAGTCGCGGAGGCCAACGCATCCTTGCCTCCTCCCCCGCCGCTGCCGGCGTGGGTGCCATCGGTAGCTCCACGACTCGAGATGGAGCTGACCGATCTGGTGCGTTCGTAGCTGCCATCGCCTCAGAACGAGTTGCCAGCGTGGCCCAGCCAGATGATTGACCAGCCGCCCTAGAATCTCTAGGTGTCACCGTCGTACATCAATCTCGTCTCCCACGTCGAGGAGTAGATGGCCACGACGCCAACGCAGGCCAAGGGCCATAGCTAGTGTTTTTTCTTTTATTTCCACTGTAATTTATCTATGAATCTATGTAAATTCTGATCAAATTTACGCGCTTCTATATTTAGTTTAAAATTGAAAAAAAAAATGTCTATGGCTAACATCGAACAAGGATAGGTTGGATCGGGCCGTTGGACCAGATAAGCTGGACAGTGACCCGGATTTCTTCGCGGGCCGTCAGGACGGTTTACTTCGTCGGCCATTGGTTACTACAAGAAAATTAATTAATGCTGTCGATCGCCGTAGTCTGTTCACTCGCTAGTGGCTACTGCTAGTAGTACAAACGCCGATTATGCTAGCTATAGTGAAAGTATCATAATACTAGATTATTGCATATAATACTAGTGTATGATACTATGTCTATAGTGCATTGTATCATATAGTAGTATCATAGTAGTGATATATTTATTAATTTGTAGAATCTCTATGTAAAATGTGTGTACAAGATTTACTTGTTATCATGATTTCTAGTTTTACGTGCTATGATACGGTATCTACCTATGATACACTAACCACTTTTTTTTATTAATTGTGATGTCAATCAGATTTTTGCGTAGTTGGCATGTATGATACACCTTATGATACTAGCACTAGGACCAGCCTTAGAGGAGAGCAGCACGTCAATCGACGAGCGAGGTTCCGTCCAAGGGGAAGAGAACACGAGGTGAGACGCCCGATTAGATGTCGATAATTTTTCTATCGTATTTCTTAACCTGTTTCTCTGTCATTCCATTGGTCGACATGCTCTAGCTCTAACCAACAAACCAGCAAAGGAACGATCTTTCGCGGTAGGGAGAGAGTAGTTTTTATAATACCCCTTCGATCCAAGTAATATAATTTTTTTTAGGGGATCCAAGTACTAATATATTGTCATGGTATTAATAACAGGGGTGGGTCGTATTATACCGTATACTATATAGGGCCCCTTCTTTTTAGCTTCTTGGCCAGCTTTTCTCAGAAGCTATCCTCGACCAGCTTTTCCCAGAATCTTATCTGCCAAAATCGTTTATACTTTTAAGTTGACATTGAAACTACTAGTTAAGAATTTTGAACGAATTTTGAAGATAAGATTCTAGAAGAAACTGGTCGAGGATAAGTTTTGAAAGAAACTAGCCAAAAAGCTGAAAAGAAGGGGACCATAGTATGACGATTTGAGTTGATGATTTGCCTCCGGCCTCTGGGTCTCCGAAAGGCTTCCTTTAGTTTGTTCGCCAGGAAATGGCTAATTAATCATATCCTACCACTTGGAAGGGTGAACACGGCGGCGATCGCGAAATATTCCGTAGACTGTTGTGACGTGGCCTGGCCCATTGTCCGAAAATTAAATCACAATAAAGAGTGATGGGGACGCGGCGTGTTCGGGATTTGCAGCAACGGGCCGGCAAATATGATTCCGCGTTTTTGGCCCGCCTCAAGTCTCGTCCGGGTACGACTACTAGAAAAAGTGAGTCCTTTATTTTAGGAAGGTCAGTCTGGCGCCTAGGCTGCCCGTGGCAGCGCGCAGAGTTCACACTCGCTGTGTTCTGTTTCCTTATTTTTCCCTTTCTCTACTCGTTTCAATGTTTTTTTTGGTGTTGCGTGTTCTACTGTCCGGTTTCGCCTTGAATCAAGGCGCTTATAACGCATCAAATTTTTATAAATATCTTGAAGGGGTGCTTTAGTCATAGGGCCTGTTTACTGTTTCCCACAATTTGTTGTAGCGCGTCAGCATCAGTGGAGAGAGCTTTCACAGCTATAAACATTATCAAGAACGAGTTAAGGAATAAAATGGGTGATGATTGGATGAATTATAGCATGATTTGCTATATTGAGCGAGATGTATTCCACTCTTTTAGTGATGATGATATTTTATATCGTTTTCTAGCATATTGTTCACGCAGAGGAGTTTTACAGGTTCGTATTGGTAAGTTCTCATATTCATATCAATGAATGACCATTTCATTTCATATTTATGTCTTTTCTTATGAAATATTTTAGGTACCGGTTCTTCTACTACTGATGAGGTTATGGAAGGCTCAGATGAACTAATCCAGTGATTTGGTACTTTTTTGTATTTCATACTACTATTTCTAGTTTGTACTCATCTCTTTGTACGGTGGATTTAAAAATATAGCTATGTTTTCTATCGTACCAAATTTTTCATATTATTACAAGGAAAAAATTTACTAGTTTTTTGTACGCTTAGTTTTTGGCCCGGGGCTTGCTCCATTCCTGGATCCACCACCGGCCCGACGTTTCATAGCGGCGGCGCGATGCCGGATCTGTCGATCGTCATGACCAATTGCTTATCGGAGCTGCTCGATTTGGTGGCCAACAGGCAGTGTAGGCGCATGCGGAAAAGTGAGCGTTCGAGAACCATATCGACGCGTCAAACCCCCATATGTATAAAGGACGGGGAGGCTAATTTTCGGTAGAATATAAAAATATTATGGGCCGAGCATGGTATACGGGCTCTGTTTGGGCCAAAAAATGGGCCCAAGCCCTTATACCTGCCGGAGTTTTACGGTTCCGAACCATTTAAGGGACTGCTAGAGAAGCTCTAAGAGCATCACTAATGGGACCCTTAAAAGGGACAAAGCCGGCGAGAATACGAGTAGTGGACCGATGCGACGAGCTAACCGAGCTCGTATGTGGTCCAACCCGTAAGACAAATTCACGGGCCCCGTGAATAGCCCATCGCAACCTCTACTAGTAGAGTGCGAGCGAGCGAAGACAAGTTGTAACTCTCATTTTTCTGCCGCTCGCAAACCCTAGTCCGCCACCGCACTGCTCCGGCGAGCGATTCCGGTCGCGCCATGCACAGATGTGCGCAATAGAAAACGCATGGCCACCCTAAAATCGATCCAAAGGGTTGAACCGTATGCAGCCAACGTTGGTTCTAGAGAGAGGGATTTGGAGTAGGGTGGAGGGGACCAACCTTTGTTGTCATTGCCAGGCGAGGGGACGACCTACACGTCTCAATCGACGAAGCAGGGCCGGTTGATAGGTATCAATGAGCAAGCACAAGGATCAACGGCCGGCGCTGCTCACCTCCGTAGTACTCACAAGTACTGTATCTGGTTGGAAGAATAAACCTACAGGTACAGCACCAGCCATCCGGGCCCACCCCATATACTGTATGATCAATGCGCACTTCTTTCTTAATCTGGAATTAATTAATAGAGAACGGAACATTGGCATAGAATTGATTATTATTATAGGTTTTCATCCAAGGTAGTACTACTTCTTCCGTCCCGGTTTAAAGGACACAATTTGCAATTCTTTAGACCGTATGTGTCATCTAATTGGTCCATTTAATAGTATGTAGTAGAACATGCATACGGAAAAAAAGAGTTAGGAAAGTGTTCACATTCGTTCACACATGTGCACGCATGTATTTTATTGTTTTCATACAGAAGTAATTACAGAGATAAATGCTTTTATGTCTAAGTATTTTGGGATTGCATGGTTTGTAAATTATGTCCTTTAAACCGAGACAAATCGAGTACTCCAACCAAGCAAACGTCGCCGTCGCTGGCAACACGTACGTCGCTCCGTTTAGTCGACGGACAGCGACGGCCTGGACACGCAGACGTCCAATCCTTGGAGACCATCGCGTCATCCTAAAAGCTTCCCACACACACACACAACACAAGCACCAGCACCGCAGCCCAACCCAAACAAGCTTTCCTTGTCTCTTTTGACCATAAGTAAGGCTATCTTCACCGAATCGACCCGATCGCCTCCGTGCGAACGTGTAGGATATGTGCGGCCTCTTAGTGGCATGACCCATCCGGACCGATTCAGGCCGATCCGTCTATTTAGACATCAAATTTGGGTCACGGATGAGTCTGTTTAGACAAACTCTAAGAGCATCTCTAACCGGACCCTTAAAAGGGGCAAACCCTTATTTTTTTCGGCGAGAATACGGGTTGTGAGCCAACACGATGAGCTAACCGAGCCCGTAAGTGGCCAACCCAAGACAAATTCATGCCCCCCCCCCCCCCCCCCCCCCCCACAACCCCCGCGCGTTGAATAGCCCATCGCGACCTCTACTGGTAGAGTGCGAGCGAGCGGATACGGGTTGAAACCCTCATTTCTCCTCCGCCGCCACCGCACTGCTCCTACTGCTCCGGCGAGCGACTCCGGTCGTGCCGCGCACATATTTGCGCAATATAAGACGCCATGGCCACCCTAAAACCGATTTAAAGGGTTGGCCATTAAAAGGTCCCATTAGAGATGCTATAATACATGTATTCATGCAAACAATTTTGCCAGCTTAAAAAGGTCACACGTACAGTGACGCACGAACCCAACCGAACAAACAGATTATTTAACCAGTGAATAAGTTGTTGAAATAATAATGAAGTAAAAGTATAACCAAGAAAAGGATGGGCCGTGTTGGACGATGCCATCAGAGCAGTAGTAGTACTGTGAATGAACAGCCCAATGTTACGAACCTAGTCCGTAGTGAACAAGTCTATGAAATATGAATGAGTAGTACCCAAGGCATATACTCCTCCAGGGGGCGATCATATCGTACGCAGCCAACGTTGGTTCTAGATAAGAGGAATTTGGAGTAGGGTACGGGCAGCGCAGGTGCACCTGGTGAAGGGAGGCACCAACCTTTGTTGCGAGGCGACGACCTACACGTCTCGATCCACGAAACAGGGCCGGTAGGTAGTACTCGATCCAACCTGGTGAAGGGAGTACTTTCAATGAGCAAGCACAAGGATCAATGGCACTGCTCACGTCCGTATCTGGCTGGAAGAATAAACCAGCCAGACGGGGCCCCCCATATCTGATCAATGCCCACTTCTTTCTTAATTAGAAAAAGTCTAGATAATCGCCACACGTTTCATAATCTAGATGCAGAACCCCCTAAACCGTTGAAAATATAATATAAGCAATAATTCATATAATTTAATTCAAATACATAATTAGTAAAGCATGATCATAAAAATTGCAATTATATAGGTCACGCAAACTAGCAGAGTAGATGAACAAATTGCAACTAAATACGATAAACTAATCACATCTGCTTCAAATGCTACAACAAATAACTCTAGCAGAATCTGTACGGTGTGGTTCTTTCTTTCGGCCATCCCATTTGACCGAGGTGCGTAAGGAGGCATCCTCTCATGTATAAAACCATGTTCTGTACAGAATAAATCAAATTCGTTTGAAAAGTACTCTCCGCCTTGATCCAACCTCAGCCACTTGATTTTAAGATCAAGTTAGTTTTCTGCTTCAGCTTTATATATTTTGAAATAGTTCAAAGCTTCATATTTAGATTTCAGAAGATAAGCATAGTAGTATCTAGTGGAGTCATCAATCAACGTCATGAAGCATCTTTTGCCACCTTTTCTCAATACACCATTCATCTAACAGAGATCTGAATGTATAAGTTCTAGTGGTGCTAAGTTTCTCGGTTCCACAATTATATGAGACTTGCGGGGTTGCTTTGCTTGAATGCAAAATTGACACTTAGAACCTTTGATAGTAGTAAATTCAGAATTAAACTCATAATGGCTAGCCGCGTCGTGCAACAAATGTTAATATGACAGAGTCATGAATCCCAAATATTGGACTCATTATTATTGCAAACATGATTAATAACTTTAGTACACGAGTCTGACAAAGAAAAGCGGAACAGACCTTCACACTCATAGCCCTTTCCAACAAATTTTACATACTTAGAAATTATAATTTTATTGGACTCAAAAACCAACTTAAAACCATCTCGGCATAAAATCGATTTGCTGACAAGATTCTTATGGATAGAGGGAACACGTTGCACATTCTTCGGCTGTATGATCTTCTTGAAGTAAACTTCAGATTTAACGTACCAAAACCATGAACATAAGCACGTAAGCCGTTTCCCATCAGCACAAAAGAAGTCCTTAAGACCTGATAAGAAGAAAATATGGAAATATCAGAACATACATGCGTGTTAGCGCTCATGTCTATCCACTGTTCAGGAGAATGACATATTGAAAGGATAGTAGCTAAAATACAGTATCATACGTACTTCATCTCAGCATCACTAATAACAACATTAGCAATCTTACCGCTCTTGTTATGTTGACGCTTGTCAAAACTATTAGGAGGATCACCATAGACATGGCAAGAGCCTTTCATTTTAATATTTTTCTTCTTGAAGTTGGTTGAATGCGTGGTCTTGTTCTTGCCACAAACTTCTCTTTTTTTTTCTAGATTTGTTCTTGTTCTTAAATTTGTGGGACTGGAAGTTTTTCTTCTGTACCAAATTGGCACTAGAATCTTACTCAAATTCTCGAGCAGTTTGTCCTTTGCTCTCGTCTTCTCTTTTAAATAAAGAGACCCAATAAAATCCATAACGAAAAACTCTTTTCTCTTGTATTTTAGAGAAGTAGCGAAGTTCCTTTACGAGAGGAAATTTGGCAACAATAAAATAGATTTAGATGCCCTCCTTTCATAAAGCTACAACAATTTATAATATAAAAACTCGGAGGGAGTACTTATATAGTGATGTTGCTTGGTATGTCGGTGAAAACCGTCCCTGCTCCGCGTCGTCCCCCGAGCGGGCGACCGGGGCAGAACCTCCCCGCCCTTCTTCTTTAGCCCTCCACCGTCCCGCCCCCTTCCGCCGCCGCCGGCGGTGTGCCGCCGGGTGTTGCCCTCGCGGTGCCGGCGGCGGCGGCCGTTCCATTCCACGCGCGCGGGAGCTCCAGCTCGGGCAGAAGCAGCCAGCGGCGAAGCACCTCGGCGGACGTCGACCTGGCGCAGCGGCTTGGAACCCGTGGCTGGGTGGCTTGCAAGGCGGCGGCGCAGCCATTGGCTGCTGGGAGGCAGGGCAACTGGTGTGTGGTCGGCGTCACAGCCCAGATCTAGGCCCTTTGGGCCCGATCTGGGCCTGGGCGGGCCGCGCCCGGCTTGCTGTCGTCTCCTCCGGTGGTGTGAAGGCAGAGGCCGGTGACGGTTTGGTGGTGTAGCGGTGCCCCTGCTGCAGTGCGGCGGCGGGACTTCACGGGCCTTTTCGGGCCCGGCCGGGCCGAGGGCCTGGTTTGTCCTGCTGCTGCATCCGGTCGGCTTCCGTCATTCGGCGGTGGAGGATGTTCCCTCCCGCGTGCCTCTATACTGCTATACCTTGCCGGTGTCTTTGCTTCTCGGCCCTATCGGTCTCGCTTCGTGGACCACGGTGAGACGATGTAGATGACTACAAAATCGTGGGTGGCAAGTCGGGCGGAGCAATTCGGAGTATCCGGGTGTCTGGTCTGAGAGGTCGGGAGAAATCCTTGTCGTTTTGGCACCGAAGCGGTGACGCTGCCAGGTGTCGCCTTCCTTCCTGAAGGGCGCCGGGGTACCTCTCAACCATTCTCCGTTGTGTACCAGGGGAAACCCTAGAACACGTCCCGGGGGTCTCCTTGGTTCGGTTCGGGCAGCAGCGTCGTCGTCGTCGCTTCCCTTCTTGGAGGTGCTGCTTGGTATGCACACTTCGGAGTGCTAGGAGCGTGGTGGAACTTCTCTGGTGGACGCGGCGATGGCGAGTCATCTCCTCTTTCGTTGAACCACCGATGTCGGCATTGTTTCTTTTTTTTTCTTGTTTCTTTTGGGCTGGTTTTGTGTTGTTGGCCCCAGCGATGATATCCATGATGTATAGATCGTTTGCTATATTAATATAGCGGGGCGCAAGACTATTTCAAGGGGCTTGGTATGTCGGTCACATGACCACGACGGGTCGACAGGTGGTCACCGTCGAGTATACGTTCGTCCTTGTTATTATTCTTGTAGGTCAAGGTACGGTTCAGATAGCTGCAAACCAAGCCGTGACACCTGCAGGCCGGTACGGCAGCTTATGAAAATGCACGTCTTCATGTTTGGCGTATCTCAAAAAAAAAAGAGATGTTTGGCGTATCTGTTTGATCTGATGTGCCCCAGTGAGGTCGGTTTCGATGAGCGAATTCGACCTTCTACTAAGTATCGGATAACCTTTTACAATATAAGATGTTTATTTTTTGTGAAGATAGCGTATCTAGATAATTTTTAATGTGTAGATCTAGAAAGGTTCGTCCCGAATCTACGCGCTAAAAGACATCGAAATAAATTACCTTTATGAAGGGAAAAGGATACGATTCCCCCGGGGGGGTCTAACGAATCCATCCCCCGGGTCAGACCGCCTCGCTCCCGTACCTCTCTGCCCAATCTTAATCTCCTCGTAACTGCTAGTCCTCTTTGTCTCGAGGCCTCCGTCGCGTGCAGCCACCGCAAGTCCCGCCGCTCGCCCCTGGATGTCGCACCGCCATGCTCCTCGTGCCCGCCGGAGTGGGCAGCCGTCGCAGCCGGACAAGATCCCCGGCCGCACCTGTTCCCCTACGTTCGCCTGACCTCAAAATCGAGCCTCCTTCGAGGGCTCCCGTCGCTGGAGGAGTCTGCTGCCAGGGCCATCGCCGGAGTTGCTAGACCCATAGGTGAGTCTCCGGCGAGAGTCTCGTCCTCCATGTCTGCTATCGGGAACATCCCCTTGATCTCCATGGTGGTTGCTCCTTCAAGGACTGGGCAAGTCTGCTACAAGGGAAGGTCGGGAGAGGGCTCACCGGCGCAAGGGATCTTCCCTCTCTGCCGCGGCGCCGCCTGCACCTCACCGCAGCGGCGCACCTCCCTGCACCTCGAGGATGAAGTGGCCTGCCTTCCTGCCATGGCCTCGCTCCAGCGGAGTTGCATATCTGCGTGCCTTCCTTGCTACCCAAGGGCATTGGCGTTGCTACCCAAGGGTACAGGCTCTGCTACGTATGTCGTCCGAGTTTGCTACATGGGTTCGTAAATGGTGCTACGTGCGACCGGCGGTGGTGCTACACGTGGCATAGTGTTTTGCTGCATGCGTCCGACAGTGGTGCTACAATATTATAAATGTTTTGCTATGAGATCTTCGGCGAGGTCTCCGGCGAAGTTGGATTTGCTAGACATTTTTTCTATAAACTTTTAGCGGTTTTGCTACAATAGCGCAAAGGTTTTGCTACACTTGTTCTCCGGTTTTGCTACATTAGCACAATTATTTTGTTACATAGTTTCCGGCGAAACTCCGTCGAGGTCTCCGGCGAAAGCCTCCGGAGAGATCTACCGGCGAGTCTCCGGTGAGGTCGGGTTTGCTACATTAACACAATTTTTTTGCTACACGGTCGCCGGAGATGTCCAGACTAATTTTCTATTTTTAGGCCGAACTGTTTTCTGCTACATGTAGCAAAAGCGGGACTTGTTGTAGCAAAAACGGGACTTTCAGTAGCAAAAGCGGGATTTTGATCCAAAAAGAGGACACGTGGTTGGCTTGGGATCCGGGGGATAAAAATCACTAATCCCGGGGGACGCGTAGGGCTGCCCTTTACGAAGCTAAAATATCTTATGTTTTAAAAAAAGGGAGTACCTCGAAAAAAAATCCTATGAGACACGTCTATATTCTTGAAGAATAGACCCACCTTTATGTATAATGGTTAAAACTGAAAAGACGGACACGTGGCAGGTATATAAGAGGGTGTAGCAATAGATCCGGTTAATAGGATTTATTTCCGTGTACCTCTCATTTGGTTGTGCATCTATGAATGACACAAACTGTCTCATGCGTGTCGATTAAGAACTGTCGGCGCTCCGCATCAGTGGCCAAACAATCCGTGGTAATTCGCTCCGTTTGAAATCCAACAGTCCCAAGCTTCTGTCCATTAGTAACAATACATGCTAAGTTACTGCACATCCCAGACCATTCCCAGATTGGACCATTGATTTCCCTGAAAAGTGAAAACACATGTCATCCCGGGTTTTTCATAAGGCCCATAGAAAAGCAACAGTAACAATACATGCTACGTAATCATTTGACAGCCATAGTTGACGCAAAGTATTATCAAGAACCGTAAACGCATCGCTAAGTTATCCCTAAGTCAATAATCTAGTTTGGATGGCCACAAGTGGGCGAGGCTCATCTCGTTCGCCCTCCCGGCGGGGGACAGGGCGGGCGCCTAGGCTCTGGCTGTCTCCTAGCCCTCCCTCTCCCCTCCCCTCCCGCCGTCGGGCTAGGCCCGTGTGGTGCTGGCAACGGCGAGCCCTCTTTCTCTTGGCGACGGCGGTTCGGCCAGGGGGCAGTTGGGCGTAGCACCGGCGGGTCGCGTGCCTCCTTGGTGGCGTGGCGGTGGGAAGCTCACCAAGAGGGCAACGGGAGGCACTACAGGAGCTCCTGGCGGTGGCCCTTGCAGGGCCCGATTGGGCCATATTAGGCCCGATCTGGGCCATGCGGGCACCGGCCGGGGTCCTGGCTCATCGGTGGGTGCCAGGTGCTTCCCCATGGCTACGGTGTGGCCGAGGACGGGATCTGGGCCTGGATCTGGTAGTTGTCTACCGATCTTGCTCGAGGGACCCGTGGGCGGCATGGAGATGTGGTGCTCGCCATGCTCGTCCCGCAGCACCCTTGCGGGCCTAGGTGGTGTTCCTCGGACCTGCGGCGAACCGGTATTCCCCGCTGAGCGCGGTGGTGGTGGTGCTGCTACTTGGCGGCAGGGATCGACGGTGGCGGTTGATCCCCTGGTGGACTAAGAAGTAGGGGCTAGTGTGAGGGTTGGCGTGGACGATGGTTCCCTTAATGCAGTGCGGCGGCGGGGCTTCACAGGCCCTTATGGGCTCGGCCGGGCCAAGTGGGCCTGGTTTGCCTTCGCGGTCGTATCCGGTTGGATGCTGCCTTCCAGTGGTGGAGGTTGTCCTCTCCCGCGCGTTGTTGTTTCGGCAACCCCCTCCAAAGTTTTCCTCTTCTTTATATTACTGGCCCTGCAGCGTGGGTCACGGTGCGATGACGGTGGCAGCTATAGGACCGTCTTGGCGCGTGTTGGTGGGTGGCGAGCACGGCGAAGCGTCCGAGAGCGTTGCTTTTTGAGGGGTCGGGAGAAATCCTTGTCATCTTGACACTGACGCCGTGACGCCTACGGGTGCTTTGTTTTCTTTTCTTGTTCTTTTTTATTTTCTTTGTTGTGTTCTTTTGAGCGTTGTACTGTCTATCCCAGCAGTGGTCTTACATGTGGTTGCTATATTTATATAGCTGGACGTATGCCTGTCTCGAGGAGGAATAATCTAGTAGTATGGATAAGAAGCCACAAGAAAACTGTACATGAGCAGGGATATGTATATTCCAATTTGCAGCTAGATGGGGAACCCGAACACCCCTCCATCATTAACTACAAGATATAAGGATTTCACAAAATAAATCCCTGAAGAATTGAAAACCCATACAGGAGCATCATTTAGGAGGGAAACATAACTCAATAAGCTGCAAAGCTCATTCCATCTAACCATCATATCACCGCTAGAGCAACGACGAAAAGATAAGTCAATCTTCCCACCTGATCGACTGTAACAGATGATTCATTGCACACACAAAAAATATCCCAAAAAGAAGTATTTTTTTATAGAATCCCAAAAAGAAGTTGAAAGAGAGCAATCGGATATCCAAGTATCCAACCAAAACATTACACTTTTACCATTTCGCACGAAGATGCGTTATCATTAATCCAACATAAGTTGGGAGAAGGTATTATATTTGTAACCAATTATTTTCTTTCAAGGTTAATCTTCACCACTGAAGAACCTTTTAAACCAAGAGTCCAACAATCAAATATTTAAGTTTTAGAGTGATTGGCATTTCTAATAGTCGTTCACATGCCTCGATCTAACGGTGAAAAAAGGGCGAAACAATTCGAGCGGAAAGAGATAGAAAAAATAGTGTGGGCTGGAACAAAACAAGTTGGGGCCGGAACAAAAAAAATCTTATTTTGATTGATTAGCAATCGATCGTCCCAACTACACGGAGGGAAAAAAATAACCCACCGTGTACTAGCTCAATAAAAACAAACCGGGTCCGTGTACATAGCGATGGGTGGCGTTGTGAAATCAAATGAGAGCGCCGGCCACTAGCAGTTTCTAATGATCGACTTCCGATTTCTTTTGAATAGTCTTTTATATCTTAACAGGAGGCCAATTGATTCTATGTCAAAACTTGATAGAATATAATCAATAATTTAATCAACGATTAGAAAAAATCAGAGCGAACGGAACCTAACGAAAACCCGTGGAGCAAAAAGTTTCGTCCCAATCACCGTACAGCTTTAGAGTTATTGGCATTTTTAATATTCGTATCTAATAAGTTAGGCACATCTAGGCCGTCAAAATCTTTTTTCCTAGTAATTAGCATGCATGTTGTTGCCTACGTAACATGGCTCTCCTGTCTGTCTAACACAAGGGGCAAAATGCTAAAAATTAGCAATTCTATAAAGGAAAACGTACGTACTAAGTAATATTGGCATCATCTGCTGCAATCGCTGCTAAAATCAAGACAGTGCTAGCAGTCGAAACGTGGCGCCATCGTTCGGTTATCGATCGCCTAGCAGTCCAAACGGTTTGCGTTGTATGCTAGCGAGGTCGGCGTTTCTGGCCCGCCGCGCACTCGGGTCGTCTAGGCCACGCGTAGCGTAGCGTATTTGTTCCCCATTTATTGAGCTGACGTGCAGTGCATGTACCAGTAGAAATCTTGTACCCGTTTCATAATATAATATAATATAATATAATATATTTTTATGAAACGAGTAGTATATATACATCTATTATTAATATAGAGATTCGAACGAGTATATCAATACGTTTTTTTAGTGTGAAGCGAATCTACATGTTAAAAAACGTCTAGATATACTTATTTGTTTGCTAAACAAAACAATGTTTGAGTAGAAAATGCAGACGTTGCAGTGAACCCCCTAAGAACATATACGTGAGAAATCCAAATAAATTAATTTAGATCCGAGGAAGTATCAATAGGCCACTTCGTCTCCTATTTTTACTCCTATCGGGACCACAACTCCCAAAAATATCTCCATCCCCACGCGTGGCCACGCATCCTCCCCGTCTTTTAATTCGGCAACCAATTGATGCCTCCCCTTGACTCCCCGTAGGCTCTACCGACCCCCCCTTCTCCCCCACCATCCAATTCACCACCACTTGCTACCGCCATAAAAAATGGGCCAAAGAACCTATAATTTCTGCCCACAAATCCACCTCTATCGCCTGATTCGATGAACCCAGGCTGCGGTGAGCCACGTTTTGGCCAGGTACGCGCCGATGCATACCTCCCGTGTGTCTTCCTCCTCTAGCCACCATCACATCTCACCGACTATAGGGTTACCGCCGTCTCCGGCAAACAACGCCTCAATGGAGATTGCGGAGGTCATTGGAGCGCCAACAGTTGTGCCTGCACTGGGACCGGGATGGCACCGAGACCGCCACAGGCGTAGGAAGTGTCCTTCCCACCTCATTCCGGAGCAGTTGTAACCCCAAAACAAGATGAATTTTGTTTATTTTTGTGTGAAATGTCCAAAAAATTATTTATTTAATGAATAAAACGGGCAATATTGCCTCATTTTATTTAAAAAGCAGAAGAGAATTGGCCGAAACTGGCCTAAACTGATACATACACCCTCACGGACCTTAATGGAACACGACCGTCTCGAGGGCACACACAGCCAACCTCGCTACAAACACAAACTACACACACCGCCGAGAGAGGGTCGTCGTCGATTACCCATCAATGTCGTCGTCATCACTCCACGAGCCAGGAACTCCGATTTCCTCTAAGGACGACCACAAAAGCCCTCGATGTAGCGGCCTCATGAAGCCCATGTCGGTCCTTGCCAAGCAGTTGACTCTTCGTGTAGCAAGGCTTCCAGCTTCGATTTTGATGATGGGCTCCGAAGTGGAGATATGCAAGACTCTCGCTGATGAAGATCACCAGGACCAGGCGGCCCCATGATGGTCATTGTCGCCACAAGCAAAGAATCTGCAGCTCCGACTTCAAACAACGGAAGACCATCATGAAAATCCATCGAACACGATGAAATCCTAAGCCAACTACCAAAGTCATTGTCGTGACCAAACCATCGTTCATCACCGTCGTCATTGCCGCGCAAGACGCCACACGGAAACCTCTGATTACATGTCGGTCATCTGGTGACCGCAATGCCATGTGCGTCCAGCTCACAGGAGTCGTGGATTGGGGAGCAATATCTTCAAGACGACGCCCCAAATGGGGGAAGCGACGCGGGGACGACGCCCGTCGGCCAACCCAACCGGGCCTAGGATTTCACCCGAAGATCTTCCTCCGAGGATGAGAGGTTGAGGAAGACTCCACAACGGCGCCTCCAACGAGAAAGCGATGCATGTAGGCGCCGCCGCCCCTGGCCAGAAAAGAAATGCGAAGACCGACGAACCGGATCAGGCCACCCAGATCTGGTGACCATCAAAGCACGCGCAGCCACAGGAGCTCGATGCCCCGGACATTGCCGGAGAACTCCCCCACCAGAGCTTGAAGGCCGGGACGCCACCCCGCCATTCCATGCCGGACGAGCCATCGGGAGGACCCCACATAGATCACCACCGCTGCACCGAGGGCCTTCATCGAAGACGCCACATCCCCGGAGCCGCACTTCAGGGGAAAGCCATGGATGAGCTGCAACATCATGCTGCGCCGTCAGGAGGCCCGAGCCTCACCCACCGCACGAGGAGGGTGACACGCCAGATTGATGACCGCGTCGCCGCCGTCCGCTGCCAGCGCTTTGCCCACAGCTTCATCCGGCAGCTACGGCCGGGGGAGGGGTAGTGAGAACCTGTGGCGGCGGGGGCTAGGGTTCGCCTGAGCCCCCTTGCTGGGCGATGCGAGCGCGGTTCAGGTACCTACATTTCAGTCTTTACCGGACGGTCCTACAATTTATAGTTCATAACACATTGTTTCATCTAGCAAAGTATCCGAATTTGTTGACGTGGGTATCTATTTGCTTGATCATAGTATAACCTTATGGACACTTGGTCTTTTCCCTCGGCATAATGCACACAAGCTAGTCACCAACAAACTTAAAGGAAACTATAAAAAATATACTACCTCCAACCCATATTAGTTGACTCAATTTTATCTCGATATCGAGATAAATTTAAATCAACTACTAATATAAGTCGAAGACAGTATTTAAAAGAAAGCTACTCATCAATGACAACCCCTGATTTTACTCTGCTATATGTGTGCGTGGTGCCAAATACTACCACTGCTGCTGCGGCATGTCGGTCACGTGACAACGACTGGCCCCGGCGTGTGTATGTGTACAAAATTGTTAAAAAAGAACTCTAAATATAATGGGACGATTATCTTTTTGTGCGGTTTCAGAGAGCTGCGAACACTGACACTTTGCACCCTAGCACTTTAAATAAAAACAGAATGCACATCATTATTCACCGATCAATCGGGGACAGCGGCTGTTCCGAGGCATTTCAACAATAAAAAATTAGGGTAACGTACAATGGGAGAAGACGTGTCTTTCCTTAAATGTTTAAAAGAAGATAATATATATAAATTATAAAATACATTTTTTGTTTTTATCCTTAGCAAAAAATTGATTTCTAAGAGAATACATGTGAGACAATGAAGGAAATAGCTTCCTCTTATTTTTAAAAGATCACCCCATAGCTAAAGGAAGACAACACTATTTTTATTATTTTTCTTCCCTCTAACAAAACAAAAATCAAACATGGCAACTATAAGGGAATGTCGACGTCACCGTATTGTCCATGCCTTGCAAAAACAAAGGGGTGACATCAAAGGTTTAGAGGATATATTTTTTTAAAAAAAAATCCAATTGCAACGTTGGAAAACATGAAGGTGACGAAGGCAACAATATGCTGGCACTGGTGAGGTGGAGGCGATGACGGTGTGTTGCAATAAGGTCTCTATGTCCTTTCTCTACCTTGTGGGCGTCCGATAGAGTGTCAACAAAGGGGCCATGAGGGGTTAGCGTCGCCGGATCTGTTGATTCACTTTGGCTCTTGGCAATTCATGTGTCCGTGCCAAGGGGACTTGTTCTGGTCGTGCGGACTCCAGATCGCCAAGATGCTTTATCGACGGCTATTTCTTCCTTTTCGTTTTTGGGACGGATGTGGTGTTCTAGACCTGTCTGCAAACAACAACGCTAGTCTGGCTTAGGGAGGAGCGGTTCCGGCGGCGTGCCATCGACACGGTCTGGATTTGGATTTCATTGTAAATTTCGTTTTCTCTTGGGATGCTTTGTACTTTTTATATTCATTTAATGCCAGGGTCCTTTCCGCAAAGTTGATACTCTGTTTTTTAATATTTAGTTAAACATTAGTATAAAGTTTGATTTTGACTAAACCTAGAAGGCGAAGTATATGAAGACGGGGAGGTTGATGTCTTACATGCGTTTCTTTGTTTTTTTATTATTAGTATACTCCGATTTATGTATCTATCTGCATGACAAATAAAGGACACCTTAGAAGAAGATTTTCTTGTGGATTTGGTTATGGTTGAATCAAAGATGTATTGGCATCTCAATTTCTAGCATGAGGGTAAAATCCACGGTACTCTTTTTCCCTGTTTAAACATGTTTTGCTGGAAAAGGCAGTCGTTGTTGGTTGTAACACGATGACTGACTGACTGACCGACAGGTGGGTCGGTCAATCACAGCCTTCATGCTCCTGGTGATTTTTGATTGACACAAAGGAGGCAGACGAAGCTTCCCTCCTTTCTTTCGGCAGGGAATCGGGCGAGCGGAATTTCGATTTGAGTTCCGGAAACGAAAGATCGCCGGCCGCAAGTTAGGCATCTGATCTGCGAAAGCAAACCCGACCCGACCCCCAGCCAGGCCAGGCCTCTCCCGATATATAAAGCACCAGCCAGTCACCACACACCATCTGTGACACGGACGACGCCACGCCACGCCACGCCGCAACAAGATTTCCGCCCGGCCGGACAGGATGGAGGAGGAGACCCTCACGCTCACGGCCCTGCTCAAGGCGGCGGCGGCCGCCCACCCGTCGCGACGCGCGATCGCCGTCCATGGCAAGATCGACCTCACGCACGCCGACCTCGACGCCCTCGTCGACGCCGCCGCCGCGCGACTCGCCGCCGGCGCCGACGGGGTGCGCCCGGGGCAGACCGTCGCGCTCTGCTTCCCCAACACCGTCGAGGTAGGCCCGTATATATATATATATATTAGTACATCATTAGTCGTGGTGCACGCCGGCGTCCTTGGATCCAACAGGGCGGGCGTCCTCCCCTCCCGTCCCGTGAATAAAGATGGGTTCCTTGGCGTGATTGGCAGCTGGTGGTGGTGTTCCTGGCGGTGATCCGTGCGCGGGGCGTGGCGGCGCCGCTGAACCCTGCCTACACGCAGGAGGAATTCGAGTTCTACCTGTCCGACTCGGAGGCGCGGCTCCTGGTCACCAACGCGGAGGGGAACGCGGCCGCGCAGGCCGCCGCGGCCAAGCTGGGACTCGTCCACGCCGCCACCACGACACTCCTCGACCCCGCCGGCCCGCTCCACCTCGACGGCCTGCCCTCCCAGTCCCAGGAAGAGGAAGAAGAGAAGAAGAAGGTGGTCGAGAACGAGGCGTGTGACGTGGCCCTGTTCCTGCATACCTCGGGCACGACGAGCCGGCCCAAGGGGGTTCCCCTGACGCAGCGCAACCTGGCCGCCTCCGTGCAGAACATCCGCGCCGTGTACCGGTTCGTGGAGACGGACGCGACGGTGGTGACGCTGCCGCTGTTCCACGTGCACGGCCTGCTGTGCGCGCTGCTGTCGTCGCTGGCGTCGGGCGCCGCGGTGACGCTCCCGGCGGGCGGGCGGTTCTCGGCGTCCAGCTTCTGGGCCGACATGCGTGCCGCGGGCGCCACGTGGTACACGGCCGTGCCCACCATCCACCAGATCATCCTGGACCGGCACGCGTCCAGGCCCGAGGAGGCGCGGGGCCACCGGCCGCCGCTCCGGTTCGTGCGCAGCTGCAGCGCGTCGCTGGCGCCCGTGATCCTGGAGCGGCTGGAGGCGGCGCTGGGCGCGCCGGTGCTGGAGGCGTACGCGATGACGGAGGCGGCGCACATGATGACGTCCAACCCGCTGCCGCAGGACGGGCCGCGGAAGCCGGGGTCCGTGGGCCGCCCGGCAGGAAAAATGGAGCTGGCGGTGCTGGACACGGAGGGGAAGGAGGTGGGCGCGGGGTCGCCGGGGGAGGTGTGCGTGCGCGGCGCCAACGTGACGGCGGGGTACAAGGCGAACCCGGCGGCGAACGCGGAGGCGTTCGCGTACGGGTGGTTCCACACGGGCGACATCGGCGTGCGGGACCCCGATGACGAGGGAGGGTACCTGCGGCTGGTGGGGCGGATCAAGGAGCTGGTGAACCGGGGCGGGGAGAAGATCTCGCCCATCGAGGTGGACTCGGTGCTGCTGACCCACCCGGACGTGGCGCAGGCGGTGGCGTTCGGGGTGCCCGACGACAAGTACGGCGAGGAGATCCACTGCGCGGTGATCCCGCGGGACGGCGTGGAGATGCGGGAGGAGGAGGTGGTGGCCTTCTGCAGGCGGAACCTGGCCGCGTTCAAGGTGCCCAAGAAGGTGTACATCGCCGACGACCTGCCCAAGACCGCCACGGGCAAGATCCAGCGCCGCATCGTGTCGCAGCACTTCTTCGTGCCACCACCCAAGGCGTAGATGATGGCGTTGCTTTTGTTGGCCACGTTGGGGATCGAATAATCAACCATGGCCATGGCCATGGCCATGCCATGGGTGTGTCTTGTTTGTGCATCGGAATTAGTAGCACTCGCGCTCACGGATGATTGTCCACCTTTGTTTGTTTGCTTTCGGCTGGACGGAGGATGGATGGACTTTTCTGGTTCCTTCTTTTGCTTGCTTGCTTGCTGGGCAAATGAAATGAAACGGAAAGTTTGTTGGGTTGGACTGGACTGGTGTGGTGTCGATATTCTTCTGCCCTATGCGCATAGTCTCCCAGGATAGGCCGTCGATGTCGGCTCGGGCTATAGCTTGATGTGTGTGGCTGTTTGCAAGTGGCCCCTGTGGTCGGCCACAGCGACGTTTGCTTGCTTATTATTACTGTTTCCCCGATGACGCAAACAGTTTAATTCCATCGGATCGGCCCATGAACACAGAAAATGATTCCTGGTCCAACCAGGCCGAGGGGGTGCGTCGAGTGGCCCGACGTATTTTGATCGCTCGCGCGCTGTCAATGCTCGACAACCTCTCTCTAATGGCAACACGTCACCACCGTCGACCGGTAACATTCCGTGCCCATCCATGTGTTTCTCGCCCCTATTAGCATAGTACCTAAGATTGACCTAGGCGGTTTGGCTCAGCGGGAGGCCCACGCAACGATCCGCTGCTGACGGTGAGGCCATGAAGGACACGGTGTTGCTGTCGCACCCAAACATGGTGCGGGCGGTGGCGTTCGGGTGCCAGACGACAAGTACGGCAAGGAGATCCACTACGCGGTGATCCCGAGGGACGGAGTGGAGATAACGGAGGAGGAGGAGGCGATTCCTGGGCGCGCGCGCTGGAACTGCATGAGTTCTTGCTTCCTAAGATCATCCGCGACCTCTGCATCTTCCTCCTCCATGCATCTTTCACGCTTGCATAGCGACCATGTAAGGAAGATAAAACCGCACCATAAAGTTATGTCAGTCTGGTCCTTAATCTTTGAAATGGAACATGTAGGTCCTAATTGGTGCCATGTCGACGCGGGTCAGAGTCATTTAGAACCTCACATGCCGCACTTACAAACAATTATGACCTACATGTTCTATTTCAAACATTAGGGACCAGACTGACGTAAGTCGCAAATATTTAGGACCGCTAGTGCGGTTTTCTCTGCAAGGAAAGATTTTGTCTCGGTTTTCGAATTTTTCTGCAGCGAGGGGTGTTGATCACCGATGACAAAGATAGGTTTACTCGACTGGCCGCTGTTGTTTGTTTGTTCGATCTGACGGCGTGCGGGCACGAGGAGGGAACAACAACACGACCAAAAATTAATTTGTTCGGTTTTGTATCACTCGCAACCGGGCCAGGCCAAAGGCTATCAGGATAGTATTTTTTTACAAATATAACCCTATGCAATTTTCCATCGCCAAAAACGCCCTGGCGGGAGGCTAAAAAAGCGACATGTGTCGCCTCCCGCCACGGCCCGAGGCGGACCATACTTCCCGCCATAAGGGAAGGCGGAATGACCTTAAAAGAGACGGAAAGCTTGTTTGGGCTGGGCTGAGGTGCTTGTGTGTGTGTGTGTGTGTGTGGAGAGAGCTTTGGTACTCCCTCAGATCATATTACTTGTCGCAGAAATAAATATATCTAGCATTAAAACATGTCTAGATATATCTATTTCTGAGACAAGTAATATGAATTGGAAGGAGTAGTTAGGATGACGCGATGGTCTCCAAGGATTGGACGTGTGCGTGTCCAGGCCGTCGCTGTCCGTAGATGAAACGGACCGACGTACACGTGTTTCGGCGACGGCGACGGCGACGGCGACATTTGCTTGGTTGGAGTAGTGAGTACCTTGGACGAAAACCAATAATCATTCTATGCCAATGTTCCGTTCTCTGTTGATTAATTAATTCCAGATTAAGAAAGAAGTGGGCATTGATCAGATAGGAGGGTGGGCCCGGCTGACTGGTGCTGTACCTGTAGGTTTATTCTTCCAGCCAGATACGGAGGGGAGCAGCGCCGGCGGCGGCCATTGATCGTCCATGTGCAGCTTGCTCATTGATACCTACCTGCCGGCCCTGTTTCGTCGATCGAGACGTGTAGGGGGGTCGCCGCCTGGTCTGGCCACAAAGGTAGTCTGGTGCCTCCCTCCGCCAGGTGCACCTGCTCCAAATTCCTCTATCTAGAACCAACCTTGGCTGCGTACGATTTGCTCGCTAGGTACTCCCTCCAGCTTATGTTATATAAAGTACTCTCTCCGCTTAGTAAACAAGTGTACTTCTAGCTTTGTATTAAAATTAATAAAGTTTAACTAATTTTATTATACTCCCACCAGTTCATATTAATCACTTAAATTTGTCTAGATCGGATGAATCTAAACACTATTTAGTATATAGGTTTAGTTAAATTTTGACAAATCAAAATCAATTAATATGGATAGAAGGAAGTGAAAAAAAGTAGAAATATTTATGACTCTAAATTGGTACTAGTACATATATTTTCAAATTTAGTTTTATAATATATCAATTTAATATAATATATGTTGCTATATTTATTTATATAAAATTGAGTTTGATAAAGTTTGTTCTTAAGAAAAAGAAAACTAAACCCTATACTTATTTACGGACGGAAGTGAGTACTACTCATTCAGAGTTGTTCACTGCGGACTAGGTCACGTAGCATTCGGCTGCTCGTTCACAGTGTCCTGGTTATCGATATCCAGATTAAGAGAGTGTGTACTGCTGCTTCGATGGCATCGTCCAACTCTGCCCATCCTTTTCTTGGTTATACTTTTACTTCATTATTATTCCAACTTATTCACTGGTTAAATAATTTGTTTGTTCGGTTGGGTTCATGCATCAACGTACGTGTGACCTTTTTAAGCTGGCAGGCTTTGACCAAACGACAAGCAAAATTGTTTACATGAATACATGTATTATAGCATCTCTAGTGGGACCTTAAATAGGCAACCCTTTAAATCGATTTTGCGATGGCCATGCGGTCTTCTGTTACGCAGATTTGTGTGTGGCACGTCCGGAATCGCTCACCGGAGCAGTAGGAATAGTGCGGTGGCGGTGGCGGACTAGGGTTTGCGAGCGACGAAGAAATAAGGGTTCCAACCTGTATCCGCTCGCTCGTACTCTACTAGTAGAGGTCGTGATGGACTATTCATGGGGGCCCGTGAATTTGTCTTATGGGTTGGCCCACATATGGGCTCGGTTAGCTCGTCGCGTCGGTCCACTGCTCATATTCTCTTCGGAAAAATAAGGGTTTCCCCTTTTAAGGGTCCGGTTAGAGATGCTCTTAGAGCTTCTCTAGAAGACCCCTTAAATGGTTCGAAATCGTAAAACTCCGGCGGGTATAAGGGCTTGGGCCTGTTTTTTGGCCCGAAAAGAGCACTTATACCATGCCCGGCCGGTAAAAGTTTTATAGTGCACCGGAAGTTTGCCTCACCGTCCTTTATACATATGGGTTCAACGCGTCGATATGGTTCTCGAACCCTCACTTTTTTGGATTCACCTGCGCTGCTCCACCGCCCACCAAATCGAGCAGCTCCGACGAACAATTAGTCACGCCGTTCGATAGATCCGGCACAGCGCCGCCGCTATGAACCATCAAGGGAGCTCCAGCGGAGTGGCGGGCGACCAGGTGGGTTGTTCCTCCTCTATGCCCCGCCGCCACGGGACCGGCTCGGACTCAGATGAGAAGAACTGATACCGCGTGCACTCCGATGGCGCGCGAAAAGCGCGCCTCCCTCCACTACATCTACCACGGGGTTCCGGTGCCTTGCAAGATCCGTCGTTGTGAAGTGGAGGAGGCCAAGCGTCGGTCGGCGAGGGGAGCTCATCCGGAGCCACGACCGCTCGTGTGCCGCCGCCACACCCTAAGGAGCCGGAGGAGCTCGAGGGGTACGACCCGATAGTGTACGTTGTCGTCATCGGCGAGGAGTACTACGTCGACGGCGCCTCCTTTGACCGCATCACAGTGGTGATCATACAGCGGAGCGTCGCCGAGGAAGTCGATGAGCGCACACGGTAGCAGCGGGGCGCGGAGCTCAACGAGCTCTTCGTCGAGCAGGGGCTCGCCAGAGAGAGGGAGCTCCGCCCGAAGCAGCTGGAGTGGGATCTCAAGCGCGCAGCCCTGGCGAACAAGTTCGGCGACAACGAGTGAAGCCCCGCCGGCGAACCCGTCGCCACCGCACCCAGAGGCTCCGGTGAGCCAAATTTTGCGTTTAGGGTTAGGGCGGTGACGGTGGCAGATCCCCTACTATGTATTATGTGCATTTTGTTGTATGATCGCGTCCACGAACGATGAACTCTATGAAATCTCCCGAAATTTTTTAAATTTGTTCATTGTTTTCTCGCTGCTAGCTGCTGCCGGTTCATCCATGAGAAAAAGAAAAAAAAAATCTTGTTTGTGCATTGGAATTAATAGCACTCGCGCTCACGGTTGATTGGCCGCTTCCTACTGTTGTCCACCTTTGTTTGTTTGCTTTCGGCTGTTGCCTAGTACTGGTAGAGAGAAAGGAGGAAAGGACGGAGGATGGCCGTGAACATCCTTTTTCTTTTCTGGTTCCTTCTTTTGCTTGCTTGCTGGGCAAATGAAATGAAACGGAAAGTTTGTTGGGTTGGGTTGGACTGCTGTGGTGTCGATATTCTTCTGTGCTATGGTGGTTAGGATGACGCCATGGTCTCCCAGGATTGGACGTCTGTGTACAGATTAGGCCGTCGCTGTCGACGAAACGGAGCGACGTGTTGTTGTCGCCGTCGGCCGGCGACTTCGACGGTTCTTTAAGTATTAATGAAAGAGTTTGAATTATTATACTTAATCTCTATATAACTAGCATGCACATAGCCGACACAAGTGCGGTGAAAAAAAGGTAAAATAAAACTAGGTAAAATACATAAATAGGTCTCCATTCTCCAGGTGAAATACATAAAACTAGGTAAAGTAAAATAAAACTTTCTAGATGAAGGGCAAACCCGAAGATCATGCTGTCATCCGTATCAAGGTAAATAGATCCCCTGGTCGTGTCTTCCGACCGAGTAAAACCTCCATAAATAGGTCTTCATTCTCCACGTGTTGTAGAGATGACCATGAATAGAGATTATCGCTTCACCGGTAAATAACCTGCAAGAGAGATGAATTTTTGTTATTAATTTTTTACCATCTCTATATGACTAAAGTGACCTAATAACGGCAAGCGGTTCTACCCTAAGAAGAATTTTAAACTTGCGGTCTATACCGTCTAAGCAATTCCTAAAGATATTTGTACATGGGGGTGGGTACAAGCTAGAGGCTACTTAAGGCCTAACATGAACCTCCGACAAAAATTTATGCCGCTGGGTTCAAAATGAAAAAACACTTTATTGTGGTATCAATTTTTAACCAAATAATTTTTATATAGCTAGTATAATTCTTACTCCAGTATAAATGTTGGAAAACACATGCATCGTTCCGATTCATGGAGATGGAGATAGTGTAACAAAGAGACTTAATAATCACGCCGCAAAGTCACCTATGACAATCTACCGGGTAAAGCAGAGCTCTCCCCGGTGACGATGCCGGCCGGAGACGGCGTAGGGATGGTGGTGGTGTAGATAGTACTAGTAGTGGGCTTGGGGTTGTAGTTTTAAAGGTAGCATTTTAAGTTTTGGTCGGGTAAGTGCTGCTATCTCTGGTGCTGGCGAGCTGCTCCTTGGAGGTGATGTTCTTGAACATGCCTGTGATGCTCCTATGGTGGGAGACGGTGGCGACAGGAGGGAAGAAAAGATTTTATTATGTTAATATGCTCGGTTATCCACCAGATCTGGTGGTTTCTAGAGGGACCAAAGGGTGGCTCGCTACTATACCTGGACCTCCAGCCCGAGTTCTTGGGCTCGCCCCAAGCTTTCAGAGCTCGCGCCGAGTTGGCCTCGGTCCGCTAGGTACTCCGGATCGAGCCGAGCTAGAGTTCTTGGACCGCGGCAACCTCGGGCCGAGCCTGGCTCGGTTGGTCCAGCTCGTCGGGCCGTGATTGTTTTTTTTGGATTAACAGAACGATGACCAGGAGAGGAGATGGGCTGAAACATTATGGCCCTTTCGAAATAGATACGTAGCGCTAGGGCTCTTCTTCCTGTAGGTGGCTGAACATACACCATGCACGAAGTCGTGCGCCGCCGCCACCAGCGCGCAGGATGTCGCCGCCATGCTAGCCACGCCGACCTGCCGCGCCGCTGCCTAGACGCCGCCGCTGCATCCTTCGCGTCATGCTAGCAGTGCCGCCCCGCTGCACCGCTGCCTAGACGTCGCTGCTGCCTAGACGCCGTCGTTGCTGTCTCTGACGCCGCCATGGAAGAAGGCCCCACCGTCAGTGACACACCACCCCTTGCTCGCGAGCCGCACCGAGCCAGACCGAGTTGGAGGCAAGCTCGGGCCGAGCTCCGTTTCATGGCTCGTCGGCGGCGGCGAGCTGGCTCGGGCTCGCCAGAAAAAGCTCGAGCTTTTTGCGGCTCGCCGGCAATCTTGCTCGGTCCGGCTCGTGTCCAGGTATACTCGCTACTCAAAGTTCTGATGTTCTTGATCATAGTGGATGCGAGAAGGGGAATAGATCCGGCAGCGGCAGCTGCTTGTCGTCGATTTTGTAGCAGAAGATCTGTAGCAGATCCCGTATTTCTCAACCCGTAAAAGTGGTACAAAAATTCAGATTCGATCTCGTTTCGAGCTTGCCCAGATCAGATCCCGTAAATACGAACCGAAAAACTTAAAATCTTTACAATTAAAAGGAAGTTGGTGATCGTAGGTCATCCTCAAATATCAAACATTGGAAAGATCACGACCATAGAATCGTCTTAAACACGCCCACAAAGAATCGATGCCGTCCGAATCGCCCGCTCACCTCCGCCCCGCCGCGAGCGTCAAAAACCATCGGTTGTTTTCCTATCGCGATATTTTCTCCTTGATTTTTGCGTGCACTTTATGGCTCCATCCTATCGTCTTCCTATTTGTTTACAACAATTCTCCAGATCTCCATGGATTCCTCACATACTCGCCTCCCAAAATTGTTTATCACCAACGAAATTTTTGAGACGAGAGTGCCCCAGAGCGAGGTGGAGATGAGCCTCCTGGCAGCATCGTATGCAGCCCAGCTGCGCTATACTTTGCCTCCCGTGAGCGTTGACGTTCCCGCCTACACCGCCGCCGAGGCAGCTGGATGGTGATTCCCTTCAGAAGTGCGGTCATGGCTGGTGCTCGACGGATCAATTGCCGCTGCCTTAGGGTCACACCACCTCTCAACCCATAATGGCTCATCGTCCACGTGCAATCCTCTTGGCGGTCCATCACCGCGCGAGCGCTCTCACCTCCTATTTTCCCTGCACCGCGACCAGGCCGCCATCTCCGGTCCTCGCGTGGTATTTTCCCCTACGCCCTGCCACAGGAGCAGTTCACCAACGCTGGGTTTGAACTCGACAAGATCTGGCGGCGTTTGCGTCTCCCTCCAGGCCATCATTCCTCCGCCCGATCGACCGCATCGACATCCTCATGGGGCCAGGCTAGGTGTTGCGCTCATGGCACGGCGCGACGAGCCCGAGCTACATCTCAGCCAGTTCAACCTTCACGGGATTGCGCATGCCAGCGTCCCGTCCGCCTCATGGTGGGAATATGCGAGGCATTCTGGTGCGATTACGCCGGGGACCATGACTTTCCCCCTCTACTCGCGAACAGTAATTAAGATCCCTCCAAAGTCCCCAGTTCATCAAATTTAGGGATTGTTTCGAATTGGTTACACGTTCTATTTCCGTTCCAGTTGAGGATTTCATGTTCATATATGTGTTGTTGATTGCTTAAGATATTCATATGCACACGAGAATTTTTTGTTCTTCTGTACTCCGTATTAGATTTTATCATGTTCTCCAGAAATTTAGCATTCTTTATTTTCTTGAATTGATATTTTCAGAAGGACTATGACTATTCTTGGTTTGATATTGACAAAGTTCAGTGATGAAACTTGCCACAATGCATTTCTCTGTACATATTTACGGCGCCTCAAGTTTTAGTCTGCTGCATTTTCCTTAACCCAGCATTTTTTTCTTTTCAATGTCTCAAGGAGATCCACACCTATCAGGTGATAGCGCTATTTATGATGCTATAATCATATAATGTGTCCCATCAAGCAATATTTAAATTTTCTTTGCTCATGATCATCTTTAACCGTAAGCCTGGAGCGTCCATGGGGTATTGGAAGACATAGTACGTATTTTCTTCATATGAGGTTTCAGTGGAGTATTTCCTTTCCTAGGTACGAAATTATGATAATACCGCAACCCAGTGTGAAACAAGAGTTACAAGACGTTTCAAGATGCATCCTGATACGAAATCAACAACTGGATGGTTTGCAGATGTAAGTGAGCTTTCTTATTCTTCTATTTTTCTTCTGTAGAACCCCATTTTTCTGCTTCCATACTATTTTTCTGAAAAATATAATGTCGAAGCTTATCATTCTTCTCTCCCTATCTCCAGCCTCATAGAGATTCATTTTACCTTGCAGTTAGCATAGAATCGGTGTGTGGAGTTAATTTATTTTAGCAAATAATGATCATATGATAACTGTTCTTCCCAGAGATTGCATACTTAGTAGCCAAATGGAGGATGAACCCTGCCTAGATGGAAGAACTCAAGCTTTATTTTGTCACATCAACACTAATGGGAGATGAACTGGTTGAACTACACCACTACTGGTTGCTAGAGGCATGCATCTATAACAGTGAAGAAGTACTTATTTCATCTACTCCTATCTTGATATGTATTTATTCAGTTTTGAAGCCTTGCATTTCTTGTCTTCTAAAGCCAGGTTTTTTTTAGTGATTTGAACAGTCATTATAATCAATAAACATGTTAATTAGTTTGTTGTTACTATTTTTATGATTTTAGACCATGGGGAGATAACGGTTCCTGATTCCATTACTATATCTTATTCTTAGGTTGGTTAATTTCTTTATTCGGCTAAAAAAAGGCCTCGACTCTGACTGATTGTGCTTACGAATTTTGTCTTTCCAAATCGTGCAGGTTCGATCTGGTCATGACAATTGCTTTTTTCTTCTACGTATGGTTCATCTCGTAGGAACAAAGATGGAACAAGGAGGGAGGACTCACTTTGCTCTCGCCCTTTTCCAGCAAAAACATGAGGTAAGTTGCTTTGTCAAGAATAGGCGGCCATTATAAAATTTCAGTACGACTTCATGGCCCAAAATGAAATTTCTATATACCGTTCTCATATTTTACCAGTGCTAAGTTTGACTTAGTCTGTTGTGCCAAATGCAGGTTTGGGTAGTCTGTTGTCAAAACGTTTATGGCTGTCAGCATACTTAGGTGTGGCAAAGTGACCTTCACTTTATCTTATTATCATGTCTTATTTTCGCGAGCAGCCACACAACATAATTTGTAATTTCTCTTGTGCAATATCCATTTGATGACTGCCTTAAGATGCATTGTCCTGATATAAAAATTTATCTCTAAAAGCATGCTGCAGTATACAAAAGAAGTTTGGCTAACGGGTCTTGAGAGAGCTTCACGAGGCCAAAAGTTATATATCAGATTTCTATCCTTATGAATCTCACTGGGAGAATAAAATTTAGAATAAAAGAGAGATGTCATTTCCTCTCAGTCCATGGATTGTCCATTCTTCAGCTCTCCCTTTCAAGGATATAGAGAGTAACTTCTTCTTTACCTGTTTAGTTGTGATACCTGTACACTTAAACAACTCGCGTAATTCATGGATAAAAAGCAAGTGATCATCAGGATGGACAGTTCCATCCCCTAAATAATAATTATCCATAACACGATCAACAATACTTGTAGGTATCTTAAAAGGATCTATCTCAACACGTGATGGTTCATCTACTACCCTAGCAGCGGTAGTAGTTTTCCCAAACAGAAAACCAAGTGGGTTATCCATATTAAAAACAAAGTAACAAGCAGTAACAAAAACAATACTCATAGTAGAAGTTTCCTTTACCAGTTCCACTTTTCAATAGCGCTTCACTCCCTAGCAATGGCGCCAGAAAATAGTCTTGATGACCCATAAGTATAGGGGGTGTATCATAGTACTTTTGATAAATAGGAGTGTCGATTCCAACGAGGATAAGAAGGTGTTGAACAATGGTATGGAGCAGAAAATCCCTGTGAATACTTAGCAAACGGATTTTTAGTGGTTTTCTGATAAGGCAACAAAACAAAGAGCAAGTAATAAAGAGCAAACGCAGCAAGTGACACAATCATTTCTTAGCAAAGGACAAGCCGGTGGAAATACTTATAAAGTGTAGGGGTTCGTAGCATGGAAAACAAAAATTTTCTATCGCATACAAACAAACAAGCCAAGATCTATCTACTA
This sequence comes from Avena atlantica, assembly GCA_910589765.1. Classification (NCBI taxonomy): domain Eukaryota; kingdom Viridiplantae; phylum Streptophyta; class Magnoliopsida; order Poales; family Poaceae; genus Avena; species Avena atlantica. The sequence continues at coordinate 521,421,098 of OU342735.1, read as the reverse complement.
GATTGTAGCAACGAGTCGATAGAGGAACTCACCCTCGAAGATTCCAAAGCGGTTAACGAGAGCAGATTCTCGTGGGTGATGTAGTCGTACACTTCCGATCTCAAGATCGCGTAGACGATCCTTCCGGCGCTGCGTTCCGACAGCGCTTCCGTAGTCGGTCACACGTTCGGTACTCGACGAAGACCTTCCTCTCCCTTGTTCCAGCAGGCAGCGGAGGTTGTAGCACTCTCCTCGCGATTCCGGCAGCACAACGGTGTGGTACCGGAAGTAGAGGGGAAATCCCGCAGGGCTTCGCCTTAAGCCGGTGCGAGTATGGTGGAGCTTTATGAGAGAGGCTATTAGTGGTCTAGTAATTAGACACACCAATTAGAAGGCTCTAAACCAATTAGAAGGCTCTAAACCGCTGGCTAAAGCAATTAGAAGCTCTAAACCAAAACGGCTCTAAACCGGAGATCTAGAGTAGAAAGTTGTGTCTAGGAGGAGAGCCCTGCCCCTCCTTTTATGGGTGGAGGGGCCTTGGCGCGCCAGGGAGGGAGGGAGTCCCTCCCCAACTCGGCCTAGGGCTTGGGCGTTGGCCTGGAGGAGTCCAACTCCTCCTCCAGGTTGGTTCCAACTCCTCTTGCTTGTTTCCCACAGTTTCCTGTTTCCCACAGTTTCCTGTTTTAGCCGTTTGACTTTTCAAACTAGCAATTTGACTTTCATGTTTTTGGAACAGCAAGAACACTTAGTACATGATGCAATCATTCCAATATGTAATGACACATTCATGTACCCCTCCCCCCCCGGAGTGCCGGACAATCCGGAACCTTCTAGAACATTCCTGATGAAAACACCGGAATCATTCCCGAACTCCGAAACGGGACTTTCCTTATATGAATCTTATTCTCCGGACCATTCCGGATCACCTCGTGATATCCCGGATCCCATCCGAGACTCCGAACAACATTCGGTCTCTTTCTCATAATACCATAACTACTCAAACAACGTCGAATCCTTAAGTGTGTCTCCCTACGGTTCGTGAATTATGCGGACATGATCGAGACACTTCTCCGAACAATAACCAATAGAGGAATCTGGAAATTCATATGGCTCCCACATATTTCTACGATTACTTTGCGATCGAATGAACCACTTACATACGATACCAATTTCCCTTTGTCTCACGATACTTTACTTATCCGAGGTTATGATCGTCGGTATCTCTGCATACCTAGTTCAACCTCGTTACCGATAAGTACTCTTTTCTCGTTCCCGTGATATGTGATCCCTTGTGACCAAGTCACATGCTTGCAAGCCAATTGGATGACATTCCACCGAGAGGGCCCAGAGTATATCTATCCGTCATGTGGATGGACAAATCCCACTCTTGATCCATGTGTTTCAACCAATACTTTCCGAACACTCAATGCCACTTTTATAGCCACCCTGTTACGGTGTGGTGTTTGATGACATCAAAGCATCCATCCGGTAAAGGTGATATGCATGATCTCATGGTCGAAGGAATTAGGTTACTATGTATCAGAAAGCATATAGCAATTGAACTATTGAAATGACTTTATCTTTATGCTACGCTTATCTATAGGAGTATGTCCATCACATCATTCTCCTAACGATATGATCCTGTTGTTAATAACATCTCTATGTTCATGATCAGGAAACCATGATCATATATTAACCAACAAGCTAGTTTCACAAGAGGCTTTACTAGGGACTCTTATTTTAGTTTACAAATCACACAAGTATTAATGTTTCCTGTTAATACAATTATAGCATGGTATGTAAACATTTATCATAAGTGTGAAGATATGATAATAACCACTTTATTATTGCCTCTTGGGCATATCTCCAACAGTCTCCCACTTGCACTAGAGTCAATAATCTAGTTTCAAACCTTTGTGTATATAACACCTATGGCTTTCCGGTGTTGTATGTACACGATTGCTAGTGGTCAACTGATCTTCGGATCTGACACTTCCAGGTCCGTGTGTAATTGCATGTATTTGCGTCTCTACGCATCACTCATTCTCTAATGAGATGGCTTCGTACAAATTTGGTCCTTTGGTGTGACCTTTAGTTCTTTGGGGTTAAAACATGTTGATAATATTGTCGTACAATATATCTTCATAGTATTATCCCATTGTGAACTACACCTAGTTTGATAACAAACTACTTGACACAAATGCCCTCTTTAGCTGCTATTATAGCAGTCATATACTTAGCCTTTTGTTGTAGTATCTGTCACAATGTCTTAACTTTGGAACTCATCCAAATCCATTATGGAACTTACTTTCCATTATATTGTGCCACCCTTAATTTAGATTGAGATAAACTTAATTTGCACTTTGTGACAAAACTAGTATCAATGTAGTAATTCTACAATGAACTAACCATCTATTTGTCACTTCTACAAACAATATATTCTTAGTTCTTCCAAAAGATCATAAGAATATCCTTACTATTGTCCAATGATCATCTTATGAATCATTCTGGTATATGCTCACAATATTTAGAGCATAGGACATATCTGGATTTGTACATATCACAGTATGATTGATATTAATACTCTTTGTGATTTTATACATCAAGTATCAAACTATACTTGATCATCTGTTTCACTTTACCAAATGTCAATACACTTGAATATATCATCAACATTGAACTTGTTCAATCCTTTCTGTGCGACAAGAACCTCTCTTATAGTTTCTATATTGAACTCATTCAATATCTTGTCTATGTACTTCTGGCACAACCATATTAGCGTCTATTGATGCCAAATATTTGGGTTTTGCCTAAGTCTTTCATCAGGATGAAATTCTTAATATGTGTTAATAAAAGATACATTATTTCCAATCAACAATATGTCTTCCACATAATGTATTAGAAACATGTCTTAGCGCTCCCACTTAATTTCTTGCAAATCCAAGCATCTTCATTGTCTCTGATGAAATTAAACTCTTTTAATAGTTTCATCATAGTGAAGATTCCAACTCCGCTATGCTTACTTTAACCATTGAAGTTCGCATATGCTTTTAGCATCCTTTGAATTAACAAAACCCTATGGACCGTGTTATGCACATGTCCTAGGTAACGATTCTATTAGAAGAACTTGTTTTGTTTATTCTACTACCATATAACAAAATTATATGTAGTGGTTGCTACATTAATCCGTCTAGACTAAATATCACTATGAAAGATCAAATCTTATCATAGTCAACATTTGAACATTGTTGTGAACTCTTTCCCAACATGTCGACTATTTCATAGATGTAAAACATCCATGTCTATTTCTTTATAGATCCAAACACAACTGTAAGGTCTTACACCTTTCTTGAGGGTCCTTCAAGTTCAAAACTTGATTTTTCGTGTATGGAACTATCACGGATTTTATGGCTTTCAAGCCATTAGACGGAGTCAGGGCCCATCATCGCTTCTTTGCATGTAGTCGGTTCATTATTCTCAAATAATGATTCAACCCTCAAATCTTGGTATTTGATTGTTTACCCGACCTACTTGTTTCAATAGGAACTTAGATCTCCGTGATCACAACCTTTGAGGCACGTGAGCCATGAGCATTGTTGCTGCCTCCGGAACACTTTTCGGCGTTGCGCAACTCTGCACATATAGCTAAGGTTCTTTCAACCTTATCAAAGTTCTATTGTCCTCCCACTTAACTTTTCACGAAAAATTCCTTCTTAAAGAAACTTGACGTTCTAAGCGACAAACACTTTTGTCTCCGGTGTTATGGAGAAATACTTAACAAAGACAGATTCATCCGACTTTGGTTGCAAACATCTTTCTTATGTATAGCATACCAATGTTTAAGAAAGGACTACTTGGGTTTTATCCCAAACCATAACCTTATATGGTGTCATTTCAACGGATTATGATGAAGCTCTTTTCAGTGGAAAAACGGTAATCTCTAAAGCTTTTAATCTTTAAAATACAATGGCAATTTTATGAATTACACCTTTGATCTCACCATGTCAAACAAGGTTTAATTACATATCTCGAATGCTCCATACTCTTATGGTGTTTCGGGAAATGCAAATCCACGGAACGATTCCTTAAATCTTTAGGTATTATGCTAAACTCTGTAACTCAAATATCTTCCTTTATGATCTTTATCATAAACTGTTTATATTCTTGTTACAATGATTTTGCACTTCATCTTGAAAGTCTTTGAACTTTTCAAATGTTTCATACTTCATCCTTATTAAGTAAATATTCATATATTCACTCAAATTTTCGGAGAAAGCATATGAAGTTGAAATCCATCGCTCTTGACTACACATAATGGACTTCGTACAACAATGTGTACAAATTCCAATAAGCTAGTCTTTCGTTCCCTTTTGGCCTATGAACGAAGTTTTAATTATCTCTAGGAAAGTTTCACAAGCGTCATTTGATCAAAAATCAAAAGACTCCAAAATTCCATACATATGGAGTTTCTTCATGTTTTCTTTCCAATATAATTTAAACGGCGATGTCACTTCCTAAGTGATCTTTTCAATCAATTTGTCTTTCGACATCTTTAGCATTAGCTTTATGGATGTGATTTTTCCAACGAGATTTGTGAATCATCCATCTTTTATGGATTACGGCAATTATTTGAACAACCCTTTTGTTCTCATAACACCTGATAAAACAAATCTTGAAGGCAAGCTTTGATGTTTAACGAGCAACACAATAACCCTTTATTTGTTCTCGATGAACATCATCACATATTCTTTTGCTAATTACTTAGGCCACTGTAGTTCATGAATTCTGTTGTTTTGTATGACGATTCATACCAACAAATTCAGTATCAAATACTTAAGAACCACATTGTTTAATAAGCAAAGAATATAGCCATAACATGTATATCATCTATATACTTAAATTGAACAATTCTAATCTTTTCTTTTCTGCCATATATTTATGAGATTCTCTTTCAGTATTTCCTTTTCTGTTTGAAAGAATCTATCAATATCAATAGTGGAGTCATACATATGACACATAGTCCAAAGCGTGTATAGTTAAATACCAATGTCTTTGGACTTGCACCTTGAAGTAGATCACCATCATCAAATGTTTGGTGTTCTTTCAAATTCCTTTATTTAGTAATCACTTGGTGTAGTAAACATTTTACCTACATCAAATATTCATCCTTATCATGGAATCGTCCATGATCAAACTACCTTTAGCTTATAACGATGAATTACGAGTATAATGTTGCTATCCAAAACCTTTTGGAGGATTAGGACAACAAGTGTCTACAACCTTTCGCAAATTCTCCTCAAATATGAGAACATGACTTTAGCCATATTATACTCTATCATGTTGCAACCAAAACTTCGTTTCAGATATCACAATATCTTCCACACATCATGGTTTCTCAAACAACTCTTTCAGATCCTAGATAACCTTGATATTAAGACAATCCTTTGAATATCAAGAATCATGGAGACAAACATGATACTTATATACTAACATTGGAATTGTTACTCTTGTTTTAATACAAATTATTAAACTTCATCGAGTAACCGGAACTTACTGAAAGTTTGCAATAGGACTTTTAAACTTTAGATTAACACTTCAAAAACAATACGATACCAGTTCGTAAAGTAACTAACCAGAATTCTATAGTTCTATCATCTCAATTATAACTAAGCGCAAGGTGGTAAACGGATGCCAATGACTACAACAACTATGCAAATTCACTTTGATTTAGTTTATGATAAATTGAGTTCTAATTAATAATTAAATTAATCTAGGTGAACTCCCACTCAAAACAATATCCCTCACATTGTTTTAGTGATCACACGAACCAAATCCACCACATCAAAACCGATCATCACGAGAGTTGATGTAGCTTCAATGGCGAACAATCAACATGTTCATCATATCTACTATATGACTCATGCTCTACCTTTCGGTAATCCGTGTTCCTGAGGCCATGTCTGTACATGCTAGGCTCGTCAAGATCAAACCTTAGTTTCTGCATGAGCAAATCTGGCTTGCTCACGTTGTATACACTTACAGAATCTAACACACCCGATCATCACGTGGTGCTTTGAAACAACAAGCTTTAGCAACGGTGCTAACTAAGGGTGAACACTTTATGACTTGAAATTCATGTGCATGAGGGATCATCTTATAATGCTACCGTCGTCTACTAAGCAATACAAGATGCATAAAGGATTAACATCACATGCAATTCATAATATGTGATATGATATGGCCTTTCTTCTTTGTGCTTCCGATCTCCATCTTCAAGCAAGAACATGATCTCCATCATCACCGGCATTGCATCAAGGTCAATGACGCTTCTCCATGGTTGTCGTCCACCGGCTTCAACTATTACAACTACTTTGAATAGACACGCGGGTCTTAACAGAAATTAAAGACAACCATATGGCTCCTGCCGGTTGCCAACTTACAATAAGGAACATTGCATACATCAAATATAATCACAATCATGGCCATATCACATCACTGCACACCCCTGCAAAACAAAGTTAGACGCCTCTACTTTCTTTGCATATTTTACGTGGTTTGGGGCTTTCAATAAGTGTCGTTCTAACTTATGAACAAGAACCACAACATTGATACTAGCATTGTTGATCACCCGTTGTAAATTGGATCTTAACTATGCTAGGAGAAACATGCACCCGCAAAGCCACTTATGCAATACAAGTTGCATGTCAAGCGTGGAGCAAGTCTCATGAACGATGTCATGTAAGGTTAGCCCGGGCCGCTTCATCCCAACATACCGCAAGATGCAAAGTACACAAGAAGCAATCGACAATAAAAGCATCAACGCCCACAATGACCATTGTGTTCTACTCGTGCAACAGATCTACATATAGACACGGCTCTGATACCACTGTAGGGGTTCGTAGCATGGAAAACAAAAATTTTCTATCGCATACAAACAAACAAGCCAAGATCTATCTACTAGATTGTAGCAACGAGTCAATAGAGGAACTCACCCTCGAAGATTCCAAAGCGGTTAACGAGAGCAGATTCTCGTGGGTGATGTAGTCGTACACTTCCGATCTCAAGATCGCGTAGACGATCCTTCCGGCGCTGCGTTCCGGCAGCGCTTCTGTAGTCGGTCACACGTTCGGTACTCGACGAAGACCTTCCTCTCCCTTGTTCCAGCAGGCAGCGGAGGTTGTAGCACTCTCCTCGCGATTCCGGCAGCACAACGGTGTGGTACCGGAAGTAGAGGGGAAATCCCGCAGGGCTTCGCCTTAAGCCGGTGCGAGTATGGTGGAGCTTTATGAGAGAGGCTATTAGTGGTCTAGTAATTAGACACACCAATTAGAAGGCTCTAAACCAATTAGAAGGCTCTAAACCGCTGGCTAAAGCAATTAGAAGCTCTAAACCAAAACGGCTCTAAACCGGAGATCTAGAGTAGAAAGTTGTGTCTAGGAGGAGAGCCCTGCCCCTCCTTTTATGGGTGGAGGGGCCTTGGCGCGCCAGGGAGGGAGGGAGTCCCTCCCCAACTCGGCCTAGGGCTTGGGCGCCGGCCTGGAGGAGTCCAACTCCTCCTCCAGGTTGGTTCCAACTCCTCTTGCTTGTTTCCCACAGTTTCCTGTTTCCCACAGTTTCCTGTTTTAGCCGTTTGACTTTTCAAACTAGCAATTTGACTTTCATGTTTTTGGAACAGCAAGAACACTTAGTACATGATGCAATCATTCCAATATGTAATGACACATTCATGTACCCCTCCCCCCCCGGAGTGCCGGACAATCCGGAACCTTCTAGAACATTCCTGATGAAAACACCGGAATCATTCCCGAACTCCGAAACGGGACTTTCCTTATATGAATCTTATTCTCCGGACCATTCCGGATCACCTCGTGATATCCCGGATCCCATCCGAGACTCCGAACAACATTCGGTCTCTTTCTCATAATACCATAACTACTCAAACAACGTCGAATCCTTAAGTGTGTCTCCCTACGGTTCGTGAATTATGCGGACATGATCGAGACACTTCTCCGAACAATAACCAATAGAGGAATCTGGAAATTCATATGGCTCCCACATATTTCTACGATTACTTTGCGATCGAATGAACCACTTACATACGATACCAATTTCCCTTTGTCTCACGATACTTTACTTATCCGAGGTTATGATCGTCGGTATCTCTGCATACCTAGTTCAACCTCGTTACCGATAAGTACTCTTTTCTCGTTCCCGTGATATGTGATCCCTTGTGACCAAGTCACATGCTTGCAAGCCAATTGGATGACATTCCACCGAGAGGGCCCAGAGTATATCTATCCGTCATGTGGATGGACAAATCCCACTCTTGATCCATGTGTTTCAACCAATACTTTCCGAACACTCAATGCCACTTTTATAGCCACCCTGTTATGGTGTGGTGTTTGATGACATCAAAGCATCCATCCGGTAAAGGTGATATGCATGATCTCATGGTCGAAGGAATTAGGTTACTATGTATCAGAAAGCATATAGCAATTGAACTATTGAAATGACTTGATCTTTATGCTACGCTTATCTATAGGAGTATGTCCATCACATCATTCTCCTAACGATATGATCCTGTTGTTAATAACATCTCTATGTTCATGATCAGGAAACCATGATCATATATTAACCAACAAGCTAGTTTCACAAGAGGCTTTACTAGGGACTCTTATTTTAGTTTACAAATCACACAAGTATTAATGTTTCCTGTTAATACAATTATAGCATGGTATGTAAACATTTATCATAAGTGTGAAGATATGATAATAACCACTTTATTATTGCCTCTTGGGCATATCTCCAACATAAAGACCAAACGTTCTCGAGGACACATGGGAATTCTGTCAAGTGCTTTCGCTTCAAATAGCTGAGTACTCTTCTTTGGTGTTGTAAATGTTGTATGGGTGAACCAGTGCTAATGTACCGACCTTACTTGGACTAATACATACTTGTGATTAAACCCCCTGCAAACATCTGTAATTACAGGAAAGTAATTAAGATATAAATCTAACCACAGCCTTAAACTCTGAGATCCTACGCTCCCTTATGCAATGGTGTCCTAACGGGGGTTCAGGTTTCTGTCACTCCGGCAACCCCATAATTAGTAGCCAAATACACAATGCATTCCCCTAGTCCCATAAATGGTGAAGTGTTATGTAGTTGACATTCACATAACACCACTAGAAGAATAGAACCATAACTTAAATAATAAACCATTGAATAATAACTCAACACAAATCCACTAACAACAACATGACTTCTCCCATGTCCTCAAGAACTAGACGAACTACTCACAAGACATCATATGGATCAAGATCAAAGATAATATGATAATGGATCTGAACATAAACAATAATGCAATGATTCCACTCACAAGCATGAACTACAATAGTAATTAACACCGGAAAAGTTTCCCCTAAGAACTAAAGCAATATTCAACACAATTGTTACAGCGGGACGGAGTGGTGATGATGGTGCTGGTGGAGATGATGGTGTGGATGATGATGATGATGATCCCGATGAATCCTAGCTTGATGACGGTGTTGATGGCGACGATCTCCCCTCTCCGGTAAGGAATTCCCCTGGCAGAAATCTGTCTGCCGGAGAGATCTTTCTCTCTCGGTGTTTTCCGCCCCCCCCCCCCTCCCAGAGGTGGCGGAAATCTATCTATGGTCGCTCCCTGAGGCTTAGGGTTCCATAGGGAAGATATAGGCGAAGGGGCGGAGTCGGGCCACATCTGCCCTAGGCACGAGGTCAGGTGGGCCCGCGCCTAGGGGGTGTGGGCCCCCTGCGGCCCTTTTTCGTCCCTCCTAGCTTCCTCAATCTTCTGGAAAAATAATATTTTCCCATATTTTTTTGGTATTTTTCTGATCTTCGCTAAATTGCATCAAAACGCCCTCTTTTCCATCAGAATCCAGACTTCGGCAGTCCATCCTCCAAGAATCATCAAACATGCATAAACAATGGAAAAGACATAAGCAATACCTTATAATAAGACAAATATCAATGAATAGAGGTAGATTATGATATAGAAAGGTGATGCAAATTGGGCGTATCAGTGCAGTGTCCCAAAACTTATTGATTGATGCATATTGTGATATTACTTGTTCTTGTGCTACTTGTATCTAGTCACTCTTATGAACTTTGAAGGTGTCATATGCATCTATTTGCTACTCTATGAGGGACAAGCTGAATGCCACTATTCCATGTTTTCTGTATGTGAAACAAACAAACGTTTTTCAATGCATGTTATTCATGATCTTTGTTTGTAGCCTTTCATGTTGCATGCATAGTTACTTTGTCTTATTGTTAGGACTCCATCTTTCATGCACATGTTTAGAGTTCTTTGATCCTAGATTTCAATGCTTGCAAATGGTTTGATCTTGGTTTTGATGGTGCATGTCACCTCAAAAATTATTCTTTTATCACTTACCTACTCGAGGACGAGCAGGAGTTAAGCTTGGGGATGCTTGATACGTCGGAAACGTATATATAATTTTTGATGCTCCATGCTTGTTTAGTATCTACTTTGCTTTGTCTATACTTTGAGGTGTTTTTATATCTTTTCTGGAACTAACCTATTAACAAGTTGCCAGAGTGCCCGTTGCCTGTTTTCTTCTGTTTTTGGTTCCAGAAAGGCATAAAATCAACATTCTTGGAATTGTACGGGACAAAAGTCGAAGTCAATATTTTACCATGAGCGACATGAAGTCCACAGGAGAGACGGAGGGGTGAGCCAGGGCCACCCCCCTAGGAGCCGGTGGGCCCACCCCACGCATGGGTAGGGTGTGGGCCCTCCGAACGCCTCCCAGCCTCGCCTCTTCGCCTATAAGAAGCCCCCGATGCAGAAACCCTAGGAACCTGATCAAACCTCCGCAAAACCTTCTGTAGCCGCCGCCACCATCGTCCCTAGATCGGGGGATCTGAAGTTCTTCCCGGCACCCTGCCGAGGGGGAGATCATCTCGGAGGCCTTCTTCTCCGGTATGAAGCGTGAGTAGTTCCACCTTGGACTATTGGTTCATGTAGTAGCTAGATGGTTGTATCTCCCCCTTGTGCTTTCATGTATAGATCATGTGAGCTCCGTTCATGATCAAGATTTAATCTATTTTGTAATCATGCATGTTGTGTTTGCGGGGATCCGGTGGATATTGAGATTATTATGTCAGATTTTTAATGGTTTTGTCTATTTGATACTATCATGTTTGTGTTGTTTCTGATATTGCATGCTCTCCGTTGTTAGTAGCTATCTTGGCCAAGTAGTTGCTAGTGACTCCAAGAGGGGGTATTTATGCTCGATAGTGGGTTCATGCCTCTAGTTTCCAAGGGAAGTGACAGAAATCTCTTCAGTTGTAGATGTGTTGTTGCCACTAGGGAGAAAACAACGGTCTCTTGTTCATGGAACAAGTGGATTGTTTACCTTACACACTTTTCGTAAAGCAGTTTTCTGTTGCTTGCAACTTAATACTGAAGGGGGTTCAAATGATAACCTAAAGATGGACTTCTAGTCATAGATGCAGTTGGATGGCGGTCTATGTATATTGTTGTATTGCCCAATCGAATCTCATAGGATATTTTTGTCTAGTATTGCATTGTTATGCCTTGCTCAGTTCCTATCAATTGCCCTGCTGTAATTTGTTTACCCTTCATGCCATGTTGTTTATCTAAGGAGAGCACTTATAGTGAACTATGGACCCCGGTCCAATCTTTACCATTGATACATCCTCCACTGTTACCTGTTTACTTGCTGTAAACCATCATCACCTTCCACACCATACGTTTAATCCTTTGTTACAACAACCGGTGAGATTGACAACCTCACTGTTAGTTGGGGCAAAGTCTTGAGTTTGTGTTGTGCAGGTTTCCACGTTGCTTGTAACACCTTTGTGACGTTTCCTTCCTCCTACTGGTTCGATAACCTCGGTTTCTTACTGAGGGGGGACTTGCTGCTGTGCTGCTTCACACCTTGCTCTTGGGGTTCCCAACAGGCTCCACATCAACTGAGCCATCAATCACCACTTTCTACCTTCCATAGTCCTTCATCTGCTATTTGTGGTATGCAATGTCTAGCATATTTTTTCATCATTTCAAGCTTCTCAGCATAATGAGGTGTGATTTCCCACCTAGCTTTTCTACCACCATATCTCTTGTCATCAAAACTGACCATTTGCTTGTCATAGATCCCTACAAGCATTGTCACTATTGGTTTGTTTCTTTCATCCAAGATATATCTATTAAACACTTCACTCAGATTATTTTTCACCAAATCTGCCTTGCAGTTTGAGTCAAAAGCCCACCTTGCCCATGTGTGCACTGGAATTTTTGAAAGCCACTTCCAAGCTTGCTCACATTGTTTTTTCATTTCATCCATTGCCTTGTCAAATCCATGCTTGGTGTAAGAATATGCTGCCCTGTCCATGCACTTCTTCAGGTCCTCTCCTCTGAATCCTGTAGTCTGGGAGTTGGCATACATGTGCCTAAGACAGAATCTCTAGATGAGTTTGGGAAGCCAGTGGTCACAACTTTTATCAGCCCTTTCTGCCTGTCAGACATGATGGTGTACTGTCCAGATTGGCCTTCCTCTCCACCAAGTGCTTCCTTCAACTGCTCTAGAAATGTGAGACCCTGGCACATGGCTCAGTAGGATTGATAGGAAAACCCATACCAACAAGTTGCAACTTCTTTTCCGGGAGCTCATTCTAAAAGAACTCTAAGGTTAAGCATGCTTGGCCTAGAGCAATTCTAGGATGGGTGACCGACTGGGAAGTGGGTAACCGGGTGTGCACGAGTGAGGACAAAGTGCGCAGAAAAGACTAGTGTTGGTCTGTGGGGATAGTCTAGAGATCCTATTGAGCTGCCAGAAGTGACAGCCGTCGGTCCGGAGTGGCCGGGGGTGTTACAAGTTGGTATCAGAGCCGACCCTCGCGGTTACATGGGCGTGTGCGGGTCAGTGGCGGACATGTGTAGCATGACGCGTATGGCCTGGAGTGGACACGACATGGCAATGTGCCGGCACTAGACGCACAGACGTGTGCCAAGAGGGGATGTTCCTGGCTTGTGGTTGATCGACGAGGACGTCGATCTTATAAGGGTAGGTGTATGTGAGACCCTGACACATGGCTCAATAGGATTGATAGTAAAACCCATACCAACAAGTTGCAACTTCTTTTCCGGGAGCTCATTCGAAAAGAACTCTAAGGTTAAGTGTGCTTGGCCTAGAGCAATTCTAGGATGGATGACCGACCGGGAAGTGGGTAACCGGGTGTGCACGAGTGAGGACAAAGTGCGCAGAAAAGACTAGTGTTGGTCTGTGGGGATAGTCTAGAGATCCTATTGAGCTGCCAGAAGTGACAGCCGTCGGTCCGGAGTGGCCGAGGGTGTTACAAGAAACCACTGCCAATCCTCAGTATATTCTTTTGCAACAATGGCCCAAGTTATTGGATAAATGTTGTTATTACCATCTAAGCCTGTAGCTGCAAGGATTTGAGCTCCAGTGGCCAGTTTTATGAAACAGCCATCCAACCCTATGAAGGGCCTACATCCCTCAAGAAATCCAATCCTAGCATCATTGACACAAAAGAAAATCCCATGGAATCTTGGCTTGTCACTAATGAAAGCTACTGCCCTCTTTTGATAGCTTCCTTCTCTTCCTCTGTTGGGCCACTCTCAGTGATGACACTGCATCTAGATCCTGGATTTTTGTCAATAATAGTTTGCAGATAATGCCATATTCTGTAATACTGCTTTTGTGATCTCCCATAACAATATCTTTTGCCTTTGTCTTTGCCATGTATGCCATCCTTTTTGGCACATCTACACCAAAGTACTTTCTATCTTTGTCAACTAAAGATCTAATACCTGTGTTTGGATCTGATCTGAATTTGTCAACATAAGCACTGCTCAACCACTTACTGCTAACTCCGGTGCTTGATGGTTCAGTAGGATAACTGTGCTCCAAGTGCATCTTTTTTATGCAGAAGGTAGTTTCATGCTTTATCTTTGAAGCAGAAATGAAGAACTGGAAATTGCACTTCTCCTTTTTCTCTGGCCTGCACCACACAATGATCCTATCTGGGAAATTTCTGTGGTAATGAAAATTCCTAACCTGCACAATATGAAGTCTACACAGTGCCTGCCTGAACTGATACACATCCTTGAAACAAAGTTTTATCCTAAATTGTTACTCTGGATTTTTCCTTGTTTCATCATACCACACCCTCTCTATTTGATTCTTTGCTCTACTCTTCCTCCCATCTGGCAACACAAATGGCATAGGCTCAAACACAACACCATCCTCTTCTCCAAGGAAACCAAGCTGCTCTTCATCATTAGAAGGAGCCCAATCTGTCATAACTGGCACTTCCACATGAGAGTGTGATCTGGTTGTTGGGCCCTGCCTCCTAACTGCCTTCTTCACTGGTTCCTCTGGAATATAAGAGTCAAAAATATCCTCTGGCTCTGACTCATCCTCACACAACTCCTCATCCACCCCTCTCTTCCTCTTAGCAATTCTTTTCTTCATTTCATCTATTTCCTTCCTCCTTAACTGCTCTACCTGAACCGGATCATACTTGCAAGTATGCATCCAAATGTCATCATCAGATGCATCTCCCACATCTCCATATTCTTCATCTGCATCTCCTTGTTCCTCTGCATCTTCTTCTTCCTCTGCATCTTCTGCCTCCTTTGCCGATTTCTGCATATTTTCATCAACTTGTGTGCACAGGGGCTGAAAATTACCACTATTCCGAGTCTGCAAGATGTTGTTGTCACAATGCTCTTCCTCCTCTAGATCAAATGCAATGTGGCTAGGATATGACCTAGCATACAACTTCTCTTTTGCCTTCTTGCTCTTGACAGGAGACAACACAATGGCTTGTTTAGCCTTGTCCCTCATCAGTGTCATTACTAGTTTTTTTGACCTTTCATAATTTCTCACCATCTCTTCCACCTTAATGTTGTTGTCCACTAATATTAGGCCATTCAATCCATCTCATTCATTTTTTAACATATTAAATTGAATCACAAAGCCCATACCCTTCCTTCCCCATCAGTCCCAACAAGTTCAGAAACCTAATATCAGACCAGCTCATAGTTGTTGACACAAATTTGGCCCCATCAAATTGAATAAACATTTCCCACATCTGTGAATGTTCCCTAATATCAATTGAAAGAAAACAATTTAAGCACACACTTTGGTTTCCCCAAATTTTAGAATATTTCTCTAATGTTCTTAATATTTCCTAAAATTCAGAACAGAGAACATGGGAAGGGACTTTTTTATTACCCGTAGTCCAGAGGTAGTGGCTGAGCGGGTTGTTGCTGCACTGGCTCGCCGACGCCATTTGCGACAATGCCTCCTCCGGCGCACCATACTGCTCTGGCTCCAACGAGATGTCCATCGACTCGCGGTTGCCGTCGCTGTCCAAATCGACGACGCCCATGTTGAAGACCGGCCCGAACAACACATGCTTCACGTATCAGCCGCCACCGCCTCCAATCTGACCGGCGCCGTGCCCTTCCGACGAGCCGCTGCCTCCTCCAGTCGCCATGGGAGTCGAGAGAGAGAGAGAGAGAGAGAGAGAGAGAGAGAGAGAGAGAGAGCAGAACTGCGACTTGCACCGTGCCCTAACGCGCGTGTTAAC
The DNA here is from genome assembly GCA_910589765.1 of Avena atlantica. Taxonomy (NCBI): domain Eukaryota; kingdom Viridiplantae; phylum Streptophyta; class Magnoliopsida; order Poales; family Poaceae; genus Avena; species Avena atlantica. The sequence goes on along the minus strand of OU342735.1, from coordinate 521,405,471 downwards.
AGTCGTTTGGTCTGTCCATCCGCCACCCCGCCACGTGTGCACAGTCAATAGGTCCCACCTACAAGAAACATGGTTAGACGGCTAACCACAAGAAATCAGGGCTTCGCGATACGGCCTGTCTAGAAAAATGGTATTTATATGTAAAAAAAACCTAAACATAATGGTTTGGGGTCTCCCCGTGCTGTTTATTTATTTATTTATTTTCTCTACAGTTTTGACATGGAAAACGGAGTCACGATGGAAGTCAGCTGGCCGTTGGTCAAGTCCTCGGGGGGGCAGCCGGGCCTCTGCCGTCTGTCTGACGACGCTCCCATTTTTGAATCCTGACCGACGGTACGGAGCGACGAAGGAAAAAGCGAGAAAGAAAAGGGAAATTGCCAAGGAAGTATCGAACTGAAATCGGTGGACGGCGCGGCGCACGAGGAAGAGGGGGAGGAAGAGGACGGCGAGGCGACGCCCCGACGCCAACGCGACGCAACGCGTCACGCGTCTCCTCTCTTCTACCTACGCATTGGCATTGGCATTGGCATTGCTGCCCCCTCTCAGTCTCTCACGCTCTTTCCCACACCCACCCCAAAACCCACGCCCGAAGCAAACCCTTCCCAAATCGGATCCAGCCAGCGCCTCCCCGCCCAATCCAGCAGAGACCCTCGGCGACGGCCGGCCGCCATGGTAGCTAGCTAGCTGACTGAAGGTGCCTGCTCTCGCGGTTCCGTCGGTCGGTGCTCTCTCCCCCGCGCGTGCCGCATTCGGCCCGGATCTGCCCAGATCTGGGGCCGCGTCTCCCTCCCGCTCACTCCACAGGTGAGTGAGCTCCATCCCTCTCTTCCCCCCACCCCGGCTCCTCCCATAGGGGGCAGCCTTTTGGGTGGGTCTCATCTCATGGTCGCGACCTCTGATTTTTTCTTCACTTTGCATATACATATTCTCACGGATTAGCAGGTAGTAGTAGTGGAGTACCCGTCGCTGCCTGCGGTCGATTAAACTATTAGTGCTCCCCTCCCTCCCCGCTTGGCTTTACGCTTTTGATAGATGCGCTTCCCTTCCCTGTGAAATACTAGTACTAGTACCTGATGATGATTCGGATACTACTGTAGTAAGTATTTATCAATCATCGACCGCGTCAAGGTTCGATCTGTGCGTGTGTGTCGCCTTCGGTGGGTGTGAGCTCAGCTCACAGACATACGTCGCGGTCCGTCCTAAGGTGGGCAGCGTTAGATGTTACTGCTTGCTCACCTCGCAGCTCCGGATGCCATGTCTCCCTTTCACGCCTGACTCGATGTTGATGTAAATCATACCGCGTAAACCCCAACCCACTCAGCCCTCGGGTGTGGATTTGCAACGTTGCCTTCCTTGCTTCTTGTTATTACTGTCCTACCTATACTAGTGGAGGAGGGGATTCTAGTAGTCTCTGGATGGAGGATGCAAATACTGTGAGATGTGTCCAAATGGAATAATAGTAGTAATACACTTCACTTCTGTCTTATTAAATCACACCTCCTCCTCCTGGTGTGCTGCTTCTGCTGCACCTGTGATTGCAACGCTCCTTTTTAGTAATTTTGTTTTCTTGTTACAGCTTTTATTTTATTTTATTAAAAGTTACTCCATCCGCTCCAAATTATAACATGTTTTAGCCTTTTCCTTTTTCTTCTGAAACCTATGTATCTAGATGCCTTTTACCGCGTACGTTCGGAGCAAAATGAGGCACACTAGAAGGCGTCTAGATACATGTGTTTCAGAAGACAAAAAAAAGATGTCTCAAATTTGTCAAAATTTGAATGAATCTAGACACTATTTAGTATATAGATTCATCCAAAATTTGAAAAACCTAAAACATCTATTCTTAGACGGAGGGAGTATATTATTTGGCCGTGGCGGCCGGCTTGTACCATCTAGTTTGGAGCTACTAACTAACTAACTAACTGCGCTTTGCTTCTATGTCTGCAGTTCACGACATCTCCAGAAGCAATGGCGACGTATAAGCTCGGCGTGGAGGTCGCCAGCGCTCACGACCTCATGCCCAAGGACGGCCAAGGTTCTGCCAGTGCCTGTGTTGAGCTCAACTTCGATGGCCAGCGGTTCCGGACGGCCATCAAGGAGAAGGATCTCAACCCAGTGTGGAACGAGCGCTTCTACTTCAACGTCTCCGATCCATCGAACCTCCCCGACCTTGCTCTCGAAGCATACGTCTACAACGTCAACAAATCTGTCGAAGCTTCCAGGTCCTTCCTTGGCAAGGTCAGGATTGCTGGGACCTCGTTCGTGCCCTTCACCGATTCCGTCGTCATGCACTACCCGCTGGAGAAGCGCGGGATGTTCTCCCGTGTCAAAGGGGAACTCGGCCTCAAAGTCTACATCACCAATGACCCATCCATCAGGGCTTCAAACCCTCTCTCGGCGATGGACCCTGTTTCGAATAATGCTCCTCCGACTCCAAGCCATGCTCAGCAGATTGCGGCTGATATAACCGGTACTAATCTCAACACTTCTCAGGAGCACAGGCATGAAGTGAGAACCTTGCATACCATTGCCAAGGACATACATCACAATCACCATGGCCATCTTCCTGTCTCTTTTGGTGGGCAGCCTTCCAACTCCAAGTATGGTATTGAGCAAATGAAACCTGAACCACAGCAGCCCAAGATTGTCAGGATGTATTCAGCAGCCTCCCAGCAGCCCATGGACTATGCACTAAAAGAAACTAGCCCGTTTCTTGGTGGTGGACAGATTGTTGGTGGTCGGGTTATACGTGGTGAGAAGCATGCCAGTACCTATGACCTAGTCGAGAGAATGCAGTATCTGTTTGTACGTGTGGTCAAGGCAAGGGACCTGCCTGACATGGACATCACTGGGAGCCTAGATCCTTTTGTGGAAGTGAGAGTTGGCAACTACAGGGGCATTACTAAGCACTTTGAGAAGCAGCGGAACCCTGAATGGAATGCGGTGTTTGCTTTCTCTCGAGACCGTATGCAGGCTTCTGTCCTTGAAGTGTTGGTCAAAGACAAAGATCTTGTTAAGGATGACTTTGTTGGCATGGTGCGATTCGATTTGAATGATGTGCCGATACGTGTGCCCCCTGACAGTCCACTGGCTCCAGAATGGTACCGGCTTGTTCATAAGACTGGGGATAAGTCAAGGGGTGAGCTGATGCTGGCGGTCTGGATTGGCACCCAAGCTGACGAGGCATTTCCTGATGCATGGCATTCTGATGCTGCTACACTTGAGGATCCATCTGCTGTAACACACATGAAGTCGAAAGTTTACCATGCTCCCAGATTGTGGTACCTGCGAGTTAATATAATTGAGGCCCAAGATATTCTCATACACGATAAGAGCCGCTATCCAGATGTTTTTGTTAGAGCACAAGTGGGGCATCAGCACGGGAGGACAAAACCTGTTCAAGCTCGGAACTTCAACCCGTTTTGGAATGAAGACCTCATGTTTGTGGCTGCTGAACCATTCGAGGATCACCTTATTCTGACTCTTGAAGACCGTGTAGCTCCTAACAAAGATGAGATTCTTGGACGCATAATCATACCATTGACGATGGTTGATAGAAGGGCTGATGACCGTATTGTCCATGGTAAATGGTTTAATCTCGAGAAGCCTGTACTGGTTGATGTGGACCAACTGAAGAAAGAGAAATTCTCCAGTCGGCTTCATCTCCGTCTCTGTCTTGATGGAGGGTATCATGTTTTGGACGAGTCAACAAACTACAGCAGTGACCTCAGACCAACAGCCAAGCAACTCTGGAAGCCGTCTATCGGTTTGCTTGAGCTTGGAGTCCTCGGTGCTCAAGGGATTGTTCCTATGAAGACACGAGATGGGAAAGGTTCCTCGGACACTTATTGTGTTGCAAAGTATGGGTCAAAGTGGATAAGGACACGTACTATCATGAACAACCCAAACCCCAAATTCAATGAACAGTATACCTGGGAAGTCTATGATCCAGCAACTGTCCTGACTATTGGTGCTTTTGACAATGGCCAGCTTGGAGATAGGAATGGGGAGAAATCCAGTGGCAAAGATGCGAAAATCGGCAAGGTTCGAATTCGCCTTTCGACACTTGAAACTGGTCGTGTCTACACCCACTCGTATCCTCTCCTGGTTCTACACCCATCAGGGGTGAAAAAGATGGGAGAGCTGCACCTAGCCATACGATTTTCCTCAACATCATTGGTGAACATGCTGTACCTGTACTCTCGACCTTTGCTGCCGAAGATGCACTATGCGCGTCCGATACCTGTGCTTCAGGTTGACATGCTGCGCCATCAAGCTGTCCAAATTGTGGCTGCCCGTCTTAGCCGAATGGAGCCACCTCTGAGAAAGGAAGTTGTTGAATACATGTCAGATTTTGATTCTCACTTGTGGAGCATGAGACGTAGCAAAGCAAACTTCTTCAGACTTATGTCAGTCTTCTCAGGCTTGTTTGCAGTCAGCAAGTGGTTCAGTGGTGTCTGTGCATGGAGGAACCCAATTACCACAGTGCTAGTCCACATCCTCTTTATCATGCTGGTGTGCTTTCCGGAGCTCATACTCCCAACAATTTTCTTGTACATGTTTCTGATAGGGATCTGGAACTACCGTTATCGGCCTCGCTATCCTCCACACATGAACACCAAGATCTCTCATGCAGAGGCAGTTCACCCAGATGAACTTGATGAAGAGTTTGACACATTCCCGACGAGCAGGAGTCAAGAGATTGTAAGGATGAGGTATGATAGGCTGAGGAGTGTTGCTGGAAGAATACAGACTGTTGTTGGTGATATAGCAACTCAAGGGGAGAGAATCCAAGCATTGCTTAGTTGGAGGGATCCTCGGGCCACATCAATATTTGTCCTATTTTGTTTCATCATCGCGATAGTGCTGTATGTTACACCCCTCCAAGTTCTTGCAGCCATAGGCGGGTTCTATGCCATGAGGCACCCAAGGTTCAGGCACAGGTTGCCTTCGACTCCAATAAACTTCTTTAGACGTTTGCCAGCAAGGACTGATAGCATGCTATGAAGTAGCTGGCATCTGGTGGCCTTACCGCTGTAATCGCTAGAAATACTGCATGCCTGTTCATGTAGTTTGCACTTTGCTGTTATCTGTAACTGTTTGTTGTTCAGGACTTAAGAGCCTGTTTCGTAGTAGTCATGGGATCCAGGGAATAATGTGTTGACAGCCTATTATGACTCACCAGGTTTTGTAATCATCTTTATCGTTTATAAGATATCTACTCCCTCCGTCTCAAAATAGATGTCTCAGATTTGTCAAAATTTGAATGAAACTAGACACAATTTAGTATATAGATTCATCGAAGTTTTCACAAATCTGAGACATCTATCTTGAGACTGAGGGAGTAGTTTTAATGTTCGTTATCCTGCTTGACTGATTTCTGTGGTCTGTGGCATGCCTTTGTGTGGCTAGTTTCTGCTGATTGATTATCCAAGGGTTCTGTGTGCATGTGATTTGACCTGATATTCTTTTCTATGCCTTGATTAAAAGAATGCTGCCATGACTTTTGCAAATTTTCAATGTCTCTACATTTGATAGAACCAATAGCTTAATACCGTATATGTTTTCTTTCCCTTTCATTTGCATTTCAATTTCAACTGCTGCCAATTTAAGGAATGGCCAAAAATAAGTGATTGTAGATGATGTAGCCTACTCTACTGTAGGCCCAAAATGTTTTGTCTACTTCTCATTGTAGCATTGTAAGCCATTGAAATAATTGTGATTTTAGAAAACAGCCAAATATAATCTGTGCACTTTCTGTGGTTGCCATTAGTATCTGTGGAAACATTTGGACTGCAAAAAAAGGAAGAATTCTAGAACTTCCTAAGATGTAGAAATAAATTCCAGGACAGGTGTTTGCCACTTGTCACCATTCTTATTCTTCTTCTTCTTCAGAGTTCAGAGTATAGCTGCTCAACTTTTCTGATCCTATCCTTTCTCAAGTTGAAACATATAAGGGTGTTGCTGAAAGCAAAGATGGGGGCAGCAGAGTCATCTTCAAAGCCTGGTGGTTCTGTCCATGACTTCATCGTTAAGGTCCACCGCCCATCCCTTCCCTTCCCTTTTGTTTATCAATCATAGTGAGGATTTTCCTGTGAAACCTTTGAACAAAGCATGTTGAAATATCCGTGAATCGATGGATTGGGATTATTTGTAGGCAAACAAGAAAATAATTGTAGTATGTCAGTTTGTTTTTATCCCTACCCTGTTTCATTTCATCCTTTTAACAGAACAATCCATGGAATAACTTTGCAGGATACAAGAGGAAATGACGTGGCGCTCAGCAGATACAATGGGAAAGTTTTGCTCATTGTGAATGTCGCATCTCGATGGTAGCGTGTTTTGCGGTTTTAGTTCGAAATTATCCAGTTTGAATCTGTGTTCACCACATGATTTCATATCCCTGCAGTGGTCTGACAAATTCCAACTACACTGAACTGGGTCAGCTCTACGAGAAATACAGGGAGAATGGTACTCGTTTTCTATAGCTTGGTACATATGTCAATCCACTATAGCAGTATCTCTAATGCACTGTATCCACCCTGGCTTTCTTTAGTAGTTTGGGGAAGTTCTGATTTGTTACTCTGTATGTTTTTTAACCATTCTTTCTTGGTTGAGCATTTGCTAATTACGCTGAAACAGAACAGAATATATGATAATAACACTTTCTATAACATGTTTTGGTTATCTTTCTTATTGTGGAGAATGCTTAAAACTCTTTGATATGTCACTTGGGTATGCCGTGGATTCACTAGAAACAAAAACATGATTATTGGAGATACTAGGTGTCGGTCGACTGCTAACCTCCGTATCACTAAGCGCACTTGATCTAACTAGAATTTAGAACATCGATTATACACATTATCAAATGTTGAATTAGAATTTTGAATTGGATAAACAAATATATACTTCACCTGCTTACTAAACTAGCGGTGGAACTTTACCTGTAGCTTAGATTGCTTCCCAAGAGCATGAGTTCTTCAAGTACAGGCTTATGCTACGAGTTGATGTGTATTGAAGTTGTATTGTTGTGCTTATAGCAGACTATAATGGTACCTAAAAGCCGTATAGGTTGAACAAGGTCAAAAGTTTGCTTCCTTGAGCTATTCCACCATCAAACATAGATGACAGAAGCTATGCTGTATTTGGGTCCAACTATTCAAGTTGAGTTAGTTTTGAAATTGGAGATATCAACATCGTTAGGCTAAATAGTACTTCCAGATATCAAGCCCCAGAGACAAGAGTAGAAAAGAAAACTAGAACTTATGTTAGGGTGCAAGTTTATGCTGCGAGTAGGACAAGCTGTGAAATGTGCAGGTGAAGAAACTTGTGATGTACTTTGTCTTGAAGCTACATTTATGTTTACATGTTTTCTGCCGCAAATAGGATTGGAGATATTGGCGTTCCCATGCAATCAGTTTGCCGGACAGGAACCAGATAGCGATGAGCAGATTGTGGAGTTTGCTTGCACTCGCTTCAAAGCAGAGTATCCTATTTTTCGCAAGGTCTATCCGATGAAAAACCTTTTATCTGTTTTCTGTGGACAAATGCTGCATTTGTTTTTATCTAAACATGTCCAGTTTTGCCATCAGGTTGATGTGAATGGTAACAATGCTGCCCCACTGTACAAGTTCTTAAAGTCAGAGAGAGGCGGTCTATTCGGAGAACGTATCAAATGGAACTTCACCAAGTTTCTAGTTGACAAAGAGGGGCATGTCTTGAATCGCTATGCGCCAACCTGCTCTCCGTCCAACATTGAGGTAATGCTGCTGCAAGTCGGACGGTTTATTATCCACCATGTTCCTTGTCTCTGGCCACCAGTTTGGTGATTAACCTGGTGAGTGTTGTTTCCGCAGAATGACATCAAGAAGCTGTTGGAGGTTTGAGATATCTCCATGGAAGATGATGCATTGCCGTGTTGTACGTGTGTATGGTGTCGTCTGTTATTTCTCGCTACTGTATGTACTCTTATATACTCTATTATTAAGAGAAGTTCCAGTCTGCTGCCTGTATGTGCTATCTCGCCGCGTTCTACTCAGCGAAAGGAATATTACCAACATGCATGTCAGCTGAAATATAAACAGAATGATCTTGCTACTATAACAACACATCCTGGTGAGCAAAATCTATAAGAATTATCTCAAAGAAGTGAATGAGCTATCTCAAATTATACTTTCGGGAACAGAAAATTTCTTGGGAGCCAGAAGGAAGTATCGACAGATGAGCTATGATCCTCTAGACGAGTTGATATCAATGCTGGAACTTGTCGTGTCAAATATCCCGGAGCTAGGCCACCCTCCTGTTGTTACAACGGAGGGCGGCGTTAGGTTTTGGTTATGATGTCCCGAGCTGGGTGACGCGGCGTCTGGCCCTCCTCCTCCTCCTCCGCCGCCCGTGAGCGAGTCGGGGGAGCCGAAGGGCGGTGGTTTTGCGGCTTTCTTGGACTTTGATTTGGACCCTCCATTGACAAAAGTCCCTAGCACCACCTGCACATGCGAAACAACAGAATTAGAAACCTGCTGTGTTGCGTTGGAGTATTTTGTATAGAGGAGGCAGCTAGAGATGAGATGCAGGATCTGGGGATTCCATTTGCATGTGTGAATCCTGATAGATGGCATGTGATCTGCTGGTGGTAGGGGTGTTTACCTGCACAGTAGTGGCAGCCACCAATGGTCCACCCAGAACGCCTCCAATGACATGCCTCTCCGGGCTGCAGAGCGTGACGCTGAGCCCGTCGCTCTGGCTCTGCTGCCCCTCGTTCAGATTGTAAGAGCCGGTTAAACTCAGGATCTCATACAAACCCTAGAAACAATGCACATCGTGGATGGTTATTATACATAAGTTCCAGGTGCATTTGTTTACGAGGGTGGCTGCCTACTACCTCGTAAATGGAAGGGTTGTTGCTGTTGTTGTTGTTGTTGTTGTTGTAAGAAGGAGGAGGAGGCATCGAGGAGGCGTGGTCTGCCGGGTGTCGGAGTAGAGCCCTGGAGACGGAGCCCATCGCCGAGAGGACGCACACGGCCCTCGTCGACTGGCTCGCGAATGCCGCAATCTTCCCCGCGACGTCCTGAATGTTGTTTTGTCTGTCAGTTCATCAGTTGCAACAGAGGATTGCGCAGGAACAGAACGATTCATCGTTGCCTGGGCTGTTTCAGTTTGGAGGGTTGCTGTGGATCACTCATATCATACCTCTGAAGGAGATGCTGTGATGATGTGAGGAGTGAAGCTCGTCCCAGCTGAACCAGAGAAGGCATTGCCTGAGAGAGACACAGGCAACAGAATTTTCAGTTACGGCCGGGCAGGGCATGATGAGGTGAGGGGACATGAATTGAACAAGAGAAAATACTTACAACTTATGATGTGGTTTCATCATTAAACAAAGAGAGAAAATACTACTACATATATAGAGAGAAATTAAGGAATTCAAAGGCGGCCCGGCCTGAAGAAATTATTAAAAGGGTGAATTCAGCAGAGTTGTGTATGTAGACTGACCGGAGGGTTTAGGGGAGGAGAGCTTCTTGCCGGTGCCCGGCGGCCGGCCGCGCTTCTTCTTGTGCGCGGCGTCGTCCAACCCGCCCCCGGCCATGTCCTGGGCGGACATCGCCCCCATCCTGTGCGGCGGCGCGCCCAACATCTGGTGGTGGTGGTGCTGGTGCTGCGCCGCAGAAGACGACAGGTGGTGCTTCATGGCCCCGTCGGGCCCGTACTTCCGCGGCCTGCCCCGCTTCCGCTTGACGGGCTCCGGCTGGCTCGCGACCGGCATGGCGCTGCCGCCCCCGGAGCCGGAGCCAGAAACAGAGACCATGTTGGCTGTGCCGTGCTGCATCATGGACGACGGCGACGGCGCGGTGTCCATGTGGAACTGCATCCCGGACAGGGAGCCGGCCGGCCCGCCGCCGCCGATGGACTGGAGGATGGCCGTGGGGCTCATGCTCATGTTGGGCATGGGGCGGATGACGGAGTGCATCCCGGCGAGGGAGGACGGGCTGTTATGCCCGCCGCCGCCGAGCATGCGGTGGTGCTGCTGATGCTGTTGCTGCTGCTGTTGGGGGTAGAATGGCGGGAAGTCGGACGGTGATATGAGTTCCTTGCCATCCATGCATATGGATCGATAGCCGCCGCCCGCCCTGCTTCTTCACGAAAAAAGAAGGAGGGCCTCGGCTCTACGAACGCACGCAGCTCCGCGTGATCAGGAGCGACCGGCCGGTCAATCAGCCGGCTCTTGCTGGAGCACGGCAAGCTAGCTTGGGTCGTCTCTCCGGCGGCGTGCACGTCCGGCACCGGCAGGAAAAGAAGAGAGAAAAGAAAAGAATGGTGGACGGAGAGAGTTGAGGAGATGGGATGCACCACCAGCAGGAGCTGCTAGCTAGACCAGAGCCAGAGGGGATGACGGGAGAGAGAGAGAGGATAAGATGACGCGGCTGGCCTACATGCACAAGAGGGCCAGGCAAGTAGCTAGCCCGGAAGGATGATCATCACCGGGGAAGGGAAGGAAGGGAAGGGAAGGGTGGACGACGGATGAGATCGACGGATGGACGGATGGGCGGGCGGGCGGGCAGCGCCCCACGCGACACATCCACCCCTCCCACCCCCAGCGATAAGATTTCCGTTCCGTTCCGTTCCTTTCGCCCAACGAAAAGGCGCTGGATCCGCCCGTTGCTGCCGCCGTAGCTTTCGTCGGCATCGCTTCACACCGGGGCCCCCATCCGCGGCTGGGGATCGGAGGTGCGGTGGCATGTCGCTACCCGTCCGCCCCCACACTCTACACGCCACGGAATAGAACCCTCTCCTTCCTAGCTGCTGGGGCCATGTACTGCTGCAGCTCCTCCTTTCTGATATTTCCCCTCTTTGTTTTTTTCTATGATGATGATGATGATATTTTCCCCTTACGATCCAAGGGGATATTTTCTCCTTTGTTGTTCGTGCTACATGTAATACTGTTTACTTTTTCTTCTTCTAAATTTTACCCATTTTTTACTCCCTCCGTCCAAGAATAGATGTCTTAAATTTTTCAAATTTTGGATGAATATGTATACTAAACAGTGTCTAAACTCATCAAAATTTTGACAAATTTAAGACATCTATTTTATGACGGAGGGAGTAATATAATCATCATCAACAACATGTTATGCCCGGTTATACAATCTGGGATGGACTCATTTCTAATATCTGGTTTGGTACAGAGGAGGTAGACTTGGGGAGGAGGAAAGAACTAGACAGAGAAGTAGAGACGATTCTAATTTCTTCCTACCGATCCATTCTTCATGGTTCTCTTTTAACTCTCACCATACGCAGCTGGCATCCTCTACTATCGACCACATGTCGGTCACACATGCTCATACTCCCTATTCCTCTTCTGAAGACGCCTTCTCACCTGATGGCAGCCCTAGGTCCTCACCTGGCGTGACACTGCCACCCCCTTGAGAGGCAGCTTGCCCCCAAGCTGCTGCCTGAGGAAAGCGAAGACGAAGCACCCCGTGATCTTCCCAGGTTGCCACCGTCTCTCGCATGACCGACCACTTGATCAACACATGTAGATACGCCGCATTGGGCCGTTTCACCAGGCTTCGGTCTAGAATTTCCTCTAATTCCAATTCAGCAATGTCCAGTTGAAGCAAGGCCAGTAACTCCGTGTATAGTGGAGTGTGATCCGCGATATATGTTTTTAACTGGGATACATTGAACACAGGGTGCACCAAAATGTCAGTTGGAAGCTCCAACTTATAAGCAACATAACCATACCTTTCCAGAACAGTGTATGGTCCAAAGTACTTGAACGACAGATTGGGATACGGGCGATGCACCACATATTTTTGCACATACGGGTTGCAGTTTCAGGAGTACCTGTTTTCCCACTTGGAGCTCAAGAAAGGAACGCTTACCATCGACAATATTTTTCATGCGTCTGCTAGCTCTGGCTAATTGCAACTAGAGAAACCCATACATGCCATTTAGCTGGAGCAAAAGGTACATAGCATCAGCCGACGTCGAACCCATGCTAACTGGAAAGAAGCCATGAGAGGTGTCAGTACCATACAACGCCTTGAACGGAGAACACCCCAACGCGGTATGAAATGATGTGTTGTACCAATACTCAGCCAACGCCAGCCAAGCACTCCATTTAGTGGAAGAGGCAGCGACGTGGGGTTAACACCTCAATGCCCATACTTGATGGACTTGGGTTTGAGGAAGAGGGAGCACTGTAGATCTCGTTCGGCTAACAGACAAGCAATGTGGGACATGAAGTTTACCCAGGTTCATGCCTCCAGAGAGAAAACCCTACTCCTTCTTGTTTGCTCTTCATTAATGGGGAGTTAAAAGTTACACGGGGTGCTTTGATGGCGATGGTGCGTAGATGTAATCTGGCAGGTGTATGTGCTAGGGTTTTGATGATCCTCCTCGACGTTTCCTCCTGGCCTTTATATGGGGAGGCCAGGTCTCGGGATAAGGCCGAGTCAGTTACAAGTTAGGGTTTTCTCTTTTAAAGTTTCTATCTTAAGCTAGCTATATCCTCTAAGGAATCACATCCTTCATGGGACTGGGCCACCCGAATCCTTCATAGGCTTCATCAACAGGTGCATCCATCACGTGGGCTCCCGCTGGGACAAATCGGATAGGCCAATATTAGATACCTGTAGGGCATATCCATGTCAGGCAGCAACTGAACATCTGATATACAGTTCGAGGTATGGATTCACCCTTTCAGTCTGTCCATCTGACTAGGGATAATAAGCAGTATTCATACTAAGTTTGGTGTGTAGATTCTTGAATAGTGATTGCCAGAAATGACTAGTTAACACTTTGTCCCCGCCAGAAACAATAGCCACTAGGAGTCTATGTAATTTGACCACATTGTCCAAATACAACCGAGCCACCTGCTGAGCAGTGAAATGGTGCTTAAGGGGCAAGAAATGTGCATACTTGGTCTACCTACCCATTATCACCAATATAACAGAGTATCCATTGGATTTTTTTTATGATGATGATGATTTTTTCCCCTTACGATCCAAGGGGATATTTTCTCCTTTGTTGTTTGTGCTACAAGTAATACTGTTTACTTTCTTCTTCTTCTTCTAAATTTCACCGATTTATTAATAATCAACAATAAGAAGTTATGCCCAGTTATATAATCTGGGATTATTCCATCACGCTCCATTGGTAATATCTGGTCTGGTATAGAGGAGGGAGACTTGGGGAGTAGGAAAGAACTAGACACGGAAGCAGAGACAATTCTAATTTCTTTCTACCGATCCATTCTCCACGGTTCTCTTTTAACTATCAACCACATGTCGGTCACACATTCTCATACTCCCCATTCCTCTTCCAAAGACGCCTTCTCACCTGATGGCAGCCCTAGGTCCTCACCTGGCGTGACACTGCCGCCCCCTTGAGAGGCAGCTTGCCCCCAAGCCGCTGCATGAGGAAAGCGAAGACGAAGCACCCCGCGATCTTCCTAGGTTGCCACCGTCTCCGACATGGTCGACCACTTAATCAGCACCTGTAGATACGCCGCATTGGGCCGTTTCACCAGGCGTCGGTCCAGAATTTCCTCTGGTTCCAATTCAGCAATGTCCAGTTGAAGCAGGGTCGGTAACTCCGTGTATAGTGGAGTGTGATCCGCGATATATGTTTTCAACTGGGATACATGGAACACATGGTGCACCAAACTGTCAGGTGGAAGCTCCGGCTTATAAGCAACAGAACCATACCTTTCCAGAACAGTGTATGGTCCAAAGTACTTGAACGACAGATTGGGATACGGGCGATGCACCACATATTTCTGCACATACGGTTGCAGTTCCAGGAGTACCTGTTTTCCCACTTGGATCTCAAGAAAGGAACCCTTACCATCGGCAATATTTTTCATGCGTCTGCTAGCTCTGGCTAACTGCAACTGGAGAAACCTAGACATGCCATTTAGCTGGAGCAAATGGTCCATAGCATCAGCCGACGTCGAACCCATGCTAACTGGAAACAAGCCATGGGAGGTATCGGTACCATACAACGCCTTGAACGGAGAACACCCCAATGCGGTATGAAATGATGTGTTGTACCAATACTCAGCCAACGCCAGCCAAGCACTCCATTTAGTGGAAGAGGCAGCGACATGGGGTTAACACCTCAATGCCCATACTTGATGGACTTGGGTTTGAGGAAGAAGGGGCACTGTAGATCTCATTCGGATAACAAACAAGCAATGCGGGACACGAAGTTTACCCAGGTTTAGGCCCCCGGAGGGAAAACCCTACTCCTGCTTGTTTGCTCTTGATTAATGGGGAGTTAAAAGTTACACGGGGTGCTTTGATGGCGATGGTGCGCAGATGTAATCTGGTGGGTGTATGTGTTAGGGTTTCGATGTTCCTCCTCGATGTTCCCTCATGGCCTTTATATGGGGAGGCCAGGTCTCGGGATTAGTCCAAGTCGGTTACAAGTTAGGGTTTTCTCTTTTAAAGTTTCTATCTTAAGCTAGTTGTATCATCCATGGAGTCGGATCCTTCATGGGACTGGGCCACCCGAATCCTTCCTAGGCTTCATCATCAGGTTCAATCATGACGTGGGCTCCCGCTGGGACAAACCGAATAGGGAAATATTGGGTACCCGTAGGGCATACCCATGTCAGGCAGCAATTGAACATCTGATATACAGTTCGAGGCAATGATTCACCCTTTCAGTCTGTCCAACTGACTGGGGATGATAAGCAGTAGTCATACTAAGTTTGGTGTGTAGATTCTTGAATAGTGATTGCCAGAAATGACTAGTGAACACTTTGTCCCCGCCAGAAACAATAGCCACTGGGAGGCTATGTAATTTGACCACATTGTCTAAATACAACTGAGCCACCTGATGAGCAGTGAAAGGGTGCTTAAGGGGCGAGAAATGTGCATACTTGGTATACCTGCCCACTATCACCAATACAACAGAGTATCCATTGGATTTTGGCAGTCCCTCAATGAACTCCATGGATACTTCTTGTTAGGGACCACCCGGAGGAGGTAAAGGCTGTAACGGACCTAGAGTTTTACAGTTTTCATGTTTTGCTTGTTGGTAAATAGTACACCGTTTCACAAATTCTTCCACAGCTACTTTCATGCCAGACCAGATAAAGAGATTTTTCAAGATTTGATATGTTGCTTGAGTGCAAGAATGCCCCTCCCCCCAATGCAGAAGCATGAAGAGTAATGGTCTTGGTCTGTAGCGCAATGTTAGCTCCAATCGGCACTTTGTTGTTCTTGTAGATTAGACCATTCCTCAATGAGAACCCTTGATCATTGGCACATGTGACAACCAAATCTTGCAGTAACAACTGATCTTGGGAATCTACAATATATGAGTTGACTACCTCTTGTATCCACATAGGCTGTACCACTGAAATGGCTTGAAGGGACATTTTATGCCCAATTCTTGACAATGCATCAACTGGCTTATTTTCCACACCTTTGTTATATTGGAGCTTGTATTGCAAACTAATGAGTTTAGTCATGGCTTTCCTCTGAAGTTTAGTATGTAACACTTGGTCATACAAAGAACAGAGGCTCTTGTGACCAGTTTTAATAATAAATGGCTCTCTCTATAAATAAGAATTCCTTTTGTCCACTTCCATCATAATGGCCATGAATCCTGCATGATTTCCTTTTCACATATTGGCAATTTTCTGTTATTGACACCCAAGGCTCTGCTCAAATATGTCACATGATGTCCTTGTTGTAAGAGTACAACTCCAATGCCATCATCACATGCATCAGTTTCTATGACAAATGGCAATGTAAAATCATGCAGAATCAGAACAAGAGTTTGTGCCATTACCTGTTTAAGAGTAGAGAAAGCCTCTTGATCAGGCCGAGTCCATACAAAGGATTTGTGTTATTGTTGCAGAAAATCTGTCAATGGTTTGGCCAAGATACCATAATTTTTTCACAAACTTCCTATAGTATCCAGTAAGGCCAAGGACACCCCTCAGTTCTGTCAGATTTGTGGGAGTGGGCCAAGCTAACATGGTTGCTGTTTTTGGCTTTGTCCGTGGCCACCCCTTGGTCAGAAATAATATGACCTAACTATTCTAGTTGAGTGGCACCAAATTGACACTTACTCATCTTTGCAAAGAACTTTTGCTGCAAAAAAAATTCAAACGCCAGTTTCAAATGCTACACATTTCAAATGATGAACTATACACCAAAATATCATCCATGAAGACTAGGATAAAATTCCTGATATAGCCAGATAATATGGAGTTCATAATGCACTAGAAAGTAGCAGGATCATTGGTAAGCCCAAAAGCCATAACCCTAAACTGAAAGTGACCATGATGAGTTTTAAAGGCTGTTTTCTCATCTTATTTCTTCATGCGAATCTGGTGATATCCACTTCTGAGATCCAGTTTGGAAAAATATTTTGTACCAGCCAACTCTTCCAACAACTCATAAACCATAGGCATATGATTTTCTTATTGTAGTTGCATTGAGCTTTCGAGAATCAATGCAAAATATCCATTGTCCATCTTTATTTTTCACCAGCAGAACAAGAGGGGAAAATGAGCTGACACTGGTTGTGATAACCCTAGATTGCAGCATTTCAGTCATCTGTCTCTCAATCTCATCTTTCTGGAGTGGGGAATATCTGTAAGGCCTTGAATTTGGTGGTGTAGTACCAGGCAACAAGGTGATAGCATGATCTAGCATTCTAGCAGGAGGCGGGTCACAAGGTTCCTGGAAAGTAGAGTTGTATTGATGCAGCATGATACGTCCAAAACGTATCTACTTTCCCGAACACGTTTGCTATTGTTTCTCCTCTAATTTGTGTGATTTGGATACAACTAACACGGACTGACGCTGTTTTCAGCAGAATTGCTTTGGTGTCTCGTTTTTGTGCAGGAAATCAACTTTCAGGAAAAATCCCAAAATATATCGCAAAACTCCTATTTTACCAGAAGACTCACGGAACCAGAAGACGAGACGGGAGAAGGGCTATGAGGGGCCCACACCATCCGGTGGCGCGGGCCAGGTCAGGCCGCACCTGGGGGTGGTGTAGCCACCTCGGGCACCCCCTCGATCTCCCCCTTCGCCTACATAAGCCTGTTGACCTAAAAACATAGGGGGGTTCGACGTTTTTCCATATAGAGTTCCGCTACGCTGTCACCACCAAAAACCTCGTTTCGGAACCAGAAACTTTATTCTAGCACCCTGCCAGGACCGAGAATTGGAGGAGATCATCGCCATCATCATCACCGACGCCTCTCCATCAACCATCCATGTTTCCCCCATCCATGAGTGAGTAATCCCCCGCAGTAGGCTGTGGGGATGGTACGGATTGAATGAGATCTATCATGTAATTGAATAAGATTGTTAGAGCATGGTGCCTAGTATCTTTTTAGTGCTTTTTGACATTGTTGCAACTTGTTATGCTTAATTCTTGTCACTAGGGCCCGAGTGCCATGATCTCAGATCTGAACATGCTATTGATTCATGATGATAGTATTGTTTGTGATCTTACCTGCAAGTTGTTTACACATATTATTGTACTGAACCCGAGGCCCCGAAGTGACAGAATTTGGGATAACCGGAGGGGATGGTTGTGATATGAGGATGTATTCATGGAGTGTTAATGCTTTTCTCCGGTACACTATTAAAAGGAGTACCTTAATTGCCAGTAGATTCCCTTGAGGCCCCGCTGCAAAGGGCTGGCAGGACAAAAGATGTTGTGCAAGTTCTCATTGCGAGCACGTATGACTATATATGGAACACATGCCTATGATTGTTTAGTACTTTGATGCTTTACCTTATTTATCTGCAAATGCCCTAGATATTGATATTACATGAATATTCTTGTCCATGCAACGTCCGTCCATCCATCCCTATGCCTACCACACTCAAATCCTGCTGTTTGCTACTATTGTTACTACTGCCTTTATTTTACTATTGATGTTGCTACTACAAAACTGTTGCTACTGATAAACTACTGTGAGCAAGACTATTTCTAGGTGTAGCTGAATTGACAACTCAGTTGTTAAGGCTTATAAGTATTCTTTGGCTCCCCTTGTGTCGAATCAATAAATTGGGTTATACTACCATCAAAGACTGTTGTGATCCCCTATACTTGTGAGTCATCAAGACTATTTTCTGGCGCCGTTGTCGGGGAGCATAGCTTTATTTGTAAGTTCACTTGGATCTATTATTGTTCGCTTCTATCCTTTTCATCATGAGGAAAACTCGTGATGGAAAGTTTCCTATATTACCATCCACTACAAGAAGAGGTACAGTTCTAAACACATCTGTTTCTCTTGATTCATCATCTGTTATAAGTACGCTTGTTAGACCACCACCACATACACATACTACACACACTGCTACTACTGCTGAATCTGAAATTGCTTCTGATGCTCATGATGTTACTTCTACTGTGCTTGATGAGAGTGGTTCATTAGATCCTCTCCTAGATGCTACTATTGCTAGAACTATACCGGGAAACACTGAAACTCCTAATGAAGACACTATTACACCTATTAGCTCACCTGAGTCTAGAGAGAGTTATGATATTAATGATGGTTATATTGAAATGACTAATGAATTTATTGAAGAATATCGAAACACACGTGGTGCTAGTGCTATTAAGAGTCTTCTTGAGAAACGTACTATTATACCTAAACTATTCCCCGATGCTAAGTTTGTCACTTCTCCCATAAACATTAAAGATAAAGATTACGATTTCTATCTTGATTTATCCTATATAAATATTTTTGAGAAAGAACCTTTTTGTGGGACTAAGAATGAAAGGGCTGTGGCACATATGTGTCACATCCCAAGATTTTCCAAATCTTGTTATGTGAAAATAAATAAATAAAATAAAACTTTGTTTGATTTTCAGAGCCAGAAGAAACTTTTTGAATTCAATTGGAACTTCAAACCCATTTGAATTAAATAAAATCCTAAAGGGATTCATAAAGATAAACATTTAATAAAGGAAATTAAAAATGTTTTGGAATTACTATTTTGGATCCTTTAATAAAAGAATTGGTTTTCAAAAGAAAAGGTGGATTTATAAATAAAGATTATTTAATAAAGCCAAATTAAACCTTGACCAAACTTTGAGAATTAAAAACATTCAGTTTTGAATAAAAATAACAAAGGTTTATTTAAAATAAATAATAAGGAATTAATATCAAATTTTATTCAAATAAAAGGTTTTACCATTTTAATTAAAACATCAAAACTTATTAAATTGTTTTAAATAGGTTTTCCAAGTATTTTATATTCTCTAATAAAACCTACTATAGTGTTTTGGCTTTATTTTAGATTTCAAAATAAATATCTCAATAAAACAAATCCTATTGGATTTAATAATGAAAGTCTATTATAGTAATTAATAATGGACACTAAAATAAAAGGTTATTTTGTTTTAAAACAAATTTCCAAATATTATGTATTTCCCAAATTAAACCTACTAATTTGATTTTGAAAATATTTAGGTTTCAAATAAAGATTTTATTAATAAAATCAAACCCTATTTGATTTAATAGCTAA
Source organism: Avena atlantica (assembly GCA_910589765.1). Lineage (NCBI taxonomy): Eukaryota > Viridiplantae > Streptophyta > Magnoliopsida > Poales > Poaceae > Avena > Avena atlantica. The sequence goes on along the minus strand of OU342735.1, from coordinate 521,385,957 downwards.
GGTCCATTTTATTTAATTAGTAATGGACCCTAAAGTAAAAGGATTATTTTATTTTAAAACAAGTTTTCCAAATATTCTTTATTTCCAAATAAAACCTACTGATTGGGTTTTGAAAGCATTTGGATTTCAAATGAAGATTTTATTAATAAAACCAAACCTTGTTTTATTAATAAACCATGGACCATTTTATTTAATTAATAAATGGAACCTAAAAAGATTTAAAATATTATTTTGTTTGGAAGTTGGTTTATGCTACTAAAACAGAACCAAATTCATATTTGAAAAGCTTGATGATTGTTTGAATCATTTTTGAATGTGTTTGGTTGTTTAAATTTCAAAACAGGAAAATAGAAAATAGAAAAGGAAAAAGAATCAGACAGAAAAAAATAGTGCAAAGAACAGCCCACCAATCTGGCCCAACTACCCCAACTCAACTCAGCCCAACCGAGCCCACCTCCCTCTCTCAGCGAAATGAACCGTTTTTCACCGCAAAACTAACCCACGCAGTGTATGACAACTGGAGCCCACCTGAAGCTTTCCTCACTCGCTGACAAGCAGGCCCCACATCCCCAGCCATCGTCTTCAACGAGACACCGTCGCCTGACCGTTGCAGAGAGTTACTCCGGCGATTGATTGCACATGAAGGGGGCTTTGATTCCTTGTAATGACCACGCCCCTTTAAACGCCAGCCACTCCTCTCCGTTTCCCCTCTGCCTTCTTCCCCAGGCACGCCCCCAGGCTGCCGTATTTCGTCAGCCACTCTCACTGTCTCCGACGGCCGTTCTCGCCGAATCCGGCCAACACACTCCACCTCTGGCCTCCTCGAGCACGCAACGGTGATCAGCAAACCCCAGCGGACTCTTCTGCAGTCACAGTGCACCCGCGGGCACCCCTGAGCCTCGCCAACAACAACCTCCAGTACCGCCGCCGTCTGCCTCAACTCCGACGACGCCCACAGGTTAATTCCGACCACCCCGTGTCCTCTGGATCACGCACACATCTTTGCCATGGTCCTACGCAGCTAACCCAGCCCTCCGTTTGTCTTCTCGTGGACCACAGCGTCGTCCTCGACCTCGACCGCGCGCGTCCGTCGCCAGAACTAACTCCGGCGAAGAATTCTGCCCGTCCCTGTGCGCCCCTCCACCAACCGGTAGCACGTTGAGCATCAGCGTTGCATTGCGAACATGGTGAGAATCCTCCCCCTCTTCTTCGCATCCTATTTCGCTAGCGCCGCCAGTCCTTGGCCAGGCAGCAGCAGCCGTCCGATGTCGATCGGATGGATATGATAGAACCACTTATCGAAGGGGTATGCGTCGATCTGCGCCGCACGTTCCCGTTAGATCCTGCGGTTCACGATGTCGATCCGGCCGAACCGGTATCGCCCAGTAAGAAAACGCCGCGTGTCCCTGTTCTGATTAAAAACAGAATTAGAAACCAGATTTAAAAGCCATTTTCAAACCATTGTAACTTTCAAACCACACGTCCAAATTTGACAAATTTTATATCAATGGATTCAGGAGAGCAAGCCCTAGCCAACCATGCCCTTGGTTTAGTAAATAGTAACTGTTAACTTGCTTGTTTTTGCAGAATCAAAAGTATGCTTATTTAGAGTATAAAAATTGTTTAAAATTGAATTTAGGGTTAAAATCTTTGTCAATTGGATTGATTTGAACCTACTGACCCTAGGAAACACTTTGTGGACACAAAAATGTATTTGGAGAAATTAAGAAATGATTCTTTAAGTTAAAAACCATTTCTAGTCAAATAGAAATGTAATTTATTTATTGAAAATAAATTTTGAAGTAAAACCTTTGCAAATTGATTTGTTGTGACCTTACTGACCCTAGGAACCCACCCTTTGTGTTAAAAATGATTATGGAAAGATTTAGGTTGAATTACTTGACTTAGCCATTTTCTAGCCAAATAAAAAGAATGGTTTTTGTTATAAAAATAATTATGGAAAGAAAACTTTAAGAAAATGGTTTGATCAAACCCACTGACCTAAAACACCAAGCTTTGCAATAGCAACTCATTTGGTGAACAACTTAAGAGTTTTTGCCTTAATAAAAACATTTTCACCACATAAAATGATGAATGGATTTAAAAATAGTTTTTGGACAAAACCCTCTAACTAATGACTTTGCCACTTTGGTAAATGACCAATTTGGATATTACAAAGTTTAGAAACCCCATAGAGACCCCTTTGCAAAATAAAAACTATCTTGTGCATGCTCCCATGCATGACTTAGATTCCATTACTTTGTGTGTGTGAAGAATTGTCTGTTTGACTTTGGTTTGGAATGTGAATTGAATTTGTGTTTGCTTGATCGATTTGTAGTGAAGTGTGAGACTAGCAAGATCAAGGAGTGAACTACCATTCCCTTCCAAAAGGCAAGTGATGCTTCATACTTTCTATCCCAAATACTTTCACTATGCATTAGTGATTTTGCTAAGTAAAACTTGCATGGATTTTGCTAAGTATAGACCTTGCTATAAGAAAACCTAGTAGATGAATCCTTAGTAGGATTTTCCTAAGTTAGAGATTCCTACTACTATCAAGCTTAGCCTAGCTAATAGAAAACATGGGTGGAATATATATTCACACTATGGAAAAATATTCTAAGTCTGAGGACTTAGGTTTTGTTTAATAAAACAACTAAGTCAATGAACCTCCTGGGTGGAATGGAAGGATTGGGATATGTTGAGTGGTTCACAAGGCCATGGAATTGGATTGTGTATCTCACTTGTGGATGGCCACCCAGGAAACAAAGGGATTTGAGATGTCAAATGTTGAGAAGCTTCAAGTGCAACCACTTGGCAATATGGGCTCTGCCATGATCATATAGGTTGCAAGAACTTAGCCATATGGACAGTGGGTGGTAGTGTTTGATAGGTGGGAACGCGTCCATTTTGGTCTAAGGGAAGGCTTCTGAAAGATTTTGTCTTGGGAAACCAAGTCTTGTGGGTAAAGTGCACCACCTCTGTAGAGTGTAAAATCTAAGTACTTAGCCATGTCCCTGGTAAAGGACAATTTGAGCATCAAGACATGGAAGCAATCAAGAATCTCATCATTCAAATTTCTAATTTAAAACTTGTGGATTGAACAAGGGTTGTTTGAAATCTTAAATCTTTGATTGGTAGATGCCTTGGAAAGGATCTTCAGTCTTTGATTGAGAAAAAAGATTTTGTCAAGCAAAAACTTAATGTTTTCAAATGATATGGAAAATCTATTTTGAGCAAAGCAAGCCTAAGCTCCACTTAGCCAAATGCATATAGATGATAGACTCCACTATACTACCATAGTATCACTTGCCAATACAATTGAAATGTATTGACCCTTTGTGGCTGTAACTTGTATGTTGCAGGTTGATTGTTTAGTGAAGATTGATTGTTTAGGATTACAAAGTCTACAACCAACATCTGCCTGTGGCACTTTGAAGATGAAGGACTACTTGACCATAGATATTCCGCTGCAATGTAATGTAATAGCCATATGAGCTATGTATGATGTAATAAAATTATGTTTTCCTGGTTATAAAGTTATATTATGACCTTTGTTTCTTGATATTACATCTTAACTGTGGATGCTAGCTATTGATCCAGGGACTAGCATTGTATAACACAGGAGGACTCTACCTTATTAGGTTGGGACCCCTACAATATGACTGAGCTTTCTACTATGAGTGCCTTATTTTCTGATGATATTAAGATGTGCACCTACTTTGTTGCTAAAATTTTCCCTTTTTCACTAAAAGGGGAAGCTAAAACTTGGTTTAATAATTGACCTCCTGGATCCATTGATAGCCCTGATTGCTTGATTCTACTTTCTTTCAGAAATATTTCCCTCCTAGTGCTCGACATGTCGTTTTGCAAAAACTTTTTGATTTTAAACAGGGAGAAGAGGAGAAATTGCCTGAGTCATGGGAAAGGCTCTGTGCTTTGATTCATGCACATCCTAAATGTCCATTACCTAAAAATGAGCTTCTTGATATATATTATAATGGACTAACTCATGACTCTAGGACATACCTGGATATTTTTGCTGATTGTGTTTTCATGAAAAGAACTCCTGGAGAAGCTGAGGAATTAATGGTTAAAATAAGCAAGAATTATGATGATTGGACTACAACTGAGCCAATTACACCTGAGTCAACTACACCTGAACTAATTGTGCCTGAACCAACCCCAACACCAACACCCAAGTAAGAGGAGTGATTTAACTAAATGATGACGTGATGAAAGAAGCTAAGAAATGTTTTAAGGAGAATGGTATTAAAGCTGAAGATGTGAAGAATTTACCCTCTATAGAAGAATTATGTAAGCCAATTTCCCACTCATCTACTATTGAGGTACACTCTCTCCAACATTTTTATGAAGGTGATATTACTTATGGTAAACCTCCTGATCAATGCTTAGAGGAACTTGATATCTTTAATGTCAAGCAAGGTAATTTTAATAAACAAGTTCAGAATCATTTATTGGAAAACTCTAGAGCTATTAATGAGTTGAAAGATATTGAGGAAAGAACTTCTGATGATGTTAAAATTCTTGTTAAACATTTCCAAATGGTTCAAACTCAAATTGATCAACTTGCTAGAGTATAAAAATATATGCTAGTTAATGCTTCTGGAGATAAACATGCTTATGAAATTAGAACTAGGAGTGGTGCTGCCACTCAGGATCCTTTATATCCTGAGGGGCATCCTAAAAGAATTGAGCAAGATTCTCAACAAGGTGAAAATATTGGTTTTTCTTCTAAGATAAAGAAAAAGAAACATAAAACAATTGTAGAATCTCCTGAACCTGCTATAGATCCTAATAGTATATCTGTCTCTGATGCTGAAACTGAAAGTGGTAATGATAAAAATGATGCTCCTGATAAGGAAGAAAGTGAAGAACATGAGAGGCACATTAAGAACACTAAGTACACTACGGATGATTTTATTGCTAATAAACATGGTAGTGAAAGAGAACCTTGGGTGCAAAAACCAATGCCTTTTCCGAATAAGAAACACAAGTCAAAGGAAGAAGAACACTACAATAAGTTTTGTGAGTGGATGAAACCTTTATTTTTGCAAGTTCCTTTGACTGATGCTATTAAGTTGCCCCCTTATTCAAAATATATGAAGGATATTGTCTCTAATAAACGGAAGATTCCTAATGAGGAAATTTCCACTTTACTTGCTAATTATTCCTTCAATGGTAAGGTTCCAAAGAAACTTGGGGATACAGGGATTCCAACTATTCCTTGCTCTATTAAAAATAATTATGTTAGAACTGCTTTGTGTGATTTGGGAGCTGGGGTTAGTGTTATGCTTTTTTCTCTCTACAAGAGACTTCAACTAGAAAAATTGATACCAACTGATATATCTTTGCGGATGGCTGATAAGTCTACTACTATTCTTGTTGGTATATGTGAGGATGTTCCTGTTCAAGTGGCTCATAATTGCTTGGTATTAACTGATTTTGTTGTGCTTGAGATGCCTGAAGATGATAATATGTCTATTATTCTTGGGAGACCTTTTCTAAATAATGCAGGTGCTGTCATCAGTTGTAATCAAGGAAAATTAACTTTTAATATTGATGACAAAGAGCATAGTGTCTATTTACCCAAGAAGATTGATAAGAGTTATGGCCTAAATTCAATTGAAAATATTGAGGGCATCAAAGTTGGAAAAATATATTGTCCCATTCCACAAGAAAATTTTGAAACTATTATGATTGGGACTATTGCTATCAAGATTGAGGTAACATAATCATTAAATGAAATGCAAAGTTTTGTTTCATATAAAATTGTTTTGGTAACAAGACTTGATCAACCTTGTTAACAAAGGGATTTTAATGAACAAAACAATGTTTTCACCATGATTATCCTTGCTCACCTTTACTTTATTTCATTCCAATCTTTGCTTTTCGTCTTGTTAGTCTTAGTTTTGCTAGTTGCTTGCTTGTTAGGGTGTATTAGAACTTCTGTAGTTTTAGCTTTGGTTTGCTTTTGCATCTTTCCAAAATATTTTTTACGAGAAAATCAATTTTCATAACCTCAAAATTGGCCAAAAATAAAGTTTCCCGAAAAATTCCAGAAAATTCATATTAAATTTTTATGCTAAAAAAGGGGCAGAGGGACACCTGGAGTGACCCACCAGGAAGGAACACCCCCTGGTGGCACGGCTTGCCCTCGGGCGCGCCTGGCCCACGTGTGGGCCACCCTGGCCCTCCACTTAGTCTCCTTCCCGCCACTTCTTTCTCTCTCCTGAAAACCCCCGGAAAACGTCATATAGCTCGAGTTCTTGATTTTCTTGCTCCCGATTTTCGATCTCCTTGCTCAGCCCATCTTTGCTGCTGATTTTTGGAGGGATAGCTCTCCAGTATGTTCCTCCTCCGCTTATCCAATTAGATTTTTGATTGGTGGATTATATCTTGAGTATTTTTATATTGTAGGTGACAAGTTATGTGAGTTTGCATGCGTGTTCTATGCTTAGAGAATTCATTTTGATGCATGTTTGCCCCTCTAGCAAGTTCTTATAGTAGTTCCCCGTCATTTATTAGCTTTGGAATCACTTGGTTTGATCTTTGTCTAAAAATTTCAGAAAAAGAATATGAGTGAATACCATCTGAACCAACATGAATTAATGGTGCTTGAGATTATGAAATTCCACCGCGAGGAGGAATTTTTATCTTCTATATATCCATGCCCCGAATTCATGAGAGCTGCAGGGATAATTTAGAATTTCCAGACTCTAATTTCTAATGCAGGGTTGGAGCATTTTGTTGGAGAAGAACCTTACCAATTTGTGAAATTGACCATGTCTATGGTGCAGGATTTTCGATTTAGTTGGTCTTTTCCTAACCCCATGGTTCACTACAAAATTACAATATAGCTGTCAACCTCCCTTTTGATGATTTTTGTGCAGCTATCAGAGTGCCACAATGGGGTTCATGTGAGAAGATTAGGGAGAGGCCCACGCCACCCATGGATTTATATGCGGAGACTTGCCAAGGAAGTAGCTTCTCGAAGGAGAGTGGTAAAATTCGGAATATTCATCTTCCATCCATTCGATATTTTGTCTATTTCGTTGCCAAGTGTGTTCTTGCTAGGAAGACTGCTAGTAAATTATCTTCATTTGATCTAGCTTTTATCTTAGCTGCCTTGAAACGGGATACAACTTATAACTTGGGTGCTTTTATAGATTTCCGCCTTGCTGCTAACCGCGAGAAAGGTGGAATTTGTGGAGGTCTCATTGCCTCTCGTTTATTAGCTTTGCATGGTTTAGCGCCTCATCATTCAGACTTACAGTTTCCCATAGAGAGGCTTGATTTTAATTCCATGATACAACATAAATTTGTTTCTTCTTGGGATAGTTTGAGCGAGTTATCTTATGGAATAACCTTTCTCTAGAAAGGTTGGAGAGGGGGTAAGTCTGAGAAAGTAGTTCCTTTGCCTGCACATGCTTTCTTTGATCTTGATACCAGGAAATAATGGTCGCTCGCGGAGGAAGAACTTGACACATACATGACGGAGCTCTCCTAGCAAGAGGAGAATGTTGGAGAGGAAGACGAAGATTCGGTTCGACCCTCCAACATGGGGGAGTCTTCATACCAGCATCCCTCTTATGATTGGGGCGCTTCTTCTTCTTCATCACGAGGCCCTGATTATGATCATTCCTATGATGATCCACCGGCTTGGAGTTATTACCCGTGTTTTGATTGATCTCCACTTAGGCCAAAAGCCTAAGCTTGGGGGAGGGGTATACCGACATCACACTCATCTACATATCATGTTCCGTCGGAACTTTGTATATCCATGTTTCTCTTTATTTTTAGTTTTTGTTTCTGCTCTCCAAAACAAAAAAAAGACCAAAAATATTTTCGTTGTTTATCTTTGTTTGTTTCTTTGTCTTTTATCTTTGGTTTGCTTTTACTTCTTTTGGTTTTGTTTTGCTATAAGAAAAATCCATAGAGATTTTTGCTTTGTTTGCTTTTGTCCTCAGTGCTTGCCTTTAAAAAACCGAAAACCCAAAAATATTTGTTGTTCTTCTCTGGTTTTGTAAAGTCCGTTCAGCGGTCCTCAATCACTCCTTTGGAGTTTTGGTTTATCTTATTATTCAAGCCACACAAGTGAAAGGCAATAATGATGATTTATGACAACTCGAGGTGTGGTAAGAGGCTGGTAATAAACTTTGTATTTATTTTTGTACATATACTCATCATTGTGGGCATGCTTAGTCTGTTCATGTAAGGTGTATGTTATTTAATGGATGCTTAGTAGTTCTTGCTCTCTTATGATTAGCTCCAACTTGCTAATATTTTGGAGCATGTCATATAAATGTTTGCTTGCATTGTTCTATTCATAATTTGGTATGACATTGTGGTATCCTCCTCTGAGTGCTTCATTTGAATCGACTTGGCACATGATCACGCATGCATATGACTAAACAAAAAGTCAGTTAAGCCTCAATGATTTATTTTGCCTCAGAGTTCTTGTATCACTTTTATACCATAATTAATTTGTTTTGTTGCAATCATGATTATGACAGTTATTGCTCTCTCAATTGTCGCTCCCTTTCTATTGCTAGCCTTTGCTTGCACTGAGTATGAGCTCTACTCATGCTTCCAACTCCCCAAAACCAAAATTGTCAAAAAGTGTCCACCATATGTAACTACTAGCATCATTGCTATTCGGTGCATATTTATTATGCCTTGTTTTCTTTGAAATAAAATGTTTGCTTGTTATGAGAAAGTTAGTTAGTAAAGTTCTCACAAACTTGATGGCACACTTCATTTTCTTGCACGTAATAAACCTATACCATTGTGACTGTTCATGAAAGTTATATGCTTGCAAATTATAGGCTGGGAGTTAGCAGAACCGTGTTGTCACGGGGAACACTTTCAACACCTGTAAATATTATCCAGTTGATATCATGTGTAACATCCCAAACATACCAAACTTAGATCAACAAACACTAATCATCAAGATTAGGGTTAACAAAAACTTTTCTAAATAAAATCATGAATGCATGTATATGTGTATGCATGGATTTTGAATTTCTTTAAAAACCACCTTGTTTGTGTGATCCCTTGCTTGTAAAATGTTTCTTAGGTGAAAAGAACATCATCTAAAACATTTCCCACACTTTCCCTAAAGACAAGTAAATCAAAACAAATATATTAAGTGAATGGTCATTTTGACCAATTTAACTCCCATGCCTACTTTGGCTGTCTCAAACTTTCAAAACCTAACAGAAACTTTTCAAAGCTAAACCAATCCTAGTTTTATGGAAAGCTTCTTACTTTATTTCTTTATCAAAGCTTACTTAGAGTTTACCTAAGAGTTTGGTAGATACTAGACAGTTGTGCTGAAGGTTGCATAAAGAGCATAAAATTTGGCCTAAGCTAGAAGCCTTGATATCAGCCTAAGATATAAGGTTGGATTTAGTTGAAACTTCACTAGTTACCACCCCCATTAGTACTACCCCCACCTGTAGATGCTAGTGCTAAGCATAAAACTTGATCAACTTTTAGATAGGAATACTTGGTGGAAAAATGGTTATGAAAAACCTTGGAATGATGGATCATTCTATTGAAATGTTTTGGACATGTGTTTCCAAACACTTGATGATTTTGGTGATGAAAATATTGAGGCATGAGCCTTAGCCCTTTATAAAACTGATGGTTGTCTGGATGCGATACCATTCCAATTTTAGCGTACAACCACAATACCCGAATATTGGGTAGGGCTTGACTGGAAACTTATATACCTTAGTATTAGTTCCCTCATGGCCAAGGTTTGAGCTGAGGCTACCTTGTGAAGATTGTCCACCTGTGCAGTACCAAGATGACAGTGGTCATGGTTGGGAGGCCAAACTCACAAGAGAGGTGCTGATACTAGGGAGTGTAATTGAAAGGTTAGGATTGATTATCCGCATACTGAGTATGGTGAATTCAGGATTTGTTCCTGACGGATGTATTGAATGTTGTGGTGAAAGTGTACAATCTCTGCAGAGTGTCAAACTATTCGAATAGCCGCGTCCGCGGTTATGGACAGTTGGAGTGGCCATACTGTTCCCCCGTCAGACGTTTTAAAATGACTTGTGAAATGAATTGAGACTTTGACTTGACCACAACAGAGTTTTGACCTGAATTACAAGATCCCACTTAGGAGTTATAAAATTGTGACTAGCTTTGGAACTTAGTAAAGATAAACCTGGCTTTTTGCAAAACAACCCTAGAGCCTAGTGTCCTATTATCCAAAAACCCCTTACCTGTTAGTATTAGTTTGCGAGTACTTAAAGAGTACTCATGGCTTTGTCCCTGGCTATTCCCATGGCCAGACTATGAAGAGGAGTACCTGGAAGATGGACCCTAGGAAGGTTACGACAACTAGGATCATCTCCCATCGTCAGCATTGCCTGTGACCCCGAAGATGGAGCTTCGCCTACGCTACCGTTATTATTACGTATTCCGCTGCTTGATGTTGTATTAAGAACTGGATCATGAGATCCCTATTTGTGTAAGAACTTATGTATCGTTTGTAATGGATGAAGTACTATGGTATCCAATTCTGTTATGTCTCGCAAAAATGGTAATCCTGGGATTGCGATGTATGGCATAACAGGCATCTAGGATTGAAAAATCCGGGTGTTGACATCATGCTTTTTTTGTTTACAGATGTTGGCGGTGTGAAATAAAAGGGGAGCTTGTAAGTCCATGGAGTTATGTATATGTGTTAGAGAAACACCTGGGAGGCTAGCCTAAGCCATGCCCAATCATGATGGAAATTGCAGCATAACCATAGTGAGCAATATATGAAGCATCCTCAGAAAAAATATATATAGAAAAAAGAGAAAAAAAATATATGAACCATGCTCATGGTAAATAAAAGGATCGCTGAGATGATCATTGTATGTTGCCTTGTTTTTTTTATATGGGATAGCTCATGTGTCATGAGACAAGGGGTACCCCGTTGGCGGTTCTCTATGATACACATGTATTTACAATGACAATAATTTACCGGTAACTAAAGTTGAGTAGCATGAGGATCGGCCCTCGTACTCAAGGGACATGATATTTCCAGTTTATGATATGTCAAGCATATAACTCATATTGGACCTCACTTTTACCTTAACCATCTAAAGATGCCTATGATAGGGGCAATGAGAGCTCAAAGCTAATGAGTACCATACTTTCAACATTTGGAAGCCTTTCAAACTTTTAAAAACCTTTTCACTTCTTTGTTGAGTCACCTTTTATTCTATGAGCACTTTCTTGAGAGCATAGTTGTCATTCTTAGTGTAATGTGCTTGTATCAAAGCATGGTTAATTATGACATAACTTTGATGCTTGTACCTTTGATATTTTTATCTCTAGTATTCACTTGAACTTCAGAAGTGCCTTGGCGTTTATGTTTTGCTCCACAATCAAAGGCAAGCGAGAGACCACTTTATCATACCTTCTTATGATCATTACAATGTTGCTTATGCTTATGTTTCATGCTTCTTATTATTATTGTGTTAGAATCTCTTCATAGCTTGCATGACTATTGAGTAGACTTAATTGCATACTCCTTATTATGAATTGTCTAAGTATTGATCATATGCTAAGAATATTTACATCACATGAAGAAAATGTGTTCGTGAAAGTTTCTTTTATCTCAATCGATTTTCAACTAAATTGCTAGATGACAAGCAATAAGCTAAGCTTGGGGGAGTTGATACGTCCAAAACGTATCTACTTTCCTGAACACTTTTGCTATTGTTTTTCCTCTAATTTGTGTGATTTGGATACAACTAACATGGACTGATGCTGTTTTCAGCAGAATTGCTTTGGTGTCTCGTTTTTGTGAAGGAAATTAACTTTCAGGAAAAATCCCGGAAAATATCGCAAAACTTCTATTTTACTAGAAGATTCACGGAGCCAGAAGACGAGACGGAGAAGGGCCCACGAGGGGCCCACACCACCTGGTGGCATGGGCCAGGACAGGCCGCGCCTGGGGGTGGTGTGGCCACCTCGGGCATCCCCTCGATCTCCCCCTTCGCCTGCATAAGCCCACTGACCTAAAAACAGAGTTCCGCTGCGCCGCCACCACCAGAAACCATGATTTGGAACCAGAAACTCCGTTCTGGCACCCTGTCGGGACGGGTAATTGGAAGAGATCATCGCCATCATCAGCACCGACGCCTCTCCATCAACCATCCATGTTTCCCCATCCATGAGTGAGTAATCACCCACAGTAGGCTATGGGGATGGTAGGGATTGCATGAGATCTATCATGTAATTGAATAAGATTGTTAGGGCATGGTGCCTAGTATCTTTGTTACTGCTTTTTGACATTGTTGCAACTTGTTATGCTTAATGCTTGTCACTAGGGGTCGAGTGCCATGATCTCAGATCTGAACATGATATTGATTCATGATGATAGTATTGTTTGTGATCTTACCCGCAAGTTGTTTACATATATTATTGTTTGGAACCCGAGGCCCCGAAGTGACAAAAATTGGGATAACTGGAGGGGATGACTGTGACATGAGGATCACGTGTGTTCACGGAGTGTTAATGCTTTGCTCTGGTACTCTATTAAAAGGAGTACCTTAATTATCAGTAGATTTCCTTGAGGCCCCGCTACAATGGGATGGCAGGACAAAAGATGTTGTGCAAGTTCTCATTGCGAGCACGTATGACTATATATGGAACACATTCCTATGATTGTTTAGTACTTGTATGATTTACCTTATTTATCTGCAAATGCCCTAGATCTTGATATTACATGAATAGTCTTATACATGCAACGCCCATCCATCCCTATGCCTACCGCACTCAAATCCCGTTGTTTGCTACTATTGTTACTGCTGCCTTTATTTTACTATTGCTGTTACTTTGATGTTGCTACTACAAAACTGTTGCTACTGATAAACTACTGTGAGCAAGACTATTTCTAGGTGCAGCTGAATTGACAACTCAGTTGTTAAGGCTTATAAGTATTCTTTGGCTCCCCTTGTGTCGCATCAATAAATTGGGTTATACTACCCTCGAAGACTGTTACAATCCCTATACTTGTGGGTCATCACAACAACTCCTGGACTTCTGTAGGAATAGGCAAGACAGAGATTTTAGAGTTCATTTCCAACACTGTTGTGGCCCACAACTCATTCTGGCTATGTAAATTCAAGACTAGCTCCACCCACTCACACTTCATGGGTCTGAATGTTTGGAGCCAATCCATGCCCAAAACTACATCATATTCTCCCATATCCACGACCATCATATCATGAGAAAATTGAATCCTCGGTGTACACCAATTAAACTGAGGTATGAAGCTTGTGCATAGTAATTTTCTCCATTTGCTACTTTCTCCATTGGAATCCACAAAGCTACTGGTGCTACCAGAATCTACCAACATGAGCATAGTCAAATTGTTGACAGATGTAGGTTGTCAAATGGAGGTACTATCAGTATCTGTCCCTTTGAGAGCATTCAAGGACAATTGTTCTGTGTCTTCCAAGGACAAGGATTCCAAATAAGTGACCACTTCTAAGATTTCATCTGATAGCATTTCAGGCTGATTATCCATTTGCATGGCTTTGATTTGAGCAACAGCAGGTGGTACACACTGGTGTCCTGGGATGTACTTCTCCCCGCATTTGAAGCACATGCCATGTTGTTGTTGGTATTACTTGAGTTGCCGAGATTTCCACACTTCTCCAATGGCAAATTTCTGTTTACCCTATTTTCCCCAATTTTGTTGACATTGCTTGTAAGGTTTCCCTGCTGCCTTAGCCGTATTAGCCCGTCCTTCATGTACTTGAGATAACAATATTACCCGTTGTACTATATCTGTTAGATGAGATTCTACTGCAGCTCGCAAATCATCATGCGGGCCCATCAAAACTATTTGACTAACATAATTCCCCCAATGGATGGATAATATAGTTTGATACTATTATATACCGGGCAATCAAACTGTTTCCTTTATTGATCCATTGTTGCAGTTTGCCGCAATTGCAGGAGATCCTTCACTTTGACCCTGTGAGTATTAGTATCAAACTCCAGAAGAACAGCCCGATGAAACTATTCCCATGTCATCCGCTGCCGATTCTGCTTGAACGCATGGTACCAATGGGCAGCCGAGTCAGTCAAATACATGGTTGCAATAGAGACTTGAAATCCTGGGGATATATGATACATGGTGAAAATTTTCTTAGAGGTGTCGATCCAAATACTAGCATCAGTACCATCAAAGTGTGGAAAATCCATCCGCGACATCCATGGCCGTTGCAAATGGTGTTCCTCTGCTTCCTTAGGGAACTTCGGAATGTTTCTATTGTGGGAGCCTTCAAGTATATCAACGATGATGGGGTGAAGTGGGGCTACCTGGAAGTTTGGTCGATCCGCCAAGATGCCTGGTCCAGGCATGGTCGGAGCACTTGCCACCGGAGGACGCGGTGAAGGAGCTGATGCTTTTCCTTGAACAGCTTGCACCATGGTGATCTGGTCCTGTTCTAGCTTGTCCAGCTGATGCTTTTAGTTCGATGTCTTATGGTAAAATGACTATGCCTAAGCGGTAGTAACTGGATTTATAGTCAAATAGATAACATTGCAATGAGTATGTTATCGATATATTTTCTCTTTAAATTCCTGTTTCTCCCACAACAAGGACACATGCAACGCATGTTGCTTAAGAACAAGATGTGTACCAATTGCAACGATCGACATGACATGTACAAATGTAAAATATGTGTATAAGGAAGATTGTTAGTAAGAGAATTGAGTCTAGACATGCTAGTTCTTATCCTTCCACCGTCTTTACCCTTATATTATCTCCATCCCATAATATAAGGGGTTATTACAACCAATATATGAGTTTATTGGGTGTAATACATCCTACATTATGGGACATAGGGAGTACATTACAATGGTGGCTATGTAAAATATTTAGGTTAACAATACAAAATGAATATTAAAACATTCCCATTACTCTAGTATCAAAAAACCCTTTACCATAATTTAGCATGCCGATGCTCTGTAATATTTACTTGCACATGAATGTTAGCTAGGTATGCCATGTCAAATGTGTTAGCATATAATGTGCTATGGGAGATAAGTGTGGATGATTTCATTGTTGTTCATATGGGTTCAACATGCGACTTAGTGAGTCTTGGCTACATCCTAATAATCCAGAGGTCACACATTTGGAGATAAGGTTACGAAGGCACAACTGGTGACGCCTTTAACATTTTTTACTTTTTTAGAAGGCAGATATTTGATGTAAATAATTCCAACTTTCTATTAGAGGTCGTTTGGCTGTAACATCCCAAAAATATTAAACTTGGATCATCAAAATTAGGGTTAACAAAAACTTTTCCAACTAAAAATATGAAAGCATTCATATGTGTGTATTAAAATTTGGATTCTTTTGAATTGCCATGATTCTGTGTTTCTTTGCTTGTAAAATGATTCTTAGGTGAAATAAACATCATCTAAACAATCCCCAAACTTTTCCCAAAGACAAACAAGTCAAAACAAATAAATTAAGTGAATGGTCACTTTGGCCAAATTAACTCCCGTGCCTACTTTGGCTATCTCTAATTTTCAAAACTCAACAGAAACATGTATGGATCTTTGCACCCATTGTTAATACTCATAATAAGGTACCAAGGCCCACTTTGTGATCATCCAAAAACATTTAAATGATTAGTTTAAATGACAGTTTAAAATTGAATCTATTTCATATAGGAAGATCCCACTATTTCAAAAACCACTCAAACAAGCTCAATTTTCAAAACCCAAGCATCCACAGAATCCTCAACACATGCCTAGCACACCCACCAAAAATCTTTTCAAAATTCAAAATTCAAGTTCATGCGGCCATTTCATCAAACAGGTTGCAGATGCAAATCAACCAAATCAAAAACACTATGTTGAGCAGTGTTTTGGGCCAACCTTGTCCCCTCTCTGATTGTAACTAGCCTTAGTAGATCATCTATCAACCTTGACTAACCTCTAGCACCACTGTGAGCTTGCCAATGCCATCAATGGTGAGCAGGCCGAGACTCACCATGTCACCCCAGTGTGGACAGCAAGCTAGGAGAAGAACTAGTTATGCCCACCTTGTCTAGCATGCAGCCCATGCCTCACCGCCCCCTCTCGACCAGCCCTAGCTCAAGAACAGAGCCCAGAACCGCCAGGAACGCCGCGCCCGCGCCGCTGTCGACCATGCCGACGCGCACCGCAGAGCACGCGCCGTTCCCATGCAACCCGACCACCTCGAGCCCTTGCCGCTCGCCAGCATGCACCGCACCGTCCCAGGAGACCACCAGACATGTTTGTTTCACCGCCCGTACCCCGTAGCCACCACTCACCGTGGAGTTCGCCGCCTCTGCCTCGTAGAGCACCGCACGTTACCGACTAATTGACACCGCCCCTACACGCGCATTAAAGCTCTAGAGCATCGCCAGGAGATCGCCCGTCGATCGCCAACCGCAGCCATGCCTCTAGCCACCCGTAGCCGTGTCGCCACTGTCGGCTGCCCATCCCTCTCGGTCTCGCCGTCGAGCCTATAAAAGGAGAAGACCCTCGCTCGATTTCTTCACACCATCTCACTCCCCTCACCTCACTGATCATTCCATCCCTTAGCCGGAGCACGAGGAGCAGCAACTCGCCGGAATTGCGCTGGAGCAGGCCGCCTCTGGAGAAGAAGGGAGCCGTTGATTTCGACCACCCCTGGAGCTTCCGCGACCATCCCTGAGTTCGCCGTCGTCGACTTTGTCGTTTGCCCGCCTCGTCGTCTTCACTGGAGCCTCGGTATGCCCCCTATGCACCCCCACCGAGCCTCTAGGGTTCGAGCTCGCCGGTGACATGTTCATCGTCGACGATGACCCTCAGCCGTTGATCTCACTTCTAATCCAACGCACCACATCACCCCGTATCGCTTCGCGTGTTATGAGCCACTGACCAGTAGAACCCCCTTGTCAGCTGAGCCCCGCGCCGCGGAGTGATTCTGGGCCGGCCCGTTAACCTTTCCCGCGCTGCCCAGCCGTTTGAATTTAGTTTTTTTTCCATTTTAATTCAAACATAGTTCTGTACCTATATTCAAAAATCAACCTAGCTCGATTTAGTAAACCAAATTGCATGAAACCAATTTTGTTAGAAAGATAATGAAATTCTTAATCCAAGCCCATTGGATTCAAATCATTTAGATCTGTAGATCAACCTTGGTAAAAATAACAAGTCAGAAGCTTTTCTGCATTCAAACATTTTTCAAATTTCAACCATAATAGCTTTTGAGTTGATTCCAACTCTCAAAAATCACATTTGACCATACCTTTCAGAATATATCAAAACATTTGGGTTTACTTACAGAAATAATGTTCAAGTAACAAAAGAATGCCACATAGGTATTGCTAGTCATTTTATTTATTTAAAATAAAAGGTTAAACCTTATTAAATTGTGACACCACTTTAAATCACATTCCCATGGACTGAAATATGTGGTGATGACATGTGTCCACATGATCCCATGTTTGAGTTGGAGAATATTAAAGCTTAAGTAGTGTTTCAATGAGTAGAAATTACTTTTCTAAAAAAATAAATAAATAATGCAAATGCTTTATTCTTGTAATGTTAGTGATGATGCTAGATCATCTATGGAACACCTTTGTGTGATGATTGAAAATAGTTAAGTATTGTTTGGTGATTGTGTACCTCGTATTTATTCATAGACGCTAGTACCGACCAAGAATACGAGGAGGAAGGAGGATACTACGAAGAAGAAGCCGAGGAGAACTTCAACCACTGCTCTGCACAAGGCAAGCTAACACTTGCAAGATACTTTACCTATGCAAGCCTAATACTACTAGTTGATTGAGCAAGCCAATACTTGCAAGCTATTAACTTAGCAAGCTTATACTGATACCTATGCAAGAAAATACTTGCTTGTTACCATGCCAACTATATGCCTTGAGCATATGTGATCATACCCACCTGATAAACCAAACCTAGTTTTACTTGCAAGCTTTACACGTTATTTCTTTATCAAAGCATTTTCTTAGAGTTTACTTAAGTAACTTGTAGATTTTAGGAAGATAATTGAAGGTTACATATAGAGCATTAAATTTGGCCTAAGCTAGATAATCTTGATGTCATCCTAAGGCATGAGATTGAACTTATTTAAACTCCACTTGTTTACCACCCCTCATTAGCACTTACCCCATTTGTAGATGCTAGTGCTAAGCATAAAACTTGATCAACTTTAGATGAGAATACTTGGTGAAAATGGTTATGAAAACCTTAGAATGATGAGTCATTCTACTGAGATGTTTTAACATGTGTTTCCGAACACCAGAGGATTTTGGTGATGAAAATGTTGAGGCATGAGCCTTACCCCTTTATAAAACTGATGGTTGTCTGGATGCGATACCATTCAAATTTTACCGTACAACCACAATACCCGAAAATTTGGGTAGGGCTTGACTGGAAACTTATATACCTTAGTATGGGTTCCCTCACGGCCAAGGTCTGAGCTGACGCTACCTTGTGAAGATTGTCCACCTGTGCAGTACCCAAGATGAAAGTTGGTCATGGTTGGGAGGCCAAACTCACAGGAGAGGTGCTTATACTAGGGCGTGTAATGGAAAGGTTAGGATTGATTATCCACATACTGAGTATGGTGAATTCAGGATTTGTTCCTGACGGATGTATCGAATGTTGTGGTGAAAGTGTACAATCTCTACAGAGTGTCAAACTATTCGAATAGCCGCGTCCGCAGTTATGAACAGTTGGAGTGGCCATACTATTCCCCCGTCAGATGTTTTCAAAATGACTTGTGAAATGAATTGAGACTTTGACTTGACCACAACAGAGTTGTGACATGAAATTCAAGTTCCCACTTAGGTGTTATAAAATTTCAACTAGTTTCTTACTTCTGAACTTAGTAGAGGTAAATCTGGCTTTTTGCAAAACAACCCTAGAGCTTAGTGTCCTACTACAAAAACCCCCTTAACTTGTTAGTATTAGTTTGCGAGTACTTGAACAGTACTCATGGCTTTGTCCCTGGCTAATCCCGTGGCCATACTATGAATAGGAGTACCAGGACGAAGGACCCTAGGAAGGTTACGACAACTAGTATCATCTCCCATTATCAGCATTGCCTGTGACACCGAAGATGGAGCTTCGCCTACGCTACCTTTATTATTACGTATTTTCGCTGCTTGAGTTGTATTAAGAACTGGATCATGAGATCCTTATTTGTGTAAGACCTTATGTATGGTTTATAATGGATGATGTACTATGGTATCCAAATCTGTTATGTCTCGCAAAAATGGTAATCCTGGGATTGCGATGTATGGCATAACAGGCATCTGGGATTAAAAATCCGGGTGTTGACATTGGCACCCATGTATTCATTTCATTTCTTAGGATTCATTTCATTTGTATTATGATTCCAAAAACACACACATGTTTGGCTGCCACCGGAATTTGAAAATGACAGGTCTCAGATAGGAATCAGGTTTACACACGGGGATATTTGGATGGATTTGCTAAATGAAATGACAACCCAATTCCGTGCCAACCAAATATCACAGGGATGGAATTGCAAAATGAATTCCAGGATTCCAGGCCCAAATGATGGATACCAAACGACCTCTTAATTACATCTATCAAGGAGTACTAAAAAAGTCCAATCACATTGATCCCAAGTATTTGTTTTGCAGCAAACTTTCCATAGTCCATCAAAAAGGACCACACCACATACAACCTTAGTTAGCCCAACACCGCCGCATGTATGAGTAGAAGGGAGTTACTGCCGCTTCTACGACCATGTGACAACCCAGTGAAAATGAATTAGGAAAAGGGAATTTGTGTGAATTGTAGCATGTATATACAAATTTGACTTAGTTTGAAAAATTAAAATGCTTTCATTTAAATTTGGCTCTAGTGAGGTTGTAAAACCAAATTGTCACTAGGAACTGAACCAAGTTTGATTGAAAGTTTGAAATGTTTGAATGAATTTAAATTGAGGTTTAACCTAAGTCAAACTTAAATTCAGATTCAAAAGAACATACATTTATGAATATATTTGAAATTAAAATACAACCAATGCACACACAATAATTTATAACAGAATTAACATTAATGAGGCACAAGACTGAGAAATCAAACTTTATGCAAATCATATTGTACAAGATCAATACATTGTCAAATTACAAGATGAATTGAAGTCCTAATACAAACTACCAGAAATGGAAAACTACCTAAAACATATCTAATATTCTTATCCTTTGCTGACATCTGGTCATCTTCAAACCTGCAAACCAAATACAACACAAACAATAACTGTTAGTGTTAAAATGTTGGATTCATAGAAGTGAATCCATTTTTATGTAGAATCCATAATCAAGATTCAGGAACTAGTCTTGAACCTTAGCAGCTTGAGGTAGCAAATCTTAAAAACCATAGTCAAGAAAAGGTAGAAGTAGAAATCAAACATTATAAGTAAATTAAACATGATCCACTACTCACTGTAGTGAACAACAACCAATACAAACCCATGGGAATGATCCTAGAACCAAATATTAGGACAATAGTCAAAACTCCATCTCATTCAAGTAGTAAAAGTAAACAAATAGGAAAGTTCCAAGATCAAACACAACTAGTATAACCAAAACGTTTCCTCAAGCCAAGGATTCCATGAAGAACAAACCAGATCCAAAAAGTACGAAAGGAACTAATCCAACATATTATACAATCCAAATGCAGAACAATATGTTGTAAACTTAACCGTCCAAAAGAATGTAGGATTAAACCACAACACCATATGAACTCAACTATAGCTGATAATCAAAACAACTAATAATCTAAGATCTAAACCAATCAAAATAAATAGTAACAAGTATTAGTGAGATCCAACCAAACAGAATTGTAAGGACTCACAAATCAAATCAACCTAAAAATAACAAATAATAATCAAATTAACAATTGTCAATATCCAAGACCAGGACATGAAAAGAATAAAACCGACATGTCCAATTAGGGATATGTAGATTCATTGAATCTGCACATATGACAATAGAACCCATATGACAAATTTGGGAAACTCATAAGAGTTAAAACCAACATGGGCTTAACCACCAAAAAACATATGCCACCTGCAAATAAGTTAAGCCACAAAGATGATTTCACTCTTACCCAAACATGTGACCCCTAAATGCATGTCTTAGGTGTCATCGCCTCATTTACTTGGGAGCACTATAAATATCTGGGATCTCACACCCTAGATCTCATAACTCACTAGTTGAGCTTATACTAGATACACATACTCACTAGTTAGATAGGGATATGAGAGAGAAAGGAAGCTAGAAATAGAGCAAGAACTGGAAGAACACTTCATGAGCAAGAGGAAGAAAAATGAGAAGCATATATAGATCTTCCCAAAGCAAGCTTAGGAATCTATAAAGGTTGTAGCTAGTTACTAGTCTTAGAGCATAGTATCTAGGGATCACTAAGATCTAATAGTAGGAGAGAGAGACCTTAGTTGCACTAACAATGGTCAGGTAGCCATGTGCATCCTCATTAATGAGGAATACCACATTGCCAAGCCTTGATCATGAGCACATCCAATTAGTAAGGATAGAGGTAGAAGATAAACAATAGCCATTAATTAAGAACACTAACCCTATATCTATCCTCACTTCCCTAGACATGATCCAAGGATTAGCCTAAGGAAGAAAAGGTAGATACAAGTTAAGCATTGTGCAAGTATCAGTAAACCAACATAAGAAAATATAAAACACACTTAACTAAGCACTTGCAGATAAAAATCTAAACTAAACTAACAAAGGAAATTCTTAAACATAAATACACACATGCTTGATTGAATACCAGTGTAAGATAAGATGAAACAATAGGACATGATCAACTAAATAAAAAAATACTGATAGATCCCATAAACCTAAAACTAGCAGAAGTAGTTAACTAGGAAAGCCTAACTATATTTCTCATATAACTATAATGATCCGTACACTAAAGCCTAGGAAAAACCAATTAGGTAGCTAATAGAAAACACTACACTTAACTAAATATTACTAAACAAATGATGAGACATGATTCAGCAATAAAGGTAAAGGAAGTAAAATCTAGATCCAAGTTAACTAGTAGCAAACTAAATAACAATAGAACTACCTAGAAGCATACATAACCTACCTATTAGTTCGTTTCTATTTCTAGATATCTATGTCTATATATTACTAGTATAGATTCACTAACCTCTCATCGAAAGTGGTCATCTAAGGGGGGATATCGAGCTTCAAGAAATTGTGAACGGTCTTATCAATACACAAATGTATAACTCCCCAGGAATTTCAATTGCTTAATTGAATCTCCTGCTCCAAGTATAATTTCCAGGCGTTGGCGTTAAGAGACCCTCCTGGCCCAACCCTAGACACTATAAAATCCTTTTTCAAACATGGTCTGCTCCCATTTAAGGAAAAAGAATTTCACGGAGATGGAATTTAGAACTTGCTATCCTCTTGCCTAATAGGCAAAGGTTTACCTCTATTAGGGGATTTTTTTTGAATTAGATCGAGCTACATTGAAATCATATCGGTGATTGATTTCTAGTTCGGAGAGTTCTTGGCAGCAAGTAGTATTAATGTTAATAATGAGAATCAAAGGCGAGAAATTTGAACCCGGGTAAATGATGATCAGAATTCAAATGCCGATCATGAGACCAATGAACAGTCCTTGGATGATAGTAAGTAACTAACTATTTTCAATTTTAGTAGAAGTGATGACAATTATATATAGGCAACTTAGACTAAAAATGTGTTTTTACCAGAGTAAGAATGTGTTGTTGTATGTTAACTTTTAACGTTTACCAACTAAGTAGACATATATGCGTTTATATGTAGATATACCTACATATATTAGCCTTATTATCCCTAGGGCTCCACAAATATAGAGTCAACCCTGGATTTATGATGATGTGCCTAAATGTGAGGTCAGGGCAATGGCTCCGACATGGGAACCCCCTTTATCAAGGTTATAGGTTTTGTGACCTCTATCTTTGCACTACAGGAAGGAAATTCGACGCTGAGTATTTTCCCATCGGCGTAGCTCAGTTTACCCTAGAGTTATTTCAACGCCGAGGGTGACTCTCAATATTTTGCCCTCAGCTTAGGTGGTCATCGGCACAACTCGATACAGTCGGCATTGCTTCGGCCTTGGTGTAGAGTCTTGTGTCGACAGTTTACTTTGCCCCTTGGCACACTCCGGCCGTCGCCGTAGAAAGTTAGACGGCGCCCGGGAGCAATGTCGACGGTATTACCCTCAGCGTTGGTGGCCATGGTGAGCGTGCTGGAGGGCTAGGGTGAAGGAGAAATGTTGAGGGGGTTACCCTCGGCATAGGTGGAGCTATTCCGGAGGGTTACCCTCGGTATAGGTGTCCACGTGGAGTATTTATTTTTTAAAAAAATCAAAATATTTGAATATTTAATTGCAAAGGAAACACATTTTTTTAACTCTAAGCAGATTTAATATCTTGTCAAATTTCTCACTCATCGTCACACTTCTCACTCAGTCACCCATACTCAGACTACTATAGTCTTAGCACGCTTAACTTCTTTGTTTCTTCCAAATGAGGTTTCCAGTTGTCACACTATACCTTGTTTATAATACTATCCTATCAATCCTATTAACACTTTGGCCATGATGTTACATGCCTTTATTTTTTGAATTACAAATAATTATTTAAGTAAACAAAAATGAATAATTAATAATATCTTAAATTCAATTAACAATAAAATGCATTTTATCTCATTTTTCCCTTTTTCCATTTAATATGCAATAATTCATATATATAAAACCGTAAATCCGAATTCGACAAATAATATTTCTAATTCGATCAGAAAATGAGAGGATTCCATATATGACATCCAATTCATTTTATATGATATAGTATCCATGAAAAATAACAAACTTGGAATATCACGAATATCTTGGAAAAGTGTTCTCAGAAATAAGCTATCATGTACGAAGTTTCATTGTTTTCAGGCCAAATGACCAATATTATGGTCAGATTCATGTGTTGGAATTATGCCCTAGAGGCAATAATAAAGCTGTTATTATTATAATTCTTGTTCATGATAATGTTTATATTCCATGCTAGAATTGTATTAAGCGGAAACTTTAATACTTGTGTGGTTTGTGAACAACACCGTGTCCCTAGTACGCCTCTATGGACTAGCTTATTGATTAATGATGGTTAAGGTTTCCTAACCATGGACATGAGTTGTCAATTAATAATGAGATCATATCATTGGGAGAATGATATGATGGACAGACCCAAACTAAGCGAAGCAATTAGATCGTGTCATCGTGTTCGTCTTTGCGAAGCTTTTCTTATGTCAAATATTGTATTCCTTAGACCATGAGATAATGCAACTCCCTGGTATCGGAAGAAAGCTTTGAGGTCATCAAACGTCATCCTATGAGAGGGTGATCATAAAGGTGTCTCTCAGGTGATCGGAAAGTATCTGTTGGGTTGTATGTATCGAGATGGGATTTGTCCCTCCCAAGTCGGAGAGATATACTTCGAGCCCACTCGGTAATCGATATCAACACCCCTTGCAAGCATGTGGTTAAGGAGTTAATCACAAAGTGATATCGGATTACGGAACGAGTAAAGTACTTGTTGTGAACGAGATTGAACTAGGTATGACGGTACCAACGATCAAATCTCGGGCAAGTAAAATATCGTGAGACGAAGGGAATATATATATATGGGATTGATTGAATCCTGGCATCGTGGTGAATCAGATATGATCATCGATGAATGTTTGGGAGTCAATATGGGTTTCCAGACCCCTCTGTTGATTATTGATAGAAGATCATGTCTGCATATTCTCGAACCCGCAGGGTCACACACTTAACGTGTCTCGACGCTAGGATAGATTGGATAATTGGTTTATGAGTTTTTGTTCGGAGTCTCAGATGGGATCCGGGACATCACGAGAGGTTCCGGAGTGGTCCGGAGAATAAGATTCATATAAGGCAGTGCAGTTTTTGGAGTTCGGAATTGTTCCGGGTTAATCGGTATTGTACCGGAAGCTTCTAGAACCTTCCGGAAGGGGACCAACGTGGCCCCACCTTCCGGGAGGGGGCATGGGCCTATGAGGGAGTGCCCTGGCCGCATTGGGCCAGGGGCACAAGGCCCCATAGGGCCCACCCGGCCAAAGAGAGTTTAAACTCTAGATAGACCTTCTAGAAGGGGGGGGGGGTTTCCTTGCCCCCCACTCTTCCTCCTTGGGGCCGCCGGTTTGGGCTTGGGGGAGGGGCTAGGGCTGCGCCCCCTCTATATAAAGAGGGGTGGGGGCGCACCAAACCACACACACCTTCCCCTCAAGCCAGTCGCCCTGCTGCCCTCCTCTCTCTCTCCCTCCCGACTGCGTGTAGGCGAAGCCCTGCTGCAGAAACTCTCCACCAATTGCACCGCGCCGTCGCATTGTAGATCCAACCCATCTCTCCACCATACTTGCTGGACCAAGGAAGGAGGAGACGTCGAGGTGCTGCACGTGTGCATCTCACGGAGGCACCGCCACTTGTGGTGCTAGATCGGATCGGATCGGATCGCGAGGAGGAGAAGCGAGTACGACTACATCACCCACGTTCCGACGAACGTTCCGCTGTGCGAATCTTCAAGGGTATGAAGATCTAATCCAATCTCTTTCGTTGTTTGCATCTCCTAGATTAGATCTTGGCTTTCCCTCTGTTCGCATCCGTAATTTTTTTTGATTTACTATGCCGCGAAACCCTTCAGTGGTATCAGAGCTAGATCTATGCGTAGATGTGTTTCACGAGTAGAACGCAACATGGTTGTTGCGGGCATTGATGTTTTATGTTGCAAGCCTCTTGTTTGTGTTCTTCTTATGACGCGGGATAGTGAGATTGAAGCGGTTCAGGCCAACCTTACGCGACGTCGTTCGCGAGACCGGCTCCGCACTTGACGTGTGGCTTGTTCCATACATGCGGCTGGTGGATGATAGTTTCTCTCACTATAGTTGTCATGGGATTAACACCGGATTTTGGCAACCATAATATCACCGTTGTGGCTTTCCGTAGGTAAGAATCGTTCTTAGCATCTACTCCCATAAGCCACGTAAAACATGCAACAACAAAGTAGATGCGTCTAACTTGTTTTTGCAGGGAGTGTTTTCTGTGATATGGTATGGCCCAAGATGTGATGTGTATAATGTATGCGATGATCATGTTTTGTAATGTTTCACGACTTGCCTGTCGATGAGTACACAACCGGCAGGAGCCATATGGTTGTCTATATAATTGTGTATGACCTGTGTGTCAACTTCTTATACGCCATGTAATAGTTTCACTTTATCGCTAAGTAGTTAGCAATAGTTGTAGTTGCTATTCGTGGTGGAGGCAATCATGGTGGAGTGATGGCGATCATGCTGGAACGCACAAGATGGAGATCATCGCGCGAAGATTGGCTATACCATGTCACATAAAGTTATATGCATGTGATGTTTATCCTTTTATGTATCTTATTATGCTTAGATCGCGACGGTAGCATTATAAGATGATTCCTCATTTAAAGATCAAGATAAAAACTGTGTTCTCCCCAAGTATGCACCGTTGCGAAAGTTCGTCGTGTCCAAGCATCTCGTGATGATCGGGTGCTATAGACTCTACGCTCACATACAACGGGTGCAAGCCAGTTTTGCACACGCGGAAATACTTGGGTCTAACTTGACGAGCCTAGCATGTACAGACACGGCCTCAGAACACAAGAACCGAAAGGTTAAGCATGAGTCATATGAATGATATGATCGACACTTTGTTGTCCACCATTGAAACCACATCTCTTCTCGTGATGATCGGATTAGGTGTGGTGAATTTGGATCGTGTTCACTAAACAACTTGAGGGATGTTGAATTTAGTGGGAGTTCATCTAGTAATTTGATTAAGTTGAACTATTTATCATGAACATAGTCTAAGTTGTACTTGCAAATACTGTAGATCACATGGCCAAGTCCAACTTCAACTTCAACGTTTTTGTTGAGAAGGAAAAGCTTAGAAACAATGGGTCTAACTTCACCAATTGGTTCCGCAATCTAAGAATCATTCTCTCTGGCGGTCAAAAGGACTATGTCCTTGGGAAAGCGTTAGGTGACCCCCCTGCTGCAACTGCGCCGGCTGATGAGAAAACTATCTATCAGTCGCGCAAAGATGATTATGGTGTGATTAAGAGCACCAAGTTGTTTGCTATGGAACCGGAACTTCAAAATCATTTTGAAGACTATCCCGGGCCCTTTGAGATTCTCGAAGAGCTGATAACCATGTTTTAGACTCAGGCCCATTCTGAGAGATATGAGATCTCTGAGAAGTTCTTTAACTGCAAGATGGAGGAAGGGAGTTCCGTTAGTGAGCACGCCATTAAGATGACGGGCTACACTCAACGCCTTGAGCAACTGGAATGCACGATTCCAGAGGAGCTCAAGATTGACAGGGTTCTGCAATCACTCCCTCCCAGCTACAAAAGTTTTGTAGTGACTCACAATCATATTGGTTCCACTGATACGATCACCGAGCTCTTCGCAAAGCTGAAGGCCGCGGAAGTGGACATAAAAAAGGATAATCATGTGTTGATGGTCAACAAGCCCACCTTTAAGAAAGGTAAGGGAGCAAAGAAGCCCTTCAAGAAGGGCGGCGGCAAGCGCAATGCCCCTGCTGAGAAGAAGCTCAAGTCTGGTCCTAAACCGGACACTGAGTGCTTCTATTGCAAGGACAAGGGTCACTGGAAGCGCAACTGTCCGAAGTACTTAGCGGACAAGAAGGCTGGCACCATCAAAGGTATATTTGATATACATGTTATTGATGTCTTCCTTACTAGCCCTCGTTGTAGTGCCTGGGTATTTGATACCGGTTCAGTTGCTAATATTTGTAACTCGAAACAGGAGCTACGGAATAGACGGCAGCTTGCGAGGGATGAGGTGACGATGCGCGTTGGCAAAGGATCAAGAGTTGATGTGATGGCCGTCGGCACGCTCTCCTTAGTTTTACCTTCGGGATTAGTTTTAAACCTTAATAAATGTTATTATGTACCTGCGTTGAGCATGAACATCATTTCTGGATCGTGTTTATTGCAAGACGGTTATTCATTTAAATCGGAGAATAATGGTTGTTCTATTTATATGAGTAACATCTTTTATGGTCATGCACCTATTGTGAATGGTTTATTTCTACTAAATCTTGAAAGGGATGAAACACACATCCATAACATTGAGGCTAAGAGATGCAAAGTAGATAGTGATAATACTACTTATTTGTGGCACTGTCGTCTAGGTCATATTGGTGTAAAGCGCATGAAGAAACTCCATTCCGATGGACTTTTGGAGTCTCTTGATTTTGAATCATTTGGCACATGCGAACCATGCCTCATGGGCAAGATGATCAAAACCCCATTCTCCGGTATGATGGAGCGAGCAACAGACTTGTTGGAAATCATACATACCGATGTATGCGGACCGATGAGTGTTTCGACGCGCGGTGGATATCGCTATTTTCTCACTTTTACCGATGACTTAAGTAGATATGGGTATATCTATTTAATGAAACATAAATCTGAAACATTTGAAAAGTTCAAGGAATTTCAGAATGAAGTGGAGAACCATCGTAACAGAAAGATTAAGTTTCTACGATCCGATCGTGGGGGAGAATATTTGAGTTATGATTTTCTCACGCATCTTAAAGCAAACGGAATTGTTTCGCAACTCACGCCACCCGGAACACCACAGCGTAATGGTGTGTCTGAACGCCGGAATCGAACCTTATTAGATATGGTCCGATCAATGATGTCTCTTACTGATTTGCCGTTATCATTTTGGGGTTATGCATTAGAAACCGCTGCATTCACTTTAAATAGGGCACCATCTAAATCCGTTGAGACGACACCGTATGAACTGTGGTTTGGTGCTAAACCTAAGTTGTTGTTTCTTAAAGTTTGGGGATGCGAAGCTTACGTCAAGAAGTTGATGCCGGACAAGCTCGAACCCAAAGCGGAGAAATGCGTCTTCATAGGATACCCTAAGGAAACTATTGGGTATACCTTCTATCACAGAACCGAAGGCAGAGTGTTTGTCGCAAAGAACGGTTCCTTTCTTGAGAAGGAGTTTCTCTCGAAAGAAGTCAGTGGGAGGAAAGTAGAGCTAGACGAGGTTATTGAACCTTCTCTTGAGTTGGAGAGTAGCGCAGCACCTGAAATTGTTCCAGTGCCGCCTGCACCAACGATAGAGGAAGCTAATGACAAGGATCATGAAGCTTCGGACGATGCTGCTACTGAACGTCGCAGGTCGACAAGGTCGTGTGCCCCTCCTGAGTGGTACGGCAACCCTGTCTTGTCTGTCTTGTTAGTAGAAGACAGTGAACCTACGAACTATGAGGAAGCGATGTTGAGCCCAGACTCTGAGAAATGGCTAGAAGCCATGAAATCCGAATTAGGATCCATGAGCGAAAACCAAGTATGGACTTTGGTGGACCCTCCTAGCGACCGAAAGGCCGTTGAGTGCAAATAGATTTTCAAGAAGAAAACGGACGCGGATGGTAATGTTATCGTCTATAAAGCACGGCTTGTTGCGAAAGGTTCTCGTCAAGTTCAAGGTGTTGACTACGATGAGACTTTCTCTCCCGTAGCGATGTTTAAGTCCATTCGGATTTTATTAGAAATTGGTGCGTTTCATGATTATGAAATATGGCAGATGGATGTCAAGACTGCGTTCCCCAATGGCAACATTGATGAAGAGTTGTATATGATGCAACCCGAAGGTTTTGTCGATCCTAGGATGCTGATAAAGTATGCAAACTTCAGCGTTCCATTTATGGACTGAAGCAAGCATCTCAGAGTTGGAACCTTCGTTTTGATCAAGTGATCAAGAGCTTTGGATTTGTTCCAAATTGCTACGAAGCTTGTATCTACAAGAAAGTGAGTCGGAGCTCGGTGACGTTTCTGGTACTATATGTGGATGACATATTGATTATCGGAAATGACATCAACATGCTTAACGATGTGAAGAGTTATTTGAACAAGTGTTTTTCAATGAAAGACCTAGGTGAAGTTGCTTATATATTGGGCATCAAGATCTATAGAGATAGACAAAGACGCCAGATAGCTTTAAGCCAGAGTACATACCTAAACAAAGTTCTGAAAAGGTTTAGAATGGATAAGGCAAAGAAAGGTTCAGTGCCTATGTTGTCAGGTAAGATATTGAGCAAGGCTCAGTGTCCAGCTACGGTAAATGATAGGGAAGCTATGAGCAAAGTGCCTTATGCCTCGGCCATAGGTTCTATCATGTATGCCATGCTGTGTACTAGACCGGATGTGTCCAATGCTCTTAGTTTGACGAGCAGGTATCAAAGTGATCCAGGAGTGGAACACTGGACAGCCGTGAAGAACATCCTAAAGTACCTAAATAGGACTAAAGAAATGTTCTTAGTCTATGGGGGTGATGAATAGCTCGTCGTAAAAGGTTACGTCGACGCTAGTTTCGACACCGACAAGGATGATTCTAAATCTCAGACAGGATACGTTTATATTTTGAACGGAGGAGCTGTGAGCTGGAGAAGCTGCAAGCAAAGCGTGATCGCGGGATCTACAGTAGAAGCGGAATACATGGCTGCTGCAGAAGCGTCAAGTGAAGGAGTTTGGATCAGAAACTTCATCACTGAGCTTGGCGTGGTTCCAAGTGCATTGGACCCACTGGAGATATTGTGTGACAACACTGGCGCCATAGCACTCGCTAAGGAACCAAGATATCATCCAAAGACCAAGCATATCAACTGCAAGTTTCATATAATCCGAGATTATATAGCAGATGGAGATCTGAAGATTAGCAAAGTACATACAGATCTGAATGTCACAGATCCGTTGACTAAACCTCTTCCGCGTGCAAAACATGATCAGCACCTCAGTGCCATGGGTGTGAGATTGTTGCCAAATGTAAACTAGATTATTGACTCTAGTGCAAGTGGGAGACTGTTGGAATTATGCCCTAGAGGCAATAATAAAGCTGTTATTATTATAATTCTTGTTCATGATAATGTTTATATTCCATGCTAGAATTGTATTAAGCGGAAACTTTAATACTTGTGTGGTTTGTGAACAACACCGTGTCCCTAGTACGCCTCTATGGACTAGCTCATTGATTAATGATGGTTAAGGTTTCCTAACCATGGACATGAGTTGTCAATTAATAATGAGATCATATCATTGGGAGAATGATATGATGGACATACCCAAACTAAGCGAAGCAATTAGATCGTGTCATCGTGTTCGTCTTTGCGAAGCTTTTCTTATGTCAAATATTGTATTCCTTAGACCATGAGATAATGCAACTCCCTGGTATCGGAAGAAAGCTTTGAGGTCATCAAACGTCATCCTATGAGAGGGTGATCATAAAGGTGTCTCTCAGGTGATCGGAAAGTATCTGTTGGGTTGTATGTATCGAGATGGGATTTGTCCCTCCCAAGTCGGAGAGATATACTTCGGGCCCACTCGGTAATCGATATCAACACCGCTTGCAAGAATGTGGTTAAGGAGTTAATCACAAAGTGATATCGGATTACGGAACGAGTAAAGTACTTGCTGTGAACGAGATTGAACTAGGTATGACGGTACCAACGATCAAATCTCGGGCAAGTAAAATATCGTGAGACGAAGGGCATATATATATATGGGATTGATTGAATCCTGGCATCGTGGTTCATCAGATATGATCATCGATGAATGTGTGGGAGTCAATATGGGTTTCCAGACCCCTCTGTTGATTATTGATAGAAGATCATGTCTGCATATTCTCGAACCCCCAGGGTCACACACTTAACGTGTCTCGACGCTAGGATAGATTGGATAATTGGTTTATGAGTTTTTGTTCGGAGTCCCGGATGGGATCCGGGACATCACGAGAGGTTCCGGAGTGGTCCGGAGAATAAGATTCATATAAGGCAGTGCAGTTTTTGGAGTTCGGAATTGTTCCGGGTTAATCGGTATTGTACCGGAAGCTTCTAGAACCTTCCGGAAGGGGACCAACGTGGCCCCACCTTCCGGGAGGGGGCATGGGCCTATGAGGGAGTGCCCTGGCCGCATTGGGCCAGGGGCACAAGGCCCCATAGGGCCCAGCCGGCCAAAGAGAGTTTAAACTCTAGATAGACCTTCTAGAAGGGGGGGTTTCCTTGCCCCCCACTCTTCCTCCTTGGGGCCGCCGGTTTGGGCTTGGGGGAGGGGCTAGGGCTGCGCCCCCCTCTATATAAAGAGGGGTGGGGGCACACCAAACCACACACACCTTCCCCTCAAGCCAGTCGCCCTGCTGCCCTCCTCTCTCTCTCCCTACCGACTGCGTGTAGGCGAAGCCCTGCTGCAGAAACTCTCCACCAATTGCACCGCGCCGTCGCGTTGTAGATCCAACCCATCTCTCCACCATACTTGCTGGACCAAGGAAGCAGGAGACGTCGAGGTGCTGCACGTGTGCATCTCACGGAGGCACCGCCACTTGTGGTGCTAGATCGGATCGGATCGCGAGGAGGAGAAGCGAGTACGACTACATCACCCACGTTCCGACAAACGTTCCGCTGCGCGAATCTTCAAGGGTATGAATATCTAATCCAATCTCTCTCATTGTTTGTATCTCCTAGATTAGATCTTGGCTTTCCCTCTGTTCGCATCCGTAATTTTTTTTGATTTACTATGCCGCGAAACCCTTCATCATGGCATAGTTTGTGATAGTGTGTCCATATTATGCACATATGTGTATCTTGGAATGGCGAACAATGTTGCCGGAGAAAGTTTTCCTCGCATAGGTGGAGTGGTGCTGAGGGGTTACCCTCGGCATTGTTATTCTCAGGTCAAGCGACACCGACGAAAACCCCCTAGACTTTGATTTGGGCCATTAATTTGTTGTATGCAGAGCTATGACGACGGAAACCCCCTCGGCACTGCCCTGCCCGTCAAGTATCCGTCCAACGGTGGTCACTAGCGCATGATGTGACGCGTGTTGTGCCTACGGCCAGCCTGTGTGCTGACGGTGGCCCTCGGTGTTGCTCTATCTATGCTGAAGATTATTCTACACCGATGGTCCCCCTCGGCGTTGCTCATCTATGTCGATGGTTGCGTTACGTCGACGGTCTTTTTCCAGCCATGGGCACTGTGAGAGCTATGCATAGGGCCCCGACTATTTCCCCTTGGCGTTGAAATCCCGCTCGGCTTCGATGTTTGTTCCCATAGTGTTGGTGTAGTGGCTTCGGAGGTATATGTAGAATAGTTATTCTACACCCACCCTCTATCTTTAGAACCGTATATTATTTTTATATCATGTAAATTTTATTTTACTTCATAAGTCGAGAAGAATATAAGAAAATTTAGAAATTCCATAATTTTTTGTTTACATGTTGTAAAAAAATATGATGTAAAATACGTATTTTTGGTATTTTTACACTATAATAACTCATAACATTTATTTTTGTGTCGGAATTTTTGGTTGTGGTGAATAAATGAACATAATTTATTCGTATAGAAAACATAATTTTTTCAATCCAACAACGTAAAATTATGTTGGATGCAAAATAACTATTCTGCACCCTGGGTGCTGAATAGGGTTTTCTATATATAGCTTCGCTATTCAAAGACCAGTTCCTGAATAACTATTTAGCAACCCCATGTTTTCCATATTTAGCAACCCGCATGGGTAGAGTATGAGTACACTCTTAACCCATGGGTAATACTTATACCGTACCTGTTAAGTCACGTGTACCCGTACCAATGGGTAAAATTGCCATCCTTATTCATAAACTTCTTAACTCCCCTCGTGTGTACAAGTTAACTTTTAATTTCTATGCTAGTTAACTTCCCGACAGAACACCGATATTTCGTGTTTTTGCAGACTGTATATTGATTACAATTTTTGAACCTCTTATCAGAATGATGAATGCTATATACCGTTTAAAAGGTATGGAAATTTCGCTCTTTTTCGTAAATAAAGTTTTTCCAAATTTTTTATATTTGTTAAATAACTTCAAATATACCAAATAGTGTTTTCTCGAACTTCTTTTTTACGGTATTGTATTTTGGACGTAATTTTCAAAACGCTCGTCGGAATGATGCATGTGATATACCGTTGAAACGGCATGAAAATTTCACAACTCTTTTGTTTGTAATGTTTTTCCAAATTTCTTATGGTTTTTAGTTAATTTTGAATATATCAAACTTCATTTTCACGGACTTTTCGTATTTTGTACAGTATTTTGTATCTTATTTTCAAACCGTTTGTCCGATTGATGTGTACGATATAGCATTCAAAAACAGTGAACATTGCACAAGTTTTTAATTTAGAAAGTTTTTCAAAATTCCTTACTTTTTTAATTAATTTTAAATATATTAAAACTAGAGATGCTCGTATACACTCAAATGTTTGAAATTAACCTGTTGTCGATGTTCGGGTTGGACAGGGCAGCAAGTTAGAGTGAAATTAGGTTCATATTTGCGTCAATTACTCGAGAAGGGGTTCAGTTTGGGCAATCGAAGAACGTAGAAATGACTTTATTACGTAGGGTAGGATTTCTGCCCGTGAAAAACAGAGTATTTAAACTGCTTTCAA
The DNA here is from genome assembly GCA_910589765.1 of Avena atlantica. NCBI lineage: Eukaryota > Viridiplantae > Streptophyta > Magnoliopsida > Poales > Poaceae > Avena > Avena atlantica. The sequence continues at coordinate 521,351,308 of OU342735.1, read as the reverse complement.
AATACATGCTAACTTTCTGATACATGTTAGTTAACTTTCGGTCGTGATACATCTTTTTAAATAAACTTAACTTTCATTGTTTTAATTAGAAGTTAACTTTCCATTATATATATCAAAGAAAGTTAACTATTCAGGAATCCCTTTTAACTTCTTCGTGCGTGCAAATTAACTTCCGCCTAATGCATGTCTTAACTAAACATGAGCCTTTTTGAATTTCATGCTACGAAGAAAGTGAACTTCAGGAATTTTACGGACTTAACTCCTATCGGTTTTCGAATGTTAACTTCCTTTTTTAAGAGCTAACTTATACGATTTTTAGTCAGATTAACTTCTAACTTTTAAAAAGTTAATTCTATAGTCTTTATTAAATTTAGCTTCCTTATGGTTTATAAGAGCAAACCGCCATGTTTTTCTGAAAGTCAACTTCCATTTTTTTTAAAGTTAACCCTCGTGAATTTTTATGAAAGTTAAATTCACTGTACTTTTAAAAAGTTAACTTTTCCGTGCACGACAGTTAAGTCCCTCTACAATGCAAGTTAACTTCCTTATGAAGAAGTTACCAGAACGATGCATCTGCGCCTTCGGAGAAGCTAGGCCGTGGCGCTCTGCCAGAGGAGCTAGACCGGGGCCAAGCCACGTTGCACGCCTAGAGGTAGGTGGAGGGTGGGGTGACGGCGTGCTGGAGGCGGGAGGAGGTGCCGGCGGCCGGGCAACCGGGGCAGAGGCTCGCCGTCGTGCGGAGAAGGTGGGGGATGCGCGGTGGCCTGCCTGTGCCCGTAGTAGGTAGGGAAGGCGGTGCGGTGGCACATTGAGAAGGTGTGGGAGGGTGGCGTGGTGGCCGCCGGCGCCTGCAGAAGGTGTGGGGGTAGGAGCCCGCGCCCTCCTCTCTCTGGCCAGTGCCGCGGAAGAGAGGAGGCCGGCGGCATGCAGGGCAGAGGAGGTCGGCGGGGGGTTAGATGCAACGAAGAAGAAAGTGGTTAGATGGAGGAAGGGTAGTTAGGTGGGGGTTCGTGAATAAGGTTATTTAGGAATCTCTTAAAGGAGAGTTTTTTAATAGTCCGTGCATCATTTTGACATCCATTTCGAGAAAAATACTCCCTCCGGGTCATATTAATTGACTCAATTTTTTTTAGATTTGGATGAATCTAGACAATATTTAGTATATAGGTTCGTTTATTTTTTTTTAAATTTAAGTTATTTAATATGGGTCGAAGGGAGTATGAAAATTGGAACTCGTATGGAGTGTACAATAGGATTTGTTTATATACAGCTAGCTAGATCCGCTCGATTAAATTTATATCCTGTAACAATAACAGTGTATTTGGGGTTTGGTGTGCCGAATCGATCAATCCACATCACCGGTTCACAAAGTGATCGCTAAGCTATTATAGTATAGGGTGTAAAGACGGAAGAATATCTAATTCACGGGCACACCATGCATGCATACATACAGGATACGATATGATACGATCGTGGCAATGAGTTATGGCGCGTGCATGGGCAGATCATCGATCGGTACGGCACCATGACCGAGATGGCGAGCAATTGGGATTTGGGCCAGGTTTTGTCGATGGATCAGCATCCAAAAATCAGCCACCCGCCGGCCACTGGGATGGGATGCGATGACCGTGACGTCGTTGGTGCGGAGGCGCGGGCCACAAAGGAAGGAAAATATCCAGTCAGTCCAGATCGAGGACGGAGCATGCAGCATGGTCATCCAACCAGTCTTGATCGAGGATGGAACACACACGACACGAGACCACCCAATCATTGTAAAATACTGTGTCAAGTTCTTTATCTAGCGAAACTGTAGAGCCACTCGCATTATCTGTGTCATGAAATTTGGTTGAAAGTGCAAAGTAAAATAGGTCAAGCTTTTTATCAAAAAGGAAGTGGACGACAAAGATAAATATGTACAAAGATTCAGTTCATTGCAGTTCTAATTACATGATTTATTAGTACATATAAATCTGGGGAAAGAACATGGAAAAAATATTAAGTCATTTTATCCAGTAATTAATTTATACTTCAATATAGTTGTATTTACATTTTTTTAAGCATGCAAAAAAGTACAAAGTACACTATAAGAAATTTTTTATCTTGTAATTTACAATTATTTATACTTTTGTTTACATCAATTGGTCTAATTATACTTCTATTTAGAAATTTACAGTTCATAACAAAACTATTTACACTCAAATTCAGCTGACATTACACTATAAAAAAATAAGACAGGTTCTTTATCAAAAAAGGAATTTACACTCTATAAGAGTGTTGTTTGCCTGAACCGGAACATGTCTAACTCTGGGGAAAATGGCGGTACAATTTGAAAATATCAAGATAATTATGTAGGACTATTACAATTCATTGTAGATTTTAATTACATGTATTAGTGCATGTAAATTTACACAAATACATGCTAAAAAGAGAAGTTATATATTTTAGTAGTAATTTACACTTCTATATACTCCCTCCATACCGGTTTATTGGACTAAAACGGAGCCCAAGAAATATGTTCGACTATAAATTTGATCAACGAAATATAAATCATATGTCACAAAAATTATATCATTGAAAAGAGATTTTAAATATCAATTCAATGGTATAATTTTTGTGACATATAACTCATGTTTATTGATAAGTTTTATGGTCAAACTTTTTTCTTAAACTCCGTATTAGCCCAATAAACCGGTATGGAGGTAGTTGTTGTATTTACAAGATTTTTGAACATGTAAAAATTGTCATATTACATTATATGGAAGCCAAAAAGTTAATTATCTAGTAATCTACAGTTAATTATAGATGTATTTACAACATTTGGAACATGTAAATATGAGTACAAAAAAATTGTAAAAATTGTCAAGATATTTATGAAAAATTGCACATTCAATACAATTTTCTTTACATCAGGTGAACATGTATCTAAGCATAAGTTACAATTCATTCTATATGTACTTACACTTCATTACACTTCTATTTAGGTAGAAAGATTTTGGAACACTAAAAACTACTTATCAAAACTTTCACTATAACACAAAGCGTGGGTCCTTGCGATTATAAACGTCGAGGCACACTCCTAATCATCGGGCTCACACTGACACGGAAAATACAAACTACCAGCAATAAATGCATCAGGAAAAGTGCATAGGTGGCACTTTTTTTCTTGCGGCCCATGGTAATCCGCCGAGCAAGCTCATCCGCGACATCGAGGAGGATGTGCCTCAGTACATTACAGAAGGTGGAACTTTAGTGCCGTGTAACCGTAAGGTATGGCACATTACTCTATCGTGTTTGGTACCTTTCAGTGGCACAACCGTTATTCGCAAATAGTGATTAACAAATAGATTTGGATTGCATTAACCAAGACTCCATGATGGTGCCCTCATAAAGGTAACGACGCTAAGCGCCGTCATCATCGAGACCAATGGTCAAGGGTTTTTACCCAAAACCCTAGTATGAATATGGTAACTACAACGACGCCCTCAAGAGGGTTACAAACCCCACAGTGTTCGGCAACATTAGCACCATAGCACATACTTTTTGCCTAGAAAAAACCTTCGAGTCACACATTGTACGTCGGATCACCCACTGACCCCGACCTAGGCCTTCACCACACGATATGGGAGTTGTCTTTGCCAAAGCGCCGCCAACACCAGGGTCCCTCGTTGCCCTCTCCTCTCCACCCTCATTCCAAAATGAGCAAGGCCATCACCACTACAATGTCCCATGCCGTAGAGATGTCCGTATAGTCCATATCCTGGGGCCGACACCCGCGAGATCAGAACCAAAAGCGATAGGCAACTCATCACGGGACGAACGGGTCAGATAGGGAGCACCGCTAGAACAGACTCGCGAGGACGGAAAAGGTGTAGTCGGCAGGAAGCAACCTGCCACCCAGTAGTCACACTCCGCAGCCATCGACAACCATATCTAGACCCTCAGCTCCGGATTCGGCCTCCGGCAAGGCCATGGCCACTGACAGGAGATCCATCCTCCACCGCTTGATGCGATCGCCTATCAGACACGACAGTAGAGCCTGCTAGATCCGACTAGCTTCATCGCCGCGCTGCAGCGCTATGTTCGTCACTGCGGTCCACCTACAAGTCCACGCCGCAGCCTACCGTGTCATCTTCGTCGGAAATCATCGGGCAACCGTCGGTCTGGTCGGACTCCGGGCATATCAAACCTACGCTGCCAAGACCCACCTCTATCCAGAACGGGAAATGTGGGCCCGCACCGCCAGGACTCTCTGCCTCACGGTCTCCCACCGCCGGTCGCCGGCTCCTCCATGCTGCTAGTGCCGCGACACCGCCACTCAGCCCAAGGCATTGCTTCAGCAATGCACTTTCATCAAGGGGGCTTCCCCCGCATGCCCTCGGACGCGTAGAGTAGCGTCGCCGCATCCAGCACCGTGCGGGCTTTGTCTGCTAGCGCTCGCCGGCGGCGGAAGGGAAGAGAGAGAAGAGGAGGACTGGTGCTCAGCGGAGGCGGCTGGGTACCGCCCCGTTGCCCGCGAGAGGCGGACGGAGCGGTGAAGTGTTTTTTTTCCTCTTTTTCAAATATCACATAGGGTATAGATTGGCTAGGCTTTTTAAAAGAAATTACTCCCTCAGTCCCAAAATAGATATCTTAGATTTTGGATAAATCTATATACTAAATAGTGTCTAGATTCATTCAAATTTTGACAAATCTGAGCCATCTATTTTTGCCTCCGTTCAGACCAGACCTCGGATTATCGGATATGGTAATAGGAATATTTGATCCGATCCAAATATTGGATTATCCTATTTAAATACCCCAGATAATCCGCATAAAATGTCGGATTATCCTTATCCGCCGGATATCATCAATATCATATCCGCTACCATATTCGTCGGATATCCGATTGCCGCAAAATGCATACCATATTCTTAAAAACGGACGCGGTTGCGGATTTGGAGCGGAAATTATCCGTACCATTTACGTCCCTGGACTGAGAGAGTAGTATTAACATCGATCTATGATGCCAAACAAATACCGTGAGGTACATCATGAGATATATTTTTGTATGAATATAGCACGGATGTAAAGAGCAACACTGACAGGATTTTAGGCATTGATGAAGCGAGGCGGATCGAAAATGCATTGACCAGGGATATGATCGAGAAAGGCCATGCCGGCGCCCATATGTCTTGGTTCAGCCTGGACCAGACCAGATCAGCTGGGAGTGTGCGAGGATAAGTGGCGGACGTCGAACGGAAGTGTGCGAGGATAAGTGTGCGAGGCCAACTTGCCGAAAGCGACAGCCCTCATTTCCTTCTTGTCAATCCCAATCCGATCCAACCACAGATTCTCCAGTTGGACTCGCCCACTAGTATTTTTTTTCATTAAGACTTATTAAAAGTTGTACTACAAGATATCATAGGCCCAACACTCACGAGGCTGGCCTATACTCAGTGTTGCATTTGCTTGCCGGCCCTGACGAGTCGGGACGACGACGTTGGGCCAGCCCACGGCCTCCCCAAGGTTTATTTTCCAATCTTCACGGAAAAACCAAAGTAAAATAACTACTTTCTCTGATCCATATTACTCCATTGACTTGGATTTATTAAAATTTACATAAACATATATATAAATAGTGTCTAAATTCATCCAAATCTAAACATGTGAGTCAATTAATATGAGCCTGAGAGAGTACTTTCTCTTGTTCGTATTAACGGACTTAAGTTTGTCTAGAGTATTTCAAAACAGAAAGAGTACGTGCAATTTTTGTGGCTGTCGTATCAGCATCCTTTAGCTTCTTTCTTTCTCGGACCTGACCAAGCAGCGGCACCTGTTGCTAGCCTGATCATACTTGCTCGACACTGCACGGTTTCTCATTGTCACACGGAAGAGGTACGTACATTCTGCCAAAGAAACTACTCCACCTGCTCGGAGATAGGTACCGTTGTTAGATTAAACTTTTATTAAAGGTGCGGATTTTCAGATCTTGAATCACTTAGATTGATTTTAGAATTTTTTTTATTCTAAACGCGATAAGAAGATAATAAAAAACAAAAAGAAATAACACAGATTTAACATGAAAAATGTCTCCAACAAAAAGAGGTAAAAAAAACCACGGACGTCAGCCAGCGAAACTTTACTATAACAAAGAGGTTATAGTTAATTATTGTTTAAATTTCGTTGTTAATTGTTGTTTAAATTTCACAGTCATGGTTGCCGCAAGCAGGTTTATTCTCGCAATATTCGTCTCGACTGCTACGTCCTCGACAATAAAGATATGTATTCTTGACTCCCATGCGACGCCGACTAGGCATTTCGGTTTCTTTTTCATTGAATACTTGTGGTGATAATCTTGCCATGTTGATTGATTGCTCTAGTGGCATTGCGGCTCAAGTTAAAATGATAGGAGAACTCTTGTTGGTATTTATATGTTCATGGTTTGACATCTACGTCATGTTAATTAGGCTCTATTGAGACAAGTTAAAGAATATGTCATTGAAGAAGAAGATTTTGAAGACCTTCAAATTTTGCTTGTTTTCTTGTACATTTTATTTTGTAGTCGTTGGAGAATGTTTATGTGTCTCTATCACATATTGTTCGTTACTATAAATATATTGTGGTATTGATTGTCAAAAAAATAAATAGCTTGCCCAAATTTTCTATAGAACGGATGAAATATATTTTTAGGTACATTCAAACTTAGTCAAAACTTTCTAACTTTGATCAAATGCATAGACCTAGAGCGGGATTAAATGGTAGTTCAATTTCTACGTGATAATGCATGGATTTTTGTAATTTTAATAAGGCCCATATTAGATAACGGTAGATCTAAAAAAAAGATAGCAGCAGAACCATGCATGCCTCTTCTCTGTGATGGACATAGAGAAATTCAGCCATCATGAAAGATAAAATTATGTACTCCTCTTGTGATATTGTCCCCACTTGTTGATACCGCTGTTACGAGTCATGAATCACCAAGCATAGTCTCAAGACTCGCTCCATCGTTCACCATTACTAGACCTCGGACCTCAGCTGTCATGAATTTCTCCGCCACGGTTTTCATCATGGAAATCGAAACACCAACAAGTCCCATAAATATCAACATATAGCGCAGCTTCACATCATGCCCTCCTGGAGCCGCACAGGCTGAAATAGGGGTGCACACGACTAAATCTTATGCGATCCAGCAATCTACAAGCATCAACCACCCAATGTAGATCTCTGACGGAGCCTTCTGTAACTCGCCGACGGCCAAGTCAATGAGAGCAGGCATCAAGCAAAACCCTTCTTGCGCGAGAAGATCCTAGGGTCGCCTCCTTTAAGGATAGGAAAACGTGTTAGCAGATACACAAATAACGATCTTCAACTTCTTAACAACATCTAGACCGCGAGCTTGTCCTCTAAACCAACAGATGTGCACCACCATAATTGCTGAACCGAGCCACTCAAGTTGAGATCATGGGTTTTCACCAGAAACTGCAGCGTACTAATAATCAACTACAAACAAGTGGTCTCGTCGGGTCCGGCGGAAGTCCAATTCAGTCATACAACTTGTTCCGTGTGTGTAAATAAGTCACATTTCTTATAAAATAGACTAATCGATCACATTACTTGTCAAACGCGTGCACTACAGGTCATAAACAGATCAATCGGCCGGTTTTTATCCAAAAAAAAAGGGCACAGGTGCGTCTGATATGAGTATATCAGGGCAGTCAATTATTACAGAAAACCCCTTAGTATTGCTAAATATTTTTAGATCTGGTTTAAATCAATTTCGTATCTGTTTGGATTTAACCAGGTCACTACGTATGTCTCTGAATCGACAATTGACTAGTTAATTTCCAATTTAAAGTTGCAATTTATATACAATAACAATTGGCTACTTGACCATATATATTTTGACAGGTATTTATATTCTAACTAGCCATTTTTCGATTCAGAGAATGTATGTAGCGATCTGGTTAAATCCAACCAGATGCAAAATTTATCTAAACCCTATCTAAAAGTATTTGGCAATACTAGGGGGATTTTCTTAAGATATTAACTGCCTTAAGGTGCTCACGCGAGACACACGTGCCTTTTTTGTCAAAAATCGGCGGTTGACCTATTTGTGATCTGCGATGCACATGTTTGACAAGTAGTGTGACCGATTTGTCTATTTTATAAAAAATGTGACTTATTTGCACACGCGGGACAAGTTATATAACCCCGGTGCCATTTACCTATACGAACCCATAATTATAAAGCACATTTCAAAATGTAAAAAGTTTGGAAAAACATATATGCATGTACATCTAGACATTATATGTTTGTACACAAGTTTTTGGGGAAATGTAAAAAGTATAAATTTCGGTGCTCCAACACGACTATTTATGGATTTTGTTTTTGCATTTTCCACATGCTACATAAAATGTTCATTTTTCCTTAAAAACTTGTGTATCAACATAGAATGTTCAGATGTCCACGTGCTAAATTTTTGTTTATCCTTTTGACATTTTATATCTTATTTTTTATGTAATTTTCATGATAGGTTCATTTGCACCCGTACTTGAGCCAATACACCACCTCACCTCGTCGGGCAGAAAATAAATTAAGAAACGAAAGAAAAGAATATGCAACGAAGCGATCATTATCCTTTTGAGTAATTCTATGCAGAACCAAGATGCTCCCTTTGCGTGAAAGAGCACATAACAATTACAACAACGATCTTACAGATAGGTCCAGCAAAAAAGATAAAATTACAGATAAGGACAGCCAGACCCCGATTCCGCCGGCGACAAGCAAGACGAGCCGATGGCGCGCCGTGTCGCTACCGCTCCTATGATGACCTTGATTCGGAAGCAGCCACTAGTGGAAACGAGGGCTTTTGTTGATCCCGAAAATGGGCTTTAACACCGGTTCTTCTACGAACCGGTGTTAAAGGGGGGGCCGTACCAGCGTGGCCTCTGCGGCATTAAAGGAGCCCCCCTTTAACACCGGTTCGTGCCACGAACCGGTGTTAAAGGTCCCTCCACCAGTGGCCCGCGCACCCCCCCCTTTAACACCGGTTCGTGGCACGAACCGGTGTTAAAGGGGTGGGGGCTATATAAGACACCACCCCAGCCCACACACACCCCACTCTTCCATTCTTTCACATTTTGGAGCCTAGCAAGAGGGTGTGAAGAGTGCTAGTTTGTGTTTTTTTCATATGCACTAGAGGTGTTCGGTGAAATGCCCGAGAGCTCAAAATAAGCTTTCTTGTTGCTCTTTCCGTCTCGGTCGAGGTCGGCAACTATAGTTTCATGTGTCATTGATGTACTATATATATATAAATGGTCATCTCCCTATTATTTTTTGATATATACTACATATTAATGCAGATGAATCGGCAATGGATGTACGGTGACCGCCGCACTTCCGAGTACATTACGGGCCTCCAAAATTTCATCGTTGTGGCTAATGCAAACCGTGGTCACAATGGTTTTATGTGCTGTCCGTGTGTTCACTGTCAGAACAAGAAAGACTACTCAAATACCAGAACCATTCACGCCCACCTGCTTCGATCTGGTTTCATGCCCAGCTATAATTGTTGGACCAAGCACGGAGAAAAAGGGGTTGTGATGGAAGACAACGAAGAAGAAGAGGATGATGAAAACTATCATAATATGTATCCTGAATATGATGATAATGCAACGGAGGTAGATAATGAAGATCAAGAGGGAGCAGATGGGCCCGCTGATGACGATCTTGGTCGGGCCATTACTGATGCAAAGGAAGAATGTGAAACTGAAAAGGAGAAGGAGAAGCTGGAGCAGATGTTAAAGGATCACAAAACATTGTTGTATCCAACTTGCGAAGATGGCCACAAAAAGCTAGGTGCCACACTGGATTTGCTGCAATGGAAGGCAGAGAATGGTGTGACTGACAGCGCATTTTCAAAGTTGTTGGTAAAAATGAAGAATCTTCTTCCAAGAAATAATGAGGTGCCTGACAGTACATACCAAGCAAAGAAGGTTGTCTGCCCTCTAGGATTAGACGTGCAGAAGATACATGCCTGCATTAATGACTGCATCCTCTACCGCGGTGAGAAGTACGAGAATTTGGATGCATGCCCGGTATGCACTGCACTGCGGTATAAGATCAGACGAGACGATCCTGGCGATGTTGAGGGCGAGGCCCCTAGGAAGAAGGTTCCCGCCAAGGTTATGTGGTATGCTCCTATAATACCACGGTTAAAACGTCTCTTCAGAAATAAAGAGCATGCCAAGTTGTTGCGATGGCACATGGAAGACCGTAAGAAAGACGCGATGTTGAGACACCCCGCTGATGGGTCACAGTGGAGAAAAGTCGAGCGAGAGTATCCGGACTTTGCATGTGACGCAAGGAACTTAAGGTTTGGTCTAAGTACAGACGGCATGAATCCTTTTGGTGAGCAGAGCTGCAGTCACAGCACCTGGCCTGTGACCCTATGTATCTATAACCTTCCTCCTTGGTTGTGTATGAAGAGGAAGTTCATTATGATGCCAGTGCTCATCCAAGGCCCGAGGCAACCCGGCAACGACATTGATGTGTACCTAAGGCCATTAGTTGAAGAACTTTTACAGCTGTGGGCCAAACCAGGTGTACGTATGTGGGATGAGCACAAAGGGGAGCCATTTGACCTACGAGCATTGCTTTTCGTAACCATCAATGATTGGCCTGCTCTTAGTAACATTTCAGGGCAGACAAACAAGGGATACAGTGCATGCACACACTGTTTAGATGATACTGAAAGTGTATATTTGGATAAATGTAAGAAGGTTGTGTACCTAGGGTATCGCCGATTTCTTCCGAACCTGCATCCAGTAAGAAAGAAAGGCAAGCATTTCAAACGTCTGGCAGAACCCCGGAGGAAGCCTGTCCTCCGTACCGGTGTAGAGGTATTTGGTATGGTCAAGGACCTAGAAGTAATCTTTGGAAAAGGTCCTGGCAGTCTATCTGTTCCGAATGACGATGCCGGACACGCGCCCATGTGGAAGAAGCAATCTATATTTTGGGACCTACCCTATTGGAAAGTCTTAGAGGTCCGCTCTTCAATCGACGTGATGCACGTGACGAAGAATGTTTGCGTGAACCTGCTAGGCTTTCTAGGAGTGTATGGGAAGACAAAAGATACACCGGAAGCACGACAGGACCAGCAACGTCTGAAGGCCCCTGAAGAGCCTATGCATCCTGAGAACGAGAAGGGTAAACGATGCCACTTAACTCCTGCCAGCTACGCTCTTACCAAAGCAGAGAAGGAAATCTTTTTTGAATGTCTGAGCAGTATCAAGGTCCCGTCTGGCTTCTCGTCGAATATAAAGGGAATAATAAATATGGCAGAGAAAAAATTCCAAAACCTGAAGTCTCATGACTGCCACGTGATTATGACACAATTGCTTCCGTTTGCATTGAGGGGGCTTCTACCTGAAAATGTTCGAGTACCCATTGTGAAGCTATGTGCATTCCTCAATGCAATATCTCAGAAGGTAATCGATCCAGAAAGCCTACCAGGTTACAAACAGATGTGGCCCAATGTCTTGTCAGCTTTGAGTTGGTGTTCCCACCATCCTTCTTCAATATTATGACGCATCTCCTGGTTCACCTAGTAGAAGAGATTGCCATTCTCGGTCCTGTATTTCTACACAATATGTTCCCCTTTGAGAGGTACATGGGAGTCTTAAAGAAATATGTTCATAACCGTGCTAGGCCAGAAGGAAGCATCTCCAAGGGCTATGTAACAGAGGAGGTCATTGAGTTCTGTGTTGATTTTATTCCTGACCTTAAGGCGATTGGTGTTACAGAATCACGACATGAGGGGAGACTGCGTGGAAAAGGCACCCTAGGATGTAAAACAATGATATGTAGGGACGGGCATTCTCTCAATCAAGCACACTACACGGTTTTACAAAGATCTATCTTGGTTGCCCCGTATATCAATGAACACAAGAATTTAATACGCCTCAAACACCCGGGGCAGTATGATGAATGGATTATAAGTGAACACATGGCGAGTTTTGGCGGCTGGCTGCAAAGACTTCTCACGAATAACACCACTGTTGGGGATCAGCTGTACTTGTTGGCCAGGACACCGTCTTCGACTGTATGTACTTTCCAAGGGTACGAGATAAATGGGAATACATTTTACACGATAGGCCAAGATAAAAAGAGCACCAACCAAAACAGTGGTGTCCGCTTCGATGCAGCAGAAGACAATGGGCAAAAGACCACGTATTATGGGTTCATAGAGGAGATATGGGAACTTGACTATGGACCTAATTTTAAGGTCCCCTTGTTTCGATGAAAATGGGTCAAGCTAACAGGAGGAGGGGTTGAGGTAGACAAGAAGTACGGAATGACAATGGTGGATCTCAACAATCTTATGAAGAACTTAGACGAACCATTCGTCCTAGCCAATGATGTGGCTCAGGTTTTCTATGTGAAGGACATGTCCTCCAGACCAAAAAAAAGAAAAAATATGCAAACGAATACATCATATGATGAGCCAAAGCGTCACATAGTTCTTTCAGGGAAAAGAAACATCGTGGGAATCGAGGACAAGACAGACATGTCAGAAGATTATAATAAGTTTGATGAAATTCCGCCCTTCACAGTGAAAACTGACCCAAGCATTCCGTTAAGTAAAGAAGATGCTCCATGGTTACGACTGAAGCGATCATAAGGAAGGGCATATGCCAAGAAGTTCATGCTCATATTATGTAACTCTAGTTCATGTTTCTAATACATGTCTTGAGTGTTAGTCATGTTTTGTGGATGGACCGGGAGTATGAGAAGAAGTTGTCCCGATTCGTACTTACCATTAAGATCTGATCTCCAAACGCGCGCGGTCACATATTAGGGAGTGCCTCTATGACCAGTTTCTTGGAGATGCCGGAGGACTAGGCTCCGTCGGCATCTCCCTGAAACTGGCCGTAGTGGTGTCCCTGCTCTCGAAAACCATCTTGCAGCTTTGTAACTTGTCTAACTAGATCAATACACCAGGGAGCTAACTAATTTCACATATTAGGGAGTGCCTCTATGACCAGTTTCTCGGAGATGCCGGAGGACTGGGCTCCGTCGGCATCTCCCTGAAACTGGCCGTAGTGGTGTCCCTGCCTCAAACTGGCTGGAGGACTAGACTCACAAGGATGCCTATTTATAGTACAAGCAGCTCGACATAGTGTTGACACTTACAAAATAATGTCGACACTCACCCCTATTATTAGTCCCGGTTGGTGTCTCCAACCGGGACTAAAGGTTCATCTTTAGTCCCGGTTGGTGACACCATCCGGGACAAGGTACACGCCGCACGACATAATGTCGACATGCACTCACCTCTATTATTAGTGCTGACTCGTGTTTTGTCCCGGTTGGTGTCTCCAACCGGGACTAAAGGTTCATCTTTAGTCCCGGTTGGTGTCTCCAACCGGGACTAAAGGTTTATCCCGCCATTTTTTCCCGCCATTTTTCTTCCCGCCATTTTTCTTCCCGCCAGTTCTTCCCGCCATTTTTCTTCCCGCCATTTTTCTTCCCGCCAGTTCTTCCCTCCAGTTCTTCCCGCTAGTTCACTATATATATATGTAGGGGGTTGGCCTCCATTGTCATTGCACATCTCTAGACTCATATCTGCAACCTTATCACTCTTTCCCATGGCTTCCACCGTAGCACTAACCCCCAGGGAGGCGGAGGCGCTTTGCGCCTCGAACTACCCCTGCCCGCCGGGCTACTGTGTCCCCGTCGGCTGGATGCTGAGCGTCGGAGGTGTGCCGGTTCCTCCTGTCCCTCTAGGTGTGGTGCGCCGGATGGCCATCACGAACCACTACTACTTCGAGCTCACGCCGGAGCAGCGGAGGAATCCCAGATGGCATCCCGACTATTTCTCTACTTGGGAAGCCTTCTTCGTGGATCGGCATGAGAGGGCGCTCGCCAGGCACGAGGAGGACGGCCCACCTCCTCCTAACTTCAACGAGGCCGGCCGTCGGCTATGGTGGCGCGGTCGGACTCTCCAGAGCGTCATGGCCTATGACACTGCCGCCGACTCTAACCCCCGTCTGCGCTACCCTCAAGTCCAGCCCACGCGCTACCCTCAAGTCCAGCCCACGCGTACTCTCCAGAGGTTCAATTACGGTGACCCCGGCGACGACAGCGATGACGGCGGCGGCGAGTACGACGACTATAGTGGCGAGTATTACAGGTGTAGGCAGGAGCATGACTAAATCACTCCAACATTCCGAAACAAGTTTGGCCGATTGTTACTTAATCTGGCCATGTATCTTAATTTTCAGTTCTTTTATGTATCTTAATTTTCAGTTCCAGTTCGGCCGATTGTTACTTAATCTGGCCATGTATCTTAATTTTCAGTTCTTTTATATATCTTAAAAAAGCCCCTTTAATGCATGAAATAAGTGTTTATTTATTTTAAAAAATTTCATGTAAAGTAAATATAAAAATCATTTACATGAATGGATAGATATTATTTTCTGAAAATTATGATATATTATTCATATTTTTCTGAGTTGAAATGAAAAAGATATGAATTTTCTAAATTCATATCATATTTTTTGAATTAAAAAAGCCCCTTTAATGCATGAAATAAGTGTTTATTTATTTTAAAAAATTTCATGTAAAGTAAATATAAAATGATTTACATGAATGGATAGATATTATTTTTCTGAAAATTATGATATATTATTCATATTTTTCTGAGTTGAAATGAAAAAGATATGAATTTTCTAAATTTCATATCATATTTTTTGAATTAAAAAAGCCCTTTAATGCATGAAATAAATGCCCCCCCTTTAACACCGGTTCCAGACAGGAACCGGTGTTAAAGGGGGGGGGGCATTTATTTTGTTTCCCGCGCGCACCCTCCCCTTTAACACCGGTTCCAGCCACGAACCGGTGTTAAAGGGGGGGGGGTAATAAATGCGCGCGGGAAACACCCCCCCTTTAACACCGGTTCGTGGCTGGAACCGGTGTTAAAGGGGGGGGGGTAATAAATGCGCGCGGGAAGCCCCCCCCTTTAACACCGGTTCCAGCCACGAACCGGTGTTAAAGGAGGGGGGTTATAACTCGCACCTTCCTCTTCCTTCTCCCCCCAGCCAGATCGAAAAGTGCGCAGAGGAAATTAAGTAGAGGAGAGCCGTCGCCGTCCAGTCCTCGCCGTCGCCGCCCTCGCCGTCGCCATCCCGCGGGAGCGCCGTCGCCCCCCTCGCCGTCGCCATCCCGCGGGAGCGCCGTCGCCCCCCCTCGCCGTGCGCGAGCCGTCACCGTACGTCCAGCCGTCGCCGTCCACGTACCCTCACCGTCCAGCCCTCGCCGTCGCTGCCCTCGCCGTCGCCATCCCGCGGGAGCGCCGTCGCCCCCCTCGCCGTCGCCATCCCGCGGGAGCGCCGTCGCCCCCCCTCGCCGTGCGCGAGCCGTCACCGTACGTCCAGCCATCGCCGTCCACGTACCCTCACCGTCCAGCCCTCGCCATCGCCGCCCTCGCCGTCGCCATCCCGCGGGAGCGCCGTCGCCCCCCTCGTCGCGCGGGAGCCGTCGCCGTCCACATACCTCCCTAGTCGTCGCCCTCGCCGTCGCCCTCGCCCACACCACCCTCGTCGTCGCCCTCGCCGTCGCCATCCCGCGGGATATAAGTAAGATTGTTCACAAGATATTTTTGGGACCAATTTGGAGAATAATGATGGATCTTATTTTGATGACAATGCTTGAGGCAATTTCCTCTATGAATAATGCTTGAGGAAATTTGGGACCATTTGGAATAAATTGATAATGATATGAATAATTATATGCTTGAGGCAATTTCCTCTATTTAAGGATGCATGCTTTATCCCTATTACTTATGATGATGGTCATGATCTAAAAATGTTGTTTGCTTACAAAATTCATATGCTTAGGAAGAGGATAAGTTTCAATGGTATTCATGTTTTGTGTTGTTCATTGTTTAATGTTTCAAAGTGTTATCATCCATGATTGATCCATGTGAACACCACTAAAAATAAAAAATATATCCGCCCCCTCCCCCCTCGATCTCGCGCCGAGCAGGTGTTGGTGGCATAGTTGTAGTACTTCTTCTCAGAGGCCACGGCGTCCGACGCGTTCCAGGCTATGTATATTGTATTGTATGTGTATTGTATATGCAGTAGAACAAGTGGCATATGTGTATGTATATTTGTATGTGTATGTATATATGTATATTGTATTGTATGTGTATTGTATATGCATGTGTATATTTTGTGCCACGCCGACGACCACCGCCACCATTATGCCGTCGACCCTGACCTCCTCTGTCCTCGCTGAGCCTACACACGCGTCGAGGGTGAGTCGCCCATTTTAGGTAGACCATCACGTCGTGCTGGTTCGAACGCACACCCCCACGCACCCCGGCCCCGCTCTCGCCCTAGCGTCGCCACCTCTCATTGTAAATATAGCATTATAATAACCATGCTATGTTAATCAACTTTGATGACAAGTTAATTAGAAGAAGTAAATGTACCCTCTCATATGAATCCGGGGTTTCTCCGAATTAGGGTTTGAAATGACCAAGCATGTATTAGGGTTACATTTCAATACTTTTAACCTGTCATATCATCGTCCTTGCTTGAGCATTCCAATAGATGTATTACTGATATTTGTGTGATAATATTATTGTTTTAGAAACTATGGATCCACTTAGTAGAAACCTTGAAGAAGAAGAAATAATGGAGAACATGATCCATGAGGACACCTCACAATATCTGAACTTGGAGGGACATGACGACGACAACTCAAGTACTAGTCATGGAGAAGATGAAGACTCCGGTGAACGCAATTTAATGGTTACAAAGTCCGGCGAGGTATATGCATTGATTAAGCCTCAGCTGACTTCCACCAACAATCTTCTTCTACATGTATTAATTAACGCTTCTTTCTTCTTTTAGCCCTCTGGATCGACCAGCCAGCAACCATCTTCTTCTACGAAAAAGAGCAAGCGAGGTGCGAGCCAGCGGTTGAAAGATCGTGCAAAGTTCACGATCGAAGCAGTCCGTGTTGATGGCAGGCCGATGGAGCCCAAGAAGGCCGCAGACAAATTTATACGTCAGGCTGGAATTCTTGTTAGGGACCAAATCCCAATCATAATTGAATATTGGAATAAGCCAAAGAAGGGCGACGGTACCTTTGTCGATGACAGATCCAAAGAAACGCTTTGGAATTCGTTGTTGGTAAATTTCACCCTTCCGCCAGAGGAGGATGAAAACAACCCGGTTATAAAGAAAAAGGTCAAAGAGTGGACTCTAAAGAAGATGGCTGAGGCTTTCCGCAACTGGAAGACAAAATTGAACAAATTTGTCAAAGCTCGCGAGACTCCAAATTTCGAAGACGCATATTATGCGAAGATAAGACCTCACTGGCCCGAATTTGAGACATATAAAAAAAGTGCTATAGCTAAAAAGAGGTCAGAAACCAATACGCTTAATGCCCTGAAGAAGGAATATCACCAGAGGACGGGGTCAGGTGGCTACATATCTCAGAGGCCTAAGTGGGAGGAAGCTGAGAGGGCCCTGCGCGAGAGAGGGATCACACCCCAGACATATGGGTGGGACCTACGTGCAAAGACTTGGTTCTACGGAATCGGGGCAAGGTTGGACCCAGAAACAGGATTGTGTATCTTCCCAACCATCCTTGCCAAACCCGTCACTGAACTCATCACGGCATACGAGGAAACATCCGCCAGGATCTTCCATCCCGACAGAGAGAATGACCAGCTCACACGCGCCATCGGTAAAAAAGAACACCCTGGACATGCACGAGGCACAGGGGGTATGACGTGGAAGGATGAGTTTGCCGACTGGAGCGACTCTTACAGATGGCGCGGCAGAAAAGAAAAAGAGCGTACAGATCGGATGACACAGATAGAACATGCACTTGCGGCGCTGCAGACGCAAGTGAATGCACAACAGAGCCATCAAGTTACCGGCCCATCTCAGCGGCATGAAGAGCCTGCATTGGAAGCTGCCCGCGGCCCAGACTCTACGCGGAAAAGCAGTGTGGCTTCCACGGAGAACGTGCAGCCAACGCTTGAAATGACGGGTCCTCGATACCCCGTTGATGAGATCACGGAGAGCGAACACGCTGAGATGCATGTGAGATTAATGGGCTTATCCATTAAGGTGGCTGTCGGCTATGCCTTACCTCCTGTAGCTGGTGGAACTTACCACTGCCGACCGATTCCAGATGGCTATGCTATTGTCGGGGTGGATGAGGTTGTGAAGGAATATGAGGAAGCACAGCTTGACCATGCTACAGGTGAAGGGGAAACTCAACTCAAATTTGCAGTAAAAACAACCATTCTTTGGAAGAAGGAACACATTGTGCTTCCAAATTGGAGGTCACTGGCACCCCCGCCGTCTCCGCAGCGTCAGCAGTCTGAGCCGCTTCAGCCATCTCCTGCGCGGCAGCCATCTCCGGCCCGTCAGCCATCTCCTGCGCGGCAGCCATCTCCGGCCCGTCAGCCATCTCCTGCGCGGCAGCCATCTCCGACCCGTCAGCCATCTCTGGTGCTTCAGCCATCTCCTCAGCGTAAGCGGAAGAGCACTGCCACGAGGAGCATCAGTAGCACTGCCACAAAGAAATCCGCAGGAAACCGTACGCCAAAGAGTTCAAAAAACTACGTCCCGCAGCCTTCCGCCAAGCCATTGCCGGTTTTACCGTGGAATCGCAGCGACGAGGAGACCAATAGGATCTCGGGAGAACAGGTCAAGAAATTCTTTGCACCTAGACGGGCCGAGCCAAAGGAGAAAATAGATCCGGCGGTGGTGGAGAAGTTTTACAAAAATCTTTTGAAACCTGAAACCCCACTTGTGCCGGACTACGAGCGCCAGATTTTGAAGGCGGATGCAAGGCGCCGTAGGGAGACTGAAAGTAGCAGTCGTGAGGCACCCCAGAAAACAGTTCCCATGCTCGGAGAGCAGGAAAACCAATCATGAGCCCCGCTCCAAATGTTTGACGAACGGGACGCTCCTCCCGTAGATGATTACGAGGCAGAGCTACAAAGAAAGGGCAATGAGATGGGGATGACTTACATTGCATACTTGAACGTCATGGGAGACAACTTGCCCAAATGCGATGTCAACCCCATACAGCCATGGAAGTATGGGAAGAATCTCGTCAAGAAAGAGGAGCTCAAGAATCTACCAACAAAGATGCGAAAATTTCACAAGTGGTACCTTCATTTCTGCAAGACGAGAAAAGAAGAATGGATCACGGCGCATATAAGAGATGAGATTTTCTTGTGCGGAGACGACGCGATCGACTTCAACATTCAAGACTTGCATTTTCTATTCAATCAGAAGGAACTCGACAAATCTGCCATCAGCCTTTATTGTGTGTAATTACTATTTCTGTAATTTTTATCTCAACTCATTCACTTCATTAATTGCATGTATATATATATGCTCACCATATATGTATATACTATTATGCAGGAAAAAGGTTATGGAATGCATGAAAGGAGGCCCTTTTGACATTGGGTTCGTTGACCCAAATAGAGTTCATGAAGAAGTGGTAAGAGACAAACCCGGGCAAACAGAAGATTACTTGCTAAAGTCTTTACTGAGACAACAAACCAAAAGGGAAATACTATTGCCTTACAACTTCTCGTGAGTACTGTTACCCTCTCTCTTGTACACATTCTGTTTCGGCTTACTCGATGTTAAGTGTAACTGATGATGAGTTATGCGTGCGTAGGTTCCACTTTATTATGCTAGTCATTCAACCCGACTCAGGAAAAGTCCTTGTCATGGACTCGTTACGAAAAGAAAAAGAGCTATGGGCAGACTTTAGAGAGATGCTCCAGAGGTAATTTCAATCATATTATCGCACTAGATCGGCAACTTTCGTGACAATAAGTAATTAATTACTCATTTATCCATTTTCTTTGTCGGACAGGGTTTGGAAAATGTTCACGGGCAGGGCCGTGGGTGAATGGTCAGAAGAACTAAAATTTGTAGACCAAAATGTAAGTAATACTAGCTAGCTTCCAATTCCATTATATCATGCTTTATTGATTATTATTTTGATTGAACTCTCTATTCTCGTAAAGTGCGCGCATCAAGGACACGGCAATAACTTATGTGGGTACTATGTTTGCGAATTCATTCGCAACACGATATGTGCGACAGGCCAAGCCGCACTAGAACAACTTAGAGTAAGTAAACAAAGTCCACAACATTATTTTATTACCATCAATTGTGTTGAGTTTTATTCTTATATATATATTGACGGCCCATTCTTCATATATATTCAGATCGAACGGATGCGGGACCAACTCCTACCATTTGAACGCATACGAGCCATTCAAGAGGAATTGGCGGGGTTCATACTTGATGAGGTCGTCACGCCTGGCGGAGAACTCTATAGATATCCACCAAAATGAACGATGACGATGTATGTGCCGATGGCGATGTATGTGCCGATGACGATGTTTGTGTATAATAATAGTTGCTTAATTATTCATGTACTCGTATGTACCGATGACGATTTATAAGTATACCGCTCCCGATCGATTTCCCCTCGCTCCCCCCCCTCCCGCAGAAATACGCCCAGAACGGGGCAGAGGCAGAAGTTTGCCGCGGCAGAGATTTAGGCTGTTTTCCTGCCGCGGCAGAGTTCTGCCGCGGCAGGAAAACGGCCTAAATCTCTGCCGCGGCAGAAGAACCTTTAACACCGGTTCCAGATACGAACCGGTGTTAAAGGGGGGGGGGGGGGCTGAGGCCTGTGGCAGCCCCACGTGCGCCACCCTTTAATACCGGTTCGTATAGGAACCGGTGTTAAAGGGCCCCCCCTCTAACACCGAACCCTCAACAGCGGTTGGGGAACCGCTGTTAGAGGGCCCTCCCAACCGGAGTTAAAGGGGGGGCTCTGCACTAGTGAGCCTCCTAGTTAGCGGGAAGTCTTCGGACACCGGCTCCGAAGAGCCTACACCTTGTGCCGCCGACACCGTCGCGTTGCTCCAACGCATCCACTCCATCTTCTTCAACAACTGCCTCCAGATCCACCGCAAGCCCCGATCTGAAGAGGGAGGAACAAGGAACTTACCCGATCTGATGACCGCTGAGCTCCGGGAAGGCGAGCGCGCTGCAGCCATGCTCCAAGGACCACCCCTACCAGAGGGGAACCGCACCGCCGCAAAACGCCGCGCCGCCAGCATCGCCACCTCCACGACACCACCGGTCAGCTTCCTAGCAAACCTAGCTATGTATAGGCCATGATCCGGGGATCCCCCACCCTCCCGCTGCCGGAGCAACCGCCGGAGAGGGAATAATCCCGCGGATCCCCGGCGAGCGAGCTGGTGTACCAAGAGATGCCCAAGAATCGCCCCTCTGGAGCAGTCGCAAGAGAGAGGGGTGACGGTCAAGGCTCCGTCTAACCGTTCTAACCAAGATGCTCCCTTATCCTTTAATTTGTTGTCATCTATGTACTACTTCAAAACATCACCCCTTTATCTACACACACACAAAAGTTAAACCATATATTATCAGTGATGATAATATCATAGAAGCTTTGCAAGCATATACTCTAGCTATATATTGTGGTACTTCCTCGGAATGTCCATACCAGGTATATAGTCGAAAAATAGAGCATGTATTTCTTCATATCTTTCTATTCTTATTATAGGTATACAGTTTTGGAATGGAAAGGTATGAAGAAATAAATGCTCGACATGTTTGAAATAAAATTTTCTAGAATCAATCGTAATAGCTGGGATGGGAAACATGGAGAAACGCAAAGGCAGAAGGTTGTTGATGAAATCATCTTCTCCAGGATCTTTGTACACCCACAGTCAGCAGCCCATAATTCAAGGGCGAAAGCCTTGTGTATGCGAAAATACCATCGGTCCCTCCCATATTATTAAGGACCGCTCAAACTAATTAACCCTTTTCCGAACTGGGGGCATGCAGCGCGGCCGGTAAAATAACATGTAATTAATTAAGCTAATAATTTGTGGTACGTACCTCCTGACTTATTTAGACCATGCATCTAGTTCCGTTGGTTTACCTCCATGGCGTGGCAGCTTGGGCTGGAAGAAGAGAGAGAGAGATCGAGGGAGGCGAGCGGAGAATTCCAAAGCGATTGCACTGATATCTTTCTGCACATACGCACGGATCGATCCCCGTGGATGCAGCGGCAGCTGATGCTCGGTCGAGAGGAGATCAATGCGATCCCTTTGGAATTTCCCACTAGCTTCCCGGTATAAGTGGTAATCACTGGCCGACATGGTCGATCGAATTGCTCGTGTGTCTCGCCGATACTGCCCTCGCAATGTTCCATGGCAACTATCTGAGATACTACGTAGTAGGCTATCACAGACACACGAGTGGAGAAGAGGCTTATAATACCGTGGTGGCAAATTGATACTATGGAGAGAGAGAGAGAGAGAGAGAGAGAGAGAGAGAGAGAGAGAGAGAGAGAGAGAGAGAGCTGAAGAGGAAGGGGGAGATTGCTTTGGTAGCTGCTAGCCAGCAGCACAAGCAGCATCGTACGCCGGCCATAATTAGCTAGGCAGCGTCGTCTCACCTCTCGCTCACTCACCGGCGACCGGCAAGCTCACGCTTTGTACGTGAGGGGGACAGGGATGGCCCGGGGAACACGGAGGGCCCAATACGGAGGGATGCTAGTGTGCTATTGTCGTGCTGGCCCGGCCCCAAAATTACGGATATGTCCTTCTGTAACCATCTTATAACGATATATGGACGTGCTTGGTACTCCCTCCGTTTCAGAATATAAGGGCATATTCACCGGGCAATCCCAAATGGTCTCCAAAACTTTCTGTTTGGCAATTTTCATGAGCTATTGGCCACAATTTTGGGGTTTTAGGTGACCGTTTGGGATGTGTATGGTCTGTAAGACCCGATACATGTTTGAGAATTATGACAAAAACTCATCGTTTTCGCGTGTTATAACCATTTTCATAAGTTATTCCACATAACCGTTTTCGCGTGTTCTAGGGCGATTTAAAATGATGTTAAGAATGATACATGTTTGAGGGCATGACCGAAAACTTGTCGTTTTCGTGTTTTATGGCCGTTTTCATGAGCTATTGCCCAGAATTTTGGGGTTCCAGGCCTATTTACATGTTTGAGAGTTATGACAAAAAACTCGTATTTTTTGCGTTATATGGCTGTTATCATGATCTATTGATCTCATTTTTTGGGTTTTAGGGAGTTTTACATGTTTCTGAGTTATGGCGAAAAACTCATCTTTTTTGCGTTTTATGGCCATTTTTATGAGCTATTGCCCATATTTTTGGGGTTCCAGGACGCTTTACAGGTTTGAGAGTTATGAATCAAAACTCGTTATTTTCGTGTTTTATGGCCGTTTTCATGAGCCATTGCCCACAATTTTGGGGTTCCAGGGCTATTTACATGTTTGAGAGTTATGACAACAACTCGTATTTTTTATGTTATATGGCCGTTATCATGATCTATAGATCACATTTTTTGGGTTTAGGGCGTTTTACATGTTTCTGAGTTATGGCGAAAAACTCGTCTTTTTTGCGTTTTATGGCCATTTTCATGAGCTATTGCCCACATTTTTGGGGTTCCAGGATGATTTACATGTTTAAGAGGTATGACCAGAAACTCGTCGTTTTTGCGTTTTATGGCCATTTTCGTGACCTACTGCCCATAGTTTTAGGGTTCCGGGGTGTTTTACATGTTTCTGAGTTATGGCAAAAAACTCATATTTTTTGCGTTTTATGACATTTTCATGAGTTATTGCCCATAGTTTGGGGGGTCTAGGGCAATTTTAAAAGATATTAAAAATGATACATGTTTGAGGGCATGACCAAAAACTCGTTGTTTTCGTGTTTTATGGACGCTTTCATGAGATATTGCCAACAATTTTGGGGTTCCATGGCAATTTACATGTTTGAGAGTTATGACCAAAAACTCATCTTTTTGTGTTTTATGGATGTTTTCCTCAGTTATTCCCCACATTTTTTAGGATTTAGGGCGTTTTACATGCTTTAGAGTTATGACGAAAAACTCATTTTTTTGCGTTTTATGGCCATTTTCATGAGTTCTTGCCCACAGTTTTGGGGTTTCAGGGTGATTTACATGTTTGAGAGGTATGACCAAAAATTCGTCTTTTTTGCTTTTATGGCCATTTTCGTGACCTCTTGCCCATAGTCTTAGGGCTCTATGGCGATTTACATGTTTGACAATTATGACAAAAAATTCATATATTTTTTTTGCATTTTGTGGACGTTTTGATGAGTTAGTCCCTATGGTTTTGGGGTTTCAGGACGAATTATAACGACCATAGTACCCTATACATGTTTGAGGGCATGACCAAAACCTTGTCGTTTCGTGTTTTATGGCCATTTTCATGTGCTATGGCTCATAGTTTTGGGGTCCAGGGCGCTTTAACTGTTTGAGAGACGTGACCAAAAACTCGTTGTTTTTGCATTTTATGACCGTTTTCATGAGCTATTGCCCATAGTTTTTGGGTTCTAGGGCGATATACATGTTTGAGAGTTATCACCAAAAACTCCTCTTTTTTTCATTTTATGGAAGTTTTCATGAGTTATTCCCCATAGTTTTGGGGTTCCAGGGTGATTTAAAACGACCATAAAATCCGATAAATGTTTGAGGGCATGACCAAAAACTCATAGTTTTTTGTTTTATGGCCATTTTCATGAGCTATTGCCCATAGTTTTGATGTTCCAGGGGATGTGCATGGTCCGTAGGACCCGATACATGTTTGAGAATTATGACAAAAAATTCATCCTTTTCGTGTGTTATAGCCATTTTCATGTGTTATTGCCCATAGTTTTGGGGGGTCTAGGACAATTTAAAATGATGTTAAAAATGATACATGTTTGAGCGCATGACCAAAAACTCGTCGTTTTCGTGTTTTATGGCCGTTTTCATGATCCATTGCCCACAATTTTGGGGTTTCAGGGCTATTTACATGTTTGAGAGTTATGACAAAAACGCGTATTTTTTGCGTTATATGGCCATTATCATGATCTATAGATCACATTGTTTGGGTTTTAGGGCGTTTTACATGTTTCTGAGTTATGGCGAAAAACTTGGGTTTTTTGCGTTTTATGGCCATTTTCATAAGCTATTGCCCATATTTTTGGGGTTCCAAGGTGATTTACATGTTTGAGAGGTATGACCAGAAACTCGTCCTTTTTGCGTTTTATGGCCATTTTTGTGACCTACTGCCCATAGTTTTGGGTTTTCAGGGTGTTTTACATGTTTCTGAGTTATGGCAAAAAAACTCATCTTTTTTGCGTTTTATGGCCATTTTCATGAGTTATTGCCCATAGTTTGGGGGTCAAGGGAGATTTAAAAAGATATTAAAAATGATACATGTTTGAGAGCATGACCAAAAACTCGTCGTTTTCGTGTTTTATGGACGTTTTCATGAGATATTGCCAACAATTTTGGGGTTCCATGGCAATTTACATGTTTGAGAGTTATAACCAAAAACTCATCTTTTTGCGTTTTATGGACGTTTTCATGAGTTATTCCCCACATTTTTTTTGGGTTTTAGGGCGTTTTACATGCTTTAGAGTTTGACGAAAAACTCATTTTTTTTGCGTTTTATGGCCATTTTCATGAGCTATTGGCCAGCGTTTTGGGATTTCAGGATGATTTACATGTTTGAGAGGTATGACCAAAAACTCGTCTTTTTTTATTTTATGGCCATTTTCATGACCTCTTGCCCATAGTTTTAGGGCTCTAGGGACATTTACATGTTTGAGAGTTATGAGCAAACACTCATATATTTTTTTGCATTTTGTGGACGTTTTCATGAGTTATTCCCCATGGTTTAGGGGTTCCAAGGAGATTTATATCGACCATAGTACCATATACATGTTTGAGGGCAGGACCAAAAACTTGTCGTTTCGTGTTTGATGGCCATTTTCATATGCTATTGCTCATAGTTTTGGGGTTCCACGATGCTTTACATGTTTGAGAGGCATGACCAAAAACTCGTTGTTTTTGCATTTTATGGCCGTTTTCATGAGCTATTGGGGTTCTAGGGCGATTTACATTTTTGAGAGTTATCACCAAAAAGTCATCTTTTTTTGCATTTTATGGACATCATCATGAGTTATTCCCCACAGTTTTGGGCTTCTAGGGAGATTTAAAACGACCATAATACCCGATACATGTTTTAGTGCATGACCAAAAACTCATTGTTTTTTGTTTTATGGTCATTTTCATGAGCTATTGCCCATAGTTTTGATATTCCAGGGGATATTCATGGTCTGTAAGACCCGATACATGTTTGAGAATTATGACCAAAAACTCATCGTTTTCGCGTGTTATAGCCATTTTCATGAGTTATTGCCCATAGTTTTGGGGGGTCTAGGGCGATTTACAATGATGTTAACAATGATACATGTTTGAGGGCATGACCAAAAACTTGTCGTTTTCGTGTTTTATGGCCGTTTTCATGAGAAATTGCCCACAATTTTTGGGTTCCAAGGATATTTACATGTTTGAGAGTTATGCCAAAAAATTCGTATTTTTTGCGTTATATGGCCGTTATCATGATCTATTGATCTCATTTTTTGGGTTTTAGGGCGTTTTACATGTTTCTGAGTTATGGCGAAAAACTCGTCTTTTTTGCGTTTTATGGCGATTTTCATGAGCTATTGCCCACAGTTTTGGGGTTCAAGGGCGCTTTACATGTTTGAGAGTTATGAATCAAAACTCGTTGTTTTCGTGTTTTATGGCCGTTTTCATGATCCATTGCCCACAATTTTGGGGTTTCAGGGCTATTTACATGTTTGAGAGTTATGACAAACGCATATTTTTTGCGTTATAGGGCCGTTATCATGATCTATAGATCACATTGTTTGGGTTTTAGGGCGTTTTACATGTTTCTGAGTTATGGCGAAAAACTCGGGTTTTTTGCGTTTTATGGCCATTTTCATGAGCTATTGCCCATATTTTTGGGGTTCCAAGGTGATTTACATGTTTGAGAGGTATGACCAGAAACTCGTCCTTTTTGCGTTTTATGGCCATTTTCGTGACCTACTGCCCATAGTTTTGGGTTTCCAGGGTGTTTTACATGTTTCTGAGTTATGGCAAAAAAACTCATCTTTTTTGCGTTTTATGGCCATTTTCATGAGTTATTGCCCATAGTTTGGGGGGTCAAGGGAGATTTAAAAAGATATTAAAAAATGATACATGTTTGAGGGCATGACCAAAAACTCGTCGTTTTCGTGTTTTATGGACGTTTTCATGAGATATTGCCAACAATTTTGGGGTTCCATGGCAATTTACATGTTTGAGAGTTATGACCAAAAACTCATCTTTTTGCGTTTTATGGACGTTTTCATGAGTCATTCCCCACATTTTTTTTGGGTTTTAGGGCGTTTTACATGCTTTAGAGTTTGACGAAAAACTCATTTTTTTTGCGTTTTATGGCCATTTTCATGAGCTATTGGCCAGAGTTTTGGGATTTCAGGATGATTTACATGTTTGAGAGGTATGACAAAAAACTCGTCTGTCTTTTTTTATTTTATGGCCATTTTCATGACCTCTTGCCTATAGTTTTAGGGCTCTAGGGACATTTACATGTTTGAGAGTTATGAGCAAAAACTCATATATTTTTTTTGCATTTTGTGGACGTTTTTATGAGTTATTCCCCATGGTTTTGGGGTTCCAGGGAGATTGATATCGACCATAGTACCCTATACATGTTTGAGGGCATGACCAAAAACTTGTCTTTTCGTGTTTTATGGCCATTTTCATATGCTATTGCTCATAGTTTTGGGGTTCCACGATGCTTTACATGTTTGAGAGGCATGACCAAAAACTCGTTGTTTTTGCATTTTATGGCCGTTTTCATGAGCTATTGCCCATAGTTTTGGGGTTCTAGGGCGATTTACATTTTTGAGAGTTATCACCAAAAATTCATCTTTTTTTGCATTTTATGGACATCATCATGAGTTATTCCCCACAATTTTGGGGTTCTTGGGAGATTTACAACGACCATAATACCCGATACATGTTTGAGTGCATGACCAAAAACTCATAGTTTTTTGTTTTATGGCCATTTTCATGAGCTATTGCCCATAGTTTTGATGTTCCAGGGGATGTTCATGGTCTGTAAGACCCGATACATGTTTGAGAATTATGACCAAAAACTCATCGTTTTCACGTGTTATAGCCATTTTCATGAGTTATTGCCCATAGTTTTGGGGGGTCTAGGGCGATTTACAATGATGTTAAAATGATACATGTTTGAGGGCATGACCAAAAACTTGTCGTTTTCGTGTTTTATGGCCGTTTCATGAGAAATTGCCCACAATTTTGGTGTTTCAGGGATATTTACATTTTTGAGAGTTACGACAAAAAACCCGTATTTTTTGCGTTATATGGCCGTTCTCATGATCTATTGATCTCATTTTTTGGGTTTTAGGGCGTTTTACATGGTTCTGAGTTATGGCGAAAAACTCGTCTTTTTTGCGTTTTATGGCCATTTTCATGAGTTATTGCCCACAGTTTTGGGGTTCAAGGGCGCTTTACATGTTTGAGAGTTATGAATCAAAAACTCGTTGTTTTCGTGTTTTATGGCCGTTTTCATGATCCATTGCCCACAATTTTGGGGTTTCAGGGCTATTTACATGTTTGAGAGTTATGACAAAAACGCGTATATTTTGCGTTATATGGCCGTTATCATGATCTATAGATCACATTGTTTGGGTTTTAGGGCGTTTTACATGTTTCTGAGTTATGGCGAAAAACTCGGGTTTTTTGCGTTTTATGGCCATTTTCATGAGCTATTGCCCATATTTTTGTGGTTCCAAGGTGATTTACATGTTTGAGAGGTATGACCAGAAACTCGTCCTATTTGCGTTTTATGGCCATTTTCGTGACCTACTGCCCATAGTTTTGGGTTTCCAGGGTGTTTTACATGTTTTTGAGTTATGGCAAAAAACTCATCTTTTTTGCGTTTTATTGCCATTTTCATGAGTTATTGCCCATAGTTTTGTGGGGGGGGGGGGGGTGGTCTAGGGAGATTTAAAAAGATATTAAAAAATGATACATGTTTGAGGGCATGACCAAAAACTCATCGTTTTCGTGCTTTATGGCCGCTTTTGTGAGATATTGCCAACAATTTTGGGGTTACATGGCAATTTACATGTTTTAGAGTTATGACCAAAACTCATCTTTTTGTGTTTTATGGACGTTTTCGTGAGTTATTACCCACATTTTTTGGGATTTAGGGAGTTTTACATGCGTTAGAGTTATGGCGAAAAACTCGTTATTTTGCGTTTTATGGCCATTTTCATGAGCTATTGCCCACAGTTTTGGGGTTTCAGGGTGATTTACATGTTTGAGAGGTATGACCAAAAACTTGTCGTTTCTGCTTTTATGGCCATTTTCGTGACCTCTTGCCCATAGTTTTACGGCTCTAAGGCGATTTACATGTTTGACAGTTATGACCAAAAAATCATATATTTTTTTTTGCATTTTGTGAACGTTTTCATGAGTTATTCCCTATGGTTTTGGGGTTTCAGGGCGATTTATAACGACCATAGTACCCTATACATGTTTGAGGGCCGGACCAAAAACTTGTCGTTTCGTGTTTTATGGCCATTTTCATATGCTATTGCTCATAGTTTTGCGGTTCCACGATGCTTTACATGTTTGAGAGGCATGACCAAAAACTCGTTGTTTTTGCATTTTATGGCCGTTTTCATGAGCTATTGGGGTTCTAGGGCGATTTACATTTTTGAGAGTTATCACCAAAAAGTCATCTTTTTTTGCATTTTATGGACATCATCATGAGTTATTCCCCACAGTTTTGGGCTTCTAGGGAGATTTAAAACGACCATAATACCCGATACATGTTTTAGTGCATGACCAAAAACTCATAGTTTTTTGTTTTATGGCCATTTTCATGATCTATTGCCCATAGTTTTGATATTCCAGGGGATGTTCATGGTCTGTAAGACCCGATACATGTTTGAGAATTATGACCAAAAACTCATCATTTTCGCGTGTTATAGCCATTTTCATGAGTTATTGCCCATAGTTTTGGGGGGTCTAGGGCGATTTACAATGATGTTAACAATGATACATGTTTGAGGGCATGACCAAAAACTTGTCGTTTTCGTGTTTTATGGCCGTTTTTGAGAAATTGCCCACAATTTTGGGGTTCCAAGGATATTTACATGTTTGAGAGTTATGCCAAAAAATTCGTATTTTTTGCGTTATATGGCCGTTATCATGATCTATTGATCTCATTTTTTGGGTTTTAGGGCGTTTTACATGTTTCTGAGTTATGGCGAAAAACTCGTCTTTTTTGCGTTTTATGGCCATTTTCATGAGCTATTGTCCACAGTTTTGGGGTTTAAGGGCGCTTTACATGTTTGAGAGTTATGAATCAAAACTCGTTGTTTTCGTGTTTTATGGCCGTTTTCATGATCCATTGCCCACAATTTTGGGGTTTCAGGGCTATTTACATGTTTGAGAGTTATGACAAAAACGCATATTTTTTGCGTTATATGGCCGTTATCATGATCTATAGATCACATTGTTTGGGTTTTAGGGCGTTTTACATGTTTCTGAGTTATGGCGAAAAACTCGGGTTTTTTGCGTTTTATTGCCATTTTCATGAGCTATTGCCCATATTTTTGGGGTTCCAAGGTGATTTACATGTTTGAGAGGTATGACCAGAAACTCGTCCTTTTTGCGTTTTATGGCCATTTTCGTGACCTACTGCCCATAGTTTTGGGTTTCCAGGGTGTTTTACATGTTTCTGAGTTATGGCAAAAAAACTCATATTTTTTTGCGTTTTATGGCCATTTTCATGAGTTATTGCCCATAGTTTGGGGGGTCAAGGGAGATTTAAAAAGATATTAAAAATGATACATGTTTGAGGGCATGACCAAAAACTCGTCGTTTTCGTGTTTTATGGACGTTTTCATGAGATATTGCCAACAATTTTGGGGTTCCATGGCAATTTACATGTTTGAGAGTTATGACCAAAAACTCATCTTTTTGCGTTTTATGGACGTTTTCATGAGTCATTCCCCACATTTTTTTTTGGGTTTAGGGCGTTTTACATGCTTTAGAGTTTGACGAAAAACTCATTTTTTTTGCGTTTTATGGCCATTTTCATGAGCTATTGGCCAGAGTTTTGGGATTTCAGGATGATTTACATGTTTGAGAGGTATGACAAAAAACTCGTCTTTTTTTATTTTATGGCCATTTTCATGACCTCTTGCCCATAGTTTTAGGGCTCTAGGGACATTTACATGTTTGAGAGTTATGAGCAAAAACTCATATATTTTTTTGCATTTTGTGGACGTTTTTATGAGTTATTCCCCATGGTTTTGGGGTTCCAGGGAGATTGATATCGACCATAGTACCCTATACATGTTTGAGGGCATGACCAAAAACTTGTATTTTCGTGTTTTATGGCCATTTTCATATGCTATTGCTCATAGTTTTGGGGTTCCACGATGCTTTACATTTTTGAACGGCATGACCAAAAACTCGTTGTTTTTGCATTTTATGGCCGTTTTCATGAGCTATTGCCCATAGTTTTGGGGTTCTAGGGCGATTTACATTTTTGAGAGTTATCACCAAAAAGTCATCTTTTTTTGCATTTTATGGACATCATCATGAGTCGACCATAATACCCGATACATGTTTGAGTGCATGACCAAAAACTCATAGTTTTTTGATTTATGGCCATTTTCATGAGCTATTGCCCATAGTTTTGATGTTCCAGGGGATGTTCATGGTCTGTAAGACCCGATACATGTTTGAGAATTATGACCAAAAACTCATCGTTTTCACGTGTTATAGCCATTTTCATGAGTTATTGCCCATAGTTTTGGGGGGTCTAGGGCGATTTACAATGATGTTAAAAATGATACATGTTTGAGGGCATGACCAAAAACTTGTCGTTTTCGTGTTTTATGGCCGTTTCATGAGAAATTGCCCACAATTTTGGGGTTTCAGGGATATTTACATTTTTGAGAGTTACGACAAAAAACCCGTATTTTTTGCGTTATATGGCCGTTCTCATGATCTATTGATCTCATTTTTTGGGTTTTAGGGCGTTTTACATGGTTCTGAGTTATGGCGAAAAACTCGTCTTTTTTGCGTTTTATGGCCATTTTCATGAGTTATTGCCCACAGTTTTGGGGTTCAAGGGCGCTTTACATGTTTGAGAGTTATGAATCAAAAACTCGTTGTTTTCGTGTTTTATGGCCGTTTTCATGATCCATTGCCCACAATTTTGGGGTTTCAGGGCTATTTACATGTTTGAGAGTTATGACAAAAAC
Organism: Avena atlantica; assembly: GCA_910589765.1. Lineage (NCBI taxonomy): Eukaryota > Viridiplantae > Streptophyta > Magnoliopsida > Poales > Poaceae > Avena > Avena atlantica. The sequence continues at coordinate 521,319,015 of OU342735.1, read as the reverse complement.
GCGTATTTTTTGCGTTATATGGCCGTTATCATGATCTATAGATCACATTGTTTGGGTTTTAGGGCGTTTTACATGTTTCTGAGTTATGGCAAAAAACTCGGGTTTTTTGCGTTTTATGGCCATTTTCATGATCTATTGCCCATATTTTTGTGGTTCCAAGGTGATTTACATGTTTGAGAGGTATGACCAGAAACTCGTCCTATTTGCGTTTTATGGCCATTTTCGTGACCTACTGCCCATAGTTTTGGGTTTCCAGGGTGTTTTACATGTTTTTGAGTTATGGCAAAAAACTCATCTTTTTTGCGTTTTATTGCCATTTTCATGAGTTATTGCCCATAGTTTTGTGGGGGGGGGGGGGTCTAGGGAGGGAGATTTAAAAAGATATTAAAAAATGATACATGTTTGAGGGCATGACCAAAAACTCGTCATTTTCGTGCTTTATGGCCGCTTTTGTGAGATATTGCCAACAATTTTGGGGTTACATGGCAATTTACATGTTTTAGAGTTATGACCAAAAACTCATCTTTTTGTGTTTTATGGACGTTTTCGTGAGTTATTACCCACATTTTTTGGGATTTAGGGAGTTTTACATGCGTTAGAGTTATGGCGAAAAACTCGTTATTTTGCGTTTTATGGCCATTTTCATGAGCTATTGCCCACAGTTTTGGGGTTTCAGGGTGATTTACATGTTTGAGAGGTATGACCAAAAACTTGTCGTTTCTGCTTTTATGGCCATTTTCGTGACCTCTTGCCCATAGTTTTACGGCTCTAAGGCGATTTACATGTTTGACAGTTATGACCAAAAAATCATATTTTTTTTTGCATTTTGTGAACGTTTTCATGAGTTATTCCCTATGGTTTTGGGGTTTCAGGGCGATTTATAACGACCATAGTACCCTATACATGTTTGAGGGCAGGACCAAAAACTTGTCGTTTCGTGTTTTATGGCCATTTTCATATGCTATTGCTCATAGTTTTGGGGTTCCACGATGCTTTACATGTTTGAGAGGCATGACCAAAAACTCGTTGTTTTTGCATTTTGTGGCCGTTTTCATGAGCTATTGGGATTCTAGGGCGATTTACATTTTTGAGAGTTATCACCAAAAAGTCATCTTTTTTTTGGATTTTATGGATATCATCATGAGTTATTCCCCACAGTTTTGGGCTTCTAGGGAGATTTAAAACGACCATAATACCCGATACATGTTTTAGTGCATGACCAAAAACTCATAGTTTTTTGTTTTATGGCCATTTTCATGAGCTATTGCCCATAGTTTTGATATTCCAGGGGATGTTCATGGTCTGTAAGACCCGATACATGTTTGAGAATTATGACCAAAAACTCATCGTTTTCGCGTGTTATAGCCATTTTCATGAGTTATTGCCCATAGTTTTGGGGGGTCTTGGGCGATTTATAATGATGTTAACAATGATACATGTTTGAGGGCATGACCAAAAACTTGTCGTTTTCGTGTTTTATGGCCGTTTTCATGAGAAATTGCCCACAATTTTGGGGTTCCAAGGATATTTACATGTTTGAGAGTTATGCGAAAAAATTCGTATTTTTTGCGTTATATGGCCGTTATCATGATCTATTGATCTCATTTTTTGGGTTTTAGGGCGTTTTACATGTTTCAGAGTTATGGCGAAAAACTCGTCTTTTTTGCGTTTAATGGCCATTTTCATGAGATATTGTGGACAGTTTTGGGGTTCCACGGCGCTTTATATATTTGAGAGTTATGAATCAAAACTCGTTGTTTTCGTGTTTTATGGCCGTTTTCTTGAGCCATTGCCCACAATTTTGGGGTTCCAAGGATATTTACATGTTTGAGAGTTATGCGAAAAAATTCGTATTTTTTGCGTTATATGGCCGTTATCATGATCTATTGATCTCATTTTTTGGGTTTTAGGGCGTTTTACATGTTTCTGAGTTATGGCGAAAAACTCGTCTTTTTTGCGTTTTATGGACATTTTCATGAGCTATTGTCCACAGTTTTGGGGTTTAAGGGCGCTTTACATGTTTGAGAGTTATGAATCAAAACTCGTTGTTTTCGTGTTTTATGGCCGTTTTCATGATCCATTGCCCACAATTTTGGGGTTTCAGGGCTATTTACATGTTTGAGAGTTATGACAAAAACGCGTATTTTTTGCGTTATATGGCCGTTATCATGATCTATAGATCACATTGTTTGGGTTTTAGGGCGTTTTACATGTTTCTGAGTTATGGCGAAAAACTCGGGTTTTTTGCGTTTTATTGCCATTTTCATGAGCTATTGCCCATATTTTTGGGGTTCCAAGGTGATTTACATGTTTGAGAGGTATGACCAGAAACTCGTCCTTTTTGCGTTTTATGGCCATTTTCGTGACCTACTGCCCATAGTTTTGGGTTTCCAGGGTGTTTTACATGTTTCTGAGTTATGGCAAAAAAACTCATATTTTTTTGCGTTTTATGGCCATTTTCATGAGTTATTGCCCATAGTTTGGGGGGTCAAGGGAGATTTAAAAAGATATTAAAAATGATACATGTTTGAGGGCATGACCAAAAACTCGTCGTTTTCGTGTTTTATGGACGTTTTCATGAGATATTGCCAACAATTTTGGGGTTCCATGGCAATTTACATGTTTGAGAGTTATGACCAAAAACTCATCTTTTTGCGTTTTATGGACGTTTTCATGAGTCATTCCCCACATTTTTTTTTGGGTTTTAGGGCGTTTTACATGCTTTAGAGTTTGACGAAAAACTCATTTTTTTTGCGTTTTATGGCCATTTTCATGAGCTATTGGCCAGAGTTTTGGGATTTCAGGATGATTTACATGTTTGAGAGGTATGACAAAAAACTCGTCTTTTTTTATTTTATGGCCATTTTCATGACCTCTTGCCCATAGTTTTAGGGCTCTAGGGACATTTACATGTTTGAGAGTTATGAGCAAAAACTCATATATTTTTTTGCATTTTGTGGACGTTTTTATGAGTTATTCCCCATGGTTTTGGGGTTCCAGGGAGATTGATATCGACCATAGTACCCTATACATGTTTGAGGGCATGACCAAAAACTTGTATTTTCGTGTTTTATGGCCATTTTCATATGCTATTGCTCATAGTTTTGGGGTTCCACGATGCTTTACATTTTTGAACGGCATGACCAAAAACTCGTTGTTTTTGCATTTTATGGCCGTTTTCATGAGCTATTGCCCATAGTTTTGGGGTTCTAGGGCGATTTACATTTTTGAGAGTTATCACCAAAAAGTCATCTTTTTTTGCATTTTATGGACATCATCATGAGTTATTCCCCACAGTTTTGGGGTTCTTGGGAGATTTACAACGACCATAATACCCGATACATGTTTGAGTGCATGACCAAAAACTCATAGTTTTTTGATTTATGGCCATTTTCATGAGCTATTGCCCATAGTTTTGATGTTCCAGGGGATGTTCATGGTCTGTAAGACCCGATACATGTTTGAGAATTATGACCAAAAACTCATCGTTTTCACGTGTTATAGCCATTTTCATGAGTTATTGCCCATAGTTTTGGGGGGTCTAGGGCGATTTACAATGATGTTAAAAATGATACATGTTTGAGGGCATGACCAAAAACTTGTCGTTTTCGTGTTTTATGGCCGTTTCATGAGAAATTGCCCACAATTTTGGGGTTTCAGGGATATTTACATTTTTGAGAGTTACGACAAAAAACCCGTATTTTTTGCGTTATATGGCCGTTATCATGATCTATTGATCTCATTTTTTAGGTTTTAGGGCGTTTTACATGTTTCTGAGTTATGGCGAAAAACTCGTCTTTTTTGCGTTTTATGGCCATTTTCATGAGTTATTGCCCACGGTTTTGGGGTTCAAGGGCGCTTTACATGTTTGAGAGTTATGAATCAAAACTCGTTGTTTTCGTGTTTTATGGCCGTTTTCATGATCCATTGCCCACAATTTTGGGGTTTCAGGGCTATTTACATGTTTGAGAGTTATGACAAAAACGCGTATTTTTTGCGTTATATGGCCGTTATCATGATCTATAGATCACATTGTTTGGGTTTTAGGGCGTTTTACAAGTTTCTGAGTTATGGCGAAAAACTCGTGTTTTTTGCGTTTTATGGCCATTTTCATGAGCTATTGCCCACATTTTTGGGGTTCCAGGGTGATTTACATGTTTGAGAGGTATGACCAGAAACTCGTCCTTTTTGCGTTTTATGGCCATTTTCATGAGTTATTGCCCACGGTTTTGGGGTTCAAGGGCGCTTTACATGTTTGAGAGTTATGAATCAAAACTCGTTGTTTTCGTGTTTTATGGCCGTTTTCATGATCCATTGCCCACAATTTTGGGGTTTCAGGGCTATTTACATGTTTGAGAGTTATGACAAAAACGCGTATTTTTTTGCGTTATATGGCCGTTATCATGATCTATAGATCACATTGTTTTGGTTTTAGGGCGTTTTACATGTTTCTGAGTTATGGCGAAAAACTCGGGTTTTTTGCGTTTTATGGACATTTTCATGAGCTATTGCCCATATTTTTGTGGTTCCAAGGTGATTTACATGTTTGAGAGGTATGACCAGAAACTCGTCCTTTTTGCGTTTTATGGCCATTTTCGTGACCTACTGCCCATAGTTTTGGGTTTCCAGGGTGTTTTACATGTTTCTGAGTTATGGCAAAAAACTCATTTTTTGCGTTTTATGGCCATTTTCATGAGTTATTGCCCATAGTTTGGGGGGGGGGTCTAGGGCGATTTAAAAAGATAATATAAAATAATACATGTTTGAGTGCATGACCAAAAACTCGTCGTTTTCGTGTTTTATGGACGTTTTCATGAGATATTGCCAACAATTTTGGGGTTCCATGGAAATTTACATGTTTGAGAGTTATGACCAAAAACTCATATTTTTTGCATTTATGGACGTTTTCAAGAGTTATTCCGCACATTTTTTTTGGGTTTTAGGGCGTTTTACATGCTTTAGAGTTATGACGAAAAGCTCATTTTTTTTGCGTTTTATGGCCATTTTCATGAGCTATTGGCCACAGTTTTGGGACTTCAGGATGATTTCGTATTTGAGAGGTATGACCAAAAAATCGTCGTTTTTTATTTTATGGCCATTTTCAAGACCTCTTGCCCATAGTTTTAGGGCTCTACGGCCATTTACATGTTTGACAGTTATGACCAAAAACTCATATATTTGTTTGCATTTTGTGGACGTTTTCATGAGTTATTCCCTATTGTTTTCGGGTTCCAAGGCGATTTATAGCGACCATAGTACCCTATACATGTTTGACGGCATGACCAAAAACTTGTCGTTTCATGTTTTATGGCCATTTTCATTTGTTATTGCTCATAGTTTTGGGGTTCCAAGACGCTTTACATGTTTGAGAGGCATGACCAAAACTCATTGTTTTTGCATTTTATGGCCGTTTTCATGAGTTACTGCCCATAGTTTTGGGGTTTTAGGGCGATTTACATGTTTGAGAGTTATCACCAAAAACTCCTTTCTTTTTGCATTTTAAGGAAGTTTTCATGAGTTATTCACCATAGTTTTGGGGTTCCAGGGTGATTTACAACGACCATAACACCCGATAAATGTTTGAGTGCATGACCAAAAACCTCATAGTTTTTTGTTTTTTTGGCCATTTTCATGAGCTATTGCCCATATTTTTGATGTTCCAGGGGATGTGCATGGTCTGTAGGACCCGATACATGTTTGAGAATTATGACCAAAAATTCATCGTTTTCGTGTGTTATGGCCATTTTCATGAGTTATTGCCCATAGTTTTGCGCGGTCTATGGAGATTTAAAATGATGTTAAAAATGATACATGTTTGAGGCCATGACCAAAAACTTGTTTTTTCGTGTTTTATGGCCGTTTTCATTAGCTATTGCCCACAATTTTGGGTTCCAGGGATATTTACATGTTTGAGAGTTACGAAAAAAAACTCGTATTTTTCCGTTATATGGCCGTTATCATGATCTATTGATCTCATTTTTTGGGTTTTAGGGCGTTTTACATGTATTTGAGTTATGGCGAAAACTCGTCTTTTTTGCGTTTTATGGCCGTTTTCATGAGATATTGTGCACAGTTTTGGGGTTCCACGACGCTTTATATATTTGAGAGTTATGAATCAAAACTCGTTGTTTTCGTATTTTATGGCCGTTTTCTTGAGCCATTGCCCACAATTTTGGGGTTCCAGGGCCAGTTACATGTTTGAGAGTTATGACAAAAACTCGTATTTTTTGCGTTATATGGCCATTATCATGATCTATAGATCACATTTTTGGTTTTTAGGGCGTTTTACATGTTTTTGAGTTATGGCAAAAAACTCGTCTTTTTTGCGTTTTATGGCCATTTTCATGAGCTATTGCCCACAGTTTTGGGTTTCTAGGGTGATTTACATGTTTGAGAGGTATGACCAAAACTCGTCGTTTTTGCGTTTTATGGCCATTTTGGTAACATGTTGCCCATAGTTTTGGGGTTCCAGGGTGTTTTACATGTTTCATTAGTTATGGAAAAAACTCGTCTTTTTGCGTTTTTAGGCCATTTTCATGAGTTATTGCCCATATTTTGGGGTGTCTAGGGCGATTTAAAAAGATATTAAAAAATGATACATGTTTGAGAGCATGACCGAAAATTCGTCGTTTTCGTGTTTTATGGACGTTTTCATGAGATATTGCCAACAATTTTGGGGTTCCATGGCAATTTACATGTTTGAGAGTTATGACCAAAAACTCATCTTTTTGCGTTTTATGGACGTTTTCATGAGTTATTCCCCACATTTTGTGGGTTTTAGGGCGTTTTACATGCTTTAGAGTTATGACGAAAAACTCATTTTTTGCGTTTTATGGCCATTTTCATGAGCTATCTGCCATAGTTTTGGGATTTCAGGATGATTTGCATGTTTGAGAGGTATGACCAAAAAATCGTCGTTTTTTATTTTATGGCCATTTTCATGACCTCTTGCCCATAGTTTTTGGGCTCTAGGGCCAGTTACATGTTTGAGAGTAATGAGCAAAAACTCATATATTTTTTTGCATTTTGCGGACGTTTTCATGAGTTATTTCCTATGGTTTTCGGGTTCCAGGGATATTTATAAAGACCATAGTACCCTATACATGTTTGAGGGCATGACCAAAAACTTGTCGTTTCATGTTTTATGGCCATTTTCATGTGTTATTGCTCATAGTTTTGGGGTTCCACGACGCTTTACATGTTTGAGAGGCATGGCAAAAACTCGTTGTTTTTGCATTTGATGGCCGTTTTCATGAGCTATTGCCCATAGTTTTGGGGTTCCAGGGTGATTTACAACGACCATAATACCCGATAAATGCTTGAGGGTATGGCCAAAACTCATTGTTTTTTGTTTTATGGCCATTTTTATGAGCTATTGCCCATAGTTTTGATGTTCTAGGGGATGTGCATGGTCCGTAGGACCCGATACATGTTTGAGAATTATGACCAAAAATTGATTGTTTTCGTGTGTTATAGCCATTTTCATGAGTTATTGCCCATAGTTTTGCGCGGTCTAGGGAGATTTAAAATGATGTTAAAAATGATACATGTTTGAGGGCATGACCAAAATCTTGTTTTTTCGTGTTTTATGGCCGTTTTCATGAGCTATTGCCCACAATTTTGGGTTCCAGGGCTATTTACATGTTTGAGAGTTACGACAAAAAACTCGTATTTTTCCGTTATATGGCCGTTATCATGATCTATTGATCTCTTATTTTGGGTTTTAGGGCGTTTTACATGTATTTGAGTTATGGCGAAAACTCGTCTTTTTTTGCGTTTTATGGCCATTTTCATGAGATATTGTGCATGGTTTTGGGGTTCCACGGCGCTTTACATGTTTGAGAGTTATGAATCAAAACTCGTTGTTTTCGTGTTTTATGGCCGTTTTCATGAGCCATTGCCCACAATTTTGGGGTTCCACTGCCAGTACATGTTTGACAGTTATGACAAAAACTCGTATTTTGTGCGTTATATGACCATTATCATGATCTATAGATCACATATTTGGGTTTTAGGGCGTTTTACATGTTTCTGATTTATGGCGAAAAACTCGTCTTTTTTGCGTTTTATGGCCATTTTCATGAGCTATTGCCCACAGTTTTGGGGTTCCACGGCGCTTTACATGTTTGAGAGTTATTAATCAAAACTCGTTGTTTTCGTGTTTTATGGCCGTTTTCATGAGCCATTGCCCACAATTTTGGGGTTCCAGGGCCAGTTACATGTTTGAGAGTTATGATAAAAATTCGTATTTTTTGCGTTATATGGCCATTATCATGATCTATAGATCATATTTTTGGTTTTTAGGGCGTTTTACATGTTTCTGAGTTATGGCGAAAAACTCGTCTTTTTTGCGTTTTATGGCCATTTTCATGAGCTATTGCCCACACTTTTGGGTTTCCAGGGTGATTTAGATGTTTGAGAGGTATGACCAGAAACTCGTCGTTTTGCGTTTTATGGCCATTTTCGTGACCTATTGCCCATAGTTTTGGGGTTCGAGGGTGTTTTACATGTTTCATGAGTTATGGCAAAAACTCGTCTTTTTTTGCGTTTTTAGGCCATTTTCATGAGTTATTGCCCATATTTTAGGGGTCTAGGGCGATTTAACAAGATATTAAAAAATGATACATGTTTGAGAACATGACCAAAAACTCGTCGTTTTCGTGTTTTATGGACGTTTCATGAGATATTGCCAACAATTTTGGGGTTCCATGGAAATTTACATGTTTGAGAGTTATGACCAAAAACTCATATTTTTTGCGTTTTATGGACGTTTTCATGAGCTATTCCCCATATTTTGGGGTTTTAGGGCGTTTTACATGCTTTAGAGTTATGCCGAAAAACTCATTTTTTGCATTTGATGGCCATTTTCATGAGCTATTTGCCACAGTTTTGGGATTTGAGGATGATTTGCATGTTAGAGAGGTATGACCAAAAACTCGTCCTTTTTTATTTTATGGCCATTTTCATAACCTCTTGCCCATAGTTTTTGGGCTCTAGGGCCATTTACATGTTTGAGAGTTATGAGCAAAAACTCATATATTTTTTTGCATTTTGTGGACGTTTTCATGAGTTATTCCCCATGGTTTTCGGGTTCCAAGGAGATTTATAACGACCATAGTACCCTATACATGTTTGAGGGCATGACCAAAAACTTGTCGTTTCGTGTTTTATGGCCATTTTCATGTGATATTGCTCATAGTTTTGGGGTTCCACGGCGCTTTACATGTTTGAGAGGCATGACCAAAAACTCGTTGTTTTTGCATTTTATGGCCGTTTTCATGAGCTATTGCCCATAGTATTGGGGTTCTAGGGCGATTTACATGTTTGAGAGTTATCACCAAAAAGTCATATTTATTGCATTTTATGGACATCATCATGAGTTATTCCCCACAGTTTTGGGGTTCCACGGCGATTTACAACGACCATAATACCCAATACATGTTTGAGTGCATGACCAAAAACCTCATAGTTTTTTTTGGGCCATTTTCATGAGCTATTGCCCATAGTTTTAATGTTCCAGGGGATGTGCATGGTCTGTAAGACCCGATACATGTTTGAGAATTGTGACCAGAAACTCATCGTTTTCGCGTGTTATAGCCATTTTCATGAGTTATTGCCCATAGTTTGGGGGGGGGGGGTCTAGAGCGATTTAAAATGATGTTAAAAATGATACATGTTTGAGGGCATGACCAAAAACTTGTCGTTTTCGTGTTTTATGGCCGTTTTCATGAGGTATTGCCCACAATTTTGGGGTTCCAGGGCTATTTACATGTTTGAGAGTTATGACAAAAAACTCGTATTTTTTGCGTTATATGGCCTTTATCATGATCCATTGATCTCATTTTTTGGGTTCTAAGGCGTTTTACATGTTTCTGAGTTATGGCGAAAAACTCGTCTTTTTTGCGTTTTATGGCCATTTTCATGAGCTATTGCCCACAGTTTTGGGGTTCCACGACGCTTTACATGTTAGAGAGTTATGAATCAAAACTCGTTGTTTTCGTGTTTTATGACCGTTTTCATTATCCATTGCCCACAATTTTGAGGTTCCAGGGCCAGTTACATGTTTGAGAGTTATGACAAAAACTCGTATTTTTTGCGTTATATGGCCTTTATCATGATCTATAGATCACATTTTTGCGTTTTAGGGCGTTTTACAAGTTTCTGAGTTATGGCGAAAAACTTGTCTTTTTTGCGTTTTATGTCCATTTTCATGAGCTATTGCCCACAGTTTTGGGTTTCCTGGGTGATTTACATGTTTGAGAGGTATGACCAGAAACTCGTCTTTTTTGCGTTTTCGTGACCTATTGCCCATAGTTTTGGGGTTCCAGGGTGTTTTACATGTTTCATGAGTTATGGCAAAAACTCGTCTTTTTTGCGTTTTTAGGCCATTTTCATGAGTTATTGCCCATATTTTGGGGGGTCTAGGGCGATTTAAAAAGATATTAAAAAATGATACATGTTTGAGAGCATGACCAAAAACTCGTCGTTTTCGTGTTTTATGGACGTTTTCATGAGATATTGCCAACAATTTTGGGGTTCCATGGCAATTTACATGTTTGAGAGTTATGACCAAAAACTCATCTTTTTGCGTTTAATGGACGTTTTCATGAGTTATTCCCTATATTTTTGGGGTTTTAGGGCGTTTTACATGCTTTAGAGTTATGACGAAAAACTCATTTTTTTGCATTTTATGGCCATTTTCATGAGCTATTGGCCACAGTTTTGGGATTTCAGGATGAATTTGCATGTTTGAGAGGTATGACCAAAAACTCGTCGTTTTTTATTTTATGGCCATTTTCGTGACCTCTTGCCCATAGTTTTTGGGCTCTAGGGCCATTTACATGTTTGAGAGTTATGAGCAAAAACTCATATATTTTTTTGCATTTTGCGGATGTTTTCATGAGTTATTCCCTATGGTTTTCGGGTTCCAGGGATATTTATAACGACCATAGTACCCTATGCATGTTTGAGGGCATGACCAAAAACTTGTCGTTTCGTGTTTTATGGCCATTTTCATATGCTATTGCTCATAGTTTTGGGGTTCCACGACGCTTTACATGTTTGAGAGGCATGGCAAAAACTCGTTGTTTTTGCATGTTATGGCCGTTTCCATGAGCTATTGCCCATAGTTTTGGGGTTCTAGTGCGATTTACATGTTTGAGAGTTATCACCAAAAAGTCATCTTATTTTGCATTTTATGGACATCATCATGAGTTATTCCCCACAGTTTTGGGGTTCTAGGGCGATTTACAACGACCATAACACCCAATACATGTTCGAGTGCATGACCAAAAACCTCATAGTTTTTTTTTTTGGCCATTTTCATGAGCTATTGCCCATAGTTTTGATGTTCCAGGGGATGTGCATGGTCTGTAAGACCCGATACATGTTTGCGAATTATGACCAAAAACTCATCGTTTTCGCGTGTTATAGCAATTTTCATGAGTTATTGCCCATAGTTTTGGGGGGTCTAGGGCGATTAAAATGATGTTAAAAATGATACATCTTTGAGGGCATGACCAAAAACTTGTCGTTTTCGTGTTTTATGGCCGTTTTCATGAGCCATTGCCCACAATTTTGGGGTTCCAGGGCTATTTACGTGTTTGAGAGTTATGACAAAAAGGTCGTATTTTTTGCGTTATATGGCCGTTATCATGATCCATTGATCTCATTTTTTGGGTTTTAGGGCGTTTTACATGTTTCTGAGCTTTGGCGAAAAACTCGCCTTTTTTGCATTTTATGGCCATTTTCATGAGCTATTGCCCACAGTTTGGGTTCCAGAGCGCTTCACATGTTTGAGAGTTATGAATCAAAACTCGTTGTTTTCGTGTTTTATGGCCGTTTTCATGAGCCATTGCCCACATTTTTGGGGTTCCAGGGCCAGTTACATGTTTGGGAGTTATGACAAAAACTCGTATTTTTTGCGTTATATGGCCATTATCATGATCTATAGATCACATTTTTGGGTTTTAGGGCGTTTTACATGTTTCTGAGTTATGGGGAAAAACTTGTCTTTTTTGCGTTTTATGGCCATTTTCATGAGCTATTGCCCACAGTTTTGGGTTTCCAGGGTGATTTACATGTTTGAGAGGTATGACCAGAAACTCGTATTTTTTGCGTTTTCGTGACCTATTGCCCATAGTTTTGGGGTTCCAGGGTGTTTTACATGTTTCATGAGTTATGGCAAAAACTCGTCTTTTTTGCGTTTTTAGGCCATTTTTATCAGTTATTGCCCATATTTTGGGGGGTCTAGGGCGATTTAAAAAGATATTAAAAAATGATACATGTTTGAGAGCATGACCAAAAACTCGTCGTTTTCGTGTTTTATGGACGTTTTCATGAGATATTGCCAACAATTTTGGGGTTCCATGGCAATTTACATGTTTGAGAGTTATGACCAAAAACTAATCTTTTTGCGTTTTATGGACGTTTTAATGAGTTATTCCCTATATTTTTGGGGATTTAGGGCGATTTACATGCTTTAGAGTTATGACGAAAAACTCATTTTTTGCATTTTATGGCCATTTTCATGAGCTATTGGCCACAGTTTTGGGATTTCAGGATGATTTGCATGTTTGAGAGGTATGACCAAAAACTCGTCGTTTTTTATTTTATGGCCGTTTTCGTGACCTCTTGCCCATAGTTTTTGGGCTCTAGGGCTATTTACATGTTTGAGAGTTATGAGCAAAAACTCATATATTTTTTTGCATTTTGCGGATGTTTTCATGAGTTATTCCCTATGGTTTTCGGGTTCCAGGGATATTTATAACGACCATAGTACCCTATACATGTTTGAGGGCATGACCAAAAACTTGTCGTTTCGTGTTTTATGGCCATTTTCATATGCTATTGCTCATAGTTTTGGGGTTCCACGGCGCTTTACATGTTTGAGAGGCATGGCAAAAACTCGTTGTTTTTGCATGTTATGGCCGTTTTCATGAGCTATTGCCCATAGTTTTGGGGTTCTAGGGCGATTTACATGTTTGAGAGTTATCACCAAAAAGTCATCTTATTTTGCATTTTATGGACATCATCATGAGTTATTCCCCACAGTTTTGGGGTTCTAGGGCGATTTACAACGACCATAACACCCAATACATGTTCGAGTGCATGACCAAAAACATCATAGTTTTTATGAGCTATTGCCCATATTTTTGATGTTCCAGGGGATGTGCATGGTCTGTAAGACCCGATACATGTTTGCGAATTATGACCAAAAACTCATCGTTTTCGCGTGTTATAGCAATTTTCATGAGTTATTGCCCATAGTTTTGGGGGGTCTAGGGCGATTTAAAATGATGTTAAAAATGATACATCTTTGAGGGCATGACCAAAAACTTGTCGTTTTCGTGTTTTATGGCCGTTTTCATGAGCCATTGCCCACAATTTTGGGGTTCCAGGGCTATTTACGTGTTTGAGAGTTATGACAAAAAGTTCGTATTTTTTGCGTTATATGGCCGTTATCATGATCCATTGATCTCATTTTTTGGGTTTTAGGGCGTTTTACATGTTTCTGAGTTTTGGCGAAAAACTCGCCTTTTTTGCATTTTATGGCCATTTTCCTGAGCTATTGCCCACAGTTTTGGGGTTCCAGGCGCTTCACATGTTTGAGAGTTATTTATCAAAACTCGTTGTTTTCGTGTTTTATGGCCGTTTTCATGAGCCATTGCCCACAATTTTGGGGTTCCAGGGCCAGTTACATGTTTGGGAGTTATGACAAAAACTCGTATTTTTTGCGTTATATGGCCATTATCATGATCTATAGATCACATTTTTGGGTTTTAGGGCGTTTTACATGTTTCTGAGTTATGGCGAAAAACTCGTGTTTTTTTGCGTTTTATGGCCATTTTCATGAGCTATTGCCCACAGTTTTGGGTTTCCAGGGTGATTTACATGTTTGAGAGGTATGACCAGAAACTCGTATTTTTTGCGTTTTCGTGACCTATTGCCCATAGTTTTGGGGTTCCAGGGTGTTTTACATGTTTCATGAGTTATGGCAAAAACTCGTCTTTTTTGCGTTTTTAGGCCATTTTCATGAGTTATTGCCCATATTTTGGGGGGTCTAGGGCGATTTAAAAAGATATTAAAAAATGATACATGTTTGAGAGCATGACCAAAAACTCGTCGTTTTCGTGTTTTATGGACGTTTTCATGAGATATTGCCAACAATTTTGGGGTTCCATGCAAATTTACATGTTTGAGAGTTATGACCAAAAACTAATCTTTTTGCGTTTTATGGACGTTTTATGAGTTATTCCCTATATTTTTGGGTTTTAGGGCGATTTACATGCTTTAGAGTTATGACGAAAAACTCATTTTTTGCATTTTATGGCCATTTTCATGAGCTATTGGCCACAATTTTGGGATTTCAGGATGATTTGCATGTTTGAGAGGTATGACCAAAAACTCGTCGTTTTTTATTTTATGGCCATTTTCGTGACCTCTTGCCCATAGTTTTTGGGCTCTAGGGCCATTTACATGTTTGAGAGTTATGAGCAAAAACTCATATATTTTTTTGCATTTTGCGGATGTTTTCATGAGTTATTCCCTATGGTTTTCGGGTTCCAGGGATATTTATAACGACCATAGTACCCTATACATGTTTGAGGGCATGACCAAAAACTTGTCGTTTCGTGTTTTATGGCCATTTTCATATGCTATTGCTCATAGTTTTGGGGTTCCACGACGCTTTACATGTTTGAGAGGCATGGCAAAAACTCGTTGTTTTTGCATGTTATGGCCGTTTCCATGAGCTATTGCCCATAGTTTTGGGGTTCTAGGGCGATTTACATGTTTGAGAGTTATCACCAAAAAGTCATCTTATTTTGCATTTTATGGACATCATCATGAGTTATTCCCCACAGTTTTGGGGTTCTAGGGCGATTTAAAACGACCATAACACCCAATACATGTTCGAGTGCATGACCAAAAACCTCATAGTTTTTTGGTTTTTTGGCCATTTTCATGAGCTATTGCCCATAGTTTTGATGTTCCAGGGGATGTGCATGGTCTGTAAGACCCGATACATGTTTGCGAATTATGACCAAAAACTCATCGTTTTCGCGTGTTATAGCAATTTTCATGAGTTATTGCCCATAGTTTTGGGGGTCTAGGGCGATTTAAAATGATGTTAAAAATGATACATCTTTGAGGGCATGACCAAAAACTTGTCGTTTTCGTGTTTTATGGCCGTTTTCATGAGCCATTGCCCACAATTTTGGGGTTCCAGGGCTATTTACGTGTTTGAGAGTTATGACAAAAAGGTCGTATTTTTTGCGTTATATGGCCGTTATCATGATCCATTGATCTCATTTTTTGGGTTTTAGGGCGTTTTACATGTTTCTGAGTTTGGCGAAAAACTCGCCTTTTTTGCATTTTATGGCCATTTTCATGAGCTATTGCCCACAGTTTTGGGGTTCCAGAGCGCTTCACATGTTTGAGAGTTATGAATCAAAACTCGTTGTTTTCGTGTTTTATGGCCGTTTTCATGAGCCATTGCCCACAATTTTGGGGTTCCAGGGCCAGTTACATGTTTGGGAGTTATGACAAAAACTCGTATTTTTTGCGTTATATGGCCATTATCATGATCTATAGATCACATTTTTGGGTTTTAGGGCGTTTTACATGTTTCTGAGTTATGGGGAAAAACTTGTCTTTTTTGCGTTTTATGGCCATTTTCATGAGCTATTGCCCACAGTTTTGGGTTTCCAGGGTGATTTACATGTTTGAGAGGTATGACCAGAAACTCGTCTTTTTTTGCGTTTTCGTGACCTATTGCCCATAGTTTTGGGGTTCCAGGGTGTTTTACATGTTTCATGAGTTATGGCAAAAACTCGTCTTTTTTGCGTTTTTAGGCCATTTTCATGAGTTATTGCCCATATTTTGGGGGGTCTAGGGCGATTTAAAAAGATATTAAAAAATGATACATGTTTGAGAGCATGACCAAAAACTCGTCGTTTTCGTGTTTTATGGACGTTTTCATGAGATATTGCCAACAATTTTGGGGTTCCATGGCAATTTACATGTTTGAGAGTTATGACCAAAAACTCATCTTTTTGCGTTTTATGGACGTTTTCATGAGTTATTCCCTATATTTTTGGGGTTTTAGGGCGTTTTACATGCTTTAGAGTTATGACGAAAAACTCATTTTTTGCATTTTATGGCCATTTTCATGAGCTATTGGCCACAGTTTTGGGATTTCAGGATGATTTGCATGTTTGAGAGGTATGACCAAAAACTCGTCGTTTTTTATTTTATGGCCATTTTCGTGACCTCTTGCCCATAGTTTTTGGGCTCTAGGGCCATTTACATGTTTGAGAGTTATGAGCAAAAACTCATATATTTTTTTGCATTTTGCGGATGTTTTCATGAGTTATTCCCTATGGTTTTCGGGTTCCAGGGATATTTATAACGACCATAGTACCCTATACATGTTTGAGGGCATGACCAAAAACTTGTCGTTTCGTGTTTTATGGCCATTTTCATATGCTATTGCTCATAGTTTTGGGGTTCCACGGCGCTTTACATGTTTGAGAGGCATGGCAAAAACTCGTTGTTTTTGCATGTTATGGCCGTTTTCATGAGCTATTGCCCATAGTTTTGGGGTTCTAGGGCGATTTACATGTTTGAGAGTTATCACCAAAAAGTCAACTTATTTTGCATTTTATGGACATCATCATGAGTTATTCCCCACAGTTTTGGGGTTCTAGGGCGATTTACAACGACCATAACACCCAATACATGTTCGAGTGCATGACCAAAAACCTCATAGTTTTTTGTTTTCTGGCCATTTCCATGAGCTATTGCCCATATTTTTGATGTTCCAGGGGATGTGCATGGTCTGTAAGACCCGATACATGTTTGCGAATTATGACCAAAAACTCATCGTTTTCGCGTGTTATAGCAATTTCATGAGTTATTGCCCATAGTTTGGGGGGTCTAGGGCGATTTAAAATGATGTTAAAAATGATACATGTTTGAGGGCATGACCAAAAACTTGTCGTTTTCGTGTTTTATGGCCGTTTTCATGAGCCATTGCCCACAATTTTGGGGTTCCAGGGCTATTTACGTGTTTGAGAGTTATGACAAAAAGCTCGTATTTTTTTCGTTATATGGCCGTTATCATGATCCATTGATCTCATTTTTTGGGTTTTAGGGCGTTTTACATGTTTCTGAGTTATGGCGAAAAACTCGTCTTTTTTGCATTTTATGGCCATTTTCATGAGCTATTGCCCACAGTTTTGGGTTCCACAGCGCTTTACATATTCGAGAGTTATGGATCAAAACTCGTTGTTTTCGTGTTTCATGGCCGTTTTCATGAGCCATTGCCCACAATTTTGGGGTTCCAGGGCCAGTTACATGTTTGAGAGTTATGACAAAAACTCGTATTTTTTGCGTTATATGGTCATTATCATGGTCTATAGATCACATTTTTGGGTTTTAGGGCGTTTTACATGTTTCTGAGTTATGGCAAAAAACTCGTCTTTTTTGCGTTTTATGGCCATTTTCATGAGCTATTGCCCACAGTTTTGGGTTTCCAGGGTGATTTACATGTTTGAGAGGTATGACCAGAAACTCGTCTTTTTTGCGTTTTCGTGACCTATTGCCCATAGTTTTGGGGTTCCAGGGTGTTTTACATGTTTCATGAGTTATGGCAAAAACTCGTCTTTTTTGCGTTTTTAGGCCATTTTCATGAGTTATTGCCCATATTTTGGGGGGTTTAGGGCGATTTAAAAAGATATTAAAAAATGATACATGTTTGAGAGCATGACCAAAAACTCGTCGTTTTCGTGTTTTATGGACGTTTTCATGAGATATTGCCAACAATTTTGGGGTTCCATGCAAATTTACATGTTTGAGAGTTATGACCAAAAACTAATCTTTTTGCGTTTTATGGACGTTTTAATGAGTTATTCCCTATATTTTTGGGGTTTTAGGGCGATTTACATGCTTTAGAGTTATGACGAAAAACTCATTTTTTGCATTTTATGGCCATTTTCATGAGCTATTGGCCACAGTTTTGGGATTTCAGGATGATTTGCATGTTTGAGAGGTATGACCAAAAACTCGTCGTTTTTTATTTTATGGCCATTTTCGTGACCTCTTGCCCATAGTTTTTGGGCTCTAGGGCCATTTACATGTTTGAGAGTTATGAGCAAAAACTCATATATTTTTTTGCATTTTGCGGATGTTTTCATGAGTTATTCCCTATGGTTTTCGGGTTCCAGGGATATTTATAACGACCATAGTACCCTATACATGTTTGAGGGCATGACCAAAATTTGTCGTTTCGTGTTTTATGGCCATTTTCATATGCTATTGCTCATAGTTTTGGCGTTCCACGGCGCTTTACATGTTTGAGAGGCATGGCAAAAACTCGTTGTTTTTGCATGTTATGGCCGTTTCCATGAGCTATTGCCCATAGTTTTGGGGTTCTAGGGCGATTTACATGTTTGAGAGTTATCACCAAAAAGTCATCTTATTTTGCATTTATGGACATCATCATGAGTTATTCCCCACAGTTTTGGGGTTCTAGGGCGATTTACAACGACCATAACACCCAATACATGTTCGAGTGCATGACCAAAAACATCATAGTTTTTTGTTTTCTGGCCATTTCCATGAGCTATTGCCCATATTTTTGATGTTCCAGGGGATGTGCATGGTCTGTAAGACCCGATACATGTTTGCGAATTATGACCAAAAACTCATCGTTTTCGCGTGTTATAGCAATTTTCATGAGTTATTGCCCATAGTTTTGGGGGGTCTAGGGCGATTTAAAATGATGTTAAAAATGATACATCTTTGAGGGCATGACCAAAAACTTGTCGTTTTCGTGTTTTATGGCCGTTTTCATGAGCCATTGCCCACAATTTTGGGGTTCCAGGGCTATTTACGTGTTTGAGAGTTATGACAAAAAGGTCGTATTTTTTGCGTTATATGGCCGTTATCATGATCCATTGATCTCATTTTTTGGGTTTTAGGGCGTTTTACATGTTTCTGAGCTTTGGCGAAAAACTCGCCTTTTTTGCATTTTATGGCCATTTTCATGAGCTATTGCCCACAGTTTTGGGGTTCCAGAGCGCTTCACATGTTTGAGAGTTATGAATCAAAACTCGTTGTTTTCGTGTTTTATGGCCGTTTTCATGAGCCATTGCCCACATTTTTGGGGTTCCAGGGCCAGTTACATGTTTGGGAGTTATGACAAAAACTCGTATTTTTTGCGTTATATGGCCATTATCATGATCTATAGATCACATTTTTGGGTTTTAGGGCGTTTTACATGTTTCTGAGTTATGGGGAAAAACTTGTCTTTTTTGCGTTTTATGGCCATTTTCATGAGCTATTGCCCACAGTTTTGGGTTTCCAGGGTGATTTACATGTTTGAGAGGTATGACCAGAAACTCGTCTTTTTTGCGTTTTCGTGACCTATTGCCCATAGTTTTGGGGTTCCAGGGTGTTTTACATGTTTCATGAGTTATGGCAAAAACTCGTCTTTTTTGCGTTTTTAGGCCATTTTCATGAGTTATTGCCCATATTTTGGGGGGTCTAGGGCGATTTAAAAAGATATTAAAAAATGATACATGTTTGAGAGCATGACCAAAAACTCGTCGTTTTCGTGTTTTATGGACGTTTTCATGAGATATTGCCAACAATTTTGGGGTTCCATGGCAATTTACATGTTTGAGAGTTATGACCAAAAACTCATCTTTTTGCGTTTAATGGACGTTTTCATGAGTTATTCCCTATATTTTTGGGGTTTTAGGGCGTTTTACATGGTTTAGAGTTATGACGAAAAACTCATTTTTTGCATTTTATGGCCATTTTCATGAGCTATTGGCCACAGTTTTGGGATTTCAGGATGATTTGCATGTTTGAGAGGTATGACCAAAAACTCATCGTTTTTTATTTTATGGCCATTTTCGTGACCTCTTGCCCATAGTTTTTGGGCTCTAGGGCCATTTACATGTTTGAGAGTTATGAGCAAAAACTCATATATTTTTTTGCATTTTGCGGATGTTTTCATGAGTTATTCCCTATGGTTTTCGGGTTCCAGGGATATTTATAACGACCATAGTACCCTATACATGTTTGAGGGCATGACCAAAAACTTGTCGTTTCGTGTTTTATGGCCATTTTCATATGCTATTGCTCATAGTTTTGGGGTTCCACGACGCTTTACATGTTTGAGAGGCATGGCAAAAACTCGTTGTTTTTGCATGTTATGGCCGTTTCCATGAGCTATTGCCCATAGTTTTGGGGTTCTAGGGCGATTTACATGTTTGAGAGTTATCACCAAAAAGTCAACTTATTTTGCATTTTATGGACATCATCATGAGTTATTCCCCACAGTTTTGGGGTTCTAGGGCGATTTACAACGACCATAACACCCAATACATGTTCGAGTGCATGACCAAAAACCTCATAGTTTTTTGTTTTTTGGCCATTTTCATGAGCTATTGCCCATATTTTTGATGTTCCAGGGGATGTGCATGGTCTGTAAGACCCGATACATGTTTGCGAATTATGACCAAAAACTCATCGTTTTCGCGTGTTATAGCAATTTTCATGAGTTATTGCCCATAGTTTTGGGGGGTCTAGGGCGATTTAAAATGATGTTAAAAATGATACATCTTTGAGGGCATGACCAAAAACTTGTCGTTTTCGTGTTTTATGGCCGTTTTCATGAGCCATTGCCCACAATTTTGGGGTTCCAGGGCTATTTACGTGTTTGAGAGTTATGACAAAAAGGTCGTATTTTTTGCGTTATATGGCCGTTATCATGATCCATTGATCTCAGTTTTTGGGTTTTAGGGCGTTTTACATGTTTCTGAGCTTTGGCGAAAAACTCGTCTTTTTTGCATTTTATGGCCATTTTCATGAGCTATTGCCCACAGTTTTGGGTTCCACAGCGCTTTACATATTCGAGAGTTATGGATCAAAACTCGTTGTTTTCGTGTTTCATGGCCGTTTTCATGAGCCATTGCCCACAATTTTGGGGTTCCAGGGCCAGTTACATGTTTGAGAGTTATGACAAAAACTCGTATTTTTTGCGTTATATGGTCATTATCATGGTCTATAGATCACATTTTTGGGTTTTAGGGCGTTTTACATGTTTCTGAGTTATGGCGAAAAACTCGTCTTTTTTGCGTTTTATGGCCATTTTCATGAGCTATTGCCCACAGTTTTGGGTTTTCATGAGCTATGGCCATTTTCATGAGCGATTTAAAAAGATATTAAAAAATGATACATGTTTGAGAGCATGACCAAAAACTCGTCGTTTTCGTGTTTTATGGACGTTTTCATGAGATATTGCCAACAATTTTGGGGTTCCATGGCAATTTACATGTTTGAGAGTTATGACCAAAAACTCATCTTTTTGCGTTTAATGGACGTTTTCATGTGTTATTCCCTATATTTTTGGGATTTTAGGGCGTTTTACATGCTTTAGAGTTATGACGAAAAACTCATTTTTTGCATTTTATGGCCATTTTCATTAGCTATTGGCCACAGTTTTGGGATTTCAGGATGATTTGCATGTTTGAGAGGTATGACCAAAAACTCGTCGTTTTTTATTTTATGGCCATTTTCGTGACCTCTTGCCCATAGTTTTTGGGCTCTAGGGCCATTTACATGTTTGAGAGTTATGAGCAAAAACTCATATATTTTTTTGCATTTTGCGGATGTTTTCATGAGTTATTGCCCATAGTTTTGGGGGGTCTACGGCGATTTAAAATGATGTTAAAAATGATACATGTTGGAGGGCATGACCAAAAACTTGTCGTTTTCGTGTTTTAAGGCCGTTTTCATGAGCCATTGCCCACAATTTTGGGGTTCCAGGGCTATTTACGTGTTTGAGAGTTATGACAAAAAGCTCGTATTTTTTTCATTATATGGCTGTTATCATGATCCATTGATCTCATTTTTTGGGTTTTAGGGCGTTTTACATGTTTCTGAGTTATGGCGAAAAACTCGTCTTTTTTGCATTTTATGGCCATTTTCATGAGCTATTGCCCACAGTTTTGGGTTCCACAGCGCTTTACATATTCGAGAGTTATGGATCAAAACTCGTTGTTTTCGTGTTTCATGGCCGTTTTCATGAGCCATTGCCCACAATTTTGGGGTTCCAGGGCCAGTTACATGTTTGAGAGTTATGACAAAAACTCGTATTTTTTGCGTTATATGGTCATTATCATGGTCTATAGATCACATTTTTGGGTTTTAGGGCGTTTTACATGTTTCTGAGTTATGGCAAAAAACTCGTCTTTTTTGCGTTTTATGGCCATTTTCATGAGCTATTGCCCACAGTTTTGGGTTTCCAGGGTGATTTACATGTTTGAGAGGTATGACCAGAAACTCGTCTTTTTTGCGTTTTCGTGACCTATTGCCCATAGTTTTGGGGTTCCAGGGTGTTTTACATGTTTCATGAGTTATGGCAAAAACTCGTCTTTTTTGCGTTTTTAGGCCATTTTCATGAGTTATTGCCCATATTTTGGGGGGGTCTAGGGCGATTTAAAAAGATATTAAAAAATGATACATGTTTGAGAGCATGACCAAAAACTCGTCGTTTTCGTGTTTTATGGACGTTTTCATGAGATATTGCCAACAATTTTGGGGTTCCATGCAAATTTACATGTTTGAGAGTTATGACCAAAAACTAATCTTTTTGCGTTTTATGGACGTTTTAATGAGTTATTCCCTATATTTTTGGGGTTTTAGGGCGATTTACATGCTTTAGAGTTATGACGAAAAACTCATTTTTTGCATTTTATGGCCATTTCATGAGCTATTGGCCACAGTTTTGGGATTTCAGGATGATTTGCATGTTTGAGAGGTATGACCAAAAACTCGTCGTTTTTTATTTTATGGCCATTTTCGTGACCTCTTGCCCATAGTTTTTGGGCTCTAGGGCCATTTACATGTTTGAGAGTTATGAGCAAAAACTCATATATTTTTTTGCATTTTGCGGATGTTTTGATGAGTTATTCCCTATGGTTTTCGGGTTCCAGGGATATTTATAACGACCATAGTACCCTATACATGTTTGAGGGCATGACCAAAAACTTGTCGTTTCGTGTTTTATGGCCATTTTCATATGCTATTGCTCATAGTTTTGGGGTTCCACGGCGCTTTACATGTTTGAGAGGCATGGCAAAAACTCGTTGTTTTTGCATGTTATGGCCGTTTCCATGAGCTATTGCCCATAGTTTTGGGGTTCTAGGGCGATTTACATGTTTGAGAGTTATCACCAAAAAGTCATCTTATTTTGCATTTTATGGACATCATCATGAGTTATTCCCCACAGTTTTGGGGTTCTAGGGCGATTTACAACGACCATAACACCCAATACATGTTCGAGTGCATGACCAAAAACATCATAGTTTTTTGTTTTCTGGCCATTTCCATGAGCTATTGCCCATATTTTTGATGTTCCAGGGGATGTGCATGGTCTGTAAGACCCGATACATGTTTGCGAATTATGACCAAAAACTCATCGTTTTCGCGTGTTATAGCAATTTTCATGAGTTATTGCCATAGTTTTGGGGGTCTAGGGCGATTTTAAAATGATGTTAAAAATGATACATCTTTGAGGGCATGACCAAAAACTTGTCGTTTTCGTGTTTTATGGCCGTTTTCATGAGCCATTGCCCACAATTTTGGGGTTCCAGGGCTATTTACGTGTTTGAGAGTTATGACAAAAAGGTCGTATTTTTTGCGTTATATGGCCGTTATCATGATCCATTGATCTCATTTTTTGGGTTTTAGGGCGTTTTACATGTTTCTGAGTTTTGGCGAAAAACTCGCCTTTTTTGCATTTTATGGCCATTTTCATGAGCTATTGCCCACAGTTTTGGGGTTCCAGAGCGCTTCACATGTTTGAGAGTTATGAATCAAAACTCGTTGTTTTCGTGTTTTATGGCCGTTTTCATGAGCCATTGCCCACATTTTTGGGGTTCCAGGGCCAGTTACATGTTTGGGAGTTATGACAAAAACTCGTATTTTTTGCGTTATATGGCCATTATCATGATCTATAGATCACATTTTGGGTTTTAGGGCGTTTTACATGTTTCTGAGTTATGGGGAAAAACTTGTCTTTTTTGCGTTTTATGGCCATTTTCATGAGCTATTGCCCACAGTTTTGGGTTTCCAGGGTGATTTACATGTTTGAGAGGTATGACCAGAAACTCGTCTTTTTTTGCGTTTTCGTGACCTATTGCCCATAGTTTTGGGGTTCCAGGGTGTTTTACATGTTTCATGAGTTATGGCAAAAACTCGTCTTTTTTGCGTTTTAGGCCATTTTCATGAGTTATTGCCCATATTTGGGGGGTCTAGGGCGATTTAAAAAGATATTAAAAAATGATACATGTTTGAGAGCATGACCAAAAACTCGTCGTTTTCGTGTTTTATGGACGTTTTCATGAGATATTGCCAACAATTTCGGGTTCCATGGCAATTTACATGTTTGAGAGTTATGACCAAAAACTCATCTTTTGCGTTTAATGGACGTTTTCATGAGTTATTCTATATTTTTGGTTTTAGGGCGTTTTACATGCTTTAGAGTTATGACGAAAAAACTCATTTTTTGCATTTTATGGCCATTTTCATGAGCTATTGGCCACAGTTTTGGGATTCAGGATGATTTGCATGTTTGAGAGGTATGACCAAAAACTCGTTTTTTTTTATTTTATGGCCATTTTCGTGACCTCTTGCCCATAGTTTTTGGGCTCTAGGGCCATTTACATGTTT